>OX388318.1:24822923-26081337 GCA_947579605.1 Athripsodes cinereus
ACGTGCGAGGCGCTTGTTCAGGAGTAAGTCAATTTATTATGAAATGGCAAACCAAACTGAGCATAAATCAAGTAACAGCTCTAAAGACCAACTCCAAAAAAATATTGCCAGATTGAAAACCACAAGTCTAAAAAAAACACCCTTTATATGGCGGAAACAATATTTCTCCACGATAATTATATTAAAACTACGTAGGTATACCTACCATGAACAATGAGCTATTTAAGATGAATCGCTTAATTGATGTCATTCTGCGGAGTTCCACGAAAACCTAACTTTTACAGTACGCTCGAAAACTTGCAAAAAAAGATTGGGAGACGGGAATCGTTGTCAGGGAATGTGTCAAACATTTATGTTGACAAAAATAATGAATTTTTTTTTTTATTTATTTATTACAAGCAAAAAACAGACAATAACTACCTACATATATAGAGTACAGAAAAAAAGGTAACTTTTCAGAGATCAGTAGCTATCATCCAACAACATGTGCCACAATTAATTTAATAGTTTAAATTGAAACTAAAATTAATGAAACCTGAATTACTGAAAATGTTTTTTACAAGTAGATACATTACACGAATATGATGGATAAATATAAAAAACAAAATATTTTATTTATTTATGGAATGTTTTCCTCAGTTGACATAACTCCTTTCATCTTACAAGAAAAACATAACACACAAGAATTTATTAGTATTGGAAGATGTCGTCGCAAGATACTTGTATAAGCCAGTTAACGTAATGGCTAGGCGGTTAGTTAAACGCCGGTATTCAAATGAATGGCTAACAGAAGTGATGTTAATCCGATACCTATCTGTTATAAAATACCCGTTATGATTTATTACCGGTATACATATTCGGTAAAAAATTGTTGCTGTGGTTAATAATACTCGTTTTTTTATATTACCAGTATACGTTTCGGTCGAAATTTGGTCCTGTGGTAAATTATATCCGTTATTTGTAAAAATCGGTGTATCATCTGTCGGTTATCGGTATATTCTTACCCGTTTTGGAAATGGATTTTTGAAAAATAATCATCAATAAAACCGAGGAGATTGTGAAATATTTTAAATTCTTATACAAATTTTGAAACAAATTTTAAGTGCAAGCAAAATTACCAAAGTTTTGTAAACTGAGACCATTAAAGTTCACAATTATTTGGTACCTACCGGTAATATACCTATCCGTTTTTCAATAACGGGTTTTTTGCTAGGATTATGTTTCTGAGTCCATATATGGAAAGGTTCACAATTATTTGGTACCGGTTTTTAAATTATCTGTTATCTGTTTTTCAATAACGAGTATTTTGCTTGGATTATCTTTCGGTCCTCGGTATGAAAAAATATCTGGTATTAACAGCACTAGCTAACAGAGGTCTAATAAATTGGATTGTTTATCAATCCTAGCGCCGCAGTGACAAATAAAGAAACTAAATTTATAAGATAGGGCTAACTTCGATAGGCAGAATGTTTAGCACGTCATTATGATTCAATGAAACGGCAGTCATTCAAGTGAATGCCGGCATTTTTACAAACCGCCTAGTCATTTATTTAACTGGCTAATATAACTATCTGGCGGCGACACCTATACATCATTATTATTATTATTACTATTGACACACATTATTTTGTCTCCCTCGATCTCATGTAAGTACCTATGTATGTGTGTGTGATGTGTGTCTGTATGTTTATCTTTCTCGCTCACTTGAGCTAAATTGGTTGGCCAAATATTACATGTTCAACTCCTAAAAGCACTATATGTAGGTGTATTTAGACAGTGGTGTAACGAACTTTTTCGCTTAAAAATAATATGTGGCAATGATATTGTGGCAATCGTGGTTAGATGGAAGAAATTACTTTATAGTGATAATCTCGCCACTGCACATCGTCCTAGTTTTTAAAAAATTGTATTATTTTGTTAACACTGTAATGTAATGATGATGTGCAAAAAGAATAAATAAATAAATAAATAAATATTTAGTACAGACCAAATACTTTTATAATACCTAACTTTGGGGGTCGTGATTTCCGAATAGCCCCTCACGGATAACTTTGGGCCATCTTCTTCCATTCTCGCCTAAGTGTACCACATTTTAAATATAATTACTTTGTAATCTTGCAAATAAAAATTGCCAAAACTTTTTTTTAAGTCTAAGAGAGAGACTTCACGAAATTAAAACATTGCTTCTGATATAATAAATCGGCTCTTTAAATCTGTTCCAACGATGAAATAAAAAAAAAATGAATAATCTCCCTTCAAAATTTAGGCTGACTCAAAGTCTGACGTCTTTCAAGCGAGCCGTTAAGGACAAAATGATTTCCACAAACACAAACACAGCCTCTGAAACCTGAAACCCATCACTCCTAACCCCCCCCCCCCTTTTCCCCCTTTTCCTTTCCCTTTATGCATGTATGTTTTTTTTTTTTTTTTGCAGTCTCTCCCTTTTTTATATATATGTGTGTATGTTTTTTATTTTCATCGTATGTTTGTTTATTTTTTAAGTTAATACTTTTGGGTTAGTTGGAAGAGATCGCGCCTTTGCGATAAACTCGCCCTCTGTATATTGATTGTATTTAATTTATTTATTTATTTATTTATTAAAGCACATTCACGGCTTTCGCCTTTTACATGTTAACAGCACAAAATAAATATAACAACAACAAGCAAATTCAAAGTCATAAAAAAATAATAATTAAAATAAAAGTAAAGATAATAATTAAAATAACAAAATATAATGTTGAGATGTCAGTTCGTAAAAGTAATAATTTAATTTATATGTAACGTCAAAATATGTACAAACACACACAAATAGATACAATATCAATGTCTTTAAATAACAAGTAATAAAAATAAAATTTTGAATTAAAAAAATCAATTAGATCAGGAATAAAAAAAATAAGAATTAAGAATTCAATAATTTTGAAATAAAAAAGTTAAGTTCAATTTGAATGTATACCTTTTATGTAATTGTTTTTTATCAATGTACAGTAAAGAATGAATAAATAAATAAATAAATAAATCCTATAAAATATCTTGATTGCAGAACCTTGTTTACAAATGTAATATTTTGCGAAATCTAATCGGATAAGTGATCATTGTTCCAGCGCCCGTTTAAATGGGAGATTTTGATCCATAAGAGATCAAAAACTGGTAACTTCTACGGTTTGCATTAAATGTTTCTTAGTGGACCTGATATTGTGACACTAAAAAAGGAGGACTAGTGAACGATGTCCATAGACACCGAAAGTGATCACTTAAGCCAGCCTAATGCCAATTCGTACGCATCGGGACACCTTTCTCATTTCTTCTGATAACATTTTGAACAATATTATATTGTGTAAACATGGTTCTCCAATCGAGGTGTCTGATTGGTTTAGTCATCTGCGCGTTGTATGCAAATCCATTTAAACAATTTAAAAAATTGTAGACACGTGAAATCTTTTCTGAATTAAGTAGATACCTACATGTTGTTTCAACAGGCTTTTGGGTTCCATGAAATACATCAGTTTTTCAGTTTTTATTTTTTATTTTCAATGATTTGCACCAATTATGGTGTTCTTGGACAACACCTATAGTTACCGCACTGCTTTTGGGTACTCCACTTTATATCTAAGTTTATATAAATATCACACAGGTAGTTACCTATGTAGATACTACTCCAGCAATGTTCCATATTACTTGACCTACTTTTATCCTCACAACATTTACATACATACATACAATATATTGTATACAAACATAGCTTTCATTATTAATATATAGATAGATAAATATATTATGAACCGGCTACTACTACCATCACTTCATCTTAGTCATCACTTGACATAATGGTCATCATTTCTATCTTCCCCTCAATTCTGAGGATCCTGACCATCATATCCCGTGGAGCACCCGGTAAAGAATTGGTCTCCCACTCTTACCCGTAAGTTTTCGAGTGTCCTGTAAAAGGCAGGTGTTCGAAAAAACTAATACATTGTACATTTTAAATTCAGCGATGAAGTTTGCCACCCATCCTGAATGTCTTTTATATTGGAACGAAGAGGACAGTTTGCATGTTTCTTACATGCATTTGGTCTACTGGCTACCCCACTTGTGGGATATGCCGTGATGGTATAGTAGTAGTAGTAGATATCTTGTTCTATAAGCCATCTGTCCCCACGTCGAGTGATCCTCTGCCATGTACAAAGCTCACTGCGTGGTTTCTATGTAGTTTCTTTAATATAGTCACTCCATCTTTCTGGTACTCGGCCTCTTCCACTGCTCCAGTGAGTCACTCATAATCGTTCGTTCCAGATTTTCTGGCTCCCTTCTTGCAATACGTTCAAAAAATCAAGGGACGAGCTGTTTTCATATTGTTGAGAGTCTTGTCGAGTAATTTCCTGATATTGGCTCATTGGTTCTATGTTCAGTCCAATACATTCTAAGCAATCCCCTCCAGCACAGGACAGAAACCAGCCTCCTCCATTCAGAACGTCTCTGCCTCGATTGAATCACCTCTTCTCATGACACTCAGTTCATAGCTCAATTTTTTTTGCGGGCTCATTTTCTATTTATGGTGCTCGCTGTTGAAAAAGACTGTCTCCCAGAATAAGATTTCACTGAATTGAAGATGTCAAATGTTTTATACGGGATATTCTTGCGAATATCTGGCTTTTAATTTTACACTATAAAATTTACAGAAAAGATTCGGACTTTTTTTAAAAAGAATATTTGTTATTTATTTATTTATAAATAAATTGCTTAATGAAACGCTTTGCACTCGCTCCTATAAATAATATAAATAAATTATATGGTACGGTGTCCGAGCTACATGACTGAACTGTGTATAATGGATAATCCAAAATCATCCGTTGATTTAATGAATTTTGTACGTATAATAATATCACCTTATTGGATACTGCTGATTCGGTCTATCATAATAAATTCACATTTTATCCGTATATACAGTTGATTTTCGTTTATCATCAAAAATATTCCATCCGAATCCCCAAAAGTGTGAGCTCAGAAAATGGAACGACTATTCGATCTAAAATATATTCTTCCCAAGAACTCCACGAGACACATAATTAATTATCAAAGGGGCATCTCATGTATAATTAAACCACGGATTGTAATTGAACAGTTTCGGCATTTGCAAAGGGTGCTTTATTTCAGGGAGTGCAGAATTTCAGAAAACCTTATTTAATAAAGTTACCAATCGTGTCTTCTGACAATTTTGTATTTTATTTAAAGATATATCTGGGTTTTTGTTATAAACCCAAACCCAAATGCAACCTCATTCACCTTTCACAGTAAGCTAAAAGCTTGTGTCGTAAAAGGGGAGTTTTCCTTAACAAAATCAGGGAGATCGTGAAAAATTTTGAATTTCTATACCAAATCGAAAATTTAACAACGGTGTGGAGGGTTAAAACTTCGAGTGCAATTAAAATACTCAAAACTATGTAAGACCTAATATGTTATGTTTACAAAACAATATTAGTGTGAATGTGGGCGCCAGTAGATTATTCTCCTCAGGGCGTCTTTCACATCAACTCAGTGCCTATTTATATTTTAATTGACTGTTATTTTGTTGATACTTGTAAACGGTGTTAACCGAATATGAGATACACGGTGTTGTAGTGTATATTATGAATGTTTTATTAGTTGAAACGTAAATTGCTTGTGAAAGCATTACACATTAATTGAACATAAACTCGCCAGCACCACATTCAACTACTGCCCATACATCATTCATCAATTACGTGGCATTTCATACTACATATTATTATTTACGTTCAGATCATGTAAATTATGTATAACACATTTATTAAAATTTATTTTATTTTTTATTTTCTTTTAGATAAAATACACGGCTATAATACTTTTACATCTAATATATAAATTTCTCATGTCACGGTGTTTGTTATCACACTCCTCCGAAACGGCTGGACGGATTTTGATGAAATTTTGTGTCTTTATCGGGTAGGTCTGAGAGTCGGCCAACATTTATTTTAATTCCCCTTAAATTTAAGGGTGGTCCACCCCGTTTATTTTTTGCAAAAAAAAATATTATCGAGAGACATTAAAAAAAACATAGATACAGCCCTAAATTTTCACCCATCAACCATCAACCCCTATATTTTAATAGCGATATAAGTAATTCAATCTATATAGTAGATGGCACAACAACGCCTGCCGGGTCAACTAGTGTTTACATAAATTTGAAAAGTACAGATACAACAATGACATAACAATGTGTTAAAAAAAATCATTGCGTCACAAGATCAAACAGTAGGTAACCAGATATTACTCGTATTAATATAATATTATATAATGATTGAACCTCACCACTACGGTGCATTTCCCACAAGTGGGGTAGCCTGTGGACTAACTACACGTATAAAACATACATGTCAACTTCTCCGTGCCAAAGAAATATATAAATAATTCTAAAGTTTGTAGATTCACAAGGTGAAAATTCATATTGATGATATTTTATTTCAATTACACAACACAGTTAATTTTTCACATAGATTAATTTAAAATCTCGAGTACTTTCGTCAATATAGATATATTGACAGTTCTCTTGAAAATGTCTTAGAATTGTGCAGTTTCCTTGAGGTGCTTTGGCACGTAAACGACACAATAATGTTGTCCAATAATAATAATAATAATAATACTAATAGAAAATTGATTTTCTATAAAGCGTATTTTCCTCAAGATATTTCCAGTTGTAAAACAGAAGTTTCAAGTACCTACCTATAAATAATAGCAACTAATATTACTTCATTGTGTACTTATGTATTTCTTTGGATAAAATTGCAGAATTTATTTATTTATTTATTAACGTAATAATTAATTTATCTTTTGTCTTTTATGTTTTCAGACCGAGTTAAATTCAAAGCAGAATGTAAGTTTACACAAGATAGCAAGAAAATAGTTAGAACATATTGTAAACCGCTTATTTAGACACTTAGATGCACTTAACATATTAGATCTTAGTCGATTGAAATAACAATCAAATAATTATTATAGTATGTGTTAGTAAAAAGATAATATTTGTAATTGAACTTAATGTTTCAGTGTTAACATTTTAAAACCACATTTTGAATAATTTGAGATATAAATATAACACTGTTTTATCTTGTACTAAAGTGTATACAAAGTGTACCACAAAGACGCCTAGCGCTTTCGCCAATAAATTGCCATCATCAGGGCTGTTATAGCTTTCTACAAAATATATGATTAGTTTTATTTTAGTTTTGTTTTTATACTCAGCCCTAAAATGCCAATTTGTTCATTAAGGCGTGTTGTGGTATACTTTGTACATATATGCCACATTCATGGTTAAATTAGCCAATTAACTGAATGACTAGGCAGTTAGTTTAATGCCGGCATACAATTGAATGATTAAAATAGGCTTAGCCGGATTGTTTAATGCAACGTTTATCTATCCTAGCGCCACAGTGCCGAATAACGAAACTAAATTTGAACAATCAGCCTCGCGTCGATCAGGCAGAATGTTAATAAACATTTTGCCCATCAATGTGATTAAACGGAATGCCTAGCCATACAATTGAATACCAGCATTTAACTAACCGACTAGTCATTTATTAAACGAGCTTATTTAACCATAGGGCGGTGACATAAACATTAAAGTTAAACATATGTAAAACAGTGTTATGTTATATATATTAAATTATTTTTAACTGTAGTATTGGGTTGAAATTGTTTTATTAATTTTTATCCAAATTTATATTTAAATTTATTTTCTATTGTTTAACTATATTTCAGTTTTCTTTAAAGATAAACCTGGATATTTAACTGACCCAAAAACATTCCGAACACTTACACACCATAAGCAATGCTTGAATCATGAAAGTAGAGAATATTGGCAGCAGAACGAACCGAGTCCTTTATCTCTTGATGATAATTAAGTATTGGGTTACCAGTCTATACTATAAAAGTATTTTATTTTCATCAAAAAATTAATTTTATATTATTTGGATAAAAATTGATAAAACAATTTTAATACATCGATCCCGTGGAGCACCCGGTAAAGAATTGGTCTCCCACTCTTCTGCGTAAGTTTTCGAGTGTCCTGTAAAAGGCAGGTGTTCGAAAGATTGAGACATTTTACATCTTAAATTCAGCGATGAGGTTTGCCACCCATCCTGAATGTCTTGATCTTATATTGGCACGCAGAGGACGGTTTGCATGTTTCTTACATGCAGCTGATCTGCTGGCTACCCCACTTGTGGGATGTGCCGTGATGGTATAATAATATAATAAATAATAATAAATAATAAATAGATAAAGTGTTTTTAGCATAGAAAATTGACAATATAATTTGTGACTAAAACTTAGAAACATTAGTTCAGTGGTTGTGGCTAACATGTTTTTTTTATAGATAGAAAAAGGTTATGGTTTGTCGTAATTACATAAAATAAATAATATTTGATTCAAAACTTACGTAAATAAATAGACACGTTTAGTTATCAAGTAATAAAAAAATAAAAACCTTCTTAACAAGATTTCATTCATGAATTGTTTTCATGGATAAAAAATGTGTAGGTATGTATTATACTATTGACACACTAGCTATTTAAAAAACGAATAGAACACATTTAAAATATGAATAAAAAACAGCTGAAACAGGATGTGTCAGATGTGAAAATGTGGGGAATTTTCTATGGTTTAGATAAACCATATATTATGTTTGTTCAAAAAATTCTTTCACAAAATATCTCCAAGTCCCATAAAATGGTTTAAAAATTTGTAAACATTAATTTATTAACTTTTTTAGCACAAAGCAACGACACTGAATATATCCTGGTTTGAAAATACATGCATACTACAGTTTTATTTCTTAATTTGACTAATTAGTTTAATAAGTTTTGAATCAAATAATTATTTTAATAACTAGATCTCGTGCTTAATATTGATTTGTTGAAAAAAAGATTAGAAATACATGTAGGTACATGAACATAAAATAAAATTGTAAAATATATTTTTGTGCTTTTACGAGCTTTTTGGTAGATTTAGTAAAAATGTTTTTAGGTAGTTTATATTTACATATTTTGTGACTACCGGCAAAATTATAATTGTTATATTATGTGTTAGTACTTACTTTACTTTTCGTATGGCCCGGTGTTGATAAATCTTAACCTATGTGGGATGCGTCGTGTCCTCTACAGTCTTGGTTCCAGTGCTGAGAGCCAGCTCACCGCCTCCGGTCCTGCTTTATGGATGTCCTGCAGATCCCCGCTGATTTTTTTAAGATGGCAGTCCTGCACTATGTGTCTCACCGTCTGCACATCTCCACATTCACAATCAGGGGAATCTCTTATTCCCCACCTCCAGAGCAAGTAGTTACAGCATCCATGTTCTGTCCTCACTCTATTTTGCTGTACCCAAACCTTTCTCGACAGATCAAAACCAGGTACAAGTGGATTGTGGGATCCACTACCAGGTGTTTATTTGTAGTGTCACCTGTGATCCATCGATGTGTTAGTAATAAGGTATGTATCAATATTTATTTTAATTTTACAGCATCAAACCGTCAATTACATAATATGCTAACAATCATATTTTTTTTAAGTAACGTTAGCCTAATGATGAGAGTGGAAGCTCTAGAAAACCAGCTCGAGATTTATAAAGGGACTTTGAAAGTACTTTTTTTACGCGGCGGCCGAATTGCCATCCACACTTCTCAGCATTATACAACCAGATAAGTCTCCATATGATCAGTCATGGTCACACAAAAACTTAACAGTCTAATGCCGGGAAAAATTCACCTATCCAGATATACAGGATATCAAAGGATTGGGCTCAAAACCGTGCCGTCTTCACAGACATTCTAATGATTATGGAGATCTTTTTGATATCTTCAGCGATTCGCATACATCAGTGAAGTTTAATATGTTTAGACATTTCCTAAATGGTTATTGACTTGATTAATTTTAAGGTTAACAAAGATTTTAAATTCAATTAATTATTATTATTTTCTAATGTTTATACATTTATATATTACAAACATGTATAAACATTTTATTGTGTATTTTAATATATATAATATTATTATATTTTAAACATATGTAAACATTTTATTGTAAACATTTTCTAAATGTTTACTGATTTGATTAAGTTTAAGGTTATCAAAGATTTAATTAATTATTACTATTATTTGTAAATTAACCTTATTATATTTTATTTTGTATCGCAAATTTTAATCCTACCTACTAATAATTTCTATGTATTAAGGGCTTAGGCCGTTTATTTTAATAAATAAATAAAACGCGGGATCAAAATACCAGCATTGTGCCTGAAATATCTGTGTTCAAAAACTTTTTTACAATATTACAAGTGTTTATTATAATAGATTTTTGAATTTTAATATACAAATTAACCGGTAAATCTAATTTTTGTAAATTATTTATTAAAGATTTCGGAGTTACCCCTGTAGCTGACATGACTAAAGGTATTATATAAACGGATCTAGAATGCCAAATATTTTTTATTTCTCCTGCTAGTTCTGTATATTTACGTATTTTTTCTGCGACGGTTGTTTGTATATTATGTGTATTTGGGACAGCGATATCTATTAGGTACGTTATTTTATTACGTTTCTCATGTAATACTAAATCGGGTCTATTATGATGTATTTGTCTATCTGTTATTATGGTTTTATCATAATAGAGCCTGTAATTTTGATTTTCTAAAACCGGTTCCGGGTTGTATTTATAATAAGGTATTACTATTTGTGAGTTTAAAAGATTATGTTTAATTGCTAAATTTTGATGTATTATTTTTGCGACATGATTATGTCTATTGGTATACTCAGCATTTTATTTATATTAATTTAATAAAAATTGTGATTGCCAGCCGTCTTTAACCTTTATACCCTTCAGATCTTGTCGGGTTCATCCACATATGGATCCTTCAGTTTAATATTTAAGAACAGTAAGGCGATCTATTGAAAACTCTAACCAAATGTGTGCTTCTAACAGAAATTATTCAAATATTAGATTTTTTAATTTTGAATTTGAAAGAATATCACTTTTTACATGTAATAATAATCAGCCAAACATCTGTATTTTGAACAAAAAATTGTCGTTAGCTTATGAATCTATGTCATAAAAATATGTACTTCAAAAAGTCATAGGTAACACATAGGCAAGTCTCGCTTTTAATACTTTTATGAAAAATATACAAATTAAACACAACAAATAACATAAATGTTTATTTTATGCTAATTAAGGAATAAAAAGGAATGATTTTTTCATTCAAAATCATAATATTCCAGGTATGTATGTTAATACAATGAGAAGAAATAAACAATTCAACAACATGAAGAAACATGACATGTTGTGTGCCTACCATACATAAACAATATTTATTTATTTATTTATTTAAACATACACGGCAACAAGCCTTTTACATGTTAACAAAATACATATGTAGACACAACAATGACATAACAATATATTAAATAATTTATAGTGTCGAAGATCAAACAGTAATAAACAGTAATATGAATTTTAATATAATCCTACATTTTCTTTTTGCAGTATATCTTTTTCAGTTTGTTTCGTGTAACATTTGGAGCAAAGGTAAGTTTATTCTGCTTACATTCTTTTTATTTATGTATGTTTTTCAGCCTATTCGTTTCACTGTTGGATAAAGCCTCTCCGTTTACTCCGCCTACCTTTATCTTCAACTGACTATCCTAAACCCACAGTATTCTGTTCAAACCTATAGTTTGTTTGTGAGGTTACTTCTCATGCGGTTGATTAATTATCTCACAAATCTAAAATTCATAACCTGTCTTCACTCACTTGATAATCTAACTGAGGTTATCGGAAACCTTTATGTAAATACAAATAAAATCTACTAGGTACTACTACTTACTATACCATCATAGTAAATCCTACAAGTAGGGCAGCCAGCGGATTAACTGCGAGTAATAAACGAAAAGATTGTCCTCTTTGTGGCAATAAAAAAGAATGGAATTCAGTGTGAGAAGAAGACGGATGAACTGGTTCCATTATATTATAACAATATTAAAAAAAACTTTATTGGCTATTGTATACTTTGTCAAGTATAACAATAATGGGTTCTTTCTAATAACGACACGGACATTTTATATTTACACAAATATATTCAATAAATAATTCCTATTATAATTGTCGAACACAACTTGAAAATCACGTAGCGAACCAGTGCAAGTCAAGGTCGTATCTAATAATGAGCCTCGTTTCCTATAGGGAGCTATCCTATATAGCAAAATAAAGTATTGCTACTCAATCATTATACTTGCTTGGCTTGTAAACAAGTCCAGGGTACAAGTTAAAGGTGCAGTGTACAAAGTCCATACACTACATTGGCCAATATAGAACAAAGCAATTTACAAAAGTAGTTAATAAGGTAATACAAATAAATGATATTGTGCAATGGGCGAGTTTATCGCGGAAGCGATATCTTCCAACTAACCCAACTAACTAATATACATGAGTGGAAAGAAATATAGAGCGTAGAGGAGCAGGAGCCTAAGTTGGATTGCTATTACCGTCAGTAACGCTACGTCATTATCTCCATGGTAATAACGGTGCAACATTAGCAATTTCCGTTGTTACCATAAATAATATAGCGTTTCTGATGGTAAGAGCAATCCGAACTGCCCAATTCTCAAAAGTGATACCTACTCTACGTCAAGGGAACCCAGCGCAACACATGAAGAAGAAGAAATTACTTAGACTTCATTAGTAATGTTTAACGATTGTCTGTCTTTTTAAGGATTCTCGAAAACTTCAGGAAAAAATGAGAGACCTTTTCCATTACAAAAACTCGACGGATATTGTTAATTAAAATCCTTTTACATTATATTATCATTTATTAATAATCTTAACGACAGTATACACTGTTATACATTTCCTTTGAAAACGAAAAAATCTGTTTGAGTTTTCCTAAGAAGAAAATAATGAAAATAAATTTTTCGGAATCGCCTAACAAGCGGATGCTTTCATTATGTTTACGAGTATTACCAAACTTTTAAATTAAGTACTTATTCTTTTTTATATAACAACAGTATTATTTTATATGATGTCTTTATTCTTTATAAATTTTTTTAATAATGCTTTGTTCCGTGGAGCACCCGATAAAGAGCTGGTATCCAACTCCTTTCCTATAGTTTTTGAGTTGACCGCAAAAAGCAGGTGTTTGAAATTAAAAAAAAAAACACATCGCAAAAATAGCGATGAGGTCTGCCACATGTCCCGAATTTCTTAATTTTTTGTTGGCACGGAGAGGACAGCTTACACATTCCTTGCATGTAGCCTGTTACTGCTAGTTATCCTACTTGTGGGATATGGGAATTATAGATTTTAGCTGTATTATACGTGAAAGTTTTCTTACACTTGCCTTTTACAGGACACTTGAAACTAACGGAAAAGAGTGGGAGATATTTTTTGCCTGGTGTTCTATGGAGCTCAATAAGCCACACGGCAACAAAAAATAAGTCATTCAAGATGAGTAGCAAGCCTCATTACTGAATTTAAGATGTAAAATGTCTTTATTTAAAGACAATTTGCATGCTTATTATAATATGCATTTAGTCAACTCTGGTTAACCCACATATACAATCAGATGGTATTGAACTATAGATAGATAGATGAATTACTTAAGAACAATGAAAATTCTTTCTATTGAAAGACTGACTGCTCTTTTATGAATGGAGACATAAATATTATAATTATGTACTAATAATAAAACCTGTCTTATCAGCATCTGTAGCCAATATTTTCCAATATCCACTTCACTTTCCTCCATTCTTTAGCAGCGTTTGGCTGCCCTTCAAAGACTTCACCAATAACAATTAGTTCACTCTCCTTTTGTGTTTTTCACAGTTAGTCATTTTTCCAGGGATTTATTGAGATTATCTCCCAATATTGATGACTCAATGAAATTGGCAAACTTTATATTATTAATATTGCCAACCAATATTTAAAAATTCAGGTTGTTTGGCAGAACGTTAGACAAACTGATTGGGTATATTTAGAGAGAACCATTTGCAACATATTATTCACTGTGTCGGTGTTTAGGTAGTAGAATTCCATAACGAAATAAATAAAACAAATGTTTTATTCTTCTATGCGATTTATTCTCTAGAGAGAGAAGTCTTTCGTCTTGATAGGACATTGTCAATCGATTGTATTATTTTCAGTTTGACAATGTCCTAAGAAGACGAAAGACGTCTCTCTCGAGAATAAATCGCATAGTAGAATAAAACATATGTTTTGGTAAACTTTTTTGAAGACACATTTTTTTAAGATTTTTTGTGAAATATTTTGTAAAATAAAAACTCTTGAGGTAGTTATTCCGCCAAACGTTCCATCTTAAAAAAATTGGTTAGTTATTATTATTATCAATATCCCAAATTTTTGCCTGTTAACCGTTATATTTTTTTTTATTTAACAACCTATTAGAGACAACAATTTTTTTTTATTACATCGCATGTACACACTGAGAAAAATACTAACGAAATTTCACAACGAATCATTGATAAATTTACCAACGACTTTTTGCCATAGGTTAATATTATAGATTCGTACTAATGAACCGTTTGTACTATCTCTAGTCCTAATCTGATAGTACGTACCAATTTATTTATTTATCGTGTCGAAACCCAGAAAAAAAAAACAATCAAACTGATCTCCAGTACTGTGCAAAACGCACAGCAGGTGGAGATGCGTCAAAAATATACTCCATAGTGCAAGTGACAGGGCACAATGGACACTCCAACAAGTGTGGCGTAGTCTGTGCTGCACCACAGTCACATGCTCCGGAATCGTCCTGTAGGAAGCCCCATCGTTCTCTATTGTCGCGGCAGTTTCCTACACCAGATCTCAGTCGATTTAGGGTTTTACATGTCCTATAGTCTAGATCACCTCCCGCAGCAAGGTGTTATTGGGCTAGGAAAGGTTCGCTTATTTGCGGATCCTCCGCCCACTTACGTAGGCGTTCAGAGGGAGCAGGGCCCGTCAGTGAAGATGAGGAATTTAAAAATTATCGTCTAGAACTGAGACGTTTGTGGTGGGGGAACATGGTTCGATTCAACCAATGATTCGTTGTGAGTATTTTTCTCAGTGCACTTATTCTGCAAATATTAATATCTCTCCCAGAAAGCGATGATAAAGAAATGTGAACTTACAAAGTCCATAGGAGAGTTGGATGAAAAAAATTAGATAATTTTTAGATCCCATTAAAAAATATTGAGAAAAATATTACCTTAAACACAAATCAAACAACGTTTTATAAATATCTATTTTACCCTCAAAATTGAGCAGAGTTATTGCTTTGAGGGATTATAGGGTTATTTCTTTATATTCAATAAATTCTATCAATTGTTGCAATATTGCATCTCATATATATTGAATTATATCATTTAATGTTCTCAATTCTTATTCCGTGGAGCACCCGGCAAAGAATTGGTCTCCCACTCTTTTCCGTAAATTCTCGAATGTAATTTTAAGGCAGGTGTCAGAGACAAAGACATCTTACTACCAAAATTTCCCACCCGTGAGGACAATATTTTGGTTTGAAAGTGCGGATAAGTAGGAGTTAACGACTCTTGAGTTATTTGGGTGTGAAATGAGTCACTCGTCAATACTAATACTTTACCAACACGGTATCTCCCACAAGGGAGGTAGCAAGCGGTCAAACTGCATAATATAATAAACATAGATATGAAGAAATAAAGACATCGTACATCTTAATTTTAGTGACAAAGTTTGCCACCCATCCTGAATGTTTTATTTTTTATCAGCACAGAGAGGATAGCTTGTATGTTTATTACAAGTGGCTGATCCGCTAGCTACCCTACTAGTGGCATATTATGCCACGATAGGATACTATGTAGTATTAGTAACAGTAGATATTCTCAAAATATGACCAAGCCAGAACCATCTGCTCTCCCGAAACACATAGTCTATATTCAAAATAAGCACAAATAATATATTTTTGAGTAACTTTATAAAATATTTTAAATCTTATTATACTAGCCGCATTTCCCTGCGCTAGCTAGGGATTTAAAAGTAATTTGGTTATTATAACGTTTCATCCTTTATACACACACATTCTTATCTACTAATATTATTATAACCATGTAAACATCAGCCAGGGAACACACATATAAACTTTAAATTTAATTTTGAAAATATAAATTCAGCATTTCCGACCAAGGAATACTACCTACTAACGGGGTTTGTTTTATTGAAGTTTGGAAAAATATGGATTCTTTATTAAATCATTCGTTCGAGTTTCTTATAAATACTTCTATACCCTTCCACCCATCCTAAGATACCTACCCATAAAATAATTTATTTAGAGAACTATCTTAATAAAGTTTGTTTTGATCGGTATTTATTTTGTAAATATCTACGTCTATTTATAGCAAACAAAACAGTAAAACCATTATAACTATTCTCAGAATGTTCACCAATTACAACATTCTCTCCTATGTTTCTCTCATATCATTCATTTCAGAGCGGGTGACTGCCCTCATCGCTGTATTGCGACTTTGTTCAGCCAACCGCACCTACTGGGATTCTAATCCAGCATCTCTGTGTTACGACTCAAGTGCTCTTACTAGGCCACAGAGACGTGTAGGTAGCCTAAGACTGTTTTATAAGCTGCAATGTTTATTTACAACCACCGCGATCATACCGGCAACTACTGATATTGTTTGCAACGACAACTCTTACAGTCGTATGGCAGGATCAAAGGTCGCGAAATCGTATTCAGTGATGGACATAGTGTTGTGAATTCTCAAGATTGAAGAACTGATGAAAAATCTTGATGTTTGACACCCCACATGCCCATATTTAAGTTAAAAAAAATTGCAGGTACGTACATGGAAAAAAGTGTTAATAACCTCTGATTTGGGCCTTAATCAGCCCCACAAATTTTTGGATCAATCAGGTTGGCTGCGAAGTGTACTGGGCGAATGGTCATAATACCACTAAGAAAAATTATGGAGAGAAATTTCTCTTCCATCAGAGGAGAAATTCTCGGAGAAATTTCTCGTTCTCGAGAAATTTCTTTGGAGAATTTTCTCTTCTCACATCACTAGATGGACATAATGGCTAAGTAGTTGCAAATATTACAATACAACAAGCAGTCACAACCATAAACCTATACATAAATCTAAGTGAGCACTGTCTACTAAACTTGTCTGAAAGGCGAGGGGTGTAAGGGAGCGCGGGCGTCCGAGAACTACATTTATTGAGTAGGTAAGAGAAATTGACGTGCGTGCATGAAAAATTGTATGACACACATAAAGGGTTGCACCCTCCCTCATCCATGGATGTTGCAGGAATGTCAATTCCCATGTCATCCATAAATCCATTGTATGAATGTAGAAGAAGCTAAAGAAGTAAGTAAGGACAGATCTATTTGACGTTCCGTTCTCTCAGCCTACCCCACTTGAGCTACGGCGTGGTGGGTTGTTTATGAAGGATTGACGATGGGATTTTACTCTGTGAACAGTTCTGAACAGTTTTTCTGCATTTCCTACTTATTTTTTTAATGAAAATGGATCTAGATTTGAATTAACCCATAATACACCCTCACAATTAGGAATATACTTGCGTCGTTAAGGTGCAGTAAGTCAGAATGTCCGAGACTCCACAATCAGGGTACCGTCCAGCTCAAAGTAAATAAATAAAAAGGTCAGTAAAATTATTATATTAAACTCTTCCATATTAAATAGAGAACATGGTACCTATGTTCGTATTATTAAACCTTTAGCTTCAGCGGTTTTTACGATCCTTTGAACATCACATTCACATCAAATATAATATAATATCTTGTATATAAAAATACTGCAAATCTCTCTCATATTATACTACTGGTTTTAAATACGGTTTCATTCAAGATTTTTTTTTTACGCGGCGGCAGAATTGCCATCCACACTTCTCAGCATTATACAACCAGATAAGTCTCCATATGATCAGTCATGGTCACACAAAAACTTAACAGTCTAATGCCGGGAAAAATTCACCTATCCAGATTATACAGGATATCAAAGAATTAGGCTCAAAACGCGGGATCAAAATACTAGCATTGTGCCTGAAATATCTGTGTTCAAAAACTTTTTTTACAATATTACAAGTGTTTATTATAATAGATTTTTGAATTTTAATATACAAATTAACCGGTAAATCTAATTTTTGTAAATTATTTATTAAAGATTTCTGAGTTACCCCTGTAGCTGACATGACTAAAGGTATTATATAAACGGATCTAGAATGCCAAATATTTTTTATTTCTCCTGCTAGTTCTGTATATTTACGTATTTTTTCTGCGACGGTTGTTTGTATATTATGTGTATTTGGAACAGCGATGTCTATTAAGTACGTTATTTTATTACGTTTATCATGTAATACTAAATCGGGTCTATTATGATGTATTTGTCTATCTGTTATTATGGTTTTATCATAATAGAGCCTGTAATTTTGATTTTCTAAAACCGGTTCCGGGTTGTATTTATAATAAGGTATTACTTTTTGTGAGTTTAAAAGATTATGTTTAATTGCTAAATTTTGATGTATTATTTTTGCGACATGATTATGTCTATTGGTATACTCAGTTTGAGCGAGAGTGGAACAACCCGAAACTTTGTGTTGAATAAATTGTTTCCGGTTTGGCCAGACATTTCCTACACGAATCATCAATTATAGAAAAAAATAATATTAAATAAATAAAACTTTATTGCCAAAATATCCTCCTTAACACGAGACTTGTCTCTATAAGGAGGATGTTTAGATTCAAGTTTTTATAAAATAGTCTATGTATTGTTATATCTGTATTGTTTGCTGTGTTCAATAAAATTATCATTATGAAATGTAGTGTAAAAGTTTACCTATTATGTTTATGGAAAGTACCAAAAGTTGGGCTTATCGCATATGCGATTTCTTTCAACCAACCCAATAAAACGTTATCACATTGAAGATTAGTGGTCCTTTGATGAACCTTTGATAATTTTATTACGGCTCGCTCAGGGGGGCACGTTGATTGTTAGCAATGAAAAAGTAAAAGTAAAGACTTGAAATCTCAGATTTCCAGAATTGATGTTTTCCGTTACACACAAGTTTTTATCCTCCTGTCACTATATTTTCGAAAAGGTTCAGAAATTTGCAATATTTCATGATCTTTTCGGTTTTGCTTGGTTTTAAATATAGCAAAAGGGGACGCCAAAAAAATATTGACCTTCATCTTCCTTCACGACCCGGTATCACTTGCTCCGTGGACTTGGGGTTGGAGACGCGTATAAAATACCTTGAAGGTTACCGTGCAGTCTAAAGAAGAGACATCTGCATTAGTGCAAATTTCTGTGGACGGAAAAAGCTCGTTTCCACTATCCACTCTGTTTTCCATTTTTCTCTCTCTTGGGATGTCGTTATCCGCTTCATACCCGTGACGGGGTCATCCCGCTGACTTCTAGTTGTTCATCTATCAATTTCATGTTTAGCTACATTGCCTGCCCATTCCCAATTTGATTATGAGATATGGTCCACCACATCGACAACTTTTGTTCGGCGTCCCATTTCCACATTTTATTTTTTGTCTCTCAGACTTGCCTTTCCATAAATCTTTGAGTACACCTTAATCTGTACATGGTATCAACTGGCAGTGTGATTAGTTGGAGACCGTTTGTCGTCGCCGGAAGAATCAGAAATTTTCTCATGAGGTTCATGACAACTTCTTTATTCTTGAGTTATACAAGCACATATACATTTGACAAGTAGAATCCAATATTTATAAAGTTATGAGATAGGAATGTAAGAAGCAATACATGTGAAGCATCAATCGAACTCACTCATATAAAAAGAATGGTCAACGAAGCGTAACCCATTCAATGAACTGCATATAAGTCTAAGAACCATCCCATGAACAATATTGTAAAACTGCATTAAGAGAAATAATAAAAGTATTTTATTAATATTGTATAACTTCTTTTCAAATAATATGAAGACTTACAATGATTCTCAGGTCTATTGTTCATTATTTTGCTATGAGCATACCTAAATTTTGGGATAAGATGTAATTAGGCATAATGTAGGCGTCCGATCTGATGCAGAGGTTACGCTCTTGCCTTGAAATGATGACGATGGTGATAATAATGTCGATTATGATGACGACGATGATTATGTTGATGATGACGATGATGAAGATGATTATGAAGAAGAAAAACAAAATTTTGATGAATATGATGATAAAGATTATGATTATGATAACGACGATGATGATGACGATGACGATGATGATAAAGATAATGATGAAGAAAAATAACAAAATTATTATGGCGATGATTATGACGATAAAGATTATGATTATGATGACAACGAAGAAGAAGAAAATGATGATGAAGAAGAAGAAGATGATGATGATTATACTATGATGATGAAGAAGAGGAAGAAGATGATGATAATTACTATGATGATGAAGAAGAAGAGGATGATGATGATGACGATGATGATGATTATAATTGAGAGTGTTCAGAAAAAAAAATCGGTTTAAACAATGTTTTACACGATAACTCATGTCCTTGTCAATGATTTAACGCAGGTTTGGGCATTATTAGAAACTAACTTTAAGAAGATGAATAGATACATAGTCTACATCTTCCCAACACCACAACTTCCACGTTCCATTACAAAGTCTTGATTACGTTTTAATTCGGTTAGGTATTACTCTGCTCTTCTCTGCTTCGACTCGCTACCTACTTTCGGTACCTACTCTGCCAGAAATCTTATTAAAGCATTAATTACTATTATGAATTTAAACGGCGTTGTTATAATACTAGATAATAATATATATATAGGCCTATGTTAATGTAATAAATTACACTTACATCATAGTGTAATTTTAAATGTTACGTAGATCAAACAATGACGGGTTTCATTATATAAAATTAACACTGTTTTTTTGTTTCAATGAAGTGTATACAACGTATGCCACAAACACGCCCTGATGATGCCACAAGCGCTAGACGTGTTTATCGTATACAATTACAAAGTGCATTTGATTGCTTTATAGCTTTTACCAACGTATTGGCATCATCAGGGCTAAGTATAAAACTATAACATAAAAGGAACTTACCATCTTTTTTCAAAATAGCTATGAAAGCCCAGATTTATTTAATTATTCATTATCAGCAGTTGATAACTGGATTGGCCGCAACATCAGTTTCCCAGGCCTGCTTATCACCATCGCAGGACCGAATGCAGAAATGGTTAAGGCCGACCAAGAGACACCTATATTATTATGGACCAACTAAAGAAGGAAATGGATTGTGGCACATTAGTAGATCTAAAGAGACTAGCTGAAAATAGGGAGAAATGGATAAGAAAATTCAAACTCGTTGCAGACCAATCCAATGGATTGTAACTCACTATAGTTGAATATTACATCAGCAGAATACTACAAACAATATTTATATACATAAATGCAATGCAGTAGAAGAAATGTAGTAGAAATGAGGTTATTGAAAAGAATGTTTAGTAAAGGTTTGAGAAAAGTGCAGAATGAAATCTGGAGTAAAAAAAAGAATGAAAGTGAATAAACTACGGAGATTTGTGCACGTGGAAAAAATGGACTAGGACAGAATGACCGAAAAAGTATAAATGACTGAGAGGAAGGCGTTCAAGGATGTGGCCGTCCGAGGATCCAATGGCACAATAAGGATTGCATTCTTCTTCACCCGTGGATATTAAAGGAATGTCGCAGTTCCTATGTCATCCATACTTTTCATGCAAATTCTTCTTAAGAAAGGGCTCAAGATTTGCCTGAAAAGCTATCCCCGACAAAATCTTCCCCAAAATTAAATACAACGTTAAGGGGCCCCTTTAGCAAAAACGATAAAACATTCAATTTTCAACAAGTTTGGTACACAAACTCTCAAAACTTGTTAACCCTACGAACATTTTGATTTGATAAAATATGAAAACAAATATTTATTATCAATATCAAACTTTAATTTTTAAAAAAACTCGATTTTAGCTTCATAGTATTCGTTTATAAAAAAGCATATTTCTAAAAATCGAATTCGGGGGTGTGTTTGGTACATAAATGCACGAGAATCCTAAAAAATTTCATATATTTATTTTAATATTGAGAATATTTAGATAGTTATTACAATTACAGAACAAAAAAAATCTATTTTTTTTCGTTTTTTCATGGATATTGACCGACTTTAAAACATTTTTTTTTGATAAATTTCTCATATTTTGAAACCAAAAATCACCACATCAACTCAATTTTTTGTATACTAAAAAAAGTTTACTAAAATCTATAGTATTTATATGCTTGATAGGATGAATAAAAAAAATATATATTTTACAAATAATTTGTGTTTTGATATAACAAAGAGTACCTAAATAAATCTCGTCAGTCTGCAATTTATTAATTTTTTATAAAAAAAGTAATATTGGTAATAAATATTTGATTTTTTATTGTATCAAATCAATATGTTCGCAAGGGTCAACAAGTTTAGGCAATTTTTCTATCAAATTTGTTGAAAATAGAAAATTTTACCGTTTTTGCTAAACGGGGCCCTTAATGCCAAGATCGTATTATTATCCATCAGGGCTACTCTTGACATAATCAAAATACTATATTACCTTGTCTTGATCTTAATCAAACGAAATGCGAAGTGCATTTGGATTGTGTCAAGAGTAACCCTGCTGGTCCTACAGGATGGACAAGTGTTGAACACATTGAATAGGTAGGAGAGCATGCATGAAGAATAATTATTGTATGACGATGACAGAAGCGAAATTTGTATGCTAGGATCGGAGTAAGTGGTGCTCGATCCTTTCTATCTTCCCCGCAAAGAAAACGGCGTGATGGTAATAAAGATAATAACATTTCTATTATATATATAATAATTTGATCATAGATAAGTGTATATGTACATTATTATTACATTTATAATGGTTTATGAAAGTTCAAAGTTTAGGTAAATCTAGATGGATATGTAGAATGTAGATATGTATGTAAGTATGTAAAATTAATAATACTTCCACTCGACGCTCGGCAGTTTTCCAGTAGAGTGAACATAAACGCTGATGATGGTTTATATACGTAGCAGGGAAACTGCACAATAACTGGACGGTGTAGAATATTCGGGCGATTTCAACTATAGGTTATCCAATAGTATCCAGTAAGAAAATATATATTGATGATCATAGTTGTATTATTATTATAATTATCTTTCACTTTTTTCGCTTCCTCTACATTCACTCTATCACGCAATGTTTAACCAACCATTCATCTAAGCCAGTGATTCCCAAAGTGGTCTATATCGACCCCTAGGGGTCTATGACAACCTGCAAGGGGTCTACGTCAGCGAAAAAAAATTGGGGGTCCATGAAATGAAAATGGGGGTCCACGATAGTGGATCTCAACACATACACTGATAATACCTATTTACTTACATCATCGAGGGTATACAACCAAAATGCACTAAGTCAGTCTAGCGCTACAAAAGTTGTCAAAAACTATTCAAGTAATTAACATATTTCCTATGTTTAAATTTGTTTGCAAAGCCTAAAAGTCACTTACCAATATCATCTTAATTAAAGTTCAAACAATACATGGCGAATTTGTATTGATCTAAACACATTTTTTTTCATTTAACTGCCACCATGTCATCTCAAAACTGAAATGACTTAGTGCATTTTGGTTGTATACCCTCGGTTACTATCTTATAATATCAAGACATATACATTATTTATAAAAGTACCTATCAAGTAAAAAAACTATACGTATATTTTACATAACAGATACAAAATTTTATTTTGAGAAGTTTTAATTTAAATTCAATTAATAAATGTATAAATTAACATGTGTTTTTACTTTAAGTTTTTAACACTAAACTTCACTACAGTTAGAAATTTACAGGAAATCAATATCAGGTAAGTAGGGGGTCTACCCAACACGGAAAAACATGGCAAGGGGTCTACGACACAAAAAAGTTTGGGGAACTCTGATCTAAGCGATCGCATCTCCACTGCATTTATTCCACTTTCGTCCTTCTTCAACCATGTCCAAGTTCCATTTGCATACGTAAATGATGGTCATCATCATCATCATCATAGCCCTCAACGCTCCTCTTGGGAGCACAGGGCAGAAACCAGCCTCCTCCATTCAGAGCGTCTCTGCGCCAATTGCGTCACCTTTTTCCACGACATTCCCTGCGCTCTGATGTCGTTGTCATAGGAACGGTGTAAGTGATGGTACCAGAATAGTATTGTGCACTACCATTTTATCCATGTTCGAAACATCGCCATTGCCGAAAATGGATCGAAGTGCAAAGTTCACTCTAGCACCGACCACTTTCCTTCTTTCAATGTCCCTATCGCATCTTCCATCCCTCGCAAACAAACTTGCGATACATGAAAAACTACTTTAAAAATCATAATAGTCAATGATATCCTAATGATTAGAATTCCATAACTCTCCAACTCGGAATTCACTGCACAAGCATATTGTTTATAATTGTGAGGGTATCTTGAAGTGTATATAGGCTTTACAAAAAAACAAGATTTATTATAAAACTCCTTATCCGTGTTACTGCACTGTTTCCCTTATACATAGCGATAGCAGTGGCTTGGTATCGCAAAATTTTCCAGTATCTGATCTTTAAAGGATATTATTATTGTCCCTATAAAGGATGTGGATGTAAATAGATAAGTATATAGGTAGGTAATAATATTAGTATATACGAATACTATATAATGTTAACTTTTCGAATTTCGAAGAGGAAACACTATGAAAGCTCATTTCAATTTAGATTATAAAACAATGTATAAATAAAATCACTGTTTACTTTCACTTGATAAGTATATTGGAATTAGAAGCTTTTCGGACTTACGTCCATCTTCAGTAATAATAACAAGTCTTCTTCTTCTTCTTCCTCGTGTAGCAGTTCATTGATCTGTTGCTTCAGAAGTTGTTCCCTCTTGTGACACCGAGGACCAGCTATCCTTCCATCTTTTTGGTGGACTTCCTCGTGAACGTGAACCAGCTGGTATTTCCTTATCAGCAATGTGGGCGATCCTGTTTTCAGCCATCCTGTCCATGGTATAATAAGTACCTTATTATTTTTATAGTTTTCTTGCACCTGTTTTTGAATAAAGTATTCTTATTCAAATTTATTTCATTCTTCATTCGCTCCACAAGTACATTAGTTCATCTAAAAAATAAGAAACTATTTGAATAGTGACAGAAGGCATTTTTAAATATCAAAATATAGCCTTAACGGGATACAAATTATATACAACATCCATACAAACGAATTAATAAATCAGTTTATTTTTATTTATGTTAAATACAGTGTATTCATACAAAATCTATAAACAAAACTCATCTAAAAATAACGCCAAGAATGTACCAACTTGTATAAGAAATTCACACTTCAATTTATTACTGCTGCTGTACAATTACATACATTACCTTCAAAGTTTTAACTAAAAAGTTCGTTTTATCCGTATATTTCTAAAAAAAAGAGAAACCTTATCGTTTATTAATAAATAATTCACCCTCTTGGTAGCGCGGATACTTAAAAAACTTCAATTTTATTTTTTCCACTTCGCATGCCTATATATTTTTAATAAAATACTATAGACAGGTACTAAAATATAACTTTCGTGGTTTCTTCGATATCGCACGAAGACAAATTCTGGAGATGTTTTCTTTAATTCCGCCCACAACAATATTTATTATTAATTTTTCCATCGTATATTACCACTAACTTACGTTATGTTTATTATTAATGTTTCCATAACAAAATTTAAAGGAATTATGTATATTCCTTTACCTTATGTTAGACTGATGATGAGAGCGAAAGCTACTAAAAGCGGGCTTGCAATCATTAAAATCACTGTATAAACACTTAATGTAAAAATATTTTGAAATGATTTTTAATATAAAATGTATTTATTCCAGAATAATACTATTTGAATATTTGAATTAGAATTTCATTTAAAACTAGATGTTCCTACCCGGCGTCGCAAGGGTGAATTTCATTTTTTTTTTCGTTGTGGCAACACGACCGTGACAGCGGAATTGTCATACAAACGTCACTTTAATATAAAAATACAATCCAAATTTCCGACTTTTCCGTTAGATTTTCCGAAAAATTTATTTTATGCAAATCGTCTCCTAATAATTATGAACACAACAAAAAAAGAATTAGCCAATTCGGTTCAGCCGTTCTCAGGTTATGGGGGAACATACATGGTCAACTCATTTTTATTTATGTAGATAATTTAAAATGATCTTCCACCAAGTAAAATATTGACTAAACCTTTATAATTATTATACATCTTATACGAGTACAAACGATAGTCTGGTTTATTTGCTTGTTGTAGAAAAAAAAGATGGTGTAGATGCCTACACAAGTGTTGGTACACTTTCTGGAAGGGTAAAAAACGTATTTGTTTTCCAGAAAATGTAAAAAATATGTATAGTATTATAACCAGTGTAAATAAATAATGTTAAATAAAAAATTATAAAAAAATATGTATTTGTCTCCCACATTTTAGCTTGCTTGTACCTACTATCAGCGTTGTTTTTTTCAGTTTGATAATATTCGTAACCGTTGTAGCAGAATGAACCGTCGACGGAAGAAAGCATTGTAAGAATCCTGCGTCCGTTAGCAAATAAAGTTGCCAGCTATAATAATGTCGTCTCGAATGTAATAGACAACTCGTGCATACTCACCCCTGAAGATGACCGCCGCAGTTGTGGGTGAAACGTTGGAATAACATATGTATGTAAATAAAGAGTAGGTACTCTTAACCAAGCCTAAGTCGATTCCTAAGCGTCGAAACTCTGTGTTGTGCACTCCTTAAGAAAGTTCACGTATGTATGTGTATCATATACAACATAGCTACCTCTCTCTCTCTGGTTTCAATCCTGCGATTAGTTTGCAGCAATTATCTCTATAATTCTTCTCCTCCACTCCTCCCTGTCTTGTGCGGTTCTTTTGAATTCTGCATATGATGAGCATTGAAGAGAGACCCACCTCCACCCGGATATCTCAGGAGTTGTGAACTCCTATTTATCCGCATAATTAAACTAAAATTGTCCTCACGGGCAGGACTAAATTTGGGCAGGCCTGAAGGGCCAACCGGCCAAAACCGCCATCGTGGGAATCTTTTAAGCAACACTCTCTCTTCAATGATGAGCAGCGCATGTCCACCAGCAGGTCCTCCAGGTACTCTCGGCGTGGGCGTCCCCTAGAGTTTGTCCCCTCGGTCATACCCTCCATTACGGCATGCAAGAGGCCTTCTTGTCGTATTACATGGCCGATCCACCTTGCACGCCTTTCTGATAAAATCTTGAGCACTTTACTCAAATCTTCAAAAAATTAATAGCTACCTAGTTAATACCTATTCAAATATGTTGACTATGGATGAGTGTGATCAATTGGAATGATTAATCTGGAGTAGTTCACAATATGTATGTAAATACTTTTTACTCCCCTGATAGCAGGTAGATAACAAATGTCGATATTTTCAACATAACATACAATGACTTTGTCGCCAGGATAGAGACTCTCCCTTGATTCTGTTGTTTCTTTTAAATGATATATTTTTTGTGTTTTTCTTGTTTTTTTTTATTGGCTTTTCTTTTTTTTCATTTTTCCTGCTGAGATCACCTTGGCCAAAAGCTGTTATGGTCTCAGTGCAGGGTGATATTTTTGGAAAATAATTATAATATCCTGCTGAGATCGCCTTGGCCAAAAACTGTTATGGTCTCAGTGCAGGGTGACATTTTAAGGAAAATAACAATACTAATTATAAATGGAGATCAGTCTTGGAAACCCGGAAGACAAAATTTCTTCGAGTGACGCTGGTCGTGAGATCCTCATAGTTTAATAATAATTTCCTGAGCGATGCCAAGTTTACAACTAGTAATAAAATATTGGAGTGTTTATAATCAGAAAATAAACCGAATATTCTCTAAACAACATCCCGATCGTGGTCTGTGAGTTGTTTTGGATATTAGAGTGATGTAATGCAGTGGTCTTCAATCCCCGGCCCGCGGAAGGTACATGAAGGTCAATCTGTTTTTGTTGTCATGCAAAATTATTTTGCGAAATATTCCTTGACAAAACCGAGGTTTAACATTCCAAACACCTATAACGAACGTTGAAAATTTCAAACTTCTATACCTTTTCGAAACTCTAGTGATGGGGAGAGTAAAAATCTTGAATGTAAGGGCAATCATCAAATCCCGGAATATGAGGCCTAAATATAAGTCCTCACTTAAGAAAAGTTTACTAACAAAACTAGATTCTGAGAAAATATTCATTAAGAAAAACCGAGGAGAACGTTTAAAATTTCGAATTTTTATACCATTTCGAAAACTTGATGACGGAAAAACGGTTACAATTTTGACCAATCAAAAAAGTCATCAAAGGTAGAAAATCAACGTTCCGCCTTCAGCGAGCCGCGGTAAAATTATCAAACATTGACCGGTCCGCAGAGATTATAAGGTTGGAGATCACTGACTTAACGAACAAATATTAACATAGCGAAAACGGAAATAAAAAGGTGCTTATTTGGCTTAGCCCTAAGCCCAGCAGATGCTTTGAAGTTGAAAACCTTTTTTTTCAATCCATATCTTTTGCGGGATAGGCAGGGAAGAAAGAACTTCAATACAAATTATTTTTGCAAACTACATACCTACTTTCCCTTCCTCCGCATTCAAAAACTCCTCCACACCTCTCATTCCAGTCCAGTCTCATATGTTACGCAGCCACGATGTCAAGAACTTAATAAAGAGTATTTGCAACCATGGTGTAAAAAAATGCAAAGAAAAATTCTATTGAATGAACAAAAAGTAAAAAAGAATTGAAAATAATAACACTCAACATAATATAAGTAACGTACAGTGAATTTGTAAAAGTTTTCAAGTTATTTGAAAACAAAACTTTGAAGATATTCCAATATGCTTTATGTCAAATAAAGATATGCATACAGCTGTACTCAAGAATATGGAATAATAATGTTATCATACCTTTTATATCGGACTAAGATACACCTTATTCTACATACATACATCTTATTCCCCTTGTCCTAGTTGGGTCGGGGGGCCCACTGCGCCTAGGTACCTCCTCCAGAGATCCCTGTCCACCGCTGCTTCCAGGACCTCTGGCCACTCCAAACCAAGTATTTCAACCTTATTCACAAACAGATAATTTATTTATTTAGCACAATACACGGCAATTGCCTTTACAAGTATATAGATAAACTTTAAAATATTACATTATCATTCGACGCATAAAAATAAACATATGCACAAAAATATAAAAACACAATATCAAAACTATTACTCCTGTTTAAGTCAAAAAAATAAAAATCTAATACCAATACAATGAATTTATTTATATCTAATAATACTATCTGCAATAAATTCGCCTTCTATATATCACATCACATGGTGATGCATGGGGTCTACGGTTCTTGTTTTGTTTCCCCACTTGGTTCTGTGGAGTGAATCCTCATGGGAAACATTGCAGTTTTGTATGCCTTGTCCCACTGCTTCACGCCATCTGCGCTTTAGCCTTCCTCTTGGATACATTGTGCTTTGTTGCCTACATACTCAGGTGTACAGTAAAGAATAAATAAAATAAATAAATAAAGTTGAAATATCTTTATTTCTCGGATATTTCAGGAGTCCAAGAACTCCTATTTATCCGTTTAGGTGAAGATTTTTTTTTTTAATATTTGGACTCTCTCCAATCTAATACAACTATGCCAGTGTTGGCATCTACGATCCTACCACGTCAGTGGGCGGGGGACCCGGCTGACGCAGCAGATAAAATAAATAAAGTATCGATTTAGCCAGAGATAATACCAAATTGTTATGTGAGTAAGGGATTTCATTTATTTAAGGTTAACTTAAGATATGTATAGTTCGCCAAGTCTAAATATGCATTACTTTTGTGGGTACAGCTGATTATGCATAACTAAGAGTTTAACTAATAGGTAGGTATGTACCAACATCATATGTGTAAAGCTTCATACAGAGAAAGACAGCTGATAGACGGGGAGAAGCGGAGGAGAAAAGAGGGGAGGAAAACAAAAGACTTAGTAATGTTGTGTCAACAGTGAAAGCTTTTTGGTTAATTAATTATTATTCCGGTCAAAAAGTGAGGTAATAAACGCTGGTTTTTTTGCGTCATTGACTGCTGTACGCTACCTTACTTGCGGCTTGAAACCAGGAGTATTCATTCTTTATTTATTTTTCTACTACATATATATTCAGTATCAGTCATCAATCCAAAAAAAAAAACACAATAAACACTAATTAGACTCTGATACCAACGGCTTATCCACGCGTCCACTGACCCATCCACAATTAGGTATGTTAAATTATGGAGACGGTAGATTTTGTGTGTGTGTGTGTCCTGTAAAAGGCAGGTGTTCGAAAAAAATAAGACATTTTACATTTTAAATTCAGCGTTGAGGTTTGCCACCCATCCTGAATGTCTTGATTTTATACTGGCACGAAGAGGACAGTTTGTATGTTTCTTACATGCAGCTAATCTGCTGGCTACCCCACTTGTGGGATATGCCGTGATGGTATAGTAGTAGTAGATTTTAACGGTTGTATTTAATTTTATGAAGGTTATGTGGGGGGAGACCTCCAGACGAAACTTTAGCCCTCTCTTATGAAAAATTTGCATGAAGAATAAAGATGACATAGGAATTGACATTCCTGCAACATTTAGAGGTGAGAGAGGGTGCCACTTACAATATGTGTATGTCTGCTTCATTTATCTCCTTACTCTGCTTCCCTCTGGAGTGGGCAGAGAGGAAAGAATTCAAAATCAATCTGATTTTAAATACTTCTTTCGATTCCTTCACATTCATCCAGTTCCTTATACGATTTTTATTACTTAAAACTCAACCATTCTTGAAAATTGTATCTACGTAGTCAATCCAAATGATTCTTGAAGTGTTAGTATTTACGTACACTTCTTTTTTTAAAGGTGTCAGTCATTCATCCACAAATTATACACTCTCCACCACTCCACACATATAGTTATAGAGAAAACAACACCCTCAAAGAAAACTTGCATCTTTTGAATATGATAATGCATAATGCGAGTTTAATTTTTTTTTATCGTTCAAGAAACTGAAATTCAAGTCTCAAGTCACATTAAGTTTCTGATCACGTCTGCTGTGAGACGAATGTTGAAAAATACACTTTATCTGACTAATTTTTGATATCTGTTCTCGTCTGGCTGACAGTTTGTTTATTTCATCCAGTTCCCTATTAATATTATTACTATTTTTATCTCTACCACTCTTCCACCAACTAACCAAGATTGTTTTTAATTAATTTAACGAATAAATAAACGGATTTTGATGAAGCCAACCCCGTTGTGTTAAAATCTGCTACATTTGCATAAATTTCAATCCACTTAGTAAGTCAAAAGTTTGTTTTCGTACAACAACTACCTACCTATCACGAAAAATATTCAAATTAGTTTTTGATTCTTGTAGGTTGGTGCTTCTATAGACTATGCACGTAACAAAAACAAAACAAAATTTTCCTACATGGTATAGAAAATATTTATATATGTTTATTCCTGCAAGCAATAAGTCCACTGTATGCTTATAATGTGAAATATTTGCCCTCAATCGGTGTGATCCACGAGATAATTTCAGTTATCAAATATTCATCTCACAGTAGGTGATCAGAAACTTATTTGAGCGCCCTTGAGGTGGATTTTTTTCACAAAACGGCGCTTTACAAATCCTCCAAATAATAATAATAATAATAATAATTTCACATTTTGAATTTCATACAAATTTGTATGGGAGTATTCTTGTTGTCTAGTAAGAATGAGTTTTTAGCAATAAAATACTGCGTCAACCAAATGCAATGCCTACAACTCTTCCACTGTATATGAAGGAATGAGTCAATGTACAGAGTTTTACAAATAAGGTGAAAAAAAAATATAAAACATACAAAGGTTAGATGTGTTCTTTTTGAATGGAAGAAATTCGCCCAAAAAATGTAATAAAATATCTTTTTTCCTTGGGAAGGTGAATAAGTTCTCATAATTTTATATTTTAAATTTTCGTATTTTTAAACTTTTTTTGTTTAATAATTACATAAATTTTGGGAGTGTGAATGTATTTGTATAAATGGATTGTATATGAGTGCGAAATTGTGACATTTTCTACATTTGTTTTGTATGTTATTGCTGAAGTGTAACACTGTTTGGATGTTAGACTGCTAGAATGTTATCATTACTTATATATTTGTATTTTAAATGTCTGTCATCTGTAGTGTACCATATTGAACTAAATGAATAAATGACAAAAAAGGACTCAAAAAATAATAAATATTAGTTTTATTAACAAAAAATAAAATAGAAATTGTAATTCGTTTGAATGTTAATAATAAAGTATAACATTTTTTTTTATTTATCAATGAAACAAAGTATCTATTAGTAAGAATAACATAAATTATTAAATGCAATATCACTTAAAGTTCTGATTTCACCATTACATATTTTTCAAGCAAATATTTAAATACTTCAAAATTGTAAATATTACTAGACTATATTATTACCAGACCCTCCGCACAAGCATTTGGTTGCTTATTATGGAGGGAGCATTTTACTATGTGTAATATTATTTTGTTATTTTAATATCAATGTATACTGTGTATTTATAAATGAAATAAAAATTTAAAAAAAATAAAAATTAAATTGAAAGACTCAGGGGAAGAAAATAATTACGAACAATTCAATTCAAATCAAATTTTACTGGGAAGCGAAAAGAAAGTTTGTATCATCATTTATTTCACAACAAATTATTGAAGTTACTTTAAAAATTGGTAATTTATGATATATTGGCAATATTTGAGTATGCCATAAAAAGTATTGTATTGTTACACGTAGAAATTAAACATCTACAAAACTAACTATATCTCAAAACTTTATCACACTATTCTCCTGAGTTATTAAATCATTTTTTCTAATATCTTAACAGTTATCATCTTGTTTCCCTTAACATGTATTCATCATTTAAGTCTCAATTGTTTATTGTTTATTGTTTCTTATTGTCCCTAGGCCCCTAATCCAACCAACATTAATCACTGAGAAACATAAAATGTGAAAAATGCATTTTTCATCTTTTTCCCTTGAGCCCTTCAATTGAGATGATTTAAATTTTATATTTTTGTGCAAAAAATAAATAATATTTATAATAGAAGTCCTAAAAAATGAGATTATATATTTGAAAAGTATTTATTCCCTTGACCATAAAGGGTTAAAAAATGCTTTGATTTTAAGTTTTTATCGAGAATAGGTGATTTTTTTTCTTCCTACAAATTCCTAAATAAAATGCTTTACATCTTTAACAAACTCATCAAAATATTATAATTCTTCTTTTGCCAAGTAATCATCTGGTTCCATTCCAGCATACTTTGTGTATATTGAGTCCCAAAACTTGATATTCTTTGTACGAGGGTTGGTCTTCAGTTCAAACATATCACCCATATCCAAGTAGTAGTGATTGTTGGATGCAACAGGAGTCCATTTGAGTGAATGAAGAACAGAATCATAGTCAGGAGTTGGATCTCTGAAATAAAAACATGAATACATAAAATAATTCCAGACCAGAATAGTATTAAAGATCAATGCATCTTCCGGTTCCGGTGACTCCACTGAACAGTCAGTATTCAGCGTGACGCAGCAAAGTTTCAGAAGAGCTTTTAAACAGATCTTGCTTTAGAACTAGATATTATCCATAACCCATTTCTACCTACCCTCTATCTTTCTAAAAAAAAATTGTGTTTTTTGTTTAATTGTTATTCTATTTTATTTTGATTGACTAGCTTCTTAGTCTTTATTTAAATCTGTTGTGCTTGTATTTGTTTGCCTATCTTTGTGTAGTTTTAATAGTGAGAAATTGAAATTTGAAATATTTCTATTGATTGTTGCATTATTTAAATGACTGCGTTGCTCCTCTTTGATGGATTCTTTGTGGAATTCCTGCGTGAGTGGGGTTTTTGGATATGACAACGTTGCATATAATCATATTTTATTTAATAAATAAATGTACTTTTTGCGCTCAATTAGCTTTGATAATTCAGTAGATATAATAGGTCTTTTGAAGAGATCAGATGCATGAAAGCGATCGTCAACCAACTAATTAATCCCTTAACTTTCAAACAAATTGAAAACAATATTATTCTTTAGATTCCATTAGGAAGTTGAATGACTATAAAATCACACTAATTCTAAAATATTCACGATCACAGTATTTCCTATTATATCTACGCAGAACCTTGGCAAGTACATTGTTAACTTGTTTTTTGTTTGACATATTCCCTGTTCACATATTTTAATTTAAGACGTTGCATGAAAAACCCTTTTACTTTGACCTTTCACGCCTTGAAAGACTGCCTTATCATTTAATAATGTTCTTTATTCAGCGAGCGTGTTCTTGCGAGCGTTCATGTGAGTGCGATTTTTGGTCTTTCGGTAGTCTATCTTATATCTTTCAACTTTTTAAATATTATGAAAATGTACAAGTTTTTTTCAAGGCAGAAAAAAGCTGATGTACTAAAAGAATTTCGATTAAAATCGCTAACGCCTTCGCATTTTTTTTAAGTCTTAAGATTATAAAAAAATTTCACGTTGTCATTTATCAGTAAAAATTTAGTATGTTTTTCAAAAGTCAATATTTTTATTGGCTGTTAAGAAAGATGAATTTATTAATAAAGGAAATAGAAACTCACCCAAACTTGGCAAAATTTGTCCACAATCGAACCATCATCTCCGATATATAGAGTTCATCAGGTTCTACAGCCTTATCAAACATCTCCTTATATAAATCATTTAGTATTTCGCACTTAAATAAATAACAAATTTCATCGCCATGCGTAGCTCCTTTAATTGCCTTGCTGTCGTTCATAACCAACTTCTTCAAAAAGTTCAATGCTCCATCAAAAGAAAAACTATAATAGAAAGTCTTTGCCTTTGAAACTTTTATATGTTCTCTCAGAGTTTTATGTATTGGATAGAACATAGTACTGTCAGTGACATATTCTACGTACTCATTCATCGAGTTGTTTCCAAGAACTCCGTTTGTGAAATAGAATTTCTTTATCTTGTTAGAGACTAATTGGTAGTCTTTAGAGTTGTACTCAAAACTCAAGTCTCGTAACGGCAAAGAAAATTGGAAATTGTAGTGTAATTTTTCTAAAATTGGTGGATCATTTATGAGCGTTCTCAAAAATACAATTGCCTCTTTTGAATTAAAACCGATCATCAAGGGAATATTTACATCGATAGGCTTTTTCATATCTTCCATAGTCAAAAATGTTTCATATTTATTTGTGACGTCTTCAAACGATGGCCCAAACGGAATAACATTCTTTTGTCCATCTCTTACCTCTGTACTGTCATAAGTTCTTTGAGTCAACTTGACTATTGAATGAGGGTTTATATTTGAAAGATTCTCTAAGAGTTCTTTAGTACTATCTGCAGGTTTTTGCAGTAACTGTGCAAGTCTGAATGCTCTATGTTTCATATTTGGAGAGAATAGTGGAGGAAGTTTATGCGTTCCACTCTGGCATATGGCATTTTTGAACAAACCTTTAGCCATGGGTGAATGTAAAAGAAGAGTAACACTTGTAGCTCCTGCATTATTTCCAAATATCGTCACTTCGTCTTTGTCTCCATTGAATGCATGGATGTTATTTTGAACCCATTTCAAACCAAGAACGATATCTTTGAGTCCCATATTTCCTGTCACAACTCCATCTTCCAAATTCAAGAAGCCCAATGCTCCCAATCTATAATTTATTGTGACAAGTACAACATCATCGGCCATGAAGAAGTCTGGGCCATAGAATTCAGTGCTAGAAGATCCTGCGGAAAAACCTCCTCCATGAATCCAGAACATGACAGCAAACTTCTTATCTTTTTTCTTTCCGTTTGGAAGTTTTGGTGTGTAAACATTAATGACTAGACAGTCTTCTACTCCGTTAGGGAATTTGTCAAATAAAGGATCTTCCTGTGGACATTTCACATTATCTTTTGTTGCCACAAACGTCCCATTCCATTTTTCCTTAGGTTGTGGAGGCTGGAAATAAGATAAAAATATTAAAACGGCATAAATTAAAGTTTGAAAGATTATACGCGCAACATTGATAAGGCTTGTGATTTAAATATTTTTTTTATAATTCCTGCAAACAGGTCCTAAAATCCCCACGGAGTTCCCAGTAAAGAAAAGGTATTCCAATTATCTTGCCAATAAAATTGAAAAAAAATCAGGATGGGTGACACACCTCATCACTGAATGGAAGAAATTTATTGTCTTACGCGTGATGCTTTAGGAACACCTGCCACGTACAGAAGACTCTAAAACGTACAATAAATAAAGAGAAATCTAGTTTTTGCACGGGTTAAAATTGGAATAAGCCATTCAAATGGTTTAGATAGTTTATTCACGCGCATTCTGTCCATAACACTCTTCTTGAATCCACTCATTCTTCTATTAATATCCTCTTTTTTTCTTCACTCTATCACGCAGCGTTTTAATAACCATTCTTTTCAACGATCGCATCGCAATTTATAAAAGAAATCTTCGAAAATTGTTATTATATCTTTGAGAAGTATACTTCCCTTAGACCTTAAAGGGTTAAACAATTTATAATATTCCTATGTCAATAGAATATTTCAGTTAGAGTTAAGGTCAATACTAAGCAAATACTTGATTATAATTGCGAAACCCAAAATATGTTTTCAATAAAGTTCTTGTTATCCTCAAAATACCCAGATTCTCATTGGTTATTTGATTTGGATTATCATATTTATTTATTAAGACAAATAAACGACTATTGCCTCTTACTTTACATTTAGGTACTAATACTAATTCCAAAAATATAACAAATAATTCCAAACCATATGCAAATTGGAAAAAAATAAGATTTAAAGTAGGTATCAGCGATTCTCGAGTCTCACTTTCTGAAAGCCCAATAACAAGTCTCCGAACACCTTACTTTGGCTTCTGAAGAGAGAATATTAATTTTTTTTTAATTATGGCCATATCGAGGCGGTATTGGCGGACCAGCCCTTATAGCTGTCGATTAGGGCTCGCCCGTGAGGACAAAAGTTTTGCTTACAAGAGCGGATAAATAGAGAGAAGACAGCCTGCATGTTCATAACATGCGCTTAATATACTAGTTACCCCAGTTATTAGAGGTTTTTTGATAATTATATAGGTAATATCTTCATAGATAAATTTGTAGATACAGATAAACAATGAAGAAGCAATATTTCTAATTCAATTTCATGGCGAATTTCACAAGGGTATGTTTTTTCTTCTTGACAATCTTTTGCTTTCGATAGTGAATAGAAAAAAAAGTATTTTATTGTTTGTTGTGTCGTATATTTTTCTTGTAATGGCATACAATTCCAACCAAATGGATGATCTGCGTGAGGAAATCAGTGTCAATGCGCTCCAATAAACATCTCGCATTTGTAGAAATTGACGCAATTAATCTTAGGAAGGGTAGATCTTGTGGACAATTTAGATGTGTCACCCTTCGAATGATATACATAAGAACGCTTCTATAATACTCAACCTCACACCATAAAATATTATGTCTGTGGATGTTTTTTTTTTATTTTAACAAACACTCCGTGGACTCTCTGGTAAAGGATAGGCCTCCAACTTTTTTCTATGAGTTTTCGAGTGTCCAGTAAAAGGCACCTAGGTGTTCGTGATACCTAACTTTTAAGACAATTCACACACACAAATCAGCGATTAGGCACGCAAACCATCCTGAATGATTTATTTATTGTGCACGGAAAAGATTTATTTCATGTTTATTACATGCCATCCCATGCCATGATAGAATTCTAGTAGTAAAGTATAATTACCAACTGCACTTGTGGGATACGCTGTCATTAATTGCATAGATAAATCTTCTATATATACATACAAAGACATATTCACAAAAACTGTGCAACCAACGAACGAAGCCCGTTAAGTCATTGAAATGACTTGTCAACAGAATGTGTAATATCGTTTTGCATTAGGTATTTGTATATCTTATTAAAATCAAAATAATTGTCATTCAAATTCTCCGCCCGTCTACTTGTCACAACATCATATAGATATAATAATATTATTATGATTAAAATAATGACAATGTAATCTTGACAAATCCTTCGGTAAATCGTCTCAATGCGAAGTGTGAAGCGATGACTCGGTATCAGATAATACCATAGACTTACTAGACTGGTGTCCCTGTACAAATTTCTTTTAAAATATGTCACAAAATTATTAATGATTGTACTAATATCATGTTGTTTCACTCTATAACATTAATAACGAAAAGAACATTCAGCGGAGTGATTGTTGTAAAAAGGTGCACTTCTAATACATCCACCATAAACATATTCTAAATCAACACTTATATGCTTTTATAAATGAATCTGCAACGTAAACTCAAGGGAGATAGGAACGTAAAGTTTTGAAGCAACGTTAGTTTAAAACTGATTGACACGAAATTGTATTGGTTGCAAAATTTGATTGTTTATTGTTTATTGTTTCTTATTGTCCCTAGGCCCCTATTATGGAGGCACTTGGACTCGTCATATATAAAATTTATTTAATTAATCACAATTTCAAATACAGTCAATCAAAGAAACAATTAAAGTTATATAAAATATCAAATTAAATAAAATAATTTTATGTAGTCACGGATGTAAAGAGTCCGGACCCACAACGTCAAATTTTAAAATATGTATTAATTCGATGAGGAAATATTATTCATTTATCATTTCGTCAATAGAGTAAAACGATTTATCAACTAGATACGACTTCACCCCTCTCCGGAAGATCAATACATCATCGCACTTAATTGTATCCGGAAGCTTATTGTATAGTCTTACACTTAGACACAAAAAGCTACGGTCCAACTTAGAGAGCCTGTGTTCTATTGGTCTGATTTTATGTTTTAATCGCGTATTATAGTCATGAAAATTTTCATTAAGTGGTGTGCCATCTAGATGTTTCCTTGCATAACATATACACTCATAAATATAGAGTGATGGCATGGTTAATATTCCTTGCTTTCTGAATACATTTCTACAAGATTCCCTAGATTTCATGCTAAGAAGAGTTCTAATTGCTCTCTTTTGCAAAACAAAAATTCTTTGCGAATCAGAGGCATTTCCCCAGAACAGTATTCCGTATGCCATTATGCTATGAAAATATGAAAAATATACTAATCTTGCAGCTTCCACACCGCAGGTCTCTCTTATCTTTTTAATTGCGTAAATTGCTGAACAAAGTTTTGGAGCGACATTTTTTATGTGTGAACTCCATTGCAATGTTTTGTCGACAGTGACACCTAGAAATTTACATTCATCTTTGATTGCAATATTTCTATCACTCAAAATGGAAGTTACCGGATCGTCTTGCACCGATCGTTTCAGAGAAAAGCGAATCGCACCAGTTTTCGTCATATTCAAGATAAGATTGTTGCTACAAAACCAGCCCTCCACCTTATTTAAAGCATCAATAGTGTTTACTTTTGTGTCATTTTTGTCTTTGGTATCCTTTATTAATAATGATGTATCATCAGCAAACATAATAATCTTTTCATCTCGAATTAAGGAAAGTGGCAAATCATTTATATATATAAGAAACAACAACGGACCAAGAATTGATCCTTGAGGAACACCATAGTTGATGTTCTTATAAGAAGACTTTATATTATCCAATTCTGTTAGTTGTTTTCTTTCATTAAGATATGATGTAAAAAATTCTTTTTCAATATTTGTGATTCCATAATATTCTAACTTACTGATTAGGATCTCATGGTCAACACAATCAAAGGCTTTCGATAAGTCACAAAAAATACCATATGTGTCATGCTTTTCATCAAGTGATTCTAGTATTGTATGGATTAAACATGCTATTCCATCAGCTGTGCTTTTGTTCCTTTGGAAGCCAAATTGTTGTGGATGGAACAAATTGTTTCGTTCAAAAAAGTGGAGAACCTGGTCAGCAACAATCTTTTCAAACAATTTGCTAAGCACAGGAAGTATTGAGATAGGCCTAAAGTTACCTGGATTCTTTTTATCACCATTTTTATGTACGGGTATGACCCTTGCCAGTTTTAATAGATTTGGGAAAATCCCCTGTTTTAGACATAAATTTACTATATCTGCAATATTAGAAGCCAGTCCATCAATAATACATTTCAATAATTTTGTTGAGATACCCCATAGATCCACAGAGTCTTTTGGTTTGATTAGCTTACAGGCATTAATAATATCACTATCTGACACCAAACTGAATGAGAAAACATTTTCGCAAGCATTTACATTTTCCAGATAACTTTTAGCCCTCTCCACTGAGGCGCTCAAGCCATTCGTAAGAGACATAGATACATTCACAAAATAGTCATTAAAGTAGTTAGCAGTTTGAGCATTATTCTCGCAATCTGATCTGTCGCTACTGAATTTACTTTCTTTACCAGTTTCTTGCTTTATAACATTCCAAGTAGTTTTAATAACATTTTCAGATGTTTTAATTTTTTCACTAAGAGATAATCTTTTTGCCTCACCACACACCTTTTTAAATACCTTACTATAACTAGAAACGTGCATTTTCATCTTTTGTGAATTGTCACGCTCTTTTAATTTATATAAATCAAAAAGTTTTTTTCTTGAAATTAAAATACCAGGAGTTATCCAAGAACATGATGTCTTGTTTCTTTTACATTTTATTCTTTTGGTTGGTGCATGGCTGTTTAAATTCGTCATAAAATTTGAAAAAAAAGTCATAAACGCGGCATCCGCGTTTACATTATTTAAATTATATTTATACTCTTTCATGGATTTTAGAAAGTCATTTATATTTTGCTCATTATAAAACCTTTTATATTTGAATTCATTCTTGATTATATTTTCGCATTTTTTACGATCTATCCTCACACTAATTAATTGTCCACTGTGATCAGATTTTACAAAGTTTACAATTTTAGTATAGTCAAATTCAAGATCGGTAAATATATTGTCAATACAAGTAGATGATGTTTTTGTGATTCTTGTAGCATTAAATATGCTACGCGTCAATAAAAAACATTGCATTAAATCTAGAAGTTTACAACTCTCTTTACTCGTCTCATTTAAATTTACATTAAAATCACCGCATATAATTAGTTTTTTATTATTTTTTTGAGAAACCTTGAAGAGAGTGTTTTCTAAAGAATTAACAAATATATCAAAGTTTCCAGAAGGAGGTCTATATACCGACAAAACAATAAGGTTATCAATTTCTACACAACTCATTTCACATATTTTTTCTTGGGACAATTTAACAATATCTAATCGATTCTTTACTTTAAGTGTATTTTTAACATATATAGCTGATCCTCCTCTGGTTGTGTTTACTCTACTGTAGTTACTTATGATACGATGACTAGATGTATTATAATTACAAATTTCACATGATTCCAACCAAGTCTCTGTGAGGCAGAGTACATCAATATTTTTTAGTTCAATGGCGGTGCACAGTTCATGTAGTTTATTCCGCAATCCCTGGACGTTTTGGTGAGCAACTATGATTGTATCATTCGTTTTGTCAAAATTTGATAAAAACATTTGCATTTGATATCTGGTCTTCATTGTTAATTCCACTAATCCATTTTGTCGAGCCGGCAGACATTGTTTCAGATTGAGTATGTACAGCAATTAAGTTCCTCTTCGTTTTTTTAGTAATTTGCATATTATAAAGGATCAACTCAGAAATGTTAACTTTAGTTTGTCTTCCTATGTCAATGATTTCACAATAATCACACCATCTTGCAGCATTATATAGGTACATATTCAAATTATAAATAAGCATATTAGTATTATAGTTTTCAGTTTTACTGTAACATAATGTTGTGATGTATAGATTGACTTTTTGGCTTTCAGCTTTTTCTATTATTTTCTGAATATTTATCTTATACTCCTTTGCATATCTAACATTGTCACTACTACCAATCGCCAACAGCACTTTATCGCCGTCTCTTGCGCTCTCTATGGCAGAGTTTATACTACCAAACAAATTCTGAATTCTTGCACCAGGATATGCTGTACATTGGATATTGGACTCTATACTACGGCTTAGGCGGGACCTTAACCCTCTTGAAAATTCGTCACCAATAATAAATATATTTGTTCGTATGCTTTTCTGCTTAGATTTCAAACTATTACAATTTAAGTCATATGGTTTATTAGCATAGGATCTGTCATTTTCAATTAATGTCTCACCCCTATTTTTAGAGGAGCTGTATTGAGTTTCAAATTTTTCATAAATATTGTCATATGAGTGTCTAAGGACCTGACATGTTTTTCTAGCACTTTGTAGCTGTTTAATAATTTTTTCTTCGTTATTCTTTAATTCTAATATAACAGCTTCTTGTTTAGCAGTTGTAGCTTTAAATTCAGTAATCAGTGCATCTATCTTTGAATTCTTATCTTTAAGTTCAGATTCCAATTTGAAATTTTGCTTTTTTACACAACCTAATTCCATATTATGTCTCTCTAAAATAAATATTTTCTTCTTTAAGCATTGAATTTCTTTGCATTTTACAACTAGGTCTTTTTTGCTCTTTATAATTTCCTCCCTCACTCTATCTCTCTCATCTTCCACCTCAGCCACTTTATTCCTCAATACACACCTAAATCCACACCACCATCAACATCACTCTTACTCCAATCCTGCGAACTATCAAACATCGTGATGTAAAGATTTTTTTCTTTGCTTGTGCAGCTTCTGGTTTTTCTTGGAGACATTGGTTGGTTGGGTAGTAATGCTTTGTGCAGTAAATAATGTATGAGAAAAATGTTATTATTACTCACAGTTTCCACACCGTAAGAGATGGAGCACTACCACCACGAGGTTTTTTGTGGCAAATTCTACGCTCTATCCAATGGTATACAGCAAAACACAATAATACCACGGAAGCTGATGGCACTTTATAAAAATGTCTTTTTAAATCTTTAATTAGGCATAACTCTCCCAATATAAGTCCGTTCAAAGAATCACAAATACAGTTTTTTATCGTTTTTTAATGATTATTATGGTAAAACAAAAAAAAGAAAATTTGGAAAATTTTTGAAAATTTTTATGAAAGAAAATTTGATTTTTCACGAAAACCGTTCCAGTTACGAGGGTGTCACCGCGAGCTTTTTTCACTGGACCGAGGTCCTCTACAGATTGTGATGATCCTACCTATTTTAAACCATTCTAAGCTCCGAATTTGCAACATCCTAGCTTCTAAACTATACCTACTGTAATAATTGATTCCCAAACTAGAAGTGACAACCCTATTCAGCTAGCTAAGAATTGTATGAATTTTCGCATTGTTGCAAATATACGTACGAAATATCGCATTCCTAATTGAATTAATTAACAAATTTTGGCCTTTCGTGATCGTCTCGATTTATCTATTAACTATTTTCATAGATTTGGACCCAGTACGTTGTGTTTTGACGATAATTTTACCTACGTTGTGTATTTTTAAAACGCAAAATAAGTCACCTGAAATATACATTTCAATAATCAAAAAGAACAACAAAATCACAAAATCAATAAAACAATTTAAATATGAATTTTGATACATATTAACTCTGAGATCAACTTTGACGTCAGATCACTTACCTTGAGATACTGTAAAATAACATAATAAAAATAGTGCATAATAAAACATAACGAAATATAACATAACAATCATCATAACATAAAATTCAAATAATATTATTCTATATCATTACGAGAATGTTGTATGGTAACTGGTTGCCGATCTATGTCCCTACATAAGATAACCATTTCATAGTTTCTATAGCCGATGTATGTACATATGTTCTACAACATACCTACTAATTCGTTGCGTCGTAAAGGACAGTGGCGCACCCAAAAACATAACTTTATTACTTTTGAATATTAATTAAATTTCAACACGATTGCTATGACATCATTTTCAGAGACTAACTACCATGTTAGTGCATGGAAAGCATGCTGTGTCCATGCTAAAGGAGCGCCACCTTCGCTCCCTCACGTCTCAAAACTCGCCATGCCGTACTTTGAGCCCGAGTGCACAACTCTACTCGCGAATATATATAAAATAATATATATTATATAACCTCATTAGAACATGCAATATATTTGCTATATACCCTCATTAGAACATGCCATTATGCAACAAAAACATATAATAATATTAGTCCTAAAGATTCCTGATCATTGAGCTTCAGCCAAAGGGTGCAGATAACCCCTTCAAGCTATACTCTAGCAGAAATTCGAGGAATGGAGCTGTACCTGCTTCAGTCGGAGAACATTTGAAATAAATACCTTTTCATTGGTTAAGTTGATTTATACGCAGAGAAAGCACCACCAATCTCTACGCACATCCAACTATGTTAATGATTGCAAGGTGTGTTCTTACAGAACTGATAAGATAGACTACTAATATAGTTAGCAATATCACGAACAGTGATTTACCAACCAGTTATTAATAAATTAAAGTTTATTAAACATAATATCCATTTACAAATGCCCAAAGACCTTATAATGGATTGTGGGTCCTCCAGCATATAGGGAAAAGGAGAGAGTTTTGTTAGTTGAACTACTTATTTTTACAAAATTTGATTTAAATAATTATCATGCATAATTATATACTACAATATCATATATTTTGTTAAGAAAGGAATAACGTCGTACCCAAATCGTCTGGGGCCTAACAAACGACTGGACAAAACTACATTCCCTAGAAGGAAAAGGGTTTATGTAGGGATTTTTGGATAAATGGTATTAATATAAACATATTAATATAATAATACATAAACAATACGATATAACCATGCCTTGCAAAAATGTTAATTAATACATTATAGAATGTCACAGCAATATAAGTAGAAAAATCCAGTAAGTTTATAGAAGACAAATGACATCGATGATAAAATATGTAATTAATTAAATAATCAAATAATATCCTGCTCAACATAAAACTCCACTCCGAACTGTACAATCCTTCGTTTTGGTAAAATAAATTAAATAAAAATATAATATTGGGTAGATCGGTACGCCACTGACATCGGTCTAGTTGTAGGTGTGTCGGACGGCGCTATATAAAATCGGTAACAAGTACATACATACATACAATAATATATAACACATAATTCCTTTGTTTCCAAAATCTGTAAAATAATAAATCCTTGAGTACAAATATTGCCTTGTAGACAACAGACATCCTGAGAGTATCCTAGCACCTAGATATAAATAATAAATTAATAATATTAAAAGAAAATCTTATCTTAGACAGCTGGCAGCATCACGGATTTTAAATGCTAATTAAAAGTAATTTAGGATGATCTTTATATATTCCCAATTGTGGAAATATCACTAAAATATAATGTTTTAATAACTACGAAGGTGGGTAAATAAAAATATTAAAAGATGTCGAATTCAAACACAGATATTAATATGATTCAGTCCCACCTCCCTCTGGATTCAAAACTAAACTGCCACGAGTCATCTATCCTACCTCTTCAGATCCTGAAAAAATGCCCTAGCAACACACAAAAAAACAACTTCCATCTCTTTATGACACACACCAAAATATACCTGTCTCTGTCTCCTACATAGATAGATAGATCATCATCATCCACTTGAAATTAAACTAAGTCTCATCCCTTTATTAATCACCTACTACAAACATTCGATCTAGGTATATGAAAATAATAATATTAAATTTACAATCTAAAATAATATTTACAACCTTGTATATATTCATTTCATCACAAGATGTATGTGTAAATTTTTTCTCTTGGACCGTTGGTAGAGGCAGCGTTTCCACCCTTCACTCACTTTTCTCACTTTTCACTGAAAAATCACTATAGTTTTCACTGGGTGATAGGTAGAGAGAAACAATCACCTTCACCGAAAAGAGCACAAAAATCTCCACCGATTGATACTAAAATATCTGGAATTATTCTTCAGATAACTGTAAAAACTATTTTTATTTAACAGAGCACAGAAGTACGTGTCAACGGTTGATAACAACAAATAATACTCCTTAATTGGTCGCATTACCATTTTTTTCCTTTCAATTTCCAGTCTAAAATTAATAAAGGTCATTGGATACTACAATGGATGCCTACATTAATTTATGTCGAGTGCTTGGCTATATAGGTATTATAATTATTATGATTATATTTGTAAAGTTGGATACCACAGTAGGTACCATATCGCTCAGACAACCCTCAATCGCCACTCTCAACCCCGATTATTGAAGAATGAAAGGGACGGGAGATGTTTACTACGTTAGATTATTATTATTTCCATTCATTTAAAATAAATGGAGTGTCTTTAAACCCAGCATAGCTCTATGTAGAGTTTGTATGGCCGTTAATAACCCTTTCAGGACCGTATGGTTTACACAACTTATTTTTAATTAACATTTCTTTTTTCTTATTTATTTATTTAACACAATATACGGCGTGATCCTTTTACAAGTTCAACAAAAACCTAAGGGACAACAAAAAAAAAACAAAATAATCGCAGTCAAAATCGGTGTTAAGATACTATATCAATAATTAAATAAAAAAAATATATATATAAGTATATAAAAAGGTCTATAAAAATAATTCAATTATGGTATTCTTACTAATTAGAAGGATTATAACTGAAGAATATCGAATATCATGATAAACCATGTATTTTTATGGTTTACGAAAATTGTATCCAAAAAATATCCATGGTTCATAAAAACTTGGGGGTCTAACGGGGTTTGATCACCAGATGGTTTTTCTTTCTACTCCAATTTTTCTAGACCCATTCCTTTATTTTCTTCTTGATCGAAGATGATTGATTACATGTGCTTCTAAGCTTTTGTGAAATATTTGTTTTTTCGTGTCAACTACATTTATGATGTTGCATTATAATATGGCTAATTCTGAATCATAATAAAGTTTAGTTGCACTAACTAAGTGTAAGGAGATAGTTGAGTCATAATATTAAGTTCAAATTCGTATTCACAGTTTTCCGTACGAAAACTAATTTAGTTAGCTAGTTCATTTTGACACCTTAGTACAACTATAAATTTCGAGAATCTATGGATTTCATATTCAGAACGAAATTTTATTTGACATCTGACAACTACAATATTAGTTGTATTTGGCAGAATTTTATTCGCGACTTTTAATGTGCGAATATTATTAGTTGCTGTCATTTTGCCGCAGAATATTGCTATATTTTGGAAGTTTAAAGTTGTTTTTTTCAATTAAAAGTAAAAAATGGATATTTTTAGGGTCCTCGTAACTCTTGGCATCTTTAAATTGTAAAATTATACCACCACCGACGCAAATGCGAACGTCAAAATATACCGGCAAATCTGACATTTCACAGTTTTCACGCGCGACAACTACTAAATTGTTGCCAGAAGTGTAAATCGGAACGTGAAAAACATTTTTTTATTTCGGCATCACCGACTAATATTTGTTTGTCAAATAGATTTTACCGTTTGCCCTTGGTGGTTATCGAGTTTATAGTTGTTTATAGTTCGTAACTAATACTGAATACGAATTTGTACTATAATGACTAATATAAGTCAACTATTATTAGTAAGTTTAGTTAGTTCATCAAGATTCAGAATTGGTCCTAATATAATAATAAACAATGTTTGCAAATTTTGCTGGTTTTTTAGTTTTTAATTAATTAAATTGTGCCTATATTATTAATTATGTTAAAACTGTATTATTGCGAAAGAAAATAAAAATATAAAAATATTCAGAGCCTTGAAAATTAATATTACATTTATTAACAATATAATAAGAATGTCATTTTTAAAAAAAAAGATTTACCTATCTGGATTTATGGTATGAACCCAAATATAGCCTTATACACCTTTCACAAGTAAGCTAAAAGCTTGTGTCGTAAAAGGAGAGTTTGCCCGCACCAATTAAATTGGATGTTATTCAATATTTCGTAGAGCACCCGGCAAAGAGTTGGTCTCCCACATTTTTCCGTAAGTTTGCCAGTGTCCTGCAAAAGGCAGGTGTTCGAAAAAAATATGCACATCTTACATTTTGAATTGAGCTTTGAGGTTTGCCTCCCATTCTAATTTTTTGTTAGCTGGTCAGCTGATCTTGTGGCTACCATACACTTATGGGATATGCTGTGATGGTTTCGTAGTTATTATAGAAATCCACTTGCTACCCCGCTTACGAGAGATGTCAGGAGTATTAATAACGACCTATTGTCAGCAATGACAATGTATCGAACATGGCAAAATTGCTAGTGCACAATACCATCCTGGTACCGACACTTATGTATGCAAGCGAAACGTGGACATGGTTGAAGAAGGACGAAAGTGGAATAAATGCTGTGGAGATGAGATCGCTGAGGAGGATGGTTGGTAAAACGTTGCTTGATAGAATGAGAAATGAGGATATTAGAAGAATGAGTGGATGCAAGAGGAGTGTTGTGGATAGAATGCGTGTAAATAAATTGAGATGGTTTGGTCATGTGGAACGAATGAACGAGGAAAGAATGACAAAGAGGATATACTTGGCTGAAAGGAGGGGTGTGAGGAAGCGCGGGCGTCCGAGAACTAAATGGCTTGAACATGTAGATCAATTTCTCAAGGACGGCCGTGTTTTGAGTAAAAGAAACCGACGTGCGTGCATGAGAAATTGTATGGCTGTAGAGGAAGCGAAAGAAGTATGTAAGGACAGATCTAATTGGCGTTCCGTTCTCTCTGCCTACCCCACTTGGGATACGGCGTGAGGGAATAGATTGATAAATAGATAGATAGATAGACAGATAGAATATACTCGTAATAGGTTCCTATTAAACAAAATATTTTTCTTGCACTCTGCTCATAATAGAAACGACCAAAATAGCTTCTCATTTGAATTATGAAGTAGGTATCATTTATTTTAACAAAAGGCTCAAATGTCCGACAAAGTAAATGAAATACAAGGACTGTCACTCCTTTAAGGTTATTTAGAGAGGCTGCAAGAGACAGTTGGTGATATGATAAGTAGATAAACAAACACCTTTAGTCAAAAGAAAACTCGTACCTACTGTGCTGTAGGGGTGTCTTTAAATAATAATGTTTGTACTTTTGTCTCGGGGCCATTTGTTAAGTCGTGTGTATAATTATCTCAAAGGCATTATGAAAAGGTGTGTTATTTAATGTACTAGCTTTTAATTCCGGCAATGCTCAGAAAAAATCATTAATAAAAAAAAGATTAAATAATATTGGCATGGCATGAATTGGTTGAAATTACGCGACATGATTTTTTTTAATAAGTTTTCACAGTGTATCAAATTAAAATATAAAATTTATAAGACCCGTGACCGGTTTCAACACGCTAATGCCATTCACGAGCAGACTGAAAACTTTTCATTATTGTTAAAAACCCTATAAGAATATGTTTTTCGATGTTATTGTTACAAAAATTAACCATTATATGAGGTTGTGCATGCATTCGTGGTAGCATGGGTGTAACTGACATAAATAACAAACTAGAAGAGAGGCAAATAAGATGGTATGGACACATAAGGCGGAGACCACCGGAACACATCGTTAACAAAGCTTGTCAATAAATCTCCCTCGACATCCATCAAGAGGGAGACCAAAGAATACCTGGATGACCCAATGCAATAGAATCCTGCGGAGAAATGGCCTGGATGAAGATTACATAAGAAACAGAAGAATGTAGGTATAACCTCAGAACGAGAAGAGCCGACCCCAACAGCCTTCAGAGGCAATAAGGTGGGACAGTGAGAAAGGCTTAAGGGTCGTTCACATTTGTTCACTTTCAGTGATCACTCCGGATGATCCTCCAAGATGAACAGGTGTGAACGGGCGTTTCATCAATAGTGATCACTAGCGATGACGGAGGAAAGAGATTACCACTCGTCATAATTTTGATGAAAGGTCCTTTCACTGAAACGACCATAAACAAGGTTTATCTTATTATTTGTTTTATTCTCTATGAATTTGTATTGAATGTCAGAATCATGTACAAAATTAGTATGCAGTCGAGAGCTATATTAATTTATTTTAAGTGTTATTTTTCATTTTTGAATTTGAATAATTATTTTTATACGAAAATACGTCAAACTACATACAACATGAGTGAGAGTGTTGACATGTCAGTGAAAGCATAGGATGAACAAATGTGAACAGACGTGTTCACTTTCGATGAACAGGTTTGACCCTGACACTCTGAATGATCATCCAAAGTGAAGCAATGTGAATGCTACTTTAGAAAAAACAACATCGCCCGCAACCCATCCTTTTCGCGAGCTGTGCTTTGTTCAATTAAACTACCAGACTATATGGCGAAGGCTCCGATATACTCTCAGATAAACCACAATGACAAGTTCATGTGTTCTAGTCCTAAATACGAATGCAGCTCACAATGTCAGGAAATGAAATCAATTGTGGAGTGTCTCTTTATGTCATTGAATTTAATTGGGGAGACCTACATTACATGGTCACCGATGCAGAAACAGACTGAGAATTTTACCGTTGAATCTATAGGACCAGAAGTCCAAATTCATTACAAAGCTTTTCATGCTTTTCTGAAAGCTTTCGATGCTCATGTGAAAGGCGTTGTGTAAAATAAGCAAAAAACATTTGTTTAGAAAAATTAAAATTAACACTGAGATGTACTAATTGCTATCTACCATTTCTAATATCTATTCAATGATTCAATTCAACAATAATATATGGCATATTATATTAATGTTGTTGACCGAAGTTACTTGTTGGAAGACCATTTCAAGGTAAAATTGAAAAAAACACAATATGTAGTTAACTTCCAAATGACTTTTATTAATTCACTGTGTCGGTGTTTAGGTAGTAGAATTCCATATCGAAATAAATAAAACAAGCGTTTTATTCTACTATTGATTTAATTTACGAGAGAGACGTCTTTCGTCTTACGAGGACATTGTCAATCACTTATGAGGACAATTGACAATGTCCTCATAAGACGAAAGACGTCTCTCTCGTAAATTAAATCAATTGTAGAATAAAACGCTTGTTTTATTTATTTCGACTTTTATTAACTTCACGTACTAGTATTCGGAGACTCTCGACTCCATCATCAGGCGATTAGTAAAAAGTTTTTACTAATCGCCTGATGATGGAGTCGAGAGTCTCCGAATACTAGTACGCGAAGTTAATAAAAGTCATTTGGTAGTTAACTACATATTGTGTTTATTTTCAATTTTATCTTAACAATATATTATGGCAATCATTAAAAAGCAAGGATATTGACAGATTTATTTCAGAATTTTTTTTTAAAAGATGACAGTAAGTGGCTATAGAGGACATTATTTATCCTATTCCATCAATGAAAAATAACTGCTACACCATACATTTTAATAAACTCGTCACAAAGAACAAACTCAAATAAGTATTAATACATCTTTCTTTGAAAATGGACTATGAGATTTTATTGTGATATTGTGTCACAGACAAAGCCATTTTTAAAGTGTGAAGTATTTTAGATTTAATGAACACCCCCAGGCACTGAATTGATGATATCAATAGAAACGCCTTATACCTACATCTCGTTATAACATTTGCTCATTTTTATTGTAAGTATTGTAGAGTATTGAAGCTATCTGCTTATGTATCTGTACAATCATAGCATTCCTCACAAGTGGAGAGAAATGAAGATATTTGTCATTCTTTCCGTGTCATAAAAATGAATATATCCTGCATGGGTTAGTTGGAAGATATCGCGCTTCCGCGATAAACTCGCCCATTGCACAAATTTATTTGTCTGGTTCTACGATGCTTATATTTTATTAATGTTTGTTTTTTTTGTGCAATAAAGATTTTTATTATTATTATTACATCCAATATGGCTGGCATTCTTCATACTTAAATTTGTGATGTCAATGTCTTTCATGTTAATAATTCAAGAGTTTTTGTATTTACACTGTGGAAATCCATTTTTAATTTTATTAAATAAAATAAAATATATAACTGAGCAGTGTTTAATCTCCACTTTGTTAGGTTAGATACCGAACTTTCTTGTTATACCGATCTTTCATGTTATATTTTACAAACAATAATTTATTATTATTGTATTGTTGGCTCATAAAATTGAAAATTCAAATACACGTCAATTACAGAGCTTTCGATAAACTCAAAGAAATGAATGGGTGAGCTTTTTCTACTCTCAAAATATTACAAGTTTTTTATAAAAAAAAGATCAACCATTTGGATTTACACAATAAATTATGAGTTTAGGAAAAACAGGTGTTCATGTAGTAATACAATTTGTGGTTTGGACATGTGGAACGAATGATCGATTAAAGGATGACGAAGAAGGTGCATATATTTGATAAAAGGGGTGTGAGAAAGCAAAGACGTCCAAGAATCACGTAGCTTGACTACGTAGATCAAATTCTCAACGACATGTATTAAGTAAGAGAAATAAGCGTTCATGTATGAGAAACTGGATGAGTGTGGAGGAAGCAAACGAAGTATGTAAAGATAGATCAATATGGCTTACCGTTCTCTCTGTCTTCTCCGCCTGGAACTAGGCGTGAGGGTATAGATAAATAGAAAGATATTTAATTTAAATGGATATAATATAATACATTTTCATCTTAAAAACCAGTTCAACCAGTTTATAGAACGTATATTACTAGAAAAAAAACTTAATAAAGTGATCAGCAAGTTATTCATCACAATTCAACATAATAATAAACATTACCGCGATATTTTACAAATCCACAATGTTAACACGCAAAGTTTATCATCATCTTTATCACTACTACCCTAATTAAATTAACAATAAAATAATAATTATAATAGCATACCATAAATCTCAGCTTTCCAACCGGTGGTTGTGCGTATGGGATCCCTTGAAAGGCATAGAAGGGTACTCCATTATTAACACCCTCCTTTTGTAATCCTGTGAGAAAGCCCTGCTCCACCTCCACTGTCACTTTGTGAACCAGACATTCTATTGGTTGGTACATCAATCCAACTCCACCAGCCAATATCATTAATGTCATGAAACTATTTGTCATTTTCAATGGCCTGTAATGATTGACAGCCTAAAGATGAAATGGATATTTGATAACTAAACAATATCCGAGCTATTCGATTAAGGCCCAATATTTTAATATGCCTTAGTGTGACCCTTATCACAACCTAACCTTCAATTATGTTAAATTACTTTTACATCCAATAAATAAACCTCAGTATTTTACACGACATGTAAGAGATAGGCTATTTTGAGTGACATTAATATTATTGAAAATATTATATCGTATGTTTAGAATATTTACTGTTTTTTTATTGTTTAACCGGATTTGGGCGCAGATGACATAACCAAAAATATGTGATTCCAAAAAGATGGTTGATTCTATGGTTTGCATAAAGCGTTTCTCGATTGGTGGACCTTACATCGTGACAGTGAGAATGGTGGAATTGGTGAACGTTGTCCATGGTTACTAAAAGTGATCACTTAAGCCAGAATAGAGCCAATTCGTACACGTGGAGACGCCTTTCTCACTTCTTCCGATTACATTTTGCACAACGTTACATTGTGTAAACATGGTTCTCCAGTCGCGATATCTGATTGTTTATATATGTCGTACTCTACTGGGACTATAACATCTTTTAGCCAATGACATTTATATATTTATTAATTACAGACATACGCCAACAGGCGCAACATATAGGTACATCTTAAAAATAAATTTGGAAACAGAAAACATGAGCAATGTTGTGCCCCTTTCCAGACATAAACGTGTTATGTCCTGTGCTACCGTGTTTTTTTTTATCGTTATTATGAAAAATTATATTTATCACTTCACATTGATAATAGTACCTAGATTTAAGGGCTGATAGCTACCATCGAGAATCGCTCTATCTCTCTTCAACATTTTAGTGTAAAATAGTTGTGAAGTATTGAAGTTTATTGAATGTAAAAGCTAATATAACCAAGTTAAGGGCAGCTCCAAATAAGCGTCACTCTAAAGTTACATTGAAAAATTGGGTTTTAGTTTAACTATCCGACCGGATGTAAGTGAATTACATGACAACATTTTTATCATTATCATTTCACCCTTCAACTCTCCTCTCGGGTATACAAGGCAGAAACATGCCTCCTACATTCAGAGGGTCTCTGCTCCTGCAGAATCTTTTCGAATACATATTGTTACAATCCATAAATTCTTGAGAAAGTTCGAGTCCCCGGTAAAGAATAATTCTTCCATTTTCTGTAAGTTTTCAAGTATCCTGTTATAATAGGCAGGTGTTCGTTAAACCTCGCGTATAAGACAATATTAACATCTACAATAATAAATTCATCGTTGATGCATGCCATCCGTCCTGAATGTCTCATCTTTATATTGGCACGTAAAGGACATTCTACATTAGGTAAATTGAAACAAGTGTTTCTTTCTACTACAGATCATAAAAAGACGTCTTTCGACTTATAAGATCATTATCGATGTGTTCAGATTGATAATGACCTGATAACTCGAAAGACGTCTCTCTCACGATCTATTTGCCTAAATACTTGAGTGAAAGCATTGTTTACAATAGCAGCGTGCATAACTATCCGACCAGGAATCGAAACAATTTCCGTGTTCAACGAACTAGGTTGGCTTCAACTAACAACGGACTTTTTTACAATGGTCTAAAATTGTACAACGATCTACCTGGAAGTATAAGGGATGCACGCTCAGCAAAAAGTTTCAAACGACAGCTTTTAGACATTTATATGGAACTTAGTCCATAATAGCCATTTCAAAGGTAAAATTGTTTTTGTTAGATACATAGATAGATACAGTATATAGATATTTCGAAAGATAGATAATTAATTTGGTTGTTTACCTAGTTAATAATGTAGAAACAGATGTTTCAGCATGCGTTTTTTGCCTAGGTCCTACACATTGTGTAGGTACCTGCGCGGAAGATGTTTATTTATCTGCTGATATTTAATAATATGTAAGTTACAAATAGAATGATATATATATACATATATACATATACGTAAGATAAGAAATAATATATAAGTTAAGATGTAATAAGTAGTTGTTATATTTAAGTTTTGTAAAAAAATATTTATATGAAACTATATTAAATTAAATAAATAAATAAATAGAAGAAAGAAACACTTGTTTCAATAATTTACCTAGTTAAGGAATACTACTACGTGTGCAATATTCTGCATGTTTATCAAATGCAATCAGTCTGCTGGCTGCCTCACTTGTGAGATATGTCATGACGGTATACATAATAGTGAATAGTAGTAATAAATTCGTTGTCTACCCCAATTTTGTATGAAATACGTGACAATTTAAATTGATTTAAGTATCAGGGTATCATACACGTGGAAGGGATTAGGGATTCCTTTGTACTGTTCACAGAGGTATAATTTCATTATTAGTATTGGATATTCTTCAATGCTATCTAAATTAATTGAATTAAATAATGTTTTAATAATATCGATTGTAAGCTGTCATTATCCGTTATAGAATAGGGCCCAAATAAGATACACTTAAAATAATTGTATTTACTTATCCTGTCGCAATAATTTACGCAAAATGGGTAACCAAGGATAACATGATACTGGAAATGTTTTATCTATCCCTACTATTATTACGACATCTTCCACAAATGAGATAGGTAACCGATAAATGAATGTTTATAATAAACATGCAAGTTGTCTTACTAATAAATAAATAAATAAATAAATAAAAATACACTCTGGATAGGTGGCATACATTATCGCTGAATATGAAAATAAACAATATAATACTTAGTTTGTAAGTATCTACTTTGGTTCAACTGTTTATTTTGTTGTTTTTTTTTTGTAGTAAATTATTTTATAAATATTTATTTATATATCTACAGCAGTAGCCTTTTTTACATGAAAAATATAAATAATTTTCACAACAATGAAATTGAAAACATAGCATGACGTAGGTATATATTGTCATAATTCAATCGGTATCAGGAGCCTTGCCTCGAGGAAAAGATAGAAAGTAAAGACGTATATATGGTTTACATCCTTATAAATTTATGCTTAGAAATGATCACAAATACATTGTACATTAATTAAAATAAAACACTTATTTGTAGTATATCCACGGTGACTTTTTATTGGACGCGAGCCGGCTTTCAAGAGCTTCCGCTCTCATCATCAGGCTGGCGAAAAGCTGCTCTTTTGAAAAGCTGCTCTGCATCTTTTCGCCAGCCTGATGATGAGAGCGGAAGCTCTTGAAAGCCGGCTCGCGTCCAATAAAAAGTCACCGTGGATATACTACAAATAAGTGTTTTATTTTAATTAATTCAACGTGAATTTCCACCAAGTACCGTCGGTTGAAAATATCAACTTACATTGTATATATTGTTACAATAGAACAAAATATTTGCTTTGTTATAACGAACTATGGCGGTATTGATGTAGCGTAAGGATTAGGACTCCAAATATTTAAATGAAAGTCCAAGACTTTACCGCCAATCTACCAACCGCCTGGAAAACGGTGAATCTATGAAACCTGGCATGTGTAATTTATTCAAAAATGACATATTGATACCAAATTATTTGTCTAGTCGAACGGCATCTACTGACGAAATAAAAACCTATACGCTAAGATATCTACAGAGGAACTTATTCAGAGAAATTAATTAAATCTTTCACGTGCTGTGTTCTTTGGATAACTCGTGAAAGTTAACATCTCGTTCTTAATTATTATAAGGTATTATTACTGACAACAAGACGATTCTTACAAGAATCATTACAGCTGAAGGCCAATGTGGTCTCAGAAGAAAACATTAAACGATATCCAAACGACAACACAACTACAATGTATCCTCAATAAATTCTGTATACATCACGTTAAATATATCAATTTCTCCAGTCAGACCATTAAACATTTGAATAGCCCTTCCCACTGGAATAAAAATAATTCTGTGATAACTTTCTAGTTATACCTAGAAATTCAATAAATATTAGATTTCAAGACACCATCCACGTAATGAATCAGACACATAGAAAACGGCATGAAACAAAACAGTTTTTTTTTTACCTCTGAAAAAACTTGGTAAATTAACATAGGATATTTCGTGAATCCACAGACAATATTCGTCATTATTTATATTTTCATCATTTTATTTAGCTTATTCCAGTTTTTTAAAAGAATGGATTTACCACAAACGAAAACAAAAACAGCTGGGTAAGTAAAATAAATACTCTCAGATTCATGAACAAAAAATAAGCAAGAAAATAATAATTTAAATTTAAAATACAATCACATGAATAAACAGAAAAATAAGAACACAGACGCGAACAAAAGAATATATTCTGGTGAGAAGATTAGCGCCGATGATAAAATTAATATAAAAAAAAATTAATACGGATTTACCACAACACCCTTATACCGGTCCTGTTTATCTCTCTCTCTCTGCCTCTGTTATAAATACGATATTAATAAGATTATAAACTTTTGAATCCTCGCGAAAGCTTAAAGCTCTGTGGTTTAACAACAACTTGACTCAATATAGGTACCTACCTACTAAATATAATATTACAAATCTTTAATGTACATAATAAAAAGATATATAAATAATCTTTTATGAATTGCTTTTTGTATAATAATTTGTAACCTAAGTATTAAAATGTAAATTTTACACTCGAAATTATCATAGGTTAAGAAAAGATAACGTCACTACATTTGGCAGTTTCCTGGACGGGACTTAAACCCACAACCCATCTTTTTCGCGAGGTGTATTTGCCCAATGGAGCTACTAGGAGACATACCAAAGGTTTCAAAATTCTCTCTTTTGCCACCAGATAGTTGATAGTTTAAATAAACGCGTAACTATTCAGTTAAATGGTTAACAGAGGCCTAGTCGTATTTTTTAGCTCAACGCTTTTCAATCTTAGCATCACAGTTTCAAAGTATGTAAGTGACTATCTATGTATCTATCTATCTATTCTTTCACGCCGTATCCCAAGTGGGATAGGTAGAGAACGGAACGGCATATAGATCTGTCCTTACATACTTCTTTCGCTTCTGCTAGTCATACAATTTCTCATGCACGCACGTCGATTTCTCTCACTCAAAACACGGCCGTCCTTGAGAATTTGATCTACATGATCAAGCCATGTAGTTCTCGGACGCCCGCGCTTCCTCACACCCCTCCTTTCAGCCAAGTATATCCTCTTTGTCATTCTTTCCTCTTCCATTCGTTCCACATGAACAAACCATCTCAATTTATTTACGCGCATTCTATCCACAACACTCCTCTTGCATCCACTCATTCTTCTAATATCCTCATTCCTCACTGTATCAAGCAACGTTTTACCAGCCATCCTCCTCAGCGATCTCATCTCCACAGCATTTATTCCACTTTCATTCCTCTTCAACCACGTCCACGTTTCGCTTGCATACATAAGTGTCGGTACTAGGATGGTATCGTGCACTAGCAATTTTGCCATTACTGACATTGGGTCGAAGTGCACCGTTAATCCTAGCACCGGCCACTTTTCTTCTTTCGATTAATAGTGACTAAATTTCAACAATTGGGCTAGCTTTGATCTGGCAGAATGTTGAACGTTGGTCATGTGATGGTGATTTAATGCAACTGCTAGCTATTCAATTAAATGCCAACATTTAACTAACAATCAATCGCAGGAAGATAGTTTGCGACCATCCTATCCAACTTACTTAGATATCTCCCTCTGGAGAAAACTAATATTATCATTTTTGTGGTTTGCATCTAATGGATTCGATTCGGGATCCCGTTCGTGTTTAAGTCCCGAAATTTTCGGGATTTAATTTATCGATTGCCGGGATTTTCGTGATTACCTAATAATTATAATTTTCAAATAAGTCAAGAATTTGGGACTCATTCCCATTTAACGAACTGACAACCGAAACTTGTATTCGTATCTTAAAAAAAACACCTTTCTGTGTTCGATATCTCACTAGATACCGATATTGTGGCAATAGTCACTGATGTCCCAAATGTTATGCTGAAGGTTGGAAAACTTGTTAATGCAGAGCACCAAGTTTGTTTTGCACAACGGTATTCACTTAGCCGTTTGTGATTTATTGTATAGAAAAATAAAAAATAAATAATTTAAAACTTACATGCATTGCTAAAAGATAAACAAAAAACTGATTTTTACATGTTTTACTTACTTTTTTTACCACTTTTCATTGCCAATACAATTCTGGGACTATCCCGGGATCAATCCTGTATATAATCTCGGGATACGAAAAAAGAGCCGGGATTGAATATTTTATTTGCATCACTGTTGTGAGTTCAACAGTTCCCATTCAGCAGTTAAATAAGGTGACGTTGTCATTTCTAAGCTTTATACATAAATATGTTAGTTTTATTTGTTGAGACATTCAGGATGGGTAACGTATCTCATCGCTGAATAGAATATATTATGAAATATCTTATACGGAACATTTTAGAAATACCTGCCTTTTACAGGACACAGGACTACCAACATGAAAAGAGTTCTAGAGTTTTTCTTAATCGGGGACTCCGCAGGACGTAAAATCTCATATATTTTGTAATCTAAATTAAACGTATTTTAATAATTCAAGAGTTTTTGTGTTTACACTGTGGAAATCCATTTTCAATTTTATTAAATAAAATTTAAAAAAATATTATTGAGCTCTGTTTAATCTCCACTTTGTTAGGTTAGATGCCGAACGTTTTCTCCTATACTCTTGTAGAATTCAGTTTCCCTGAAGCCTAGATGTCTACAAGTATAGGCGAAAACGTTCGGTATCTAACCTAACAAAGTGGAGATTAAACAGTGCTCAATAATATATTTTTTATATTTTATTTAATAAAATTAAACGTAATTTTGTTTCAAAACGCCCTTATTGAAAAAAATTGTATGACATAATATAGTTTCGCTCCGGCATATGGATTTAGAAATCATTCTATGTATGTTAAAAAATGTGGTATCTTTGCAACGTCATTCCACGTAATTTGAAGTGACGTATTATTCATATCGACTGACCAGGTTCATGCCTCAAGATGTAGAAATGTCTTCTATTCAAGAAATAGATATTTTTTTGTAATTTTGGTATATTTATATTATGCCTTAAAAACACAATATATGTTATATATAATAATTGCACTGTTAATGACATACGCTGTCTTTGTAATTAAAACAATTCGATATATTTATTTTTGGGATTGAAAATAGGTACATTTTTATTTTTCATAATTAAATATTTAATATATAAAGGGAACCGTGATTTTTTTATAGTTATTTGTTTGTGAAATTGAAATAGTGGCGTTGATTTTGCATTACCAATTATTTCAAAATTTTGGAACCCAATTTATTATGGATCTGGGCAGTCGAATTATTCTAAACTTTCTTAATGCCTGCCTTACTCTAAAATACAGTTGTACTCAATTTTAAAATCGAATCACTTGAACACATAAATTAAACAATTTAATTAGTTTAATAAACACTAAAATAAAATAAAACTAAAAACCAACAGTTCGAAACATTCACAAATAATAAGTTATATAATATCCACTAAATCATCTGCAACAATACTAATAATTTATTAACTATTTAAGTATTTTGTCGGTGCTCTTTCACTGTCTACACTACATATAAATAACATTATCACACTTGCACATTTGAATGTTAAGTTATCTAATATATTTTTATGTTCATTCCGTGATGTGTTTGTTCTTCATAATAGCACGACTTGAGGTTTATTTATAAAAGAGAATAACGTACACTAACTACTTCTACATATGCAAGGTCACCGAATCAATAGACGAAAATATCTACTTATTCACTTACAATAAACAGGTGTACTTAAATGTATTGCAGCTGAAAAATGTTTGATAATATTAGAAGCCTTCAATTACAACAGTTGTTCATCTTTTTATGAATGTAGAGGAAACGAAAGAAGTGAGTATATAAGGATAGATCTATATGGCGTTCCGTTCTCTCTGCCTACCCTACCTGGGACACGGCGTGAGGGTACAGATAGATATCAGATAGATTCTTCTTTTTTTATTATATGTATCTATTTATCTAATTATCCCCCGAACGAAGAGGGTGTATTTATCTGAAAGTGGGGGTTTGTGAAAATGCATACGTCCAAAAACATCGTGATTTTACAACGTGGATCAAATTCTCAAGGATTGTCGTGTGTCGTATATTTTTCTTCTTCTTGTGCCGTATCAGATCCTCCCGAAGTTAGGAATCACTATGGACCAAGGCTTCTCTATCTTGCGCGACCCGGAACAGTTCCCCCACATGTCTCATCCCGGTCCAGTGTCTTATGTTGGGCAACCAAGACGTTGTCTTCTATCAGAACCACGCTGCCCCTCAATTTTCCCCATCAGTATTTGTTGGAACAAACCATACTTATCTCCCCGCAGAATGCGACCCAGATACATATGAGGTCTTACGGACCTTAACGTTCTTTAGCAATTGTCTACTGCAATTGGCTCTCCTCAAAACCTCCGACCAAATCCATCAATGGTATACGAAGGATTTTCCTGTGCAACCACTTTTCGAATGCTTCCAACAATACAGTAGTAGCGACCGGACATAAAACTTCAACGTTCTTTGCCTAAGTTTGAATTTTAAGTTGTCATTGCATACATAATTAATATTGATCTAATTTTATTGAATGAGCTACGGGCTGCTTCAATTCAACACTTCACTCCACAGCTAGGTCCATAGATGATGGAATTATACTATCCACGTAACTACATCGTTCAACTTTCTCCAACGATTCACCATCGAGTCCTAATGTTATAGCGGAGTTATCCGCCCTGCCAAATGCCATCCACTTCGTATTTTTTATGTATAGAAGTATCCATAATATACCATAAAATGTACTGCAGCTACGACATAATAATATGATAATAATATGACTTAATTATGACTTAGATTCAAAAATATGAAGAATTTGGGTGTCGGGTTAGATAAATACAAAAGTATTTAGTTTAGTCTCATTAATTTAAATATCGGATAAATAAAATCGTGTTGGCTGAAGTCACTTACATAAATAAGCTGATATTTCAGGTATTAAACCAGGTGTTCAATTAATACATATCAAAATACTTAAATAATTATTGAAAGATTCTGATGGTATATTAATGAGTACACTCATTGCTTCTGTTAAGTTTTTTCCACTTCCGAATCATACATATATCTACAGCTGTTGTTGCACACAATACTTAATTATATCTTCCGACAAGTTACACATCACGTAATGAGTTGCAACATTAATTATCTTAATATAAGTTTTAAAATGTAATATTAAAACACTGTTTAAATTTCACATAAATGATTTTGTGTTCAGTCAATTAACAATGACTAAATACTTATTACCGAGCACTTTCTTCAGGGCAAGAGTTACTAAACACTAAATAATAGAACAAACTAGCCTACATTATAATAGTCTAAGGGTTGGATGGAACACGGGGAATTTTAAGCGGGGGTAAACTTATGTCTAATAATGGTGAGAATGCAGGAATTTTGACATTCAATGTCTACCTTATTAGATATACATTTATTAATTTCCATTGTTTCCAAAGCATTTACTTAGTAAGCGCTTGGCAATCAGTACTTAGTCATTGTTAATTGACAAAATCATATGTGAAAATTAAACAGAATTTTAATATTCCATTTTCAAATTTATATTGAAATGAATTTTACTTTTGGTCATGTGGAACGAATGGAAGAGGAAAGAATGACAAAGAGGATATACTTGGCTGAAAGGAGGGGTGTGAGGAAGCGCGGGCGTCCGAGAACTACATGACTTGAACATGTAGATCAAATTGTATCATGCATGAGAAATTGTATGACTGTAGAGGAGGCGAAAGAAGTATGTAAGGACAGATCTAATTGGCGTTCCGTTCTCTCTGCCTACCCCACTTGGGATACGGCGTGAGGGAATAGATAGATAGATAGATACATAGATAGTCACTTACTTTGAAACTGAAATGCCTGAAAAACTGTATCAACCTACTTTAAATTTAATATATTACCTTATTATTGCCATTTTTAAATTGCATATTTTTTTTATTTTATTGTTGTGACTATTGACGTGTTATTGTGAATATAATAAATAAATAGTACAGTATATGAGAATATTAAATTGTTTGTAGCCTCAAAATTCTACTTTCTTCTCATGACGAAAATCAATAAGACTTAAAGAAATGATATAAAAAAGATTTGGACCCAACGTAACATATCTACAATTAAGATAAGTTGACTAACTGGCTTCGTATTGATCGTTCCTTTTTCAAATAGCTAATTCAGTGACCCATCAAGATGATGGGTGTCACAGTAGTAATTAATCAACGTAATCGATAGCTTCAGTCACGTATATATAACGCTGCTTTTATATTAATATAGGTAACTAAAAGTGTCTATAACACATGGAATAGATATGTACGATGACAATATTTCACAACTATTCTTTATCAAATCACAGTTTTGTCACGGTGTTCTTTATTCTGTTCTCTGCAAAAATTAACATGATATAATAATATAAATTATCTCATATCTCATTTATTTAACAAAACAATATTAGATTCTACATTTTGAACACAATACAAGATTAACAATAAAATTTAAATATAACATTAAATAACAAAAACCATAAAATATTAAAATAAATTTAGGTATATTCAAAATGTAGAACCCCAACATTATTCGATTTGATTCTTCCATGATGTTCTATGAAATAGTACAATCATGGGAGATCACTTACAGAGCTACAGGGACAAAAACCTTCTTACTATCCTGGTGGACGATAGAAGTACGGCCTTCTGCATGCTGTATTTGAGCCTGTCATCTACTCCCAGTTTTCTGAGATTGTTTGACAGACTCTTAGGTATTAAACCATTCACAGACAACACTATAGGCACGATGATTGTGGTAGGTGTTCTCCACATATCTTTGATTTCGTGAGCAAGTTCAAGATATTATTATTATTCTCTTTAAATTAACGTTGCACGTCATTACAGCTTTGGCCAATGCCATGTGCAAACAGTGCAAATGGATACATCTCTCTCATTTGAAAACACATGCACACACAAAACAAATCATCAAAAACAGACAACAGACAAAGAAAAGTCTATATCTTGGCGGGTGATGAAGTTATTGTAACGAAATTCAAGAAAACACATGTTTTCTTGAATTTCGAATTTCTACTGTACGATTAATTTATTGGCGAGAGAGTCGTCTGTCGTCTGGTTAAAACATTGTCAATCCGTGATTAGGTATATAGTATAAAAAAACATTTGTTTTTTTTTATTTCATTATGGAATTCTACTACCCAAACACTGACACAGTGAATTGATGTTATTGTAAGCGATGTTAAAAATATCGGCATGAACATTTACTCCATTGAAATAATTTTAAAGGCATGTCAACAGGAGAATTTGAGGTTATGTTTGTTCTGCCATCTGACGGGTAAAAAAGCATTCGTCAGTTTAACGTTGGTATAGGTATTAAAAATCGCTCAATCTTTTTAAACTGTTCTTTATCACAGCTCATATCACAGACGATATCAACCTGATATTTTTTTACTTTCATACATATAATCATCTGTTTCGTTTGACTTTGAGAAACAAAATTCATAATAATATCATATTGAATTACACGTTTTGTATTGTTCATATTTAAATAAATGGATGATTTATAGCAGTCTGTGTAAATAAACTGTTATTTTTTTAATGTTTTCTGTCATTGTGATATTATCAAAGACCTTTAATATAGAATGGAAATTCAAAGGAAAAATTGGTTATGCGACCAATCTAACGTTACGACCAATATAATTTCATATTAAGAGTAGGTACCTATTGGTTCTACGAGGTTTCTAATTGGTTTTGTCATCTGTACCCAAATCCGGTTAAACAATAAAAAAATTAGTAAATATTCTAAACATTTGTTGCTGACTGGTCGAACTAACAGCCGATAAAGTATTGAACTTAATTGTTCCGGCGCTATTTAGACGGAAGATCGCGATCTATTTGAGATCTGAAAAATGAGATCCCAAAAAGATGGTTGCTTCTATGGTTTGCATAAAGCGTCTCTCGATTTGTGGACCTTAAATCGTGACAGTGAGAATGGTGGAATTAGTGAACGTTGTCCATGGACACCGAAAGTGATCACTTAAGCCAGCTTAGAGCCAATTCGTAAGCGTTGGGACACCTTTCTCACTTCTTCCGATTAGATTTTACACAATGTTGCATTGTGTAGACATGGTTCTCCAATCGAGGATTCTGATTGGTTTTGTCTAAAAAGTACGTTCATATCTCCCTCGAGTCTCTCGTTGTAGATGCATTTTTACAAAAGTTTGCTATTTTTGATTCATAGCATACCACTATTGATGGTCCACAATAAATAAGAAGTGCTAAAATTTATTTTTTTCGACCGACGGTTCTTGGTGGAAGTTCATATTAATAATTTATTAATAAAACACGATATTTCTCAATTGTTGATTTTCATTCGAATTTATGATTAATTTTCATTTTCTTTTAATTTTCTCAATTGTATATTGTTGATTTTCATTTTAATTTGTGAATATGTAAACGCAAAAAATATATTGTCTTATTTCGACATTTGATTCAACTTGTAACATTTATGTATGATTTTTTGTTGTTGTTGTAAAAACCCTGATTGTTTTGAATTCCACATGCTTGACTCTATTGTTTGTTGAAAATGATTGTAATTAGCATACTGGTAATACGAGATAGGGGACTTTGCTGGTCCACTTATGGTTTTTGTATTATTCTGATCAACATTATTTATAATATGACTGTTGGTATCCCTGTTGAAGATGTAAATAAATAAATAAATAAATATTTAGTTATTTCACTGTTGACTTCATTATTTTTGTGGACCGGCTTTCAATCGTCAGGCAAAAGTTAAAGTCATCTTTGCTTTTGCCTGACGAGCGGAAGCTCTTGAAAGCCGGCTCGCAAAATAAGTAAAGTCAACAGTGGAATAACTAAATATCGTGTTTCATTAATAAATTATGAAAGAAGTGTATCTTTTTACAACAATCGCAACACTTTGTTTATATTATGTTCATTATAGTTACGTATACAAACGTACGTACCTTATATCTTTTATTCTGTACACTTGAAAGACATTCATAATTTTTTTTCGATATAAAGGTATTTTTATGATTCAATTATTGTTAATTTTGTAACATATTTTTAAAGAAATTTGTACTGCGTTATCAGTCGAGTAAGTCTATGTATATTACTGTGTAATTATTTTTAGTGTTTTAATACCGAACTGAGTAAACATTCGGTAAACAGTGACAGACTCTCAAATAAGAGATTACCGAGTACTTGCATCATAATAGCAATAGTTAAATAATATAATATGTAATGTCATAGAATGACACATCAAACGTTTGCACGACCACAATGGCACCATTTATGATTGCTTGTCTATGGTCCGAAGCTCTTTACAAAAAGGTGTATCTTCAGCTTACTTATAAAGCCTTCTCGATTCTTCTCCTAGCTTGTTCCAACATTCAATAAGTACTCTATCTTCGAAGCCCGTCCTGCAAAATCGAGTGACTCAATAAGTCTGCTTTTTGCTTCACCTTAAAATGTCAAATCCCGCCATTGTTTATACCCACCACTAAGAATACTTTTTATATAGAACTGAAAATCATTAGGTACTTATGTATATGTATTTATTCAAAATTATACTAGAAGTTATGGAGTTCAAAGATAAATATGAACATTCAATGAATCCATAAACCCTTAATTCTTATTGGAAACTGTTTTTTCTTGTTTTTAAGGGTCTGCATACTGCTGTGAACTAAAAGTTGCATTGGTACATTTTTCTGACGGTTTAAAGGAAAATTCAACTCCAGAACCCCTAGACAAACACGCACTTGGCGATAGACTACAAACGAATTTTCGCCTATAACTGCAACAATAACGCATAATTATATGGTACATGTAGGTAGATTGTCGAAAAGTTCGCCAGTAGTCGATCGCTAAGTACGGTTTGTCTACGGCCCCAGTACAGAAATAGCATGAAATTTTATTATGATGTATTTCATGACTAAACCAATAAGTAAATTCAAAACAATATTTCAACTTTTTGAATTACTTGTCGCTGCGATATGTAGGTACATATCCAATAGCGAGCGGTTTTTCAGGCGATTTTCAGGCGATACCAGCTCAAAGCTAACTTGTTTGCTAACTCGTTTTCTGTCCACGGTGCTCGCTGTTGCAAAAGTCTGCCTTCCAGAAATACATTGCTCCCTTCTCTTCACATAGCGCCTCCGCGATAAACTTGCCCTCTGTATATTGATTGCACGTTTGTATTGAAAATGTATTTTTATTTATTTACATGTCCATGGCGTGTGCCTTTTATATGTTTTACAATACATAAAAAAATATATATAAATCAAATTTCTCATTCACGACACAGTTGGAGTAAGACACGAACAAAAATTGGCGAAGAACAAAACACAAATGGAAATCAAACCATAACATCAAATAGAGTTCGTGATGGTTTCCTGTACTCTGCAATTAAAGCCTATAATAGTTTACCTAACAATGTAAAAGAATGTAGCAATGTGAAAACTTTTAAAAACAAAATTAGTAAGCTAGTGAAAGAAAACGGTGTTAGTGTCCAGAAAGTTTGAAGTGGTGTAGTGTTGTGTCATGTGCATGCTTATATTCATATATATGTGTATATATATATATATATATATATATTATTTTTAAATGTCAAATGTATTACATATGTCTATATTTTGTTTTGTTTGCTTGATGTCTGTAAATGGTTTTTACCTCTGATGCCAGCAATCCAGATTGCTGTTTTGAGGTTTATTGTACAATAAATAAATAAATAAAAAAAACATCAATAACTATTATAGTCAAATCACAAAATATTGAAGTGTCAGAATAGAGTGTCAATGAAATGTTTAGTAATATGTCAAGAATAAAAATTGTAATAAAGTTAGGCCATTTAAAGCAGATAGAAGAAAAAAATATATAGGAAATGGTACAAATAATTTAAATGTCTTAAGCAATGTAGTAAATAGTTATACTTTTATGTACAAAAAAATAGGCAGGTACGATAAATATATTGTTATAAAAATTTATTTATACCACACTTCTTACTTGATATCTTACCAGACAATATTATTATTATGTCATTTCGGAAGTAGCAATAATTGTACAGTACAAAATAATAAATTATTAATGTTACTTATCAATGAATGATAAGAGAGCTCTGATAAGAGAATTATCAGTAGTTAAAGTATAATATTATTATCCAATGAGTGTAACTACACGTCAGGTAGAAATATAAACCAAAGATAATAAAGCAACGTAAACTGATATTAAAAACACAAAATATAAACGTTCATAATAGAAAAAATACACCATTTACTAACCGGACATAACCTCAAAAGAAGTCGAAACGTTTGATTATAAAATTTATAATAAAAAAAATTCAACAGTTTGATGTTAAAAATTTAAGTGAAATATATTTGAAAAGTTGTATTGAAATAGTTCTTGAAAATGGGTGGAGATTTTCAGACATTTTCTATTCTTTCAGTATTGTTTTTGAGTCAATATGTTTTATTGACAATGTGCTCACAACAGACTGTAGTCGATATTGAACAAGGGAAGTTGATCGGTCAACTCGCTAACTCTGTTACAAAGAAAACAATTTATTTCTCGTATAAAGGAATCCCGTATGCTAAGTCACCTATTGGAGAGTTAAGGTTTATGGTATGTATCGTGTATCCTGTTATTTATCTGTCTTCTTCCATGTCTTTCACAAATGATGTACTCAGTGGACTAACTGCAAGTTATAAACATGCATATCGTCCTCTCCGTACCATAAAAAATATGATGTTTAGTATTTTTAGCGTAGTGTTTCACTATTGAATTTAAAATATATAGGTACATATTATGGAAAAAAACACAATCGGTTTTAGATTGACTTAATATTTAATTATGTTTGACAATGGCTTTGTAAGTTGAAACCAGATCAGTAAATAATTAAATATAAATTAAAAGTAAAACCAATTGTGTTTTCTTCTATAGATAAGCTTAAACTTTTACAAAATGTACGTCAGCTCAATCAATGAATTGAAAATATTTAAATTTTGAATACTTAAAATTTCTCTAAAATAAATAAATAATTGTATTCTATTTCAGGAAATCCAAGAGTGTATTATATTTTATTTAATATTTGATTTTTCCAAAAATATTCAAAGAATTACTTATATAAAAAAACTACTAAAAAGTTACAATACCTACCAGCATCGCTTATTTTATACTTGAAGAGTAATTACCATCGTTTTCTATAAAAATCCTGTCTTACTTTTACCTATTTACTACTCTACTGCTCGCTGGCTACCCTACTTGTGGAAGATGCCATAATGATATAGACATAAAAATATCCATGTACATTAATCTCACTTTTTTGCATTATTAAATTACTCATAAGGATCTATCCATGCATACTTTTTCGCATGTTCCACATTCATACAATTTCTCATCCGCGCACGTAGATTTCACTTACTTGACACACGGCCGTCATTGAGAGTTTTATCCACGTAATCAAGCCACGTGGTTCTCGGACGCCTGCGCTTCCTCACACCTTTCTTTCAAATCTATGTACCTACATTAAAATTAATATTTTATAAAATATACAATAAAATTCTTACAGTATAATGATAAAGAAAAATATAAATAATAGTCAATTCAGAAAGTACAAAACATTGCACCAACAATGAGCAGTCAAAGGGCAGACTTGTTGTTATACAATATCTTCCAGACAACCCAATGTTTAAAGTTTTTTTTTAATATATCTACCACTTAAATAATATTTTAATATCAGTCTTAAATATCTACATACATTCTTCACCCTCAAAACTCTTTATCAAAGCGGAAAATAATTTTCTTTGTATCACAAAATCTACACACACATACATACATACATAATATTATAATAATTCTCCCCACGAGCGAAAGATTATCCAAGCTAACTTTTAATTCCATATGAAGGAAAGTCTCAAACAAGAAAACTTATTTCAATTTGCATCTTAATAGGAATCGCTTTATATATTTTGATTCCTTCTGAGATTTTCATTATTGAGATAATAATTCATCTTATGATTATTTTATATTAACATAAATCATATTCCCAAGAACTCAAACTGACAAAGTTCGTTTTTGTAAAAAGTGCTTCAATCCGCCCACACATTGCTGGATTAATTGCTTGGAAACGACTACAAATGTATTGTAGAAGGAGACTCATCGTCCACCCGGATACTGGAGAAATCTAGGGACTTCCGTTTATCCGAAATTCTACACTTGAAAAATCTCGTCCATAGTGGGCAGTCTGAAGGGCTGGTCGGTCACAATACCCCGTGGGCGGAATCTTTTGACTACCTTCTATAATACAATATATGCCGAGAGAATGTTTACTAATGTATTGAAAAATCGTTTAATTCGCCTAAAGATGATTGAGTTAGTTATGTAAAAGGAACCACGCTACATAGCAATACGATGTAACCAAACAATCGCCAACTTTAGAGACGAACTTAAGACTGTAATGACTATCAGCACCTTTGGGAGTCATATGTCGTTCATAAGCACCATTGAATATTTTTCTTCTTTCTCAGTCATCTCTCCACAGACCTCTTCCGTTATTCTCCATTCTTCTTATTTTCAAGTCGCTCTTGTTCATTTTTAGCCAACGACAGGGATAATAAATGTCATTCTACTTTTTTCTGAGACATACATAGTTCATTTTATCTTCTTTATTAAAACAGTGTTTAGATTATGTTTTATTTTTGTTTATTTTAGCCTCCTGTAGCTCATGAAGGTTGGGAAGGAACCTATGAAGCACAAAAGCATGGAAACATTTGCATCCAATCTTATGAGTTCTCGGACGATGGAACGGGCAATGAAGACTGTCTATTTCTCAATGTCTTTACTCCAAAAATCAAAAGTCGTTTCAAGGAACAAGATAAACCATATCCAGTTATGTTCTTCGTCCATGGGGGTGACTTTAAATATGGATCGGGAAACACTACTATTTTTGGTCCTGATTATTTCATGGATGAAAAAGTTATTCTCGTCACTTTAAATTACAGACTTGGCACTCATGGTTTCTTGGACATGGAAAATGATGTTGTGACTGGAAACATGGGTTTAAAAGATGTCTTGTTAGCGTTGAAATGGGTGCAGAAGAATATTGAAGTTTTTGGAGGTGATCCGGATAGTGTAACTATTTTTGGTCAAGGATCAGGATCTATGATGGTTGATATTCTTTACTTATCCCCTGTCGCTAAAGGTTTATTCCATAAAGTAATTCTTCAGAGTGGAACTTCATTGGACGCTACATTATTTGATTGGAATCCAAAGGAAAGAGCATACAATTTAACAAAGCACTTAAAAGATGAAGCATTTTCAGATCAATCAGTTTTGAAGGTGCTCAATAAGACGAGCCCCTATTTATTACCAGGAAATATTATGAGAACTGTTCATCCAGATGAAACTATTTTTAAACAAATTGCTTTTAGAATCTTTTCTCCAACTTTAAACGAAAAATCAGATCCATTATTCTTAACAAAATTTCCTGAAGATTTGATGGATGAAGAAGATCTGCCGAATAAAGACATTCCTGTAATGCTTGGATTCAATTCTCAAGAATCAATATATGATAACAGATTCTTCGTCTTGCGTCCAGAATTCATTAAGAATTTGAATAAAAGATTTCCGTTTACCTTGCCTTTTAGAGGAATTTATGCGGAATATGATTCTGATATGTACTACAGCCTTCACTACAGAATTCTGTGGTTCTACTTCAACAAGGAAGTTACCGTAAACATTACGAAGAGTTCAGTATTGAATGAGTATCTTAATTACTATACAGACTTAACTTTCCTTCCAATTGACCAGTCAGCAAAAATATACGCCGACTTGAACACTGCTCCCGTGTACTATTACCAATTTGACTATGTCGGTGAATTGAATTATTTCAGAATAAAGGCAAGTAAAAGTCCATGGCCTCGTTATTACGACTTGGATGGTGCTTCAGAGCGAGATGAACTTTGCTATTTGTTCAAGTGTAATATAATGAAGTCGAAATATGATCAACTTCATGCTGAAGAAGACAAAGCAAGGGAAAATAGTGAGAAGGAATTTAATGAAAACAAGGATCTCAGAACGTTAAGGAAAATGATAAGACTCTGGACAAACTTTGCAAAAACAGGGTGAGTCTCTTATTCAGAAATTATTATTAGTTGAATATTTCAAGGAAGGTTTGAGGTTTTTTGTTGATTGTTTAAATTGTTTTCTTCTTGTTAATGATAACTGTGAAGAAACACCTTTCTACTCTAATGTATTACTAGATCAGTTACCTACGACTTCTCTCAGAAAATAAACAATGAATGGAATAGTTTTGTGTCGGCAATGTGTCGAACGTTGCAAAAACGCTAGTGCACAAAACCATTCTGGTACCGACACTTATGCGTGCAAGCAAAACTTGGACATAGTTGAAGAAGGACAAAAGTGGAATAAATGCTGTGGAGATGCGATCGCTGAGTATAATGGTTATTGGTAGAACGTTGCGTGATAGGGTGATGAATGAGGAATGAGGATATTAGAAGAATGAGTCGATGCAAGAGGAGTGTTGTGAATAGAATACGTATAAATAACTTAGGGTGCAAACACAAAAAAGCAGGTTGCCAGCGCCGATCAGTGGCGGTAAGCGCCGGCAAAGTAAATCGCAATCGGGGTTACTGCAGCTTTTACTATGTTCGTGTTCATTGAAATACATGTAAACATTCTCGGCGCCGCCGCCAGTAGACGCAGGCATCGGAAAGCAGGAAACCTGTTTTCTTTGTGTTTGTACCCATACGATGGTTTGGATATGTGGAATGAATGGATGAAGAAAAAAATTATTCTGCACAATGATACGTTGTGTGAATATGGTTATCCAATCGAGAGTCACCTGCGTGTTGTGTCTAAATCCAGTTAAACAGTAAAAAGTAATAGTAGGTAAATATTCCAAATATGTGTATTTAATGATGACTCAAAACAAATGAACCTATATGTGTCGTATAAACTATTATGTTTCAATCAATATTTAACCAAGATTCCGTAATGTTTTTATCCTAAAACATGCATAGAATATGAAATTTTCTCACAGAATTCCATACGAAACCTAGAACCCTGACTCGTTTACAAAAGTGAGGCAAAAAATCTATGAATCTTTGACCGAACGGTTGGCAAAAGCGATGTTGTATCCTACATTTTATGGACTCTTTCTCGCATTTTTATAAAAACATATCATTTTCACATTTATATAAACGTAATTGGACATTTTTTGTGGCGTTTTTAGCGATTGACCACACTTCTATTCGCCAACCGTTCTGTCAAAGGTGCCGAAAAATGGTGCCTCACTTTATTGCAATGAAAATACATACGAGTGCTCCATCTAGGTATTATAAATAAAAATCTATGGATTTTCTATAGAATGGATTAAAGTATTTCTATCTTGTCTAATTACGGTGTCTATTAAGTACATATATATAAACAGATTTAAAGGTTTAAGACTTAAGCTGAATTCAATTATTATTATTCTTAACATAAACATGAATTCGTTTTGTCCTTTTATCTTATCCTGAAAATTAATTAAATCCCCGAATTTATTTGTTAACACTTCAAATTATTGACATTTCCATTTCAAGAATTATTTGGGATGTTGGTATGTAAGTATTAAAATTCCAAAGTTCTAGCTAAACAGAGAATATTGGTATATTCTAGTCGAACGATTTTCAGTATTCTTACTAAAACATTAACCACCGTATCGCAAAGAAAATTAAATTTTAATCTTGTTTAACCCATATTGTCCCAGGGATAGAAATACTGGATAATCGTCTTCTTTGTAAATCTAATATATAAAATTCTCGTGTCACGGTGTTTGTTATCATACTCCTCCGAAACGTCTAGACTGATTTCGATGAAATTTTCTGTGCTTATTAGGTAAGTCTTTGAATCGGCCAACATTTTTTTTCATATCCCTAAAAGTTAAGGGTGGTTATCCATTATTTTTATTATTTGAACATTTTTTTTTATTTTTATTTTTTTATGGTGAGGCATGAAAAAATACATACAGCCCTAAATTTTCACCCTTCTACCATCAACTCCCTTTTTTTTAATACTCGTAGCGATATTAGTAATCTAAAAATAATGCATAATGACAAAGCAACGTTTGCCGGGTCAGCTAGTTTTTTTTTATAAAATTTAATATTTACTGTTCATTCTTTCATTCCATCACGGAATTTCCCACAAGCGCAGTAGCCAGCGGTCCAACTACATGTAATAAACATACAAGTCATCCTCTTCATGCCAGTAAAAGTGTTCATCGCGTTATTTAAGAAGTAAAATGTCTTGTTTTCGCGTGTCCTGTAAAAGACAGATATTCGCAAAACGCTACGTTTTAGACATTTAACATCTTCAGTTCAGCTTTAAGGCATGCCACCCATCCTGAATGTCTTTTAAACTTTTATTGACGTGGAGAGAACAACTTCCATGCTTATTACAAGCATTTGGTCCGCTTGCTACCCCACACGTGATTGGATGGAAGTATGATCTTTAACATCTAAAAGAGTTACTCAAATGGAAATTGAATCAATGCTTGAACTCAGCTATACCCACAAGCCATATCCCAAGTGGAGTAATTAGAATGAACGGAACTCCATATTGATGTATTCTTTCTTACTTCTTTCGTTTCCTCCACATTCATCTATTTACATGAACGCGGATTTCTACTCAAATCTTCCCAAGAGTTCGTGCTGAATCTTCCTAGGTATATTCTTCTTCTTCTTTGCCCACTCCCGTCCACTCCTGGACGAAGGCCTCCTCAATTTCCTTCCATGTCATTCGATTCTGCGCCGTCTACATCCATTTGAACCCAGCGTGTCGAGTGATATCATCCCTCCACCTCATCATCCATCCCTCTACGTCAAGCATGTCAAACTCAAATCCTAACACGGGCCAAATAAAAAATTAAAAGTTAATGTGGGCCACAAAAAAATTTTTAAACTGAAAACTATCTAGTTTTATTTTGATAAGTTTAAAAAAGATAATATTAATAAAGAGTATTTTTTTGTACCGTTATGTTTTGTACTGCTAGTGGGCCGCAAATTTAAATGTTGGATGCTTGCTCTACGTATATTATGTTCTCTTAAATCTAGCTTTTAAAAATACGTTTTGTGTTATTTTTTAGAAATCCTACACCACCAAATGATGACGTTCTGGAAGGTTTAGAATGGAAACCAGTCACGAGAGAAGAAGTCAACTATCTCAATATTGGAAATGAATTTACACTTGGTCAAGATCCAAGAAAAGAGAACGTAGATTATTGGGGGGCCATGTATAATTACTACCAACCTCTAGCTGTCGATGGAATCCTCAAAGAGGTACCAGAAGAGGATATGGAGGGTTCAGGCGAAGAAGAAGGTTCGGGAGAAATCGATGCTGAAGAAGAAAATAAAAATACAATTCGTGAAACAAAAAATAAAACTGAAGAGAAAGATGAACTTTAAGGAGTTAATAGCTTTCTTGTTTTGATATTTTTGTTTTTTTTTCTATTTAATAAATAAATTTGTTGATATTATTAAAATCGTTTTATGTATTAATTTTTTATGGAGACCTGTGAAAAATAGAGAACAATACTCTTCTCCTATTTTCAACGTTGATTTAACTAGTGGTTTATAAATATTAAATTTAATTTTCGCATTTTATCTATTTATTCATTATTTTATGGACCAACTGAAGATGGCCATGAACTGTGGCTCATATGTAGAGCTGACGAGACTGGCTGAGTATAAGGAGGAATGGAGAAGAAAATCCAAACTAGTTGCAGACCAATCCAATAGATTGTAGCCCATTATATACTGTACATTGATCACAATCAATATACAGATGGCGAGTTTATCGCAAAGATGATTTATTGGTATTTTGCACCTACATACTTGAGTGAGCTTATTAAGAACAATTATATTATAGATCCTGAATATGAAATTGATTATGCAAGTATGACAGTTCGAGCTAAAACATTCTATATTATTTATTATCTATAACAAAACCCACTATCTCAAATCCACAATACTGAATCACTAATCTTTCTTATCTTGGTGTTTTTTTCCCACTTATTAATTACTTTTAGAGGCAGCATTAAGTTTCTAATGATTTTGAAATATAGTTCGCCAGGAAATTAACTATTTAATTTCGTATTTATTTGGAAATAATACTTTAATATAATACTTTGAAGTCTAAGATTATATCATGTCTGTCTGCTCTGGAATAAACTAGCAATGTTTTTAAAATGTCAGCTTTTAAATATGTCTAAAGTGATCAATATTTCATATGATGGATTTCACTGGCTATACTACCGCCATCTCTGTAACAATATTATTAGCTCTATTATTATTGTTTTTACCCTTTTCACCCAACATTGAATAATTTTACTGTTTTAAAAATGATAAAAAAATATTACTTGAGTGTCAGATACTGAATTTATATCATTTATGTATTTTGAGTTGCACCGTAATAAACAATAAATATTTTATAGCGGGTGTTTTTTTTAGACTTGTGGTTTTCAATCTGGCAATACTTTTTTTGGAGTTGGTCTTCTTGAGAGCTGTTACTTGATTTATGCTCAGTTTGGTTTGCCATTTCATAATAAATTGACTTACTCCTGAACTAGCGCCTCGCACGTTCGGTGAATGGGCCCAAAACGAGATGGCCATCGATCCCGATTTTCACAAGAAAATTTTGTTCAGCGATGAAACTCACTTATGGTTGAATGGGTGGGTTAGTAAACAAAATTGTCGCATTTGGAGTGCTGATAATCCACAAGCCATTGTTTGGACGCCGTCACATCCTCAAAAAGTCACTGTTTGGTGTGGTCTATGGGCAGAGGGAATCATTGGTCCATATTCCTTCAAAAATGAAGCCGGTCATAATGTTACAGACAATGGAGAACGCTTTAGAGCCATGATTAATGATATTTTCGTGCCTGAATTGGAAGATGTTGATGTGGACGACCTTTAGTTTTAACAAGACGGCGCTACATGACATACAGCCAACGAAACAATGAATTTATTGAAGCAAACTTTTGGTGAGCGCATTAGCTCACGTCGTGGACCTGTGGGGCCGCCTCCAAGATCGTGTGATTTTACACCGCTGGACTATTTTTTGTGAGGTTATGTGAAGTAACTTGTCTACGCATATAAACCCGAGACGATTGACGCCTTGGAAGAGAATATTCAGCGCGTTATTGCTGACACACGGCTCCAATTGCTGCAAAAGTGATCGAAAATTGGGGCTCTGGGCTGGACTTTATTCGAGCCAGCCACGGCGGACACTTGCCTGAAATCGTTTTTAAAACATAATGGCAAACTCTTATCTTTATAATAAAGCTAAATTCTTGGCCATAACATTCAATTATATGCGTTTAATTTCTTCTTGAAAACCACAGGTCTAAAAAAAACACCCTATATTAGCTGCGTTTGTATTTTTATCTTTTAAGTGAGCGCCTTGAGTGCTCACCAAAAGACTGTCTATTACATTGGTTTAAAAATAAAAAAGGATATATTCTATTCTATCTTCAAAGGCCATGAATTCATTTACAAGTAGTCAGATGATTGAAAATTAAAAATAAAGGATATATTATGTTCCCTATTAGGTATATAAATTGCTTGAAATTTAATATGTGATGTCCCATCTACACTACCACCATCTCTGTAATAATAATATAAACATTGTTTCATATTAGATAATAATATTTTTATTTTCATCTCATATGTAGGTAGGTACCTACCTTTAGTGATTGCCAAAGGGTTATTTATGTAAGTATTTTAGTGGCTACTTAACCTTTTCCGCGCAGTCATTCAACGTGATTGATTGGCAATATATTGACCCTGGGTGCTGGGTACTAGACAGGTCGTAGATCAGAATGAAGGATAGATACTATGTATGTATGTACTAAGGGAAGTTGATGTCCGTGGTGAAGTATAATATCTGCTCGCTAGACATCTGATGATGGAAAAGGTATTATTTGTAGCTCTCATTTCGAAAATATACATTATACACACAAAAAATATAATACAAATATGTTATTAATATTAAGTAATAGACGCTCTTTCACACAATTGATAGTTTTTTATAATAAAAATTCAATAGCGAATATAAGATTTCGTCGAATAAGAGTTCGTCGGTAGCCTGGAGGTAGAGTCTCGGCCTTCAGAACAAGAGGTCCGTGGTTCGATCCCAGGTGCCGGCAAACTCTCCTTTCACGGCACAAGCTTTTAGCTTAGTGTGAAAGGTGTATAAGGTTATATTTGGGTTTATAACAAAACCCAGATATATCTTTAAAAAAAAAAAAAAAAAAAAAAAAAAAAAAAAAAAAAAAAAAAAAAAAAAAAAAAAAAAAAAAAAACATGCTTAAACCTAACCTACCTAAACACCGACACAGTGAATAAAAATTCAATTTATACCCTCAAAAACGACTGAAGCATGTGTTTTGATGGATGTTGTTATTTGAAAATACTATATTCTGATCCGTTATTATTTTCAATAGAAGACATTTTACATCTTAAATTTAGCAATGAGGTTTGCTACCCATCCTGAATGTCCCATTTTGGCACGGAGAGGACAGCTGGCATGTTTATTATATCTGCTGGTTACCACACTTATGGAATATGCCGTCATTATTTTCAAATACCATTTTAGGTAATTACTTATTTAATATTTGTAGTACCTAGCAGTTTGCACATAATATATATTTCATTCTTTGAAAAAAGAGTTTGCATCGCAAAAACTAAAGTTATCTTTCGCAAATAAAACAAGTTTGAGATAAGCATTAATTTTGATTGTTTTAATGTCATATTTTAAAAAGAGCTCTTTTTTAAAACAGTGAAAGATAAAAGTAAATAGTATTTATTTAATTCATATATCATTTAAATTTACTATTGCTAATTTATCTGAATTTTATAGGATATAATTAAAACCGAATCTATTTTTTTTTGTTCTCGGCAATCCACCCGTTATCGAGTGACTTGAAAAATCTAATCTAAAAATATGTGAATCCGGCTACTGACAAAAAAAATTACAAGGTAACCTTTCTGAACACCCTATACATTTACCATTACACGTGAAATGAAGGGTCGGTTCAAGATGACCGAGGAAATATTAGATTTAGGAATAAATTGCTATTGAATAACGAACCTATCAATCTCTCTCACAAATGGTTGTTCCTTTATTACTTTTTGATATTTTGAATTATTATGTTTATTAGCACTTTTGGAACATCCCTCGCTTATGGGGTTAAGTGAATTTTAGATTTGATTTCAAAACTTCAACAATTACGATTTACTTACTGAAAACATGCCTCTTGAGAACACAAGTTAGAAACAAATTTCATTTAAATAGTGATTTAATACTTCCAAAGTTGGAGGCTTTTCATCGGTTCGGTTATGCGTCGCCAAATTCACTGATGATTGCCAAAAATATTATTTGAATCTGTTAGGTATTTATGATACGTAAATTTTAAGGAGGCATGGTATTTTGCCTTGCGAGAGGCTATATGTCTTTTTGGACACATATAGCATCGAACGAAAGGTCCCTTATACTAGGCAACACCTGAAATCTAAAGTTATGTTACTGTCACATCGAAGACATTTTATTTATTTATTCAAATCGACGGAACACTACAGACAATACATATAAATTTAGTACAGATATATAATTATGATTAACAAGTATGCAATGCAATGTCCAATTTATAAGTGTCCATATTATAATGTCCAATATTTGTCTTCTTACTGGAGTGTATTTATCGTCTTAATGTAATGTGTTAATAGTCTTATTAGAGTGCAATTAAATATATTGATAATTTCTTGAAGGTGATTTAACTAAAAAATAATTTATTTTTATGTCTTAGGTACTAAAGTTATGTAATTATTGTAGCATATTTCCTTGATAAGTTATTTTATCATCATATGTCAGTAATGAATTATCTGTTTACTTAGAATATTAAGTTCCTGTTTTTATTAATAGATTTTTTGAAAATTGACAAAACCAATAGAATATGACTATATTTTTTATCTTATCTCCTAATGGAGTATATTTATTATTCTAATTAAACTGTAATTATGTAGATTGTTTCTTTAGTTTTATTCGTATGGCTTAAATAATATCAGATTGATTTTTGTTTTCATAGTGGAATGTATTGTTTTCTTATTGGAATAATTAATTAAAGTTGATTCATAATTTAAGATAATTGAAATAGAATATTGTAAGTATAATAATGATGGTTAATCATAAGGTTATTATAAGTTATAAAATTAAATGTTATCTTTATAACTTGAATAAATAAATAAATAAAAATATTAGATGATTTATTTTATATTATAGCCCATTCGGTTGTCATAAATGAAGGAGTGTAGTCAAAAGATTCCACACGTGGAGGTTTGGTGGTTTTTGGTTGGCCAGCCCCTCAGGCTGTCCACTTTGGCGCCTCCGGTGTGGACAAGATTTGTGTAATGCAGAATTCGGATAAATGGAAGTCCCCACACTTCTGCGGTATCCGGGTGGTCGGTGGGTCTCCATCAATGTTGTATTACTTATGTACATCATAATCAAAAATACTACTAAATATCTTCACAGCACGCGGAATATGTTTCTTGTAAAGTGATACTGGCGTAGGTTAGAAGCGAACTTCGAAAATAAAAAAATCCAAAACTATACCACCAGACTTTCGGCTATCATTGAAGCCAATACAATATGCATGTTTTAAATCACTGAAAAACATTGTGCTTTTTTTATCAATATTTTTTTTCTTCTTTCCAGCTGATGAGAATGGATCCATAACCGCCACGATTCCAGATAAACCAGTCGAGCTGAAGAACTTCGTGAAGCTGTGCGACCAGAGAAGAAAATTTCAAGTTCTATATAAGCTAGAATTTCAGGTGAGTTAAAGAAAATATTTACTTTATGTATCTAACTTATATACACCATCTGATGATCGCAATATATCCCTTAATCGTGAAAGTTGAAAGGCTATTTTCTATGGGTTATGTGAATTGAACACATGGATTTTCAGATAGCTACTCTTGAAAATTTATACTTCAAACCCCATAGCAGACGCAGTGAAGCAGACAGAATTTGGATTGAATGACAACGGGTCTTGGGTTATAAATTACAGGATGATTTTCGTATGTGTAAGAGTTTTCTAATGTTATGCCTTTGTGTCAGAGATGAAGTTGAAATGAATAAGGAAGAAAAGTAAACGGACTTAATTTAAATAAATATTATTTTTATCAGAAATAAATATTTCAAATCTTGTCGAATCGTTGTTCTTTTCGTAAAAACATAAAAAACATTCTTTCAACGCCATTAAAATCATGTAAGTGACGTTTGCGTATGAAGTTCTCCATGTGATTGATATCGGTTGATAGGTACGTAAAAGATAAACCTATGTAAAGAAAATAAATGAAAACTCAAAGAGCTTGTGGGTGTATAAGACTTCACAATAAAAAATTAAAACAGAACTCTGAATCATAAATCATTGACAGATATGTCACCATAAATATTACACGTGCATAAATCTAATAAATATTTGAGTTATATTGTGTGATTTTATGTTTATAGATCTGTCGCGAGGAAATGATGAAAATCGAGATATAATCAAATTTCTTAGATCGATTCACGGAAGATGTTAAAATAACAATTCCGTGAGGTGATTTTCTTTACAAAAGTGATAGATTTGATCAAATCTCTAAATCGTTTTAGAGCAAAGATAGAATAAACCTAGTAAGGCTTATTCACCAGGGGAACCATGGAGAAGACAGCTTGCATAGCAATAAATATGCAAGCTGTCCTCTTCGTGTCAACAAAAAATTTTGACATTCAGGATAAGTGGTAAACTTTGTCGTTGAATTTCAGATGTAAAATGTATTTATTTTCAAACACCTGGCTTTTACAGCACACTCGAATACTTGCAGAAAAGGGTGAAAGACCAATTCTTTGCCGGGTGGCTTACGGAAAACAATAAAATTCGCCATCCATATAGCACAAAAAAATTCTTTATATATTTTTTTTTATTTTCACAATGTATGGCGTAAGTTCTAACATATTTAACAAAAAGTGTACCTAAGGAACAACAAAAACACAAAATAATCGCAGTCTATACAAAAAAATACACCACGAAACCACAAGTCAAGATTAACAATAAGATAATGTAACAATAACAATAAAAAAATCATTTATGAATAAGGTCAATAATTCAATTTTGGTATGTCAATATAAGTAAGTCAATACAAACAAGTACTTAAATATAAAAATTATCAAAAGGTAACCATTTTTCTGGTACACAAATTTCACAATTGTGTACCTTTTATGTAATTGTTTGTAATGAATGTACAGTAAAGAATGAATAAATAAATAATATATCCTGAGATGTACCGGGTTTATAGCTTGTATACAATATATCGAAGATTGATTGGAGGATAAAAGATTTTCCTTTAAAACGATAAGTTTTATTTTTTTTATTTTTAAGAGTCTTATCTTCTCGCTTCGAAATGTCGGTGTTTTATATGGTTGCTATATTATTGAGGAAAAGTCGAATTTCTTTATAACGAACTTCTCAGGACAAAAGAAAGCACTTGTCAGTATATATAGATTATTCATCCCATACATTAAGTTTAGAATGTAAAGGGTAAGTCATTTCATGACTTTTTTTATGAATTTGTGATTATTATTGGATAACATTGCAGTGACATTTACGTCCCAAAACACCTCAAGGGCATTGTAAAATTCACCAATTCTAAGATGTACAACCAGATCATAATATAAAAAATAAATAAATTAAATGAAAATCGCGGATACATAAAGGTATCCACGTCAGATGTTACAGAACATATTGTAAAACATTAAATATTTAGGGTACCTACGGTCAAGAACAAAAAACAAACAGACGCAATAATCACAAAATCACAAATCAAGAATACATCTTTGTATAATTTTTAGGTGGGTAATCAAACAATAAGAAACAGTCAATAAAATAATACAAAACAGTAGAAGTCAAGTGGAAACAAAAGGTCTACGTTAAATAAATTTCATTAATTAAGTATGTTAATATAAGCAAGCATGAATTTGTCGAAGAAATAAAATAAACCATCTCGAAAAAAATAATTGAATATAAAACATAATGAACTTACAGTTTAGTAGTTGGTTGATTTTTTTTTATTTGCTTTTACTTGACGTTGAACTGAAACATTCGTTATTGCTAAGCTCGTTTTGAAGATATTTCTCTTGTTTAAATAATAATGATTCATTCATTATTGATTTATAACGGTAAATCTTAAAGCTCATGCCTAGTGCTTAATAAAATATTATTTTCTGGTTCAGTCGTTCTGAATTTTTGTCTTTTCTTTTCTTTGACGTTGTACTGAAATATTCGTTATTCCTAAACTCGCTATAAAGGTATTTCCCTAGTTTAAATAATAATGATTCTTTCATCTTTGATTTATAACGGTAAAAGTTAAAGCTCATGCCTAGTGCTTAATAAAATATTATTTTCTGGTTCAGTCGTTCTGAATTTTTGTCTTTTCTTTTCTTTGACGTTGTACTGAAATATTCGTTATTCCTAAACTCGCTATAAAGGTATTTCCCTAGTTTAAATAATAATGATTCTTTCATCTTTGATTTATAACGGTAAAAGTTAAAGTACGTACCTAGCTAGTGCTTAATATAATATTATTATCTTCTGGTTCAGTCGTTTTGATATCGTCTCTCCTTTCCAAGTTTCTTCTTATTGAAGTCGCTGTATTCTCACTTTTCTTCTTACCTTATGTGGTGTTCTCACTTTGGCGAATATCGCCAGGCACCAAAATATCGCTAGCCATTTGAACCGTGCGAACAAAATGACAGCTAGTCTGAAACGATAAAAATCAGTAGAAACGATATCGTCTCGAGTTGACCACCTTCCAACTTTTCGGCCGATTGAATGATTCGCGCATGCGCGGATGTGCGCGGCGTTCGTATCTATGGTAAAAACTTTATAACCTATAAATTTTACAATGTTTCCCACTTCGTGACAGCTGTTATCTTTGTTGTTGGTTTGTGGCGTTTAAGTTTCTGGACACCTCAATTCAGCCTTGTGCTCAAATATGTATATAAATTTGTTTTTCTTATTTTATTTTATTTCTGTTTAATTGTTATTGTATGGTTTGTAAAATTGGCTAAGAATGTTTTTGTATACTTTTATTTTGTTTTGTTTCATATATATGTTGTTTGCTTCTCTCGTATAGAGGTACATCGAAAGAGTTTAGTCAAAAGATTTCACACGGAGGTTTAGGCCGGCCAGCCCTTCAGGCTGCCCACTATGGCGCCTCCGTTGTGTACAAGATTTGTTAAGTGTAGAATTTCGGATAAATGGAAGTCCTCAGACTTCTGCGCTATCCGGGTGGTCGGTGGGTCCTTCAATGTGGCGTTTGTTTCCTTAATTAAAAGGCGCCTTATAACCTCTACTATAACATTTTCGACTAAAAATAAACACTTCGCGATCTCCATCTCGACGCCATTTTGAAAACAGTGTCAAAATCAAAGCGCATCTGACAGATCGTTTCTATATTGGTGGACTGTGTGAACAGGTGTGACGATCAATGGATGTAGGGCGAATTTTGTTTTTTCGCCTGGCGATATTCGCCATCTGTGAACACCCCATTACAGAAACAAACTCTACTACAATCATCATTATTATTATTATTATTTATATCATTGATATCGTTAATGAGATTAATTACGTTATAACCGAACTAACGATCGAATCAGTGGTGTGCTTTCCAAGCGTGCAAAAAATAGCACCGCATGTATTGCTATTTTTTTTTTTTTTTAATGAATGATATATCTGGGTTTTGTTATAAACCCAAATACAAATTTATACACCTTTCACAGTAAGCTAAAAACTTGTGTCGTGAAAGGGGAGTTTGCCGGCACCTGGGATCGAACCGCGGACCCCTTGTCCGCGGATTTACATCTATTCTTTTAGGATTTCCTATTTGATTTTAAAATCTTAAACAAAAAATCAAAGTTTTTAAAATATGTATCGCAAATTTCTAAACCGAATCGAAAATTTATAATAAATATCATTACATTTTTTTTATGTGAATTGATTTTGTTATGTGACTAATGATCTACCCAAAGAATAAAATTAATAAATAGATAAATTATTGTAATGTAGTTTCTGTTTATTTATTTCCTTTATTTTTCTTGCACATCATCATTCACATAACAAAATCAACAAATCAGTATTACATAAGAAAAATTGTGATGATATGCGGAGGCGAGATTATCACTTTATAGTGATTTCTTCCATCTAACCACGATGTTGTTTGTGATTTGATTGAATGAGAAATTCGTGATATGTTAGCAGACATTAGCAATTTTTGTGATTGAATAAATAAAGAAATAAATTTAACGCGGGGGGAGGGGTAGCATTTTTATATGTTGGGTAATTTCTAATCCCGTGGAGCACCCGGTAAAGAATTGGTCTCCCATTCTTCCCCATAAGTTTTCCAGTGTCCTGTAAAAGGCAGGTGTTCGAAAAAATTGAGACATTTTACATCTTAAATTCAGCGATGAGGTTTGCCACCCATCCTGAATGTCTTGATTTTATATTGGCACGGAGAGGACAGTTTGCATGTTTCTTACATGCAGCTGATCTGCTGGCTACCCCACTTGTGGGATGTGCCGTGATGGTATAATAATAATAATAATAGTAATTTCTTGAATTCATTTATTATCTATCTACACCGTCACGGCATATCCCACACATATGGTAGCCAGCAGATCAGCTGCATATAATAAACATGCAAGCTATCCTCTCAGTGCCAACAAAAAAATAGGGTATTCAGGATGGGTGGTAAACCTTATCGCTGCATTTAAGATGTAGTAAAGAGTATGCATTTTCAGGAACACCTGCTTTTTACAGGACACTCGATATCTCACGTTTAAATATTTAATTTTTTTTAACTATTGAACGGAAAAAAAAAACAGAATAATGTCTTTAAATGTCGTGGTTAGATGGAAGAAATCACTTTATAGTGATAATCTCGCCACTGCACATCGTCCTAGTTTTTAAAATTTCATATTATTTTGTTAACACTGTTATGTAATGATGATGTGCAAGAAGAATAAATAAATCCACACATAAATATTTGAGTCGGTTCGTATGTGCGTATGTCCTCAATGGACTCTGAAATAAGGAAAGACAGAAGTAAAATAATACACTCTATACGAGGTCTCATCTCCTGGGCAGGTTTAAGGCTAAAAACATTTTAAATATCTTATGTATTGATAAAGATACTACAATTTTAATGAAATTCCCATACATTCGCTTGACAAAATTGTCAAGCGAATGTATGAAAATCCAATATTTATAGTCAAACATTTTTCATTGTAGGTATTGAATTAATTTCAAAATGGATGTGACAATAAATAAAACAATACTGAAACTAAATAATTAGGGACTGTTTAGATAATGAAACATTGTGATTGCTAATGACAAAAAATCCTGAATTATGAGAATAAAAATTGCATATTTTTGACATTTTGAGCTATTTTCATAATGGAGGATATTATGAGACCATAGAAATCCATACTGTTGAATAAGAATAGTATTATGTAAAAAATCCATAAACAATGTTAATTGATTTTTTGTATAAATAAATACAAAAGTACCTCGGTACTAGCCATAAGAACCTATTTATTTTCGCCTAATATTTTTCTTTACTTTTCATGGCAAATCACTTGAAGATTTATGTAGGTACTACAAACTAAAAATACCAGTTTTAACCTATGTATTTGCACGGTTTTTGTTTATTTAAACCCGAGCAATGCCGGGTTACAAAAGCTTGTAAATAAATAAATTAACAAAATTGCCGATTTTTAGAATATACCACATTTCTACTTGTTGAGGTATGGAAACTGGACAGTCGCTATTATTTTTAAAGCAAAGAAAAGACGTTCTTTGAATTCATAGCGTCGAATGAATTCGCTGACTCTACATATGTACATAAGGGCAGCTATAGATAACTTCTAGAAAATGTGAGATAATAAAAATAATAGGGTTTTGTCACATGGGAGATAAACTCACATAAAAGTTATAAACAAATAATACAAGTCTTCAGGAAACACACAATATTATACTTATTAACTCAATTATCATACTTTCTGTCGTATAAAAGTTTTGTATTCTACTAAATATAATATTTCTTTCTTTATATTAACAAACTCTTATTTATCCAGATAAATTATTTCTTACGTAGAGAAAAAAGAAAAATATATTGGAATTGTGAGAATTACTTATCTCAGCAGATAATCTATTTCAATGACTTGAAATGAATCACTAGAAGAAAAGGCGGTAGTGAAAAGGTATTCCAATGTTTCCAAATTACTTAGCATTGAATAGTTTGAAGCCTCAATATTTTAATTTGCCCTTAGGATGACGATTATCCTGAGCTAACCTTTCATTTGGCTAAATTTGCTTTTACATCTAATGGACTTCAACATTTCAATATTTTCTGTGTATACCTACCGTTACTTTTTGTATAATCTCCATATTAAATTAATTAAAAACTCATTTTATTAATACAAACTTTTTTATTTTATTATTGTTGACAACATTGTTTTGTCTCATAATCAGACATTATCATTACTCAATAGTTTTCGAAATTTATTCAATATTTCTCTACAATTTTACACCAAAATTAAAAGACTCTCAGGGACATGTTAGCCTTTATAGTTAAGTATTTTATCGTCTGTCAATCCTTATCATCACATTTCCCAGAAATGGGATAACCAGCGGGAAAACCACGTATAAATCGTACCCACAATACAAGGTACATATCTGAGTTTGGGACAAGCTCGATCATTGTGAATTGTCTTTTTTTTTTTTTTTTTAATTTTTTTTTTTTTTAAAAAAGATATATCTGGGTTTTTGTTATAAACCCAAATACAACCTTATACACCTTTCACCTATACATGTTATGTTAATGTTTATATGTTTAAAAAACATCTAAATCATCTTCTTCGTGCCAACAAGAATTGATACATTCAAGATGGGTGGCATGTCTCATCGCTGAATTAAGGATGTAGTTTTTTTCTTACACCGACATTTAATGGGCGCTCAAAAACTGGCGGAAAAGAGAGAGCGAATTATCTATTCTGGGAACTCCACAACCTTTGCTACGCTATATTACTCGGTACAAGTGGGGTATCACATCAGATAAGCCATGTGTAATAAACATGCCAGCTACCCTCTCTGTGCCAAAAACTCAAGGCGTTCAGGATTGGTGTGCATACTTAATTCAATTCAGATGTAAAATGTCTTTTTTTTCTGAACACTTACATTTCACAGAACATTTGAAAATTTGCGGAAATGAGTGGCAGACCTTTTCTTTGCCGGGTGTTTGTGCATTGTTATTTACGTGACTCCACATCTGTGATTTTATTTTCCATTCAATGTGAGACTTATTTGAAATTCAAATCCAGTTTTAAAAATCAGAATGTTAATTATTCTTTTATTCTTTTTTTAAAAAATAATGTCGACAATCTTTTTTCAAAAAATAAACTCAGTTCAGTTACCGGAGAGAAAATGCAGAAAATTCAGAAAGAGACACATCCGTCTTTTGTAAAACGTAACTACCTCTAGGGGGTATTCAGGGTGGTTTGCGGTAGAAGGTTTTGTTGGGTGTTCTGTAGGGGGTATTAGCCCTCAACATGACTCGGAAATAGCATCACAAAGAGAAGTACTTTGTTACGCTTTATTCAGCATATTTTTGCTCACATACTCGCTTACGTACGTACTTCATGCTTCATTATATATATTTTATTTTCAAAGACAATAATGTGAAAAATCCAGAGTTTTTTTGAAGATGAATGTATATTCTCGACTGTTTTCTTTTATAAATTTTATAACAACACAGCATATTGACTGTGTTCAAGGCACTAGATGGCATGGCACCGTTGTACATCTCGGAGTTCTGCATGTCTGAGGAGACAACGGAAAGGCTAAAATCTATTCACTGCGATGGTGTTTAGGTAGTAGAATTCCATAGCGAAATAAATAAAACAAGTGAATTTAAAAACACTATAATTTCCAAATTAAATTTTAATTTGGAAATTATATTAAATTTGGATTTAATTAAATTTAATTTGGAAATTATACAGTGTTTTTAAATTCATTTTAATTATAATGAATTTCCAAAGTGTTAACACAAAAACATTTGATTTATTAAATAAAACAAGTGTCTAATAAGACGAAATACGTCTCTCTCGTCGAATAAATTAATAGTAGAATAAAACAATTGTTTTATTTATTTCGCAAGGCAAAAATCACTAAGGTCTGCTAACACAGATTCTGTCAATAGACTTGTGATGCTGCCTAGGGGAGGTCTGACTAACTATGTTGACCGTGGCTTCTTCGTGCCAAGTCAGTTGCTGTGGAACGAAATTCCCTATGATTTGCAAACTCTTGAGAGTGTAGAGGTTTTCATGGCAAAGTAAAAGACTCTATTGTTCAGGATGTGTAATGTGATTCTTAAATGGGCCCATGCGGTGGTTTTTTTTACAAAACGCGTCGGTACTTATAAAACATTGTCTAGTTTCTTATTTGATTCTTAAATGGGCCCATGCGGTGGTTTTTTTTACAAAACGCGTCGGTACTTATAATATAAAACATTGTCTAGTTTCTTATTTGATATTATTTTTATAAGCATTCAGTATTTTTTCAGATAATGGTAAAAAAAAGTTGAATATCCTATTTTCAACCACAATATAGATGAGTTTCCAACAAACAATAGGTATTTTTTATGGTTTGTTCCGTACGTAGTTTCGACAAGATTATTAATTGGTGTTAACTCCTGTTTATATGCAATTTTTAAACAGAGTGCTCCATAAACACTCCTCTTAATATTTTTAATATATTTCGTTACTTTTCTGCTACTGCTACACCCATACGGAATTTTCCACAAGTAGGGTAACCTGCGATCTAAATGCATGTGATAAACATGCATATTGTCCTCTTTGAATCAATAAAAATTAAGGTATCTGAATGGGAGAAAAACCTCATGGCTGAACTGAAGATTTAAAACGTCTTAATACGTGATATTTTAAATTTACCTGCCTTTTGAGTGTTAATAAAATCTACCGAAATTTAATGAGATCGATAATATTCTTTCGTACCTATAATCACATACCCTACTGTACCTATAACAACAATCTAAAAGTGTTAAAGACATTGCAGTTGACGCAGAAGTACTCTTAATGTAGAAAGCTTGTTTCCAGCATGTGTCTCCAATGGGATCATGAAGGGAGGTGGAAAATTATCTACTTATCTAAATTATAATTTTACCATAGAGTACATACCTATTTTATACTGCCGACTTAATATAATTCCTTAAAAGCATTTTGTCTTTTTTGCGTTACTTAAAAACCTAAGTATACATTACTCACTACATTCTTGCCAACAATGTGTACCCACAAATTGTCGTCTATACTAAAAACTTTTAGACATATTCAGTTATATTTAAAGAAACTCAACAAAATTGTGTTAGTACCATAGAAACATTAGTAAAAACTAGAAAAACAAACGGAAAATATTGGTCCAATCGAATTGTGGGTCCAAAATAATTTCATAATAATATGTATCAATTAAATCACGGCATATACCACACGCGGGATAGCTAGCAGACCATTCACACACAATAGACATGCAAGCTGTCCTCTCCGTGCCAATATACAATCAAGACATTCAGGATGGATGGCAAATCTTATCGCTGAATGTAAGATGTAAAATGTCTTAATTTTTTCCAACAAGTGCCTTTTACAAGACACTCGAAAACTTACAGAGTGGGAGACCAATTCTTTCCGAGTGCTCCACGGGATACACATTAAACTTGATGAATTGTTTTTTTCATTATTATTTTAGGAGTCCTTCTATAACTTCGTTTATAAATCAGAATGGATGTGGTATATGGAATGTGCAATATTGCAAAAATACAGTGCTTAGTATACAATTTGAATCACCTTAATGTTGTGAAACAGCAAATGAATCGGTCATTTGAGAAACAACATAAGTCAGTCAATACAAACTTTTCAGAAAATCACAAAAAACTGTTTGCTATATAATTTTGAATGAAATGTTGATAGCTAACTTAAATCAAAATGTAGCTTATAGTGTATTTTTTTTATTAAAAACCTTTATTTTTTGTCAAAATATTTTATTTGTATATTAATTTGTTAATTCAAAACCTTTGACTAATGTTGTTTCTCAAATGAACACCATTTCAGGGAATAAAAATCAATGAGATTGACAATGTCCTTATAAGACGAAAGACGTCTCTCTCACAGAATAAAACAATAGTAGAATAAAACACTTGTTTTATTTATTTCGTTATGGAATTCTACTACCTAAACACCGACACAGTGAATAAATAAAAATCAACATTTTCATCCCAGATTATTTATAAGACCAACCAAAAATCACTATTTTTCATAATTTTCACCCACGTTAGTGGTTGGTGTTAAGTGTCAGCTGTGAACCGACAAAAATGCATTTAGTGTAGTAACAACAACAAGTCACTGACTTGTGTTGTTTTTCTATTGACTGGCACGTTAATCAGCTCAATTTGTATCAAATAGATAAAAATTACATGGTTTCTAAATGAAATAACGTGCATTTCAAGAAAAAGGACACAAATAAAAAAGAAATCATATCCGCTAAAAACCTGACATGTTGTTTCTCAAATGACCGATTCAAATATTTATTGCCTTGTTGTCAATTTTGGAACCTACTTCTAAGAAAACTAGAACTGCGCTTCTAGTCTATGATTTAAGTCGTTGATAAGTACGCAAAAATCTTGTAGTACCTTGTAGTCTTGTTTATTATTATACTATAAAACTCTCACCCTCTTTCCCAGAGAGTAGATAATTTTTTCGCTTCCACCATATTCATGTAATTTTTAATACATGTTTATTCATTTTGCACATAATCTTTATCTTCATATATTATTGCCTTTATATATCAGTGTTAACAAAACAATAATTGAAGAAATGCAAAATACTAGGACGAATGCAGTGGCGAGATTATCACTATAAAGTAATTTCTTCCTTCTAACCACGACATTCATCGAATTTCTCATATATGTACGCTGATTTGCCTTACTCAACACGCAGCCGTCTTAGAGGATTTGATCCACGTAGTCTAGGAGTTCTCGGACGTCCGTGTTTTCTTACAGCCTTTCTTTCAGATAAATATACTTTATTTGCTGGTTATATGTAAGAAAAACCATCAAATAATTTGATACTTCCTAATCATAGGGCATGTATCGTTTGAAAAGAAAGAATTATAAAATTTGTAAAGAAATAGTATTCAGTAAATTCTGATTAATTTGAAGCATTTATTCTATTGGATGTGAAATAAATAGAAATAATTGGATGTGAAATAAAATAGAATGTTTTATTTATTTATTTATTTTATTTATTTATTTATCACTTGTATACGGCGTGAGCCTTTTACATGTTAAACATATAACAAAGTAGAAAAAACAATTTGACAGACAACAACAACAAAACTGATAAAAAATGAATTGGTACAAATTTATAAAAATAAACATTTAGATATAACAAAAATGGTAGTAATTTGAACAAAACAGCAATAGTAATAGAATAAAACAATTTAAAAATTAAATTATACAGAGACTGGACAAAATTTGATGAATGCAGTTTTGTACTTAGGTACATTGGTTTTATTAAATTAAAATAGGATGTAACAATTATATCACATTATAAATTTTACTAAGAGAAAATATGATTTTTAAAACGTTTAGTTTAACTGCTAAAATGGAACTGAATTCAAAATGATATGTGACTTCTAACTATGTGTCAATTTGGCTACTCAAAATGCATGATAACTCCCCCCCTAGCGGATGAAATTATAATCAAAAATATCTACTCCTCATTTCAATAGATGTCGGTGGTTGTACAATTTTAAGAGCTATTCATAACCATAGATTTTTATACATAATACCTTTTTTTTTGGAATTCTGTGTTCATAACATGAAATATAAGGAAAATTAAATTAAACTAAATTGAACCCCCCCACAATACATTCTTATTCATCATTTCATTTCATTATCCATTCGCTCCACATGCCCAAAACGACGCATGTTAAAAAAATCTGAACAAACATTTACGGACTTAACGGAGGGGAAATAGGTCTCCCATCGCTTTCTGTTTCAAATTTACGAGTTCTTGATCCTCCTACTATAAAATGCGTATTACGTATAACATCCTCAATTCAGCGATGTGGTATGCCACCCGTCCTGATTGACTTACTTTTTTGTTAACATAAAGAGAAAAAACTGTTTATACGATACAAGCAGTTAGTCTACTGAATAGTCACTTGCGTCAGAATCCAACTTGCATTGAATAGTATAAAGAATCAAAAGATAGTATAATATTTCTTCTTCTTTATGTGTTTTGTCGGGTCCTCCAGAAGTTGACGATTACCTTGTCTGTACTGGGGACCACAAAACAGCTGCTCCACACCTTTCATCCCGCTACACTCTCTGTTATTCCTGAGCCAGGAAAGCTGCTTTCTTCCAACCCCTCAAAGGCCCTCAATCTTCCCTTCTGTGACCAGTTATACCATGGCATATTATTTATATCCAATTACACTCTTCGAACCGAACCGAATCGAACCAAAAGTAGAGAACATCCTTTCCAGAGACCAGTATGGCTTCAGAAGAGGCGTAGGAACCAGAGAAGCGATATTGTCTTTAAGAATACTACTAGAAAATAGAATAAAGAGAAACCAGAACACATACATCGCATTCATAGACCTGGAGAAAGCTTTTGACAAAGTAGAATGGACAAGACTCTTCGAGATTCTGAAGAGAATTGACATCAAATACAGAGATAGACGTATAATCCAGGCGCTATACAAGAATGAGGCCGCTTTGATCAGATGCAACCATGACATAAAGGAAGCTAATATAAGACAAGGGGTAAGACAGGGATGCTCTCTGTCACCTGTTCTTTTTAACGCCTATATACAGAGTGCGATTGACGACTTGAGAGAGAGAATGAGTCACAGAGAGGGTGTAAAGTTGCACGGGCAAAAGGTGGATATGATAAGGTTTGCTGACGATATTGCTATGATTGCTGAAAGTGAAGAAGAACTGCAAGAGGCCTTAACAACTATGGAAAACATTCTTCAAAATAACTACAGTATGAAGATAAATAAAGATAAAACAAAGTTGCTTACTGTAGGCCGAACGCAACAACAGATGAGAGTAGTGATGTCGAGAATACCACTAAAGAACACCAAGGAGTTTGTATACCTCGGGAGCAAAATAACATGGGACGGTCGGTCTAAGAGTGAGGTCGACAGCCGTATACATCAGGCTAGACTTGCATTTAATAAAAAGTCGAAAATAATAGAATCAAACAATATAGACCTGAGACTGAGAATACTCCTCATCAAGACCTATGTATGGAGTATCCTGATGTACGGCTGCGAGACATGGTGCCTATCTGAAAGAGATAAACGAAGACTAGAGGCGTTTGAGATGTGGACCTATAGAAGACTATTAGGAATTTCCTGGAGAGACCACATCACAAACGAAGAAGTCCTTCAAAGAATCGAAGGAGGAAGGCACCTGCTCAAGATCTTGTCAGAAAGGCGTGCAAGGTGGATCGGCCATGTAATACGACAAGAAGGCCTCTTGCATGCCGTTATGGAGGGTATGACCGAGGGGACAAACTCTAGGGGACGCCCACGCAGAGAGTACCTGGAGGACCTGTTGGTGGACATGCGCTGCTCATCATATGCAGAATTTAAAAGAACCGCACAAGACAGGGAGGAGTGGAGGAGAAGAATTAAAGAGATATTTGCTGCAAACCAATCCCAGGATTGAAACCAGAGAGAGAGAGACACTCTTCGCAGACATAATACATAGAAATATTCACAGATCACAATAACCATACAAGAAGCAATGCATTGCCCAATTCATAATGATACAAGTTAATCGATGAATGTATTCCAGAATCCCATTAAATTGACATACCTAAATAATAAAAAAAATATAAAATGAAATCGATGACCAAAACAACAATTTGTGTTTGGAGAGAACCAATTTGTTTTTGGTTATATTGCTTGCTTGTCTGTTTTGCATCAACTTCCTATTTAGATACTCGATAGTTTGACAGAATTATTTCTCATATTATTGATTCTACCACCACTTGTCATTCTAGACAGCAACTGTCTTCCTTCTATGGAATGCATTCATTATCTATGCATCTCGATTCTGTGACAACACTGACTCTCAAACTGTTTTGTAGACATTAAATATTTAAACTGACTATTACTTACACTGTTATGTAAGATGTTACTATGGTACAGATAGTTGAGTTAGTTTTAAAAACGTGTCTCATTTTAAATGGAAGAAACTGGATGCAGCATTTCCAGGACAGAAAAGGATTTAAAGTTAAAGGAGAGACTTCTATTCATGTTTCTAAAGTAGCTGAAGATGAAGAATCGTGAGTGACCAAAAACGGCCTCTATATTTGTCATCTGTCATCAAGGTTTTTTCCGCAAACCTCTTCCACAGCATATAATTATAATGACAGAGACAACATCAGAGAGTTGAGAATGTCATGAAAAGAAGTTTTAGTGGTTAACACTTGAAATTTATGCACAAACTACTCTTTCCCCTTATTTTAGTAAGATCAAATTTTCATTGCAATTAGGTACATCCTTAAGGGATATGTACCGTTCATTGCTAGTGCTTGCAAAAGTTTAAAATCAAGTCTTTCAACGCGCTTTTGAACACCTGCCCTTGTTTGTTTCTTCTGAGTTGTAAACAGTGCTTTTTTTTTAAATCGTGAATCCACGGTCTAACAGTGACCGACAGTTTGGAAAACTCTAGCTTACGTTATGGTCACACAGTGCGGAATCATAATGATAATAATAATAATAATAACCTCACCATAGACAAAATCTCCAGTCTGTCTATCTGACTGAATAATAATACTATTACTATGCATCGTATAATATTGTCTATGGCAATGGTCTCCAACCTTTTCATTTCCTCGCACGGGTCAGTGTTAGTTAATTATTAATAAATAAATAAGTAAACAAAACTTTATTTTATTTTTTGGGTTGACATTTATTTTGTTAAACTCCATACTGTTTTTTGTAAAAAAAAACAAAAGTTTCTTAGTTTTACTGTATTTATTTATATAAATGGTGACCTGATTGTCAAACTCCAAAAACTTACATCATAAGTAAAACTAAAAACAATTTGTTTTTTACCTAAATAAATCTTTATTGGTATTCCAATATGTAGTATTCAACAAAATTTCTACAGAGATTACCTACCAAAAGGCGGGGTTTATCGCAAATGCGATTTCTTCCAGCCAACCCGGCCAACTATACCGCGGCCCGTTGAGGGGAAAACCTTTGAAGATCTCAGATTTTAAGATTTGACCATTTCCCTTTCACTTTTAATTTTTAGATATCTTTCATGATCTTTTCGATGTTGTTAAGGAATTGTTTACAAATTTGCTTTAGTTACATAGTTTAAAGTATCGAAAAAGAGGACGCGAGAAAAAAAGACTAACCTTCATGTTTTTTCCGTGGACCGAGGGTTTGAGACCACTGGTCTATGGTATGCTAATGACAGATTCGATTATGGAAATATTATTCTGCTGCTACATTCATGGCAAACATACAGACACGTTGCAGTGCACCGAGGGAATTTGTACTTCATTTTATAATACATAATACGAAGAAGGAATGAAATATTTTAAATATTGAAAAATTATTAGTGCAGAGATGAATCGGATATCCGATATCGAGCTCAGTTATGTTATCCAGCCTGATATTGTAAAATTACTACCATATACTTGTTTCAAAAATATCAATTCTCATGACATCCACTCAGTAAAAAGAAAAAATTAAAATTTATCCAAGGGTGGATGAAAAGAAGTCAACGTTATGGGCTTCTCTCTGCAAAATCCACGCGAAAATTAGTAGGAAACCTCAGACTTGCGCTTGTATGAAAACATGTAGAATCTTGTGTATGAAATTTTAGTAAGTAAATATTTTTTGGAGTTTTTCTTATGGTTAATTACAAATACGTACTAAGAATTTTACTACAAAACTTATATTAAAAGTGATTTTTATTTAATTTTATCTTAAGTAATCACTAATCAGCCTAAAGTTGTAACGATTCCAACAAGATTTATCTTATTGCAATCAACATAATAATTAAAATACCTCACTCTATACAACACGTCATTGCAATGGCCGAATATTAACAATCCAGTTAAGAACCTCGCCGAATATTCATTATCCGATAAAACATCATCCATTATCCAATTAACCATCATTCATTATCCGATAAAACTTAATCCATTTTCTGATAGAACATTATCCACTATCCGATTAAACATCACCCATTATCCGATAAAATATAATCCATTATCCGTAAAACCTCATCCATTATCCGTTAAAACTCAGCCATTATCCGATTAAATATCATCCACTATCCGATTAAACATCATCCATTTCATCACTAATAATATAAAAGAGAAATATATTATTTATGATATTGATAAATTATTCAATTGCTTGCTTATTTTGAATAATCCGTTCTAGCTTATTTTATGGGCGAATCAATGAATAAATGATCTATCTCATCTTTTTCTTATTCGAAAGGGACGTTAAGCATTAACCTATATGGTATGGACTAGTAAAACCTTACTTGTTTTTTCAGAAAACAAACATGTTACAAAATTAATAATATGCTGTTTCACCCCATTACATTATGATGCTTATGGTATGTTTCCTAATTATACTTAAGTATTGCACATCCTGTACATACATCTTCTTCCCCTTGTCCTAGTTGGGTTGGGGGCCCATTGCGCCTAGGTACCTCCTCCAGAGATCCCTGTCCACCGCCGCTTCCAGGACCTTTGGCCACTCCAAAACAAGCCAAACCAAGCACATCCTATATATCTGATAAATCTATAAAAGGACCACAGCAATAAAAAATAGCAATTAATGTCCTCCAAGCCTTGGATAACCAATGTGTTTGGTCAGATTTCCAATTTTTCCTTTGAATTTAGATTCTCGAAGTATCTATATAAAATATACTCGTAATAATACCTCAGTGATCCAAAAGTGAAGTAATCAATGATAAACTGCATAATGATGGACATACGGGCCGTTCTTTTCGTACCTAATGAATAATAAGATATTCTGGATGGATGGAATGGTAAAGATGTTACATGACGTGTCATATTCCGTGGAGCACCTGGCAGAGAATATGTTGGTCCCCCACTCTTTTCCATAAGTTTTAGAGAGTCCTGTAAAAGACAGGTATTCGAAAATTAAAGACATTTTACTCCTTACATTCAGCGATGATGTTTGCCATTCATTCTGAAAGTTTTAATGTATTGTTGGCACGGAGAGGACAGCTTGTATGTTTATTGCATGCAGCTGGTCTGCTGGCTACCCCACTTGTGGGATATGCCGTGATGGGATAGTAGTACCTACGTCATGTCTCACAAGTCACACATGAGATGTACCTATTACGAATCCCTGCCTCGTACAAGACACCCAAAAAAAATACGGAAAAAGTGGGAAGCCCATTCAATTCATATCTTATGCAATAGATCTATTATCTTCTTCTTCTCTATCGTTCCTTCTGTGCTGAGGATCATGACTTTAATTTGTATAGGCATGAACAAAATGTTTCTAATGGTCCCGACACTAGGCTTTTTATAATATTTAAAATAGGTGTATTATATGTTAATTTGAGAAATAACTTGACTTCGCTGACTACCCCACTTGCGAAATATGAAAAATAATATGTTGATGAAATGAGAAAAATAATTTACAAAAAAAATAGAGACGCCCGAACAGGGACTTGAACCCTGGACCCTTGGATTAAAAGTCCAATGCTCTACCGACTGAGCTATCCGGGCCGGTACGTCGGATGCCAATAAACACCGTTATCAATACACAGTAATACAACACAATATGTATTATGTAGATATATTGCAAACTGATTACTCACCAATATACGTAGATGTACATAATATTGAGATATTATATAACTATGCATTTGGTATTTGATTTATTTTTATGAATCACGTTAAATCTAGTTGCTAACGCTATTATTTATCAAATAAAATTACATTTTATAAGTTAGTCATGCCTATGTATATATCATGATTTATTTAAAAATAAATACGATAACTTTTTGTATTTTATGTATGTTTACTTGTGTATTACCTATACCTGTGTATTTTAGCCTGTGTATTACCTACCTATACCTGTGTATTTTAGCTACGAAAATTGACACTTTTGCAACATCGTCTATATTCGAACGAAAACGTAACGGTAAATTTGATTTGTCTACGGGCACTTATGTTTTTACCTGGGACCCTTTCCCCCCCCCCTCCGGCTTCGTCCATATTGAGAGAACGATATGCGTGGTAGGTATATAGGTATCTCTGCGTTTTATTTCTATGTATGGATGTAGGTATATAATATGTCCTTTTTATCTTTATGCATATTTATTAACTTTTTTTCTAAACCTGTGTGCCTATTTTCTTATTTTATAATAGGTTTATTTTGTTTTTTGTGTAACTTTTTTTTTTGGGTTAGTTGGAAGAGATAACATAAACTTGCCCTCTTTATATTTAATTTAAATGCATTCTTCTATAAAATTGTATGTAGGTATTATAATCAATGTACAGTAAAAAATAAATAAGTACAGAACGAACATAGGCAGATTTATTTTTACTATCGTCAACAATAATATAATTCGAATAGCGATTTTTTACATGCCTAAATAAAAAAAGAGAAATATTATACACGCGAAACTCTCGAGAGCCGACACTTTTTCGATTAAAAGATTTATTATATTGCAAAATGAGAACAAATTCACGGTATATTTGACTCATGTATTGTGTATGTATGTATGTAGATTATAAGTAACTATATACATTATTATTTTGTATCCACTTCCTCTGGGACGTGTACATAAATCTAAAATAACATGGGTTACTTATATTTTAATAACTCCTGATACACACGAAAAAAACTTTTTATATTGTAAAAAAATGTATATTTATACTTTATAGGTATCATGGACAGTAAAATAAGAATCACATTTTTTGGAAAATATTTAAATGGACGACCGAAGAAACAAATGGTAGACTTTGGTTATTTTGAAATGAATTGACTCTTATACTATTTATGCGACTGAAAAACTAAGTTAGCGACAAAGTGACAAATTAATAATAATAATAATAATCTTTATTGCACAAAAAAATCAACATAAGAAAATAAACATGGCAGAACTTAAACTGGACAAATAAATGTTGTGCAATGGGCGTGTTTATCACAGAAGCGCGATATCTTCCAACTAACCCCTAATCAGGCTGCAAAACAACGACTTCAGTTATTCTTGATGAATTAATGAAAATACTAAATGAGTGACGAAAAATAGGTACTAACTGAGCGACTGTATACATAATATATTGAATAAATGACAGAAAATACCAAGGGAATACGTTTTACAAATACGTTTATTCAAACATAACTATTCATTTAAATATTGAGTAGTTGAATGCTCATATACGCCTGTTTCGCGAAGATGGAATAAGTCGGCAGCGGGGTTCAAACCCGTGATTTCCTGATATATAATGGTATCTAACTCCCGACCCCCTTTATTTTCACAATATTTTAGGTACCTATGTTTTTTTTTTAATTAATTGTGGCGCATGGTGTTGGATGATAGCTGATCTCTGTAAGATTTTCCTTTTTCTGTACTGTATTATATTATCGTCGTGTAAAAGTTATCCTCTGTTTTGTGCTTATAATGAATAAATAAATACATTTTTTTTGTTTAAATAAAATCCAATTCTTTTTATAAATAAATTAATTAATTAAGTATATTGTCTTATAATTTTCGAATAATTTTTTCGCCGCAATACTGTCACCTAATTAGTTATATTGTCACACAAATTGTGTACATAAATTTAATAGTCGCTCAGATTAGTATCTAGTAAGTATTATGTCGTCGATCACATTTATTTGCCCAGTCAGTAATTATGTATGCTTACATAATAATATATAACATGTATAGACAATTCACACAGATCGAGTTAGTCCAAAACTAAGATATTATGAATCTTGTATTATGGAAACTAACGCGACGATACACATACATAATATACAATGCATTTAACAAATATACATTTAACATCCCGGACAATTTCAAAAAGGTCAATCCTCATATTGCCCTGGTCGGGAATCTAACCCAGGATATCATGACTCAAAGGCAAACTCATTACCTCCATGCCACGCTATATACTTTTTTGCTTCTTAAAATTTAAATATTCCGATACCTACTCGTTTAAATACCATCAAATAAAGAAACCATAAGAGAAAATACAAATAAATATTTCTATTAAGTAGATATATCTTTACGCTTCAATAATGTATCCAATATGGTACAACAGTTGTAGGTATTGGTTACAATAAAATAATATTATGAAAATAATAATATTTATTGTTCAGTGATGTTTACAATAATGTATATATAAATAAACATAATAAATCTTGTCATAATACACTGTAGGTAATGTAATGTTTACACTTGGTTGAGTTCACATGCGTGATTTCGTAACGTTATGCTTCTAATAAAATAAAATATGTGTACAAACCTATCATAAGAAATGTATATTGATTGAGACGACGTTTATTATGTAAAACTCCATATAAAGTTAAATGTGAAAAAAACACAAATGGTGTAAGTTTTATTGCCATTCTTATAATTGACTGAACTGGTTTCGACTTACAAAGTCATTGTCAAACAAATTTAACTACATGGCGTGTTGTTAATTAGGTCTTAATCTATATATCATGTCTAAATCTGTATATTATGTCTTAACCTATATATTATGTCTTAATCTATATATTATGTCTTAATCTGAACCATAATATAGGATTAAGAATATTACTCAACAGACATCTCATTAGCACAATTAATAGATTGTGCATTCTGTCTTTAGCAGGAAGCAGGAAAGGTGTCCCGATGCTTACGAATCGGCCTAGGCTGGTTTAAGAGCATTTTACTCATGGTTCGTTCACCAATCCCACAAATTTCTATTTTTAACCAATATGTTCGACATCTGTTGAACATAAAATCAACTAACAGCAACCATCTTTATGATTGTATTCGAGATTATTGACAATCTATCATTGATTATCAACCGAAACACTAGATGGCGCTAATAAATAGTAAGAGTTCCGACGACTCAGACATTCCTTATTCACAATATACCGTTCCTATGACAGTGACATCAGAGCAGATGAGGACGGAATATCGTGGAAAGAGGTGACCCAATTGGTGCAGAAACGCTCTGAATGGAGGAGGCTGGTTTCTGCCCCAAGAACGTTACAGGGTGAAGTGAAATGACTTTATTACGTTGTCTATCCACCCTTTGATGGGGATGTTTATGGAGGGTAAATAATACTTATGTACTTCCTAGAAAGATTCTAACATCGCTGTTCTATATACGAGTGCTATGCTTATATATCCACGTATATAATATTATTAATATTATAAACTTCCAACGTAGTATCTTTACAACAACCCTTCAGAGCTTTGAAACCCTTAGATAGACTTATTACTGGGTTCTCATAAAAAAATGATTATTTAAACCGAGCTCGCTAGCCATGGCTAGTGGATTATCCCTGATTAAAATAATACCTTACCCAAAAAAAATTGTGTTCATATTGCACATACTGAACAGTGTATCCTCCGCCTACGGACGTGGTGGCGTCGGAGATGTCAATTCTGGCTAAGTGTATCTAGTAGATTTGATACAGTATATTTTTTTTTTGTCATTGCATTACAAATGTAGAATACGGATAAATAGAAGTTCTTCGACTGTTGAAATATTCAATAAAGAGGATAATTCAACATGCATAAAATTACATAATATATTTAATTTATTCTTCACAGTATACCTATAATTATGTACTTATAATACATCTGGTTGATTGGAAGATATTGCAATCTAGCAATAAACTCGCTTTTTGTGCATTGAATAGATTACCTGATACTTTGAAATGATTGATATTTTAATCAATGTACAGTAAAGAATAAAATAAATTATACATGTGCTATAGAATATAATTTTAATCAGGGGTAACGGTCGGACTACCTGTTATTCTATGATTGTGATAGGGGTGTACAAGTAATAATAATACGCTCTTAAGGGTATTATAATAAATAATAAAATAACTTAAACCTGAAGAATTCTTAAGTTTTAGTCTAGGTGGGTACTGGTACATTATATACTAATTTAAATACTAAATAAAGCTAAGCGTGTGCCTCCTGGTGGTGTGCTCCACGAACTAACTTCTACTAAGTACTAATTATTATTATTAATATTCTAAAAATATCACCCTGCACTAAGACCATAACAGTTTTTGGCCAAGGCGACCTCAGCAGGAATAAAGAAAAAAAAAACAGCGAGACAGAAAAAAAGCACAAAAGATATCATCAAAAAGAAACGAAATCAATGGAGAGTCTCTGTCCTGGCGATAAAGTCATTGTTTGTTATGTTGAAAATATCGACATGAACATTCAAATCATAAAACAATTTTATAGCATAAATATACCATCACGGCTTATCCCACAAATGAGGTAGCCAGCAGACTAGCTGCATGTGATAAACATGAAAGTTGTCGTCTACCTGCCAACAAAAAATTAAGACATTCAGGATGGGTGGCAAACCTCATCACTGAAATCAAAATGTGAAATGTCTCTATTTTTTCAAACACCGGTATTTTTTACAAACAAGTTTGCCGAAATCGATAGAGATTTGTTATAAAATCAAGCAACAGAAGAAACACATTATAAATTCTTTAAATTATAAAAATCAAAAATAAGTGAAATTCAAATATTTGAAATTTCATTCGAACACCACTGGTTCAGCGAGAATGTTTCAAGTATTTGCCAAGATGTCCCTGCGCTGATTGTTTATGCTTACTCAATTATCTTGCGGTAGTAGGAACCTACCTATGTTTAATGGAGGACAAGGGTGACAGAGATAAAATTAGTTTTTTTTTTTTTTTAAAAAAAAAGATATATCTGGGTTTTGTTATAAACCCAAATACAACTTTATACGCCTTCCACAGTAAGCTAAAAGCTTGTGTCGTGAAAGGGGAGTTTGCCGATACCTGGGATCGAACCGCGGACCCCTTGTTCAAGAGGCCGAGACTCTACCTCCAGGCTACCGACGAACTCGAAAGCATTATTTATCTACATAAATACATATTCATCATACAAATAAACTAGTAGGTAGCTGTACCGTATATTCCATAAGAGCCGAAAAGCCAGGCTTTATTTGAGGATTCTAGGCTTAAAAATAATTTTAAAAAAAAAGATAAAATTAAGCGCAATGAACAAACCAGAGGCCTGAGTCAACAACACACTTTCGTCTCACGTTCCCGCTCCGTTAGCGTTCGGGTGCAGACGATGTTGCAAGCAAGTGTCAATTTCGTTGCTAAAGGGTCGTTCACATACGTTCACTTTCAGTGATCACTCCGGATGATCCTCCAAGATGAACAGGTGTGAACGGGCGTTTCATCGCTAGTGATCACTAGCGATGACGGAGGAAAGAGATTACCACTCGTCATAATTTTGATGAAAGGTCCTTTCACTGAAACGACCATAAACAAGTTTCATCTTATTATTTGTTTTATTCTCTATGAATTTGTATTGAATGTCAGAATCATGTACAAAATTATTATGCAGTCGAGAGCTATATTAATTTATTTTAAGTGTTATTTTTCATTTTTGAATTTGTTTAATTATTTTTATACGTAAATACGTCAAACTACATACAACATGAGTGAGAAAGTAGACATGGCAGTGAAAGCATAGGATCAACAAATGTGAACAGACGTGTTCACTTTCGATGAACAGGTTTGACCCTGACACTCTGGATGATCATCCAAAGTGAAGCAATGTGAATGCTACTTTAGATACACAATAGTTACGAAAATTAACACTTTGGCGCACCATCGTCTGCACCCGAACGCTAACGGAGCGGGAACGTGAGACGAAAGTGTGTTGTTGACTCAGGCCTCAGATCATTTTAAATATTGCGCGCAATCGCGCACTATGAATGAAAGTGAATTCCATTGGTCAGTTATTGTGACGCCGGCGCCGACAGAACCACCAAACAACGCTCGCTATAGGGTGCGTCCAGATAATAGAATGCGAACGTCAATCAATTATTCCGTGATGATTCGGAGCATTCTCCGTAGAAATATTCGAATGAAAGCCTTCGTTTCCCATCCTTATACGGAATTGTTCTAATATTTCTTCGAAGAATGCTCCGAATAGTCACCGAATGATTTAAGATTGATAATTGATTAACGTTTTCATCCAGTGTGTAGAAACGGCCATATACAAACGAACCGTGTTAGATTATTTTTTGTTTCGCTCCAGACATTATTTCTTATGAGACTTATGTTTTTGTCCTGCTCGTGTCCAAATAACGTTTTACGACATGACACACTAGTAGAAGGTAAATGCAAAGGTCAACTAAATAGGGATAGATGCGATATCGTGGGAATTGGGAAAGAGTAAAGTCAAAGTTTTTTTGCGATGTTGCAATGATCACAGCGTATTGCACGTTACACATTACATTATATCTTCTTCTTTCTGTGCCATCTCAGGTCCCCCCAGGACATCTGCTTTCTGCCAACTCCCCGTCTTCCTTCTATCTTGCCCTCTAATATAAGGCGGAGAAGACGGTACTTCTCTCCACGCAGCACGTGACCCAAATATGAGACCTTCCTCACTTTAACAATCGACAACAGCTCTCTCTTGGCTCCGGCTCTCCTAAGCACTTCGATGTTACTGACCCTTTCGGTCCAAGGTATACGAAGCATTCTTCTGTGTACCCACATTTCGAATGCTTCTAACCGATTCATTACGTTTACTTTCAGAGTCCAAGTTATATACCTATATGTTAAAATATAGGTGTATATTCTTTTGATGTGATGTGGAACTATTGTTTTCACCTCACATATTTTGTATTACTTTACCATTCACTCGTTTGCGAGGGATTTAAATTCAATAAAGAGCTTATTTATACCTATTAATTATTGGGTCGAGGAGCACCCTGTACAAAATTGGTCTCCCACTCTTTTCCGCAAATTTTCGAGTGTCCTGCAAAAGACAAAAATAAAAACATTATACATCTTAAATTCAGAAATGAGGTTTGCCACCCATCCTGGATGTCTTTACTTTCATTGGCACGGAGATAACAGTTTGCATGTTTATTGCGTGCGGCTGGTCTGCTAGCTACCTTACATGTGGGATATGCCATGATGGCACAGTAGTAGAAGACTGAACCTGAAGGATAGATATACTCAGTCATTGTAGATAGATAGATACATTCGCAGTTATTTAATCAAACTAAGATAGGTGCTAATAATGTTATTTAATAGATAGATTGAAATGATCTATGTGGTGTAGGAATGTCACGTCTATAAACTTAAGTACTGGCACATAAACAAACATCGTGGTTGTTCATCAAATTAACTAAACTTACTACCTTCTCTACATTCATATTACATTCCTTGTAAATCTACCCTTGACGCACTTAAGAGATGCCAATAGTATGTATATTGAAACACAGCTGCGGTTATTCCTAAAATATTATCGAACTTGTTTAAACTGAATTGAATAGTAGTAAAGAAACATCATCACTACCTTTTTATCTTCTACATATAAGGGCAAATCAGAAGTCCGTGATCCATCCGACAAATTATAATTCTTTTTGGAAAAAAAACTACGTAGGTATATTTTTACTTTTTTTGTCTCAAAGCATTTCCTTTCGGATTATGGGCATCAGCTTAGGATTTTGGTGCATTTCACGATTTCGTCGTTTTCGTGGACTCTTTTTCTTTAGGTCTCAATCTTGTCATACACTTTGTTTATTTCATTTACACCTTAGATCCTCCCTCCCCTCTCTCGTTTCCATATGTTGGGTTTGAAATGTTTTGTACAATAATAATTTAAAGGGGGGCAGCTTATACTATTTCGATGCCAAATTTCCATACTATCCTCATACATTGATATTCATGACGTTTAGCTATTTTTCTGCTGATTTTGAGATACTTTGGGGAGTTTCTTGACTCCTATCCATCCTCCTCCCCCATTTTCCCCTGTGTACATCTACGCTTCACCTTGAGAGGGTTTTCAAAATCATTACTACAATAGTACGTATATACATATATTTACACATACACATACATTCCCACATACAAATATACCTACATAATTACTAATGAATTACCCAAGTTAACATTCCTATTACTACTATCCCACAACTGGGGTAACCAGCAGACCACGAAAACTTACGAAAATGAGTGGGAAACCAATTCTTTGTCGAGAGCTCACATTCGTCGATTTCTTATACCCATATTTAGAACATCAACGATGTTTCTTATTTCATTGAGTTGTCGTCCCATCCCTCGCCAAGAACAAACAGCAATTACTCAAAATATAAATTGAGTTACACATTAGTATTATTACTATAGTAATCTAATGTAATGTTATTGTAAGAATATATAATAAAGACAACATATAATTATATGTTTGTATGTATGTATATTTGTTGTGTGCTTGTTATATTCTTGTATCCTTACATTTTGTTTTCATATTCCTGCTTTACTTCCCCCACATCATTATATATTATTATATTACTAGCATTACACCCGACTGTGCTCAAGAATAAAATTAATCATTATTTAAAGTGCGCAAGACGTCCTATTGCACCGTCGTATATAAGTCTGCACTGGCTACGAATTGAAGATAGGATCACATTTAAATTGTGTCTTCTAGAATTATTCTGGCACGGAGAGGACAGCTTCAGAGCTCTTCATCATCCGAATGTTTCATCTATTAGCCGGATGAGCCCAGCAGATACAAGACTACAATTTCATGACATGGCATTGGCGTTGCAGATCTCAAGACACGGAAGTGCTGTCTCCCGATCTGCGACCCCAAAGCAACACCAGGAATATAAGAACATAATGCTGAAAACGCTGCTTTTCAAGAAAAACCACGGCGCCATTGAGATGGTCATGGATCATTAAACGGCGCCAAATATAAATTGTCTTTATTGAAAATTGCGCAAAACTGGTTACAGAAATCACAGAGATGTCTGGAGACTTATGGGGGAGGTTTTTGTTCAGCTGTGAACAGGAATAGCAAAAACTAATACTTATATCCCATCACGGCATCCCACAAGCAGACTAGCTCCAAGCAACAAACATGCAAGCTGTCCTCTCGGTGTCAACAAAAAATTAAGACATTCAGGACTGGTGGCAAACTTCATCGCTGAATTTAGGATGTAAAATATCTGTCTTTATTCGAGTATCTGCCTTTTACATGACATAAGTAAATAAGTTTTAATAAACGAATTAAAATATTTCTGCGTATGTTAATAACCTAATGTTCTGTTTATAAGAGCTTGTATGTAGTAATTATTTTATTATTTGTATTTTACTTACGTTCATGGAATATCTAGAATTCTTTCTAGGGGGGTTACAGAAGCTAAGAATTTTTTTATTAATACATACATTTATGAAACATTTTAACCTATTTTTAATGTCAGTTATCAAATTTTCAATTTGGTATAGAAATTCGAAATACAGTCGATTCCGCTTAATTGGGACAGCCGCTTATTTGGGACAAATCTCAAAGAACAGAAACCAAACCAAGAAACCACTAGTAAATTTATATGTTTAATTGGGACAACATTCCGCTTAATTGGGACATAAATTTCAAGATCACACCACATATTTTGTAACACATATTCTCAAGAAAAAATATGTACAAAGAATTTGATATGATGCAATTATGTACCTACCTGTTTATTATTTTAATTAGGATTTTTTTATTTTTTTAAAAGTTTATATTACATATTTGTAATTTACATGACAATTTATATTACCTATATGTAATTTGTAGTTTCCAAGAGTTTATAAAATAAAATTATTGAAAAAATATATACATTGTCTAGTTTTATGTGTGTATTACTGGTTAATGGCCTTAGTTGCCAAAACCAAATAAATGAATTTAAAAAAAATGTGAAATTCGCTTAATTTGGACAGCCGCTTAGTTGGGACAAAATGCCCAAGTCCCGATTTGTCCCAATTAAGCGGAATCGACTGTATTTTACATTTTCCTCGTTTTTTCTCAACAATTTTAGAGCCACCTTATACTTATGAATTTGCAATGTACCTGTGTGATTGTGTATCATTGTTTTTTTTTTGTTGTTGTTGCCATACTTTTTATTAACATGTAAAAGACTCACGCCGTACCTTTATGAATTTAAATAAAATAAAAATAATGTCACTTATTTTAGAGGCATTAATTATCTAACAATTTCTAGACATTTGTTTATTTGTTACATTAATTATTATTTGTTATAATTAATGTAACAAATAAACATTACATTAATTATTATTTGTTATAATTAATGTAACAAATAAACATAGTAATTCAAGTTTAATTATATTTTTTTTTAATAAAATAAAATAAAAATTTGGTCAGAACAAATCATCCTAGAAGGATGCTATGCCATAAGTGAAAAAAATGACTTCTAAAAGGGGCAGCTTCCCACTTTGATGCCAATTATATATACCTACTTTAATACCAATATCATACATACCATACATTACTACTAATTTTGCCTGTTTTCCCCACTATTTTCAAGGTCCTAGGGGACATCTGCCCCTCTTCCCCTTCTCTTGGTTCGTCCTACATTCTTCTCCTCTGCATTAACAATGATATAACTAAGCAAAGTAATTTCATCCTGAATATAATTGGGTAGGTACATCTTAATAAAACTGTTTTTCCTACCATTTCTCTCCATCTATATTACCTAGGTTTGTTTAAAATAATCTCATCTAATCATGCATACCTACGACTAGTACAATAGTAAAGAAGTCAAATGTAAGAAATAAAATTTGAAGCAGACAGAAATTCAGATGGTAAAAAAGTATACTCTAACTAGTACCAGATACAGAAGCCGTTTAATATACTTTTCTTCCCTTATTTAACTTATGTCCGAGATCAAAATTTGTAGGTATTCATGGTCAACAGGCTCAATTAGTTTACTAGAGCCAATTCGTTAGCGTCGGGACGCCTTTCTAACTTATTCCAAATTGTACAATGTGTCATTGTGTAAACGTGGTTCTCCAGTCGAGATATTATCTTTTTATCATAAGCACGCTGTGCTCAAATCCAGCTTAACGATGAAAAAATTAGTAAATATTTTAATTCAGTGTTTTTTGATTAGTGGACTTTTAATCATAGCAGTGAGAATAGCGGAATTGGTGAACGCTGTCCATGGACACCGAAAGTGATCAATTAAGCCATCCTAGAGCCAATGCCTAAACGTTGGGGCGACTTTCTCACTTCTTTAGATTATTTTTTTCATTCGTGTAAACGTGGTTCTCCAATAGAGATGTCCGATTAATATATTTAATTTTTATTACAAGACGATTGCTGGATTTAGATCAACATTTAGAGAATTACTATGCGAATTTATACTATAATGCGAATGATTCATCGTATGATTTTCATTATTTCACGCTAATAACTAAATCCAATTACAGAGTTAGTGACCTCTTCTAGAGACACTTTATAATATTATATTATCAATTACACAAGATTGGAATTAATAATAGTAATAAAATATATAATATGTACTTTTTTGTTTATTGTTACTGGAAGTCGATGACCCTTGGCCATGTTATTTCACAGCAGTAGCCTGTGAATTGTGGTTATTAGTTATAACTAGTGGTGTGCTTGACTTTGCTCGTGCAGTGTGATCCGATAACGATTAATGAATCGAGTCACAATTTAACTCATGATTTGCTAATTTAATCAACTGAAATTAAAATCGTATAGTGTAATACCTGCTCATTATTACGTAAAACTTCATCACTCTTTCTTTCAACTCTGTAAGATTATTGCAATGTACAAGTACATGTTTGCGTGAAATAAATATAAAATGATTTTATTCGTCCGTAAATCCGCTATACCTAATAGACTAGATCAGTAGTCTCCAACCAACGGTCTGCGGAAGAAACTTGAGAGTTATCCCTTTTTATGTCCTTTTTTTCGATAGGTAGGTATTTAAAACTAAGAGAAGCAAAATTGAGAAATATATCTACGACTAAAAATAAAACATCACGGCATATCCCACAAGTGGGGTAGCCAGCAGATCAGCAGCATGCAATAAACATGCAGGCTTTCTTCTTTGTGCCAATGAAAAATTAGGACATACAGGATCGGTGGAAAACCTCGTCAATGAATTTGAGATGTAATTTTTTTATTTTATTTTTTCGAATACCTGTCTTTTACAGGACACTCCTATGCAAAACCGAGGAGAAATTTGAAAATCTAGCAACGGAGGAGGGGATGTGCTAGAAATTTTGAGTGTAAGATAAATTATTGATATCCTGGAATCTGAGACATAAAAATGTTCCTCATATAAACAATCAACGTCTCTCCTTCAACAGACCGCGATAATGTTATCAAACGTTGACCGTTCTGCGGAGATTAAAAGGTCGGATACCACATAACTAGATCACAATTTCACCACTCATACAGAAAAATATTGTGAATCATAACAACATTGCTATTTTCAATTCATTGTTGTAGACTTAATATTGATTCGGATCACGCAGCGTCGGTGTAAGCCCACCACTACTTAGATATATTTAATATATTTTATTGAATTACAATTTACTTTATATTAGACGGATCAAACTGTCTTTTATATCAATTTTATTTAGTATCGATTCTATTCGTTTCTTTTATGTTAACAAAATAAAAAAAATAAAAGAAGATTTGATGATCTGGGCTTTGTGTGTTCACATTGTGAAAAGACAATTTCAAAATATTTGTTAATAACAAAACCTATTTACTTTTCACTATTGGTTTTATTACTCGAGCACTTACGTCAAGCTAACTGGACGAAAGTGCTCGAGTAATAAAATCAATGATGAAAAGTAAACAATATTTTGTAAATATCAAATACCTATGTTAAGAAGTTTTGTTTTGTTCAATACTCAATCAAAATACATGATTCATTATCATACATACATACCAGGGATGTTGCGAGTATTTGCATCCGCATCCGCAAATGCGGAGCTTCCGCATGTATTTGGACATCTGCATCCGCATCCGCAATAATCGATGCGGATGTTCATGCGGATGCGGATGTAAGACAATTTGCGACAAGAAAGAAATGGGGCGGGGCCGGCGAATGGCGCGTGCTGTTCGCACTTGACATTTACCAATGGGAACGAAAAAATTGGTGACAAGATCCGACACGTTTTTATTTTTGCCGGATTTATTTTATTTTTGCAAATAACAAAAAAGAAAAAAAATATCTCGCCAAAAAATCCATAATATTATTGTAGCAACAATTTCGTCACATATTTGACAGTGGGGCCTACCAATTAAGATAGTTCCTACTTTTTTTCTATAACATCTTAAACATCCGCATCCGCATTCGCATCCGCATCCGCGGATGTGAGCCTTCAAAAATCCGCATTCACATCCGCGGATGTGTAAAAATCGACATCCGCAACATCCCTGACATACCATCACGCCGCTTCCCTCGTGGGGTAGGCAGAAAAGATCAAGCGCCATATTTATTACATATAGTTTTTAGAAATTTGCTCACGAATGATTTGAAGTATACAATATAATTTCATGAAGACATTACCTCTGTACGGACTGCGCCTAGTGAGGTAGCTTGCTATATGATAATTTTATAAACTGTCATTATTATAATTATGTTCAAATAATACACATAAACAAACGGACCAAAATATTAACACGTCATTGCATTACCATTTGAACTGTATCGACCCGTGTTGACAATATTGGACATTTCAGTTACTACATAAATGTTAGCTAGTATCGTAGGCTGTGTTTGCTGTCAATCCCGCCCACTACATTACTACACTACAGCTGCTGATAACAGATATTAACAGTATGTAGTAGGCTCCGGTTCCAATACTGTATGCCGCCCACGGGGCAGAGAGCACAACAGTATATAATGTTACAAAGGATTTAATGACTAGAAAAGGGCGGATATAACATACGTAGCTATGTACTATTGCATATTATTATAGTATTAGGTACAGTGTGCTTGCAAAGCATGCTTAGGATGTAAGGATTATACTAATTGATATTGAGGGGTCAATACTAGAACTGGACATTTCAAGATTGATGTTTGCCTTTAATGTATGAGTAATTTCTAGTAATAACTATGAATTAAGTAATCAAAGTGTTTCAATAATATATTATAACATATTATATTAATTACTATCTTTCTGAGTGTAATATCATAATTTATCCATTATCTCCGCCCAACTTTTCTCTATAAGCATACATAATATACTTTATACTATACTATACTATACCCTCACGCCGTATCCCAAGTGGGGTAGGCAGAGAGAACGGAACGCCAATCGATCTATCTTTACACACTTCCTTCGCTTCCTCCACATTCATACAGTTCCTCATACACGCACGTCGGTTCCTCTTACTCAACACGCGGCCGTCCTTGAGAATTTGATCCACGTGATCAAGCCACGCATTCTGTCCACAACACTCTTATTGCATCCGCTCATTCTTCTAATATCCTCATTCTTCACTCTATCACGCAGCGTTTTACCAACCATTCTTCTCAACGATCGCATCTCCACTGCATTTATTCCACTTTCGTCCTTCTTCAGCCACGTCCATGTCTCGATTGCATACGTAAGTGACGGTACCAGAATGGTATTGTGCACTAGCATTTTTGCCATGTTCGACACACTGGTATTGCTAACAATGGGTCGAAGTGCACCATTCACTCTATATAGCACCGGCGACTTTTCTTCTTTTAATGTCCTTATCAAATCTTCCATCCCTTGCACACAGACTTCCCAAATAAACATACTCATTCACTTGCTCTAAACATTCATCGTCAACCTTTATTTCACATACCGTTCTTTCACTCACTGTGGTATACCACTAATGGCGCGATATTAGTTACCTACGTAAGTTGCACGTGTAAATTGCCAGTGTCGCCATGCATGCATTAGTGGCGCGCCATTGAATAAAGAGAGTCCACTAGTGGTACACCATTAATGGCACTGTGTAAATTGTAACGCAACTACTTTCGTGAAACTGCGTGTACGGTATGGACGTCTTGTTTTGTTAGTACTGAAGCGCTCTTTTTGTTGTATACTGTCACCCTTTCTGAATGTCTCCGCTTTTATCAGCACGGAGAGGCGAAATAAAACAAAACAGTCAAATGAAAACCAAGAAAATACATAGATACTACTGAAATATGTGTGTGTGTGATTAACATGTAATAAACATACAGGCCGTCATCTCCATGCCAACAAAAAAAACTTTCAAAATGGGTGGCACCCTACCTTTTAAAGAACACTTGAAAACTTACAGAAAATATTGTGGAACCTATTTTGTTGTCTGGTGCTCCACTGCAAAAGAGAAATAAGTTGGCTACTACAAACTTTAGTTTAAATTATTTTTTGTTTTTTTTGTTTCAGACTGCCGTCAAAGTGGAGACTCACTCGTGTAGACATGCAACAAAGAAGACTAATCTAGATAAAAACCAAAATCAAAAAGTTGTACCATGTAAGTATCAAATAATATTATCTATCTTTTATTTATTTATCATCCTTCTTCTTCTCGTGCCGTATCAGGTCCCCCCGTCGTTGGCAATCACTTTATCATCCACGTTAGATAATCAATCAGTTGTTAGTTGAAATATAATTATGATGATGATGATTTTGGATGATTTTATTTTTGACGCTGTTTAACAGTCCCTAGACCGTATGCTCAACAGATGTCGAACATTATAATTTGAAGTAGCAATTATAACATAACATAACATGTATAGACAATTCACACAGTCCGACCTAGTCCCAAACTAAGATGTGAATCTTGTATTATGGGTACTAACGCGACGATACACATATATACAATGCACTACACACATATACATGTAATACCCAGACCAAGACAATCTGAAAAAGGTCATTCTTCATTTTGCCCTGGCCGGGAATCGAACCCGGGACCTAGTGACTCAAAGGCAAGTGCGTTAACCTCCACGCCACACCGGTCGTCTTTGGTGGGATAGATGAACGCACCATGGGTAAAGTACACTTAAACCAGCCTAAGCCGGTTCGTAAGCGTTGAAACACCTTTGCAATTTTCCTATTTAAAAGAGTTTGCACAATCTGTTTGTTGTGCAGACGGTGTGTCTGTCGAGCAATATTCTCAATTGAGGTTGTGTGTAATCTGATGGTTTCTCGAACTCTCAATCAGAAGATACCTAGTTTGAATCCTCCCATTACCGACCAACTCGACTTAACACTTGATTTGGAATGATGCAAGCATGATTACAACTTACTGTAAGGGTGTATTTTCTTCAAAAAAATACTTCTGGAGAGCTTTTTCCATGTCACCGTACCTGCAATATCAAAAATTATATAACGAATCGTTTATCAGTGTACTGTATAAGAGGATAAACCAAATTAATTTAAGTATTATAATCTAATCTTCCTAGATGATCTAAATTAATTAATATATTGCAACCTTATCACTAAGAATTCTAAAACAATTAATCGACGTTTGAAAAATCTCAGCTTGTTAAGAGTATTACATGTTTACAAATTAATTACATATTTAGAAATATAGATAAATAATTGAGAGATTTTGTAAAAAAGTATCAATCGATTTATCTCATTTAATAATTAATATCAACGTATTTTTTATTAATTTCCTTTATAGGTGTATTGCTATACAAGTCCCACCCCGACTTTAGGGTTAATGACTTTTATATTACGTTACAAGCAGATACTGAAATTGGTCATCATACTGAAAATTTTCAACGTCTGTCTTTAACATAGTTAAGTTGAATATTTCAGTTGAAAATTTTAACTGAATATTTAATTGATTGAATCGGTTTTAACTTTGTAACACTTCATTTTAAATTATATAAAAATATTACTCATTTTATTACATTCGAATTCAAATATTCAAATATGTTTATTAAAGAATTAATAAATATGTAAATTGAACACATGAAACTTCCATGTAAGGCCTAGAAAAGGCAATGTCACCTTATTCGGTAGTGCCCCGGACGAGACTTGAACCCGCATCCCTAACCTTGTCGCGAGGAGTGCTTTGTCCAATTAAGCTACCGAGCTAGCTAGCTTTTTATCTTACTCATATTCATTTTTAAGCCCACTTTACCGCATTAATTTCTGAGGTCAGCCAACATTCTATTAATTTCTTCTTCTTACTATTGTTGAATTAATAATCAACGGATATTTTGGTCCAATAAATTAAAGCCACGATTGGATTATTACAAAATTTATTTAGAAGGAACAAGCAAACAGTATAGATTACAACATTTCAAAAGCGGATATGATCAAAGAGAAAGAAAAACTAATATGGCCGCCCCTTTTATACCTTTTTAGACGCGAGTGTTGCCCGACTGAGAAACCAGTGTTGACAGCATCCACGTCTGTGGTAAATTATTAAATTTAACAGCTATATTTAGTACCTATTCATTCAATAAATCTTGTTAAGAATGAAAAAATGTCAAAAGAAAACTACACACTACACAATTTAAGTCTGAGTCTTACGGGTCAATAATAATATAAGCAATTTTTTTATGAGTCATTTCGATCAATATCCTTTTCAGAAACCACCTCTGACAGCTCTCGTCTCTATAGTAACATATTGTAACTCTAGAATTACTATATACTCTGCTATATTGACTGCCATACTCTCTCTCTCCATGTATTCTTGTATTATTATTATTATTATTATTATTAGAGATGCAACGAATACTAGACAACTATTCGGTAATCTCCGTAATACAAGAGAGACGATGGTCCTGGCTGGGACATGTTTTGAGAATGCCCAATGATAGTTGGCCAAAAAGAGCACTGTTCTTCCGTCCGCAGGGGTTCCGTAGGCCCGGGCGTCCCTCTTTCACAATACACCGTTCCTATGACAACGATATCAGAGCGCAAGGAATGTCGTGGGAAGAGGTGACGCAATTGGCACAGAGACGCTCTGAATGGAGGAGGCTGGTTTCTGCCCTGTGCTCCCGAGAGGAGCGTTGAGGGCGATGGTGATGATGATGATTCGGTATTCTGTCTATTCGGCAACATTTTTTGCTATTCGGCCGAATACCGAATATTTAGTCTTTTATTCGGTGTTCTGCCGAATAGTTTAAATGTATGTAAAACTGGAAGGAACTATTAACTTGTAGATTGTTGCTATTTCATTGTCAGCTGCAAATCATTATTTTATTAACCCTTAAATATCTAATTAATTAATATATTCCATTATGTTAATTTTTTTGTTTGTTTGTACATATTTACAGATTTGGAATAAATGAAAATAAAAAAAATAATTGAATCGATTGTTTCGAAAACAACCAAAGTGTCATAGAACTTGTATGATAAATTGGTTGTTTTCGAAATAATCGATTCAATTTGATGTGAAGTAAAACAACATAATATTATTATTGTAAATATTAATGTTGGAACACAAAAATTTCGAAATAATGTACCACACTACAAGTTTAGTATGTCTCTATGATGTACCTACACGAAGATGCGCGGTCAGGAGTACCGCACGCTCTCCCCATTGTTTTTAAAAATAAAATAAAATAAACTTTATTGTGACAATAATAAGTACATTGTACAAAAGGCGGGTTTATTGCCAAATGGCAATTTCTGCCAACCAACCTGATGTTTGAAAAAAAAATAAGAAAAATAATAAAGTACATGCCAGAACCATAGAAAAAATACAAAATAATAAATAAATATACCCATCCAAAAATAAAAAATATATATATATATATAACACATGCATGTTTTTCCTAATATTCGCCGAATATTCGGTTATTCGGCACATGATCTTCCATAATATGCGGTATTCGGTTAAATATACCATTCATTCCATCTCTAATTATTATTATTACTAGTAGAGGTGGGAATAACTGTTATTTCAAAATAACGTTCAACCAGTTATCGGTATTTGTAAATAACAGTTATTAAAAAATGTTATTTAATAACGATCAAATTGTAAAAAAAAAAGAAAAAAAAAAAAAAAAAATTTAAAGAATCCGAATATTATTATTATCGTATCAAATGGAAATACATTTGCCTACCAATGCAAAGAATTTTTCACACATAAAATACGCATAAAAATTATATTTTATGCATGATGTGCAAGATGAATAAATAATTAAATAAAAAAAAAATTCATACCGAAATAATATATCACCAGTTTAAAATCAAACAAATATTATATTCAAAATTATTCTTTGATTATAATATTAATGTCATTAGAAAACTTGTACCTACCAGCTACCTCTAAATAAACGAATGACTACGTTTAAACGAAATGATTGTGTTCCTCCAAAAAATTCAAATAGTTAGTTCAAAATAGTTCAAATAAACACAATTAAATAGTTCAAAATAAAAACAAAATAACTGCCATCGTTTAATAACATCCGAAGTTATTAAACCATATGAAAAAACTGTCGTCGTTCAATAACGTGCTATGTTATTGAAACGTTATTGAACGACGACAATAACAAAGTCGTAACAATGTGGTACGTTATAATATAACTAAACGAAAACGAAATAACTATAGTCGTCGACAAAACGGAATAACGATAACTTTGTTATAACAGTTGAATAACGCCGTCGTCGACAATAACTGAATAACGATAACCTTGTTATAACAGTTGAATAACGCCGTCGTCGACAATAACTGAATAACGATAACCTTGTTATAACAGTTGAATAACGCCGTCGTCGAAAATAACATTTATGTTATTGACAAAAAACTGTTAGTTTAGTTATTTTGAAATAATGAGTTTAAAAATGAGTTATTAGTTATAACGGCCAACTCTAATTACTAGGGTACCGCCACCTACATAAAGTACAGAATATTGGGCATTGTCCTGCTAAATGAGTCATGCTGCTTGTGACGTTTGATTGTCAGGACATTGAGACATAATAATATAAACTGGATTCATCCAGTGGATGGATGAATAAACAAACATTACATACTGTTTTGTACATAGGTACTAAAATTGAATTTCGATAACACGAAAATTTCGGTATCACAAAAATATCAGCAATGGCTGAATGTTGTTATACAGCATGTTTTTAGTCATTGAAAGTGGATATATCGACGGTCCAGTTCCACAACTCAACAAGTCGATATTTTTTTATATTCGAGAAATCGACATTTTTGTAATTTCGGTATATTTATATTATGCGTTAAAAACACAACAAAAAGTTAATTATAATATATATATTATAATAATCGCACTGTTAGAGTCATTATGTTGTCTTTGTTCCGTTTAATAGTTAAACAATTCGAAATATTTATTTGTGGAATTAAAAATAGGTAGGTACCTACATTTCTTAATACATAAAGGGAACCGTATATTTTCAAAAGTTATTTGTTTGTGGAATTGATAGAATGGAGATGATTTTTTGAGAAAATTTTCGAAAATTTCGACTTGTTAATGTGTGGAACTTTATAATAATTTTATTTTTGTCTTTGGTTTTATTTAAATTTTCATTTGTTGTTGTCTTTATTTTAATCATACAAAGAGTTATAAGAGTATTTATTTTATGTAATTTGTATTGAACATTATTTTGTACTATCAATAAGAGGCAACAGTAATTTAGTAAAATGCGAAAACTATAAATTTAACAAAAATGCGTTTTTAAAAGATTTTGAAGATCGTTGGATAAATTTTCGTCGAGATTTGTCCTCCAGAGCAAAAATAAAACATAATCCCTACCTCATGTTGGGTGTGTGTCAAATGTTATTTTAAATTTTCTTTTTTTTTCTTTTGTTGTGTATTAATGTCTTGTATGTTTTTTTTAAGTAAATTAGTTTTTACTAGGTTTATGTCAATGTGTCGTGGTTAGATGGAAGAAATTACTTTATAGTGATAATCTCGCCACTGCACATCGTCCTAGTTTTTAAAAAATTGTATTATTTTGTTAACACTGTAATGTAATGATGATGTGCAAAAAGAATAAATAAATAAATAAATAAAAATACATGTACTATAATTTTACGTAATAAATATAAAAAAAAAACTATAAATAATAAATAAAATAAAAAAATAAATACATAATGTTTATTAGTTAGAAACATAACATACATAGACAAAACGTCAACATAACATGTAGGTTTACTGGAACGCATTGCCTCAAGGCAATATGTACGCCTTTTGTACAAATTTATTTTGACAATAAAGTGTTTATTATTATAGAAATTTCACACAGATCGAGCTAGTCCCAAACTCAGATATGAATCTTGTATTATGGGTACTAACGCGACGATACACATATATTTTACAACATATTGTTATGCAGACGATCGCATTTTCTTTAAATCATGCACCCCGGAATCCAAATCTGCTCTTGAGCAAGAAGTCGTTTCGTGCATAACGGACATTTCATCCTGGATGTCTAACAATATGCTTAAAATCAACCCCACCAAAACTGAATTTCTCTGGATAGCGTCTCCACGAAGACAACATCTCATAAACGCTGACCCTATTCGTGTACAAAACGAGGACATAGTCCCATCTAACCACGTTAAGTTCCTCGGAGCGCATCTTGATAACGCCCTTACGATGGAGAAACACATATCATCCACTGTTAGTAGTGGTTTCTATACTTTAAGGCAGCTCAAGAACATAAGGAAAAATATATCAACCGACGGAGCTAAAACCATAATTAACTCATTCGTCGTATCACGATTGGATTACTGCAATGGCATCCTCGCAAATCTTCCGCAATATCAACTCCAGAGGATTCAGTCCGTTTTTAACGCGGCTGCACGTTTCATTTACCAACTAAATCGCTCTGCACACATATCTGCCACCCTTCAATCTCTTCACTGGCTCAGATGTCCGGAGAGAGTTGAATTTAAAGTGTGTTTGACAGTATTTAAGGCACTTCATGCTATGGCCCCAGAATATATCATGGAACTCTGTGGTAGACAGGCGTTAAGTCATAGACAGACAACACTTAGGTCTTGTCAAGATATTACAACTAAATTGGAGGTGACCAGTACTGTATCGAAACCAGTGTACGTGGAGCGTGCTTTTGCAATATCGGCACCTGTAGTCTGGAACAGGCTTCCACAAATGATCAGAGAAACGCAGGACATATCTCGTTTCAAGAACCAACTGAAGACTTATCTATTCAAGAAATCTCACGGAATAATCCAAGCACAACCTTAGTTAGTAAAGAGCGCCCTTGAGGTGGATTTTTTTTTCACAAAACGGCGCTTTACAAATCATCCAAATAATAATAATAATAATAATAATAATAATAAATAATAATAATATATATACAGTGCACTAAACACATAAACATATGACACCCAAACCCAGGACAATTTGAAAAAGGTCATTCTTCTCTTTGCCTTAATAGGTACCTAGTATTAAAAAAATCCTTAACTGAACAATCCATAAAGAGAACACCCTTAATAAATTCCATACGATGTTATACTCGCACAACGTGGCTGGTGAACATACATTATTATTGTGCCTACGAGCAGTGCTGGATATTTACGATTAACCGGTGAACGAGTTAATAAGCTTCCGTTAAATTTGTGAACGATTTAATAAGCTTCAGTTAATTTTGTGATAAACTTAATAGTCAAACATTTTTTCTTAATTTAATTTCAATTCAAGTGGGCTAAAAAAGACTCGGCTTTCTGTAATTAACTTAAACTCACATTGTATTTCTCAAAAATAAACGATTTATTGAGTTACGAGTGGAGAATTCGATCCCGGTCGTATTTTAGTCCTTGGGATTAAATTTAACGAATCCCGGGATTTTCGAGGTTAGTACAGTTTTGAAATAATTCAGGAATTTGAGACACATTCGCATTAATGAATCGCTAGAAGCCGAAACTTGTGATCGTATTTTAAAAGAGCACTTTTCCGAGCTCGATATCTCACTAGATACCGATATTGTGGCAATAATCACTGATGGTCCAAATGTTATGCTGAACATTGGAAAACATGCAGAGCACCAAGTTTGTTTTGCACACGGTGATTTATTGTATAGAAAAAAAAATTAAAACTTAAATACATTGCCAAAGGACAAATAAAAAACTTATTTTGACATGGTTTACCACTTTTCATTACAAATATAATTCTGCGACTATCATGGGATCCCGGTATTGGCTGTTGATAATCTCGAAATTAGAAAAAAGGGCCGGGATCGAATCATCTAGTTGCGAGCTTCCTTCACTTCTGCAACACGAAGTTAGCTTTTTCTTTAACGGATTAATGGTTAACAAAGTGGACTTTGTAATTAATGGTGCTCAATTCTGCCTATGAGTATTGTTGTCATCAACAGCCTGAACTCAACTCAACATTCTGAACCACTGTTTATTTATTTGTTATAGGAATTTCGTGGGAAACATGTAAACGATATTTGTTGTTGAAAGAGAGTTGTGAGTATTTTAATTGACATCAAACTGTGTGGAAATGATCAACCGTACAGTAAAAATAATATTGTGAAGCGTTTCATAGAAATTCATCAACAATGTTGTACTGAAAAAACTGACCTGTCTCCCTTTACTTTTTCTGATTTCCTGATACAAAATCATTCAGTTTAGAACATTTTTTTGAGAATTTTAAAAATATTTACTCAATTTCATTGATTGTCTCAGAATCGACATTGTAACGCTACATTTTGAATAACATAATCATCATAGCAATCATGGAGCACCCGGCAAAGAATTGGTCTCCTACTCTTTTCCGTAAGTTTTCGAGTGTCCTGTAAATGGCAGGTGTTCGAAAAAATAAAGACATTTTACATCTCAAATTCAGTGGTGACGTTTCCCATCCATCCTGAGTGTCTTATTTTTTGTTGACACAGAGAAGACGACCTGCATTTTTATTACATGCAGCTAGTCTGCTGGCTACCCCACATGTGGGATATGCCGTGGTGGTTTAGATATTTCGGTCGTTTTGACATGCCTATATTTACACAGTTTCATTCGTTCACATGAGCACAATACACTAGTTATTAATTACAAAATCAAGAAGGAGGGTTTGATTACTGCGTATCTGTTTATTTATCATTTAAAAGTGTGGGAGTGAGTTTTATGAATACTTGCCTCTTATATGCACTTAAATGTAATCCGAATATGTCGACGTCTGTCAATGTATTGTTGTTAAATGATTATTGCATAATAAAATATTAATAATTGTTTTTTTCGTTTTGTTTCAGATGATTACAATAGAGTCGTTTTAGAAACTATAGAGGGTGAACCTGATTCAGATTACATTAACGCTTCATATATAGATGTGAGTATCATTGACGAAAATATATTAAAATCTTAAAAAGTTGAAAAAATTACATCCAATTACACTTCTTATATTTATTATTCCGGTTATCTTATCTTCGGTTATAGTGTCATATAAATTATACTCAATAAAATAATGTAATAATTAATATTATATGATTTACCTAAAAACGTCTCTAAAGGATGGGATCTCGTATTGAATACATTTTTTTACCTAATTAGAGTGTTAAGAGAACAAACTGAAATTTTCATGCGAGTTTTGTTTTTAAAATTAACCTGCAACCTAACCTTATCGCGAGGTATGCTTTGTCTAATTAAGCTACGAAGGCTTCAAAATTCTCTCTTATAAACCACAACGACAGCTTCGTGTGTAGATATTGTTCTAGCATACCTAAGCATGAGTATCTCATGCTAGATACAATCAATTATTTATGAAATATTTATATATTGGGTTAGTTGGAAGAAATCGCGCCTCTGCGATAATTTTTTTCTTTTTTTTTCTTTTTTAAAAGATACATCTGGGTTTTGTTTGTTATAAACCTAAATACAACCTTATACACCTTTCACAGTAAGCTACTAAAAGCTTGTGTCGTGAAAGGGGAGTTTGCCAGCACCTGGTATCGAACCACTGATCCCTTGTTCACGAGGCCGAGACTCTAGCTCCAGGCTACCGACGAACTCGCCCTCTGTATATTGATTGTATTTGTTTTAAATGTATTTTTAGTGTGAATTTGAAACAGTAATTTTTTTATTGCAGAGTCTACTCAAACCGAATGCCTACATTGTAACGCAAGGTCCAACTGAAGAAACCGTCACAGATTTCTGGAGGATGGTCTGGCAAGAGAGAGCGGCTGCCATTGTTATGCTCACCAAGACATTTGACTTCATCAAGGTAGACATGAGTGTGTTAAATTCAAACACGCATCTCTCCACTTTTACCTTATGTGGGAAATTGAATAAAACTGTTTTATCCACTTTCTGTTCCAGTGTAACTGAGTTTATAATTTTTTTAAATTCTTTTGCACTATTTGAATACTTATTCGTAATTAAAAATTAATTTATGCTTTATTAAAAATTAATAAAAATAAATAAAAATTGGAGAGATACAACATTGAATCTGACAGATGGAGAGATGTGCGTTTGTTTCTGAGAAAGTTGGAGAGATGTGTGTTTGTTTCTTACCATGATTAATTTATGTCACAAAACTACTGGGTGATTAAAAATGAAACTATTTTTTATAACATATTTCAATAAAATATAAAATCTTAAATTAATATTATATTGCGAAATTAATGCTGACTTTCACCAAAAATAGATAAATACCTGTTTAAATAAGGAATGCCAAGAAATAGGCATTATAAAATAATTACGTTTCACCAGTTATTTTGATCGCACATCTAGCAAGGAATCTCCTGTTTAAGGTAAATTCCGATATTTAAAATTTCATATCAACAATGATTAAAATATGTAATTTTTAGTATGAAACTGTTTAATATCTACATTACCTTTAGCCAAATGTCAGAAATAGAAATACATGAAACAAGTTAACTAAAGATATGTAAGATTGACGTAATTAAAAATATTAGGGATTTGTCATTCATTGTCCATTTTTATAATTTTTTAATCATAAATACAATTGTGTGTTACATGTATATGTGTTGAGTGCATTGTATATATGTATGTGTATCGTCGTGTTACTACCCATAATACAAGATTTCTAGCTCGGTCTGTGTTAATTGTCTATAAAAATTTTTTTTTTAAAAAAAGGGATAAATTTAGTTCAAGTCACTAAATACAGAATTGATCAGTAAAATTAATTATCAATTTACAAATATACTTTAATACTTTATATACTTTAAATCTTATCACTTTGGAAAAAATCATAAAAAAGAATATTTTATTTACTTAAATCTATGTTATTTAAATCAACAAAACGTTTTAGTCACACTGTCGTGTCAATGCAATGTATGAAAACTTCAAACTTTCCTAATTTATTTTTCTATGTTTCTTTTTCACTTATTTTTATTCATGGACCTCTTTCAGGGTTTCTCCGATATTACAGGACTAATGAAGTCGTCCATTTTACTTTAAAATCAATTAAAAACAATAATTTGTGATGACAAAATCTCATACAACTAACCGCTCTGACATAAGATCCGCCATTGCTATTTTTATTGAAATGCTGCCGTTTGATTGGCCAATTGGGAGAGATGTGAATTTGTTTTTGAGCTAACTTGGAGAGATTGCGATTTTGTATTTGACATAAGTTTTTAAATGAGTTTTCTGTAAAATTTTGCATACATTAGTTTCTTACAAACATATCAAATTTATAGAGAAAAAAATAACGAACAATTTGGTATTAATATCTCAAAAACCGTCATTTTGGAGAGATGCATCTTTGAATTTGACACACTCACATGTTACTTTACTTAATAAACATCAATTTATCGAACGACGGTTCTCGGTGGAAGTTCATATTAATATTTAATAAACCAGCTCTCAAAGTTAATAAAGTCAATAGTGGAATAACTTTGCATCTCGTTTAATTAATAAATTATTACTAAAACTAGTTAATATTGTCAACCGACGGTAATTAGTGGAACTTCATGTTAAATTTACATAAATTAAACATTGATTGAGTTGACGTTTATTTTTTGAAACTCAATTTTAATTAATGGAAATTAACACAAAATGTGTGACTTTTACATCATTTTCTATAAGGTGCAGTAACCTTACGAAGCCATTGTCAAACTTTAAAGCTATACAATAACTTTGTATTGAGAAACCAGGTTCTGTATCTAATTTGGAATAAAGTAAAACTCTAACATTTTCTATTTATATATACACTTATATTTAGTACCTCCACATTGACTCAGGAAGTAAAGATTAAGTGTCTCCATTAGGTCACTTTAAAAAATTGGGGATTTAGTATCAGAATATATCAATTCTGCTTGTGGAATTCCTGTAAGCTTTAATAAGCTTTCAACTTGATTCTGTCAAATTTCAAGATAACAATGAAAAATAGGTTGACTATTGGTGAGTGTGATCAATCGGAATGATTAATCTAGAATGGTTCAAAATATTAAAAAAAAATAGTTAATTTTTTCGTTTCTTAATAAAGAAGATCTAAGCTTAAGGGTCGTTCACATACGTTCACTTTCAGTGATCACTCCGGATGATCCTCCAAGATGAACAAGTGTGAACAGGCGTTTCATCAATAGTGATCACTAGCGATGACGGAGGAAAGAGATTGCCACTCGTCATAATTTTGATGAAAGGTCCTTTCACTGAAACGACCATAAACAAGTTTCATCTTATTATTTGTTTTATTCTCTATGAATTTGTATTGAATGTCAGAATCATGTACAATATTATTATGCAGTCGAGAGCTATATTAATTTATTTTAAGTGTTATTATTCATTTTTGAATTTGTTTAATTATTTTTATACGAAAATAGGTCAAACTACATAGGGGAGAGTCCCTATGAAACGGACATTTTTGAAGAAAGTCTTATATCTCGGTTGCATTTAATTGTTCACGAAAGATAATCATATACCCACAAACTACGAAGTTTGCACCTCTGTTATGCACTAAAGAAAAAATATTAAAAATTCTTTTAGACACTTTTGCATGTAAAATTCTAAAATTAAAAATATGTCCGTTTCATGTAACGATTACCATGAAACGGACATGGGGTCCCATGGTGCGGACATAGTAATGAAATGACTGTTTACGATTTTATTGACATTATATTATTATTTTATTATTACGGTTTATGGTGCACAAGACAGCAGAAATTAAAATAAAATGTTATGACGTGATAAAATATTTTTTTACAACATGTTCAGTGTTCTTTTTACATCACATGTTTCATGTGCCCATATCTGGAATACCTTGCACTTCAACCAATATTTTTCACTGGCCACATGATGATTTACGACTACCAGGACATGTGCTGCTTCCTTCCGATGCTTTGGATATTGAAGATTCGTTTTTCTTTTCTTTAATATTTTTTTTAATATTAATCGTTCGTCCGTTTCATTGTACTTTTTGGTGTCCGCTTCATGGGACTCTATGAAATTTTAAATAAAGATGTGAAATTTTATAAATCCACATACTATTAAAACTATTTCAACTTTTTTATTTACTTAAGATAATGAGTTATCTGAATTTTAAATCAAAGATTGAATGAATAAAAATATTAAAATTTAATGAACTTGGAACTGTGTGATAAAAATTTGCTTTTGTCTCATGAAAAAATCAAACTTGTGTATCAAGGACAAATGCAGGAGCAGAACTGTCACACTTCCGTGGTATAATGTGTTAGTAAGCGTCTTCAATAAACATCTAACAACATCATGGTAGTTCCAACAGGAGACGAGTACCAGCCTCTGTCCGCTTCACGGGACGTCCGTTTCATAGGGACTCTCCCCTACAACGTGAGTGAGAAAGCAGACATGGCAGTGAAAGCATAGGATGAACAAATGTGAACAGACGTGTTCACTTTCGATGAATAGGTTTGACCCTGACACTCTGGATGATCATCCAAAGTGAAGCAATATGAATGCTACTTTAGTGTCAACGTAAATAACTGGTCAAACTTTTGGTGTAGGTTACACATAAATCCTAGATCCATAATAACCTCAGGCATACTTAATTGTAGACTGTACTAGTGTATTAGTACCCTGTAATTAGTGTCAATATTTGCATCACCAATATTTGCCGACAATCTGTTTACATACATAGGATACTGGATGACAGGATTAATTAATTTAATTATAACGGAACGACGCCATCGCACTATGCAGTAATTAAAACGTCGCCGGTGTCTATATCGTGGCTAGATACGGGTACCTACTTGCATCCTCGTTATTCGATATGTCAATTTGTGGACATAGTCAATATTTAATAATGTGCAAAACGACAGGTTGAGTACCATTTTTATAAATTACTTTTTACACACTTACCTACTGTAAATTAGTGGTGTAAACTCGGTACCTATCCGTTATTAAATACCCGTTACTTTTGTCAACCCTATATAGGTTCGGTAAAATACTTGTTACATGTTCAAATCGGTAGATTGTCTATCGGTAGGTAATCGGTATATAGTCGGGTACCCGTTATTTTTTGGCAAGGGGATATTCAAATATATTCAAATTCAAATATTGTGAAAATATTATTCAACAAAATCGCGCAGTTTGCAAACATTTCAAGTTCCAATACCGTTTTGAAAATCCGCTGTCGGGGGGCGGGTAGAAATTTAAAGGACACGCATACATTATGAAAGTTGTTTGAAAATTGAAACTTAAAACGTCTTTCGGTGTGAAAAATATCCGGTATTTACATTACCAATAGTTGCTATTATTTAGAAAATATATTTCAAGAAAATATTACTCTACCGAGTCTTTCCCTTCTTTAGTAGGCGTGGAGGAGCAAATGCACTATAAACCTGTTTTTTCCTAAATGTTCTACCTCAAAAATAAAGATAATTTATACTCTTCATGTCTCAATTAAAAGTATAAAACTGATATAATATAATACACTTGTGATTAGGCAACTAAACGTCAGAGACACCATAGTTACGTTGTAAAGATACTAGTTCTAGATTATCGAACACTTTTATTTTTAAAACAGGCTTAGTATTTTTATGATTATTATTAAACATAATTATTTTGAACTACTCCAGATTAATCATTCCAATTGATCACACTCATCCATAGTCAACCTATATGAATAGGTATTAACTAGGTAGGTATATTGTATATGATACACATACATATTATGTGAACTTCCTTAAAGAGTGCACAACACAGAATTTCGACGCTTATGAATCGACTTAGGCTTGGTTAAGAGTACTCTTTAAACCTAGGTAACATTCCCAATTCCTCTGTGTCATGCTTATCACATGACTTGAAATTTTTGAAAGTTGTATATGAGTTGTATATGAAGTTAAAAATCCAGTTCCCGACATCCAATTGTGTCAAAAAATTCATAACATAAAATGATTATTATTGTTTTTGTTCTGTTTTCCAGGTGATGTGTATGCAATACTGGCCACCTTCTAAAGACAAAGATGAGGACTATGGAGGGATACATATAGGCATTGCACAAGAGGAAGAATTAGCCAATTTCCACATACGAACTTTTAGGCTTTACAAAAAAGATGGGGATGTAAGTATGCGGCATCTTATTTATATATTCACATCTTACCAAATACAACACTTTAAGCAGACTAAAGTAGCATTCACATTGCTTCACTTTGGATGATCATCCAGAGTGTCAGGGTCAAACCTGTTCATCGAAAGTGAACACGTCTGTTCACATTTGTTCATCCTATGCTTTCACTGCCATGTCAACACTCTCACTCATGTTGTATGTAGTTTGACGTATTTTCGTAAAAAAATAATTAAACAAATTCAAAAATGAAAAATAACACTTAAAATAAATTAATATAGCTCTCGACTGCATAATAATTTTGTACATGATTCTGACATTCAATACAAATTCATAGAGAATAAAACAAATAATAAGATGAAACTTGTTTATGGTCGTTTCAGTGAAAGGACCTTTCATCGAAATTATGACTTGTGGTAATCTCTTTCCTCCGTCATCGCTAGTGATCACTATTGAAACGCCTGTTCACACCTGTTCATCTTGGAGGATCATCCGGAGTGATCACTGAAAGTGAACGTATGTGAACGACCCTTAACACAAAACATGCAAAAATGAAACTTTTATAAAAAAAAATGCCTAAATTATTCAAAATTTCTCAATATACGTGCCTTTTACATGTTCAACAAAAAGTGTAGGTACCTAAAGGGTCGTTCACATTTGTTCACTTGTGATCACTCCGGATGATCCTCCAAGATGAATAGTTGTGAACGGGCGTTTCATCAATAGTGATCACTAGCGATAACGGAGGAAAGAGATTACCACTCGTCATAATTTTGATGAAAGGTCCTTTCACTGAAACGACCATAAACAAGTTTTATCTTATATTATTTGTCTTATTCTCTATGAATTTGTATTGAATGTCAGAATCATGTACAAAATTATTATGCAGTCGAGAGCTATATTAGTTTATTTTATGTGTTATTTTTCATTTTTGAATTTGTTTAATTATTTTTGTACGAAAATACGTCAAACTACATACATACAACATGAGTGAGAGTGTTGACATGGTAGTGAAAGCATAGGATGAATAATAATAATAATAATAATAAACTTTATTGTACAAAATATATGGATACAAATGATAAAGTTACATGGTATAAACGAATAATTTTGCACAATGGGCGAGTTTATCGCAGGGACGCGATATCTTCCAACTAACCCAAATGTGAACAGACGTGTTCACTTTCGATGAACAGGTTTGACCCTGACACTCTGGATGATCATCCAAAGTGAAGCAATGTGAATGCTACTTAAGGAGCAACAAAATAAAAAAAAAACAGATTAATCGCAGTCATTATAATTATACAACACAAATCCACAAGTCAAAATCAATATTAAGATAATGTAACAATAATAATAATTAATATGAAAAAGGTCTAGGTATAGGTAGTAATTTGATTTGAATGCGTTGAATAAATGTTTGAACGCACATGTTTAAACATAATGCTTTCTCTATGGCAAGTTCAAAGCATTTTTCTATTTCAATTAGGTATGTCAAAAATAAATGTCATTGTACTTGCTGCAACCGTTTCCAATATTGTTTAATAACATATTATATATTGCAAAATAGCTCATTGTTGGGTGGAATGCGTTAAGAAAAATAAGAAGGACAATCTATATTTATTTTTTCTTTTGCAGAAAGTGGTTGAGGAACGTTTCATCTTGCAATTCCACTACACCCAGTGGCACAGCCATACGTGTCCCTTCTCCAACGCCATCTTGGAGTTCCGGAGAAGAGTCAGAGCTGTTGTTGGAAACAGACTCATGAGCACCAATGATAGCGGTCCTATGATAGTGCATTGCAAGTAAGTGAAACCAAAACGAATTTTCTTTTTTTTTTCAACTTTTTCCCAATAGCTTTAAGGATGTTTCTTCTATTACCAAATTTGTTTCTTGAAAATGTGTAAAAAAGGTGCAGAAAAACTCCTATGAATGTTGGACAAATGTTAAAAAACGAATGTTTAAAATCAAAACGGTTTTATTTTGTTTCAACTTTTCACAATGATTTTAAAGATTTTTCTTCTATTACCAAATGTGTTTCTTGAAAATGTGCAGAAAAATGCAAACCCCAGACTCCTAATTTTTTTTTTAAAATATTCCTAACCTATCTGGGTTTTTTGTTATAAACCCAAATACAACCTTATACACCTTTCACAGTAAGCTACTAAAAGCTTGTGTCGTGATGTTGGACATGTTGGACAAATTGTTAAAAAATTAACTCTTCGACGTATTCAACCACGTCATCTTTTGATTAAAATTAAACAATTGGTGATAGGAAGCTGAATGTCAGAATCTTTAGAATTCCTAGCAGAAAATATATGGTTGGAATTTCGTTGTCAACCTACTCCACCGCAAGTTGCAAGAAAACTTAAAAAAATGAAGGAACTCTAGGAAAACGTTTTTTATTTAACAAGCTAATTATTTTATTAATTGAGGTAACGTTTATTTCATAAAAATCCATATTACTTTATGGAAATAAAGACAAACTGTTCGAGTTTTACTACGTTTAATAATAGGTACACAGAAAAATTCCAACAGTTTTATGTTCATTTCCATTAATTAGGTTAGTTATTTTTTTTATTTATTTACAAATCCATGGCGTGAGACTTTTACATGTTATACAAAAAAACATACAAATCAAATTTCTCATCAACAAACACTGCTGGAGCAAGATAAGAACAAAAAACTGTCGAAAAACAAAAACACAGATGGGAATCAATACAAAGTATCAATAATTTTAGTCAAATCATAAAATAGTATAGAATGTCAATTAAATGTTTAGCAATATGTCAAGAATTAAAATTAAAATTGAAATTAAGTTTGGAGATGTCAAGTAGATAGAAGAAAGAAAAAAAATCTATGAGAAATGGTACAAATATTTTAAATGTCATAAGAAATGTAGTCAATAGTTGAAATGTCGTAAGATATGTCGTAAGATATTATTTTAATTATAATAATATGACTATTTATATAGCGCCGTACTCTGATTATATCACTTCAAGGGCGCTTTACATTATTTAAGATCAACATCCACGTCCGTTTTTAAAAAACTACATAATACCAATAAAAAAATTGTCGTCAAAAAGATAAAAATCATAATCAAATCATAAGAAAATAAAAAATCATAATAATAATAAAATTTTGATTATAAATTACTTATTTATACAGCTTTCCTGTCCACTGCTGAGAAAAGCTTCCCCATATTTTCGCTGAAGTTTCTGTCCTGTAATCGCACAAGAGTCACTTTAAATTCTTGAATTTATTTCAGTACAGACAAAAGTTCTATCAGTCATTATTCATTTACACAAATCTCTGTATTGTGCCGTATTTCTGAAAATACGACACACAATAATATATGATGGATTGATTTATACTTTTTTTTTTTAATAAAATATGAATTCATACAATACATATTCTAGGAATAAAACAACGTGCTTGTTTATCACCCAAAGTCACTTCTCCAGTTTAAAGTGGAATAAAAATTATTTTTATAAGGATTAAATATCAAAGATTATTATTATTACATATTCTTCGGACGTTTAAACAGAAGATACCTTGATATTAGTGATGTGTTGAATTTACGTATACGAGAATATTGACATTCGCGACACTAAAGCCAAAAAAAGCTTAAATTTAGAACTTCGAAGTACGTTACTCTTTACACCGAATAAAAGAATAACAGGATAGCGTGAATTCGACAATAGTTCATGTTTTTTTTATCATCATCACCGCCCTCAACGCTCCTCTCGGGAGCACAGAGCCAAGTATTGTATACTGTGTCAAGTATAACAATATGTAGGTTCTTTTGAATAACGACACGGATATTTATATGAACACAAATAAATATATTCAATAATTAATCCTACTTATAATGTCGAACACAACTTAGTCAATCACGCAGCGAACCAGTACAAGTCAAGGTCGTATCTAATAATGAGCTGCATTCAGAGCGTCTCTGTGCCAATTGCGTCACCTCTTTTCACGACATTCCCTGCGCTCTGATAGAATTAAAAAAAATAGGCTTGATTCAAATGTTTAGGTTTAGAGTATTTACTATTTTTTTTATTGTTATACCGGATTTGGGTGCAGATGACAAAACCAATCAGCAATCTTGATTGGAGAACCATGTCTACAAAACTGTATAAGACGGGAGATCGCGATCCATTTGAGATCTGAACTATGAGATACCAAAAAGATGGTTGCTTCTATGGTTTACATAAAGCGTCTCTCGATTGGTGGACCTTATCGAGATTTCTGATTAATTTACTTAGGTTCTAAAGGTATCATATTTAGGGGGGAAAGTATATATTTATTTATTTGCACCTTTTATATGTTTAACAATACAAGAAAAAACAAATCAAAATTCTCATTCGCAGTTGGAGTAAGACAAGAACAACATTATGGTCAGGATTAAATAACAAACACCAATCAAATTATAACATAATTATATAAGTTCGTCGGTAGCCTGGAGGTGAAGTCTCAGCCTCATGCTCATGAGGTCCGTGGTTCGATCTCAGGTGCCAGCAAACTCCCCTTTCACGACACAAGCTTTTAGCTTACTGTGAAAGGTGTAAAGGGTTGTATTTGGGTATGTAACAAAAACACCCATGATAAATGTGTTCACCATTGTTTCAATAAAAATATTTGAGATAGAAAAATAAAATTATTTTTTCATAATGCAAACGCATCACAAACAATTGCATATTTACTATAAGTGGAAAAATGATGCACATAAGTAAAAAAAAACAACAGGGAAACTTTTTCCTTTACCGGAGTCCCAATAACTTTAGTATTCGCGAATGTTAAAATCAGACACATCCCTAGTAAATGTACTGTACCTACTATAAAAATATATTGCCAATTCTAAGTACATGAAATTATTCATAAAAAATATTAAGTACTTGTTTGGAATAAATAAAGTTTTGATTCTGATAGAAGATTGATCATAAATTCTATACGATAAAAAAAGCTGGAATTTTTACGCCAGATACACGTACACAAAACTCGTGTATGGATATGAAAATATCAAAACAATAATTTATAAAGATACGTAGGCCACGTGTAAAAAAATTTTGATGACCTCGTACAGACAATATTTTCTGTGCAAAATCATTAAGCTGGTAAGAAAATCTTTATATTAAGAATAATAAACTTAACACTTTTTCTAAAAACAAATTTACACATATTACCTTGAGGCAATGTGTTCCAGTAAACCTAATACAATGTTTGATAAGCATGTTTTAGCATAAAGTGAGTTTAGATCAATTAAAATGCATAGGATATATAAAATATAGAATATAATATAAAACAAGAATACCTATATGAATATGTACCTATATAAAAAAAATTTAAGCGTTCACAAACATCACTTTATAATAATTGGATTAATTTCCGAGTTAGTTAGTAGGTGATATCGCAAGTGCTAACCAAAAATTAAAGCATCTAGATCGAGTGACAAAGCTCGTCGCTGAATTTAAAATGGAAAATGTATTGATGATTTCTTACACCAGTATTTTACAAATTAACAACCTTTACAACTCAAAAACTTACAGATATGAGAAAATTGTAGAAATTAACCTATGTATTATAATATGTAGATACATATCCAACTATAGACTCAAAGTTTGTACTTTTATTCATTTATTCATTCATTATTTTTACACATCATCATATAACAGTGTTAACAAAACGATTGTTATCAATCAAACATATAACAGTGTTAACAAAACAAGGATTGACAATGTCCTTACAAGACGAAGGACGTCTATCTCGTCAAATAAATCAAACAGTAGAATAAAACATTTGTTTTGTTTATTTCATTAACAAAACAATCTAAAATGCAAAATACTAGGACGATATGCAGTGGCGAGATTAACACTATGAAGTGATTTCTTCCATCTTACCACATTACATTGACATAAGTATAATATAATGTTATCAATAAACATACCAAAAAACCATTTCCAAAATGTAAATGCGATCGGTAGAAGATGTAAAAAATGGTTGATATCCAATTGGTAGTAGTTCAGGCTTTAAAACTAACTTGTTTTGCCATAGGTATGCCTATAACAGGTTTCGTAATTAGAATGGGTAAAAATAAAAACAATTAGGAAAAACATTGCCCACATTTCAGATTTTCAGAAAATCAGAAAAACAATCGTTGTCAGAATAAAATAAGAGAATAAAATCTTTTTCATACCTTCTTCTTTTTTTCTTTTTTCGTTTAAAGACATGCAAAAGTTAAATTACTTATGAGAAAGCTGAATTTTCTCTCTTTGAATTAGGGAGAATAATAATTCTATGAATTATCCAAATTTATATCCTTATGTCTTCTACATTTTTGTGGTTTTTACTTTTTTCTCTGCCCAGGAAAAAAAAAAGGAAATTTGTTGGAATTCAAACATCGATAATTTTAGGCTTTTGGCCGTCCAGAAGAAAAAACAAAAGCCGAATCGATATTTGACATAATCTTTTTTTTTTCAAGAATTATTAATCAATCAATTTCAGGTCTTCGTTAAATGAATGATCTTGTTTTTTTTATGTGAGGTTAAAAACATAGATTTTTCCCACCACTTTCCCCGGATGTTTCATGAGCAGACCTCCTATAATATCATCCAGACTCAACGAAACAATTTTTTTTTCAAGGGAGGGCTCAGGGTGTTAGGTCGGTAGTTTGAATCTCTCTGCCGTCATAATCTGTATTTTAATTATCACTTCTACTATACCATCACCCGGGGTAGCCAGCATACCAGTCGTATATTACAAACATGCCAGTGGTCATCCCAACAAAAAAAATATTAAATAATCGGGATAGGTGATAATAAACTTTCCACAATAGAGTGATGAATGAAAATATTAGAAGTATGAGCGGATGCGTAGGAAGTATTGCGGATAGAATGTAGGTATGGATGTTGGATGATTTATTTGGCGCCGTTAAATGGAGCATCCATCTCAGGATGCGTGTAAATAAGCTGTGATGGTTTGGTGGACATGTGGAACAAATGGATGATGAAGGGATGACGAAGAGGAAGTAAGAAAAAGCGGTCGTCTACGTGAATTGATCGCGTGGATTAATTTCTTAAGTGTGCATGTATAAGAACTGCATGAAAGGGAAGGTAGTGAAAAATGTATGTAAGGATAGAAGAACATGGTGTTCCGCCTCTGATTACCGTACTTGAGATACAGCGTGAGATTGTAATATATTATATTTTACTGATTATATTTTTCGGATTTTGGACAGTAAAATTGGCCACTGACCGAATTATTTTTTCGTCTTCAATATTCTTCACTCTCCCTTATAAGTTGTTCTTCTCTCCCTACCCTACTCAAGGTTATAATCTACGTGAAAATTCCCTTTATCACCTCTGGTAGGGATATTTCCAGTTCACGTATTGATTTCTAAATTGTTTTCATCAAATGAATATTCCAAAAATGCTAGCTGCTATATGTATCGCATATAGAACAGCTGAGCCAACAAAAATACTTCTTTATTGATTCCATATCGAAAACAATTGACCGAATCAAACATAGTGTCCATTACAAAAAATTCCGCTTCATTGAATTACATGTAGGTAGAAAAAAATCATTGTAGAAAATTTTGTCAACATGGGGTTCGCGCTTTTCGGTCCGGTAGGTACACGCTGTCTGAGGACAAAATTTATTGTTTTGCAATCTCAACTGTTATTTGAATGAAATACATTTGATTTGTTATCTCTTTTATTGTGTTAATGAATAAATAAATAAATAACATTCCAAAGAAACAAGAAGTTTTTCAATTTCAGTCGTTGGATTCAAGCAGGAGAGTATTCCCTTATCACAACAGGGATATTGGATACCTACGGCCGCACTGACTGCCAGAGGCTCCTTCCAATTGAAACACAATACTCTCATTTGCCTTACCTTAATTTTTTACGATGCCTTTTATTATATCTCCATTGGAATATTAAAAAATCCTTGTTGTTAGCTGTCTGAATAAATCCCCTGAAACGGAAAAAAAACGGAAACACAGAAAGCTTTTAAAAAACTTTTAAAACATGGATTGAAAATTGGATGAAACCTTTTAAGTACTAAAGTTTGTTAGAAGATATTATAGCAATTCTGTAACTCGCCTTATTATTTAAAATTAGGTATATATTATAATCACATTTGTGAATAAATTGTTTCGTTGTCCAATTCTCAAGATACGTACATTCATACTAGTAAATTAGGTATATATAATCATATTTGTGAATAAATTGTTTCGTTGTCCAATTCTCAAGATACGTACATTCATACTAGTAAATTAGGTATATATAATCATATTTGTGAATAAATTGTTTCGTTGTCCAATTCTCAAGATACGTACATTCATACTAGTAAATTAGGTATATATAATCATATTTGTGAATAAATTGTTTCGTTGTCCAATTCTCAAGATACGTACATTCATACTAGTAAATTAGGTATATATAATCATATTTGTGAATAAATTGTTTCGTTGTCCAATTCTCAAGATACGTACATTCATACTAGTAAATTAGGTATATATAATCATATTTGTGAATAAATTGTTTCGTTGTCCAATTCTCAAGATACGTACATTCATACTTGTAAATTAGGTATATATAATCATATTTGTGAATAAATTGTTTCGTTGTCCAATTCTCAAGATACGTACATTCATACTAGTAAATTAGGTATATATAATCATATTTGTGAATAAATTGTTTCGTTGTCCAATTCTCAAGATACGTACATTCATACTAGTAAATTAGGTATATATAATCATATTTGTGAATAAATTGTTTCGTTGTCCAATTCTCAAGATACGTACATTCATACTAGTAAATTAGGTATATATAATCATATTTGTGAATAAATTGTTTCGTTGTCCAATTCTCAAGATACGTACATTCATACTAGTAAATTAGGTATATATAATCATATTTGTGAATAAATTGTTTCGTTGTCCAATTCTCAAGATACGTACATTCATACTAGTAAATTAGGTATATATAATCATATTTGTGAATAAATTGTTTCGTTGTCCAATTCTCAAGATACGTACATTCATACTAGTAAATTAGGTATATATAATCATATTTGTGAATAAATTGTTTCGTTGTCCAATTCTCAAGATACGTACATTCATACTAGTAAATTAGGTATATATAATCATATTTGTGAATAAATTGTTTCGTTGTCCAATTCTCAAGATACGTACATTCATACTAGTAAATTAGGTATATATAATCATATTTGTGAATAAATTGTTTCGTTGTCCAATTCTCAAGATACGTACATTCATACTAGTAAATTAGGTATATATAATCATATTTGTGAATAAATTGTTTCGTTGTCCAATTCTCAAGATACGTACATTCATACTAGTAAATTAGGTATATATAATCATATTTGTGAATAAATTGTTTCGTTGTCCAATTCTCAAGATACGTACATTCATACTAGTAAATTAGGTATATATAATCATATTTGTGAATAAATTGTTTCGTCGTCCAATTCTCAAGATACGTACATTCATACTAGTAAATTAGGTATATATAATCATATTTGTGAATAAATTGTTTCGTTGTCCAATTCTCAAGATACGTACATTCATACTAGTAAATTAGGTATATATAATCATATTTGTGAATAAGTTGTTTCGTCGTCCAATTCTCAAGATACGTACATTCATACTAGTAAATTAGGTATATATAATCATATTTGTGAATAAATTGTTTCGTTGTCCAATTCTCAAGATACGTACATTCATACTAGTAAATTAGGTATATATAATCATATTTGTGAATAAATTGTTTCGTTGTCCAATTCTCAAGATACGTACATTCATACTAGTAAATTAGGTATATATAATCATATTTGTGAATAAATTGTTTCGTTGTCCAATTCTCAAGATACGTACATTCATACTAGTAAATTAGGTATATATAATCATATTTGTGAATAAATTGTTTCGTTGTCCAATTCTCAAGATACGTACATTCATACTAGTAAATTAGGTATATATAATCATATTTGTGAATAAATTGTTTCGTTGTCCAATTCTCAAGATACGTACATTCATACTTGTAAATTACCTAAACATTATTCATTCTTTACTGTACATTGGTCACAATACAATACATACAATTTTTATATAAAAATGCATTCAAACAAGACATTATCGATGTACAGAGGGCGAGTTTATTGCAGAGGCACGATCTCTTCCAACTAACCCAACATTCCCAGATATAGTAGAATAACATTATATATGACAATATTCTTCCCTGATATAATAGTTAAACTTATAGGGTGAAGAATAGTTAAATTTAAAGTTTCATGTAGCCTGTAGAAGGTGAGTATTCCTAAAATATCAATGAGATATATCACCAGCTTCCATAATGTTTTATTTATCTTGCACAAAGAATTCAATAAGTTTATTAATTGTTGAAGGGTGTTTGTGTTTACACTGTGCAAATTCATATTAAATAATTTACAAATAATTAATAACACTGTTATATTTTCACTATATTTTATTCAAACTCAAACGTTTTCACCCAAGACTTTTCACTATATTTAGTACTCTTAAGAATGCCCATTGAAGTGGGTGAAAACGTTAGAGTTTAAATAAAATATAGTGTAAATATAACAGTGTTATTAATTATTTGTAAATTATAAGCTTATGCATTATCTTGGACTGCCTGCTACTCCAGTTGCAAGATCTGATGTCATTTAAATATGCATTATACATAACATAGCATTACTAAAAGATTTTCAAAAACACATTGAAGAATTAATTATATGGTATTAAAAATTAAATAAATAAAAATGCTGTAGAGAAATATAACAATATGGTATAAAAATATATATACATATAATGAGTTACAATCCATTGGAATGGTCTGCAACGAGTTTGGACTTTCTTCTCCACTCCTCCCTATTCTCAGCCTGTCTCTTCAACTCCATGTATGAGCCACAGCTCATGTCCCTCTTCAGTTTGTCCATATAGGCGTCTCTGCGATTGCGATGAGCAGTCCTGGGTGCCTGATGTTGTGGCCAATCCAGTTAGCTCGTTGTTGGCAGATTCTTTTGAGGAGTTGCCTTTTTTCGCCAACCCTGGTTAACACTTCTTCGTTTTCGACGTGTTCCGACCAATGAACCTTCAGCATGCGTCTATAGTACCTATATAAAAATATACCTTTTAAAAAAAGTTAAATAATTGTTCTCCTACTATTTTCTGAAGGATTTCGAGTCTCTATAAAAGGCAAGTTATTAATATCTACAATTAAGCGATGTGGCATGCCACCCATCCTAGATGTCTTATTTTTTAACGAGTACCTACAGAGAGTACAAACTGATCAAACATGTTTCAATCTGCATCGTAGACAAAATAGTACAATCTTTGGAAAAATGCTGAAATTTCCACCGTTGAATGTTTGTAAAAAAATCTATAGAATTTTATCGTACTTGTATTTGGGTAATTGATAATATGATATCCTTGTTTGCGTTATTGGAATTTCATCCCCTTTATACCTACATCGTTATATTCGCAATCAGGGAATATTTCACACTTGCATGGATTTCACAGCTAAATACCGATCCAGGTATGTTTATTTATTTTTTATGTTGTTTTTGAACAATACTCGTTAACGGCAATTTCCTTTTATAGTACATTTTTAGACTTCATAACATTTCAGAAATGAAAAACTGCAGATACACGTATCGATACCTATTCTAAGTATTTTAGGGATATTTTTGAAATGAGCATTTTAGTTTTGTTTCTGTAATAATAATTAAAATATTAAAAATATCTTTAGCAAATTTTGACATGCATTATTATATACGAGTCTTATTACTCTCATTCATTAAATTATCTTGTATCTGTTATTATAGAGTTCATATTCGTTATATACAATTGTCTACGAATAGTTTAAAAATCAAAGAGAGATGACACAACCTTATTTCACTCCCTTAGTGAGTAAAAACTACTCCTAGATTTACTTCATTCTAAATTTCTCAAAAATATCCTATCCTATACCCTCACACCATATCCCAAGTGGAGTAGGCAGTGAGAATGGAACGCCATAATAATTTATTTTTATATGCTTTTTTCGCTTCCTTCACATTCATACAATTCCTTACACATTCACGTCGACTTTTCTAACTGAACAGTGAACACGCAACCATTCATGAAAATTTAATCTATGTGGTGAAACCACCTAATTCTCGGACGTTCTCACATTCTCATACCCCTTGTTCAGATAAATAAATTTTCTTCATCATCTAAAAAACGTAGTTTTTTATAGTAAACAACAAGGTTTTTATAGTTATTATTTAATTAAATGAAAATTCCAAATGCTTCAGAAATTTATGACTTTGTACGTTTTGAATAAACCCTCTTCAAAGTTCAAACAATGCCAGTGTCGTCCGTCGCGTTGCGTCGTATTGTGACGTTCTGATGTCAACGTTTTAGTTTAGTGACACTAAAGTTACCCCTAAAATAATCACGTTCCTCTTGGTTATAATAGCATCATAATAAAATAAGCACTCACCATACATTATATATTATTACTAGCTGACCCGGCAAACGTTGGTTTGCCATATACATTATTTCTAGATTACTTATATCGCTATTAAAAAATAGGGATTGATGGTAGAAGGGTAAAAATTTAGGGCTGTATGATTTTTTTAATGACTAACCATAAAAAAAAAAAAAAATAGTGTCCAAAAAATAAAATAAAAAAATCGGGGTGGACCACCCTTAACTTTTAGGGGTATGAAAAATAAATGTTGGTCGATTTTCAGACCTACCCGATAAGCACACAAAATTTTATCAAAATCGGTCCAGCCGTTTCGGAGGAGTATGATGACAAACACCGTGACACGAGAATTTTATATATTAGATATCATATTAAAATATAGTCAACCTAGTTTATTTATTAAATAAGCAGGCTTATTAAGCTTTTTATTGCGCAGTTATTTTTTTACTGCTTGATCTTTTAGTGTAGGGCAAACATATAATAATAAAATATACATACATTTACCGGCACACTACCAGATTTTCAAAATAATAACAGATATCCGGGTGTTAGGTCGATCTCTCATCAATAAACAATAAACGGCTTTCGCCTTTTACAATAACATACCTGCAGTCGTAGTCAAAACACATTTTAGCCTTCTGAAGTCGTTCGACTATGGACGACTTTGTGAGAAAGTTTCAATTTTCGTAGCTAAAATATACAATGATTTGTGTTGCTAAAATACACAACTCATTGTAGGACGACAAAAATTAATATTCAATGTCTTGTGTAGCTAAAATACACAGGTTATCATACGAAATTGATACTTTCTCGCAAAATTGTGCAATGACTTATGTATTTGAGCTACGAAATTGATACTTTTACCGGGTTAGTTGGAAGACATCGCATTTTAGCTATAAACTCGCCTTCTGTACATTGAATTTATAATTGTTATTTTTATGCCACTATTTCATTATGTAATATTGTAACCAATGTGCAGTGAAGAATAAAATAAATAATAAATAATACTTTCTCGCAATGTCGTCTATAGTCGAACGACTACATAACGTTAAAAAGTGTTTTGACTAAGGCTGCTGTGTATAATTACGGTTGAATGCCCAATGATAGTTGGCCAAAAAGAGTACTGTTTTTCCGTCCGCAAGGGTTCCGTCGGTCCGGGCGTCCCTCTTGCACAATACACCGTTCCTATGACAACGGCATCATAAAGACGTGGGAAAAGGTGACGCGATTGGCACAGAGACGCTCTGAATGGAGAAGGCTGGTATCTGCCCCGTGTTCCCGAGAAAAGCGTTGAGGGGGATGATGATCATGATACAATTATTTCTATATATTCTACTTACTATAAATTCTATTACCATACGAAACAAAACATTATTCTTAAGAGAATGTATATGTAATGATAGTTTGCCAAAAACATCTGTTTTTCGCTCAGAATATTATACAAACGTTGAAACAAAAAATAACTATAATGTCTTATTATCAAACGCTTATAACACCATAATTTCTTGTGAAATTCCCCGAAAACAACAACCACAAACAAATTTTGTAAGTAAGAAAATTCAGAGGTTTTATGAATACCACTAACAGGAGGCCATAAAAGCAATAGAGGTCTATTTTATATTAGTTCATAACCATCATCTCTCGCTTGGAGGTAAATACATAGTACCAAATAATTATATCAACAATGATGGTGGGTGTTCAATGTCATTAAATCTTAATTATATTTTGTTAGTACTTTTATTAGAAATATAAAAATATATAAAAGCTTCTGGAAAATAATAACACTTCCGTTCTTTCCTGCGAACTTTCGCGTGTCCTGTAAAGGCAAGCATTTGTAAAACATTTATAATTGTTTTTTTAAATATGTATTGTGCTGTTAAATTGTTCATGGTTTAGATAATTTAATTGGCAATGTAAATAATGAACTGTATTATTGTATTATTCATTATTAAAGCTGTTGTATCTATTCAAATAAATAAATCAAATAAAATTAAAATAAAAATCAGGATATATAAGACTGAATATCTTTAACTTTTATTAGCACAGAGAGGTTGACAAAGAATGACAAAGAGGATATTATACTTGTCTGAAAGAAGGAGTGTGAAGAAGCTCGGGCATCCGAGAACCACGTGGATCAAATTCTCAAGGACGGCCGTGTGTTGAGTTAGAGCAACCGACGTGCGTGCCTGAGAAATTGTATGAATGTAGAGGAAGCGAAAGAAGTATGTAAAGATAAATCTGTATGGCGTTCCGTTCTCTCTGCCTACCCCACTTGGGATACGGCGTGAGGGAATAGATAGATAGATAGAACGTTAAAGAGAGAATGGAAAATTAAATAAATTTCCATAAAACAGAGTTCCAGTATTATTGTCTATATTACCAAATGTCTCCATCTCTAATATGAATTTTCCAACGGAACTGAATATTTGTCCAGTCATTTTCCCTTCCTGTCCAATCATAAATGTGAAATCTACACTTGAAACTCATTTCCTGAATAAACCCTGTCACCCAGCTGAGAGGTTATCCAACCAATAGAACTGGGAAAATGAGGAATAGCGAAAAATTTACATGAGCTGAATTTTGTATGGTTTGTTCATATTTAAGGGACATAACAGCTTTAAATAGTACCTACCTACTGAAAAAAGTTATGTGAGTCTTACGGGTCTCCCACTGTTTGTGTAAGTTTTTAGGTGTTTTTCAAACGACAGGTGACTACATAAAATCTACTACTACTATTACTTACTCTTTATTATCAAAGCATAATTATTCCAAAAGCTAGAAGACCAACTGCATGCAATGAACATACAGATTATCCTCTCCGTACCAATAAAGAAATAAAGATGGGTGGCATACCACATCGCTGAATTGCAGATGTTACTTACAGAGAAGGGATTAATCATTGTATAATATTATATTATAAGTAAACATAAGCGAGGCTTTCAATAATAAGAACAGAATTTGGAGGGCGTCTGCACACGGTGTCAGGACGAAATATCGCCTATTATGGGGTGTTCACATTTGGCGAATATCGCCAGGCGAAAAAACAAAATTCGCCGGACATCCATTGATCGTCACACCTGTTCACACAGTCCACCGATATAGAAACGATCTGTTAGATGCGCTTTGATTTTGACACTGTTTTCAAAATGGCGGACGTCGAGATGGAGATCGCGAAGTGTTTATTTTTAGTCGAAAATGTTATGGTAGAGTTTATAAGGCGCCTTTTAATTAGGGAAACAAACGCCACAAACCAACAACAAATATAACAGCTGTCACGAAGCGGGAAACATTATAAAATTTATAGGTTATAAAGTTTTTACCATAGATACGAACGCCGCGCACATCTGCGCATGCGCGAATCGTTCAATCGGCCGAAAAAGTTGGAAGGTGGTCAACTCGAGACGATATCGTTTCTACTGGTTTTTATCACACGGTTCAAATGGCTGGCGATATTTTGGTGCCCTGGCGATATTCGCCAAAGTGAGAACACCACATTAGCTACCCCACTTGTAAATTTGTCGTGATGCTATAGACAGAATTTTAACTTCCACATACTCGTACATACATCTTCTTCCCCTTGTCCTAGTTGGGTCGGGGGCCCATTGCGCCTAGGTACCTCCTCCAGAGATACCTGTCCACCGCTGCTTCTAGGACCTCTGGCCACTCCAAACCAAACCTTTCAACACACACGTTCGACATCTGCCCATGCCAGATTCTTCTAGGGCCCACCGGTCCACATTTAGATTTATTTTTGTTGGTATTTATTTTGTAAAACTCCATATTTATCATTTAAATAATATATTATATGGTTTTACACGAACTTTATTTAAACTGCATGTAAAACATGCATTTTTAAAATAAAAATTGTGTAAAGGAAAATTAAAATCATTCAGTCTCATACATAAGTGATGTTTTAAAAATTACTACGTTTACAGGACATCCAAAAGCTCCACAACTGAAAAGGTTTTATTATTATAATATAAATAGGTAGGTTTATACTATGTTTATACAGTTTGACGTCATGATAATAATATGAACGCTATGACGCCATAGCCCTCTGTAGATAAAGATATAGGCATTAACATATATACACAATTCAAAAATAGAATAGACATCTAGTAGTACTCGATCTTTCAGTCGACCCACGAAATTTCTACGTCGATATGCGTGCCTGTGTGTGTATGTGTGTTTATAAACCTTATACTAACGTGTTTATTAAATTTTGGGCACGAACCTTTATCAGAATAAACCATAATATCATAATAGATATGGGTTAATAATAATTTGTGCTTATGTATAATATGTAAATATTATTGTCTGTTTTGTCCCTGTATATAAATGAATGAAAACAAGTTATTTATCTTTGACGGTATTATAATATGTGTTTACACTATGTATTGGCATTATCTAGGTACAAGTCTACTGAATACCGTAATAAATACTGTAATTGTATAATAGAATGAATTGTTTGCATCACGGCTTCTCTCAAAAATGGGATGGCGGAAGTTACTTACAGATTGTCCTCTCCATGGCATAGGCTACAAGACATTTACAGTATATGGCATACGGTATTACTGATGAATTGAAGATTAATTTATTTATTTTATTTCCCTAACAAACATTAATAACATTCTTCTTCTAACACAATGGCTAACGATAGGACGATACACTTTGCTGCGTCCTGCAGGGCTACTCTTGACAAAACTAAACACGATCTTAATCTAGTCTTGATCTTGATCATACGACGCACGAAGTGACTATTTGCCGAAAATACACGTAAAGCGATCGCGCGTTAGCGGTAGAGCGGTGTTTTTGACCATAGTCCCTTCGTGCGTCGTATGATCAAGATCAAGACAAGATTTAGAACGTGTTTAGTTTTGTCAAGAGTAACCCTGCTGGAGTAGTAGGGTCTGAAATCCGGGCCTGAAAAATAAAATAAATAATTAATATACACTAACCCAATCAAACAGTTAGAAAACCGGAAAAGTTTGCAAACAATTGTATAGTGTAATACATAGCGTATAAGTGTCATCCGTCACCGGGACGCCATGGCGACGTCGCCGGCTACGTAGTCAAATAATTCTACGATTGGCGACGTGGCCAATCCGTAGCCACGTGAGTTAGTTTCAACACATTTTGATATGAATTATTTGGCTACGTAGCCAGCGACGTCGCCAGAGCGTCCCGGTGAGGTAGCATACGTTTAGTTAACATGTACAATTAATTCATAAAAAAATCGATTTTAATTTTCACATTGTAAGAATTGATCATAACCAATCTAGACTTTGCAGAGCAATTGAAAACGTACATTAAATAGTGGGAAAGATTTTAAAGCTAAAAAAATATTTTATCCATCTTATTAACGACGTAGGTAAATATAAAATGATTATTTTTAATTTTATCTAGAAAAGACAACTCTTTTTCTATTCATGGTGCTCGCTGTTGGAATAGTTTGCCTTCCAGGATAAGGTTGCTCCCCACTCTTCAAGCTTTCAAGCGGGCGGTCAAGGACCATTTTATCACACAAAATATGGCTTCTGTATCCTAGTCCCTTTTCCTACATATTCTTCTCCTTTTTTACCTCCTCTTTCCTTTCTTTAAAAAATTTTCTTTATGTGAAGGTTTTATGAAATTGGGTTAGTTGGAAGAAATCGCGCCTCTGCGATAAACTCGCCCTCTGTATATTGATTGTATGATTGTCTTTGTTTGAAATGTATTTTTGTGTAAATTTGCTTGTTATCAATGTACAGTAAAGAATAAATAAATAAATAAATAAATAAACAAGTAAAATAATGTGTATTGTTATAAATTCAACAAAATATTATGTCGGTAGTGTATGCCGCTAAGTGAAATATGAAATAATCTCGATAAATTTCTATCTCCGCTCCTATAATTGTATGTAATAATAATGTTAGTATCAATATTATTTTTATGACCACTGTCTATTATTGTTTTATGTGAGCTTCTATCCCTTCCTACACCTAGCAAGTACTACATCATTATTATACAGTGGAACCTCTCATAACGAGTTTAATTCGTTCCAGAAACATTTTTTCTATAGAAATCAATGTAAAATACAATATTATTATTATTATTATTTGGATGATTTGTAAAGCGCCGTTTTGTGAAAAAAAAATCCACCTCAAGGGCGCTCTTTGGTAACTAAGGTTGTGTCTGGATTATTCCGTGAGATTTCTTGAATAGATAAGTCTTCAGTTGGTTCTTGAAACGAGATATGTCCTGCGTTTCTCTGATCATTTGTTGAAGCCTGTTCCAGACTACAACGCTCGCTCGCTCAAAAGCACGCTCCACGTACACTGGTTTCGATACAATAATGCGTTCCATGCCGAAAGAATAAGTATTCTTGGAGTACTTAATGATTTTTTTTTATTGACGTTTATTCAAATAAAATTACTTATAAAAGAGTGTAACAACTTGTAATACAATTAAGATGAGGAAAAAAAAAGTTCCTAAATAAAAATATGAATTTATGACAAATAATTAACCATTTTTAACTAGAAAACTAACTGTAAACGAAACCGTTTCGTAGACATTCTTGACACTCCCTTTGAAGCATCCCTCTTCTTAATTTTATCTTTGTTCTTGAGAATAGTGCAGATCGTTGATGTTGACCGATAGTATGTGCGCGCTAGATATGCCACGCTCACACCTTGTTCTCGATTTTCAATGATTTTACGTTTCATTTCAACAGTTATTTTTATTCTCTACTGGCTGTCTTCTTGTGTTTTTTTCTTCGGGGACAATTTCGAACGGATTATAATACTTTGCACATAAAAAAGTACTAATAATATCATTACAAAATTTGGAAGAATGTGTGATCACATGCGAAAGCAAGGCGCTAACGGAGCGAGTGCTAAACACAGACTGATGTACTGGCGCGGAAGTCCCTGCTCACAAGGTCACAAGTGAATGTCGTGAAAAAGGGACTTACCTACCCTTTCTATGTAGCTCGTTATGCGAAATATCGCTCGTTATAGGAGCAACTTTTTCACATTTTTTTTGCTCGTTATGCGAATTACTCGTTATGAGAGGTGCTCGTTATGAGAGGTTCCACTGTACTTTCATATCAGATACCTACATAATATTGGATTAATGTAATTGGAAAATACTAAAGAAACAATGTTCTACATCGTGGAGTCCCCGGTAAAGAATAGCTCTCCCACTCTTTTCTGTAAGTTTTTTGAGTGTCCTGTATAAGCAGGTTAAACCTCATTTTAATAAAATTAAAATCTACTATTCAGCGACGAGGTATATGCCACCCATCCTGAATAGCTATTATTTACAGTCTACCTTGGTACGGGCTCATGCCCAGTTATAAATAAATAAATAAATAAATAAATTTTATTGGCACGGAGAGGATGATGATCTGTGTACTTTCAGTTAGTCCGCTAAATTCCTCCCTTGTGGGAAATACCGTCATGGTATAACTATGTAGATACATAGAGCATCACTAGTCGTCCGTCTCTCCACTGCTGAATATAGGCCTCTTCCAAACGTCTTACACGGTCACGGTCTTATGTCCTCTGCTTCCATTTTCATCCCGTGATTGGAGTAATTGGAGGCTACGCATGTGGCTCGCCCGTGAGGACAATATTTTTTTGTTTGCAAGTGCGGATAAATAGGATTCTTTGACTCGTGAGATATCCGGGTGTGTGGAGGGTCCTTTCAATATAGATTAGAGTAATGTCATCAGCGCATCTCTTTTGTGGTCTGCCAATACTACTTTCGCTGCCTACTCCATTGTCACCATTTGAAGATTCTAGAAGTTCATCTACCGTCGTCTCATTTCGCCACATAACCATTTAGTATCTTATGAGCCACAGTGGATGGCTTCAGGAGTGGATAGTTCACTAGCAGCAGTGGAGGAAAGTCCTTTTCAACATTAACATGAGTATTATGTGCCGATTCCCTCTGAATATTGAATTATTACTGAGTATGACATCCGATACAGTCCATTTGTCCCATCTATTAATTTATTTATTCTTTACTGTACATTGATTACAATCAAATTCACACAAAAATACATTTAAAACAAAGACAATCATACAATCAATATACAGAGGGCGAGTTTATTGCAGAGGCGCGATTTCTTCCAACTAACCCAATTTCATGCAACTTTCATGTTAAGAAAATCTTAAAGAAAGGAAAAAGGAGGTAAAAAAGGAGAAGAGTAGGTAGGAAAAGGGACTAGGATACAGAAGCCACATTTTGTGTGATAAAGTGGTCCTTGACCGCCCGCTTGAAAGCGTGAAGAGTGGGGAACAACCTTATTCTGGAAGGCAGACTATTCCAACAGCGAGCACCATGAACAGAAAAAGATCTCAAATCGATAAAGTCAAATTTTATCATTCTATAACTATCGTCTCCCTGACGATTTAATTACAGTTAGAAACTGTTTTGGCGTAAATCATCCTTGTAGGATGCTGTCATAAGTGAAAAAAAAACAGTATTATGGTTGTAGTAAGTGACATAACCTCAAGAATGTACCAGACATTAGTGTATACATTAATAATTTATTGTGATATTTATCAACTTTAATTAAATATATCTTTTGATTTCATTTAAAAATGTTGTATTTTAAGCGCCATGTTTCAATTCTAACAAACTCCAAACGAAACAATCCAAACAACTTTGTTTTCGTGTTTCCAAATTTAGGAAGATCAGAGATTTACAAAAGATATACCTACAAAAAAGATAGAAAGATACATAGAATTGGTGGCGTGAGAATAATAACTTAATATAAACTTCGATCAAATATATTTTCACGATAGAACATGTTCGATTATTCGATATACATTTTGAATACAGAGTAAACTAACACTTCCAGCTGTCACATGTCATAGAATGTGATATTGTATTATTAAGTGGTAAAAGCATATTCCTTACATAAAATGTAGTTACAGTTATGATTTTGGAGACGCAACTGACCGTCAACTCGATAAATCTCGAGTTATCGAGAAAATGAGAAATGTTTTTATGTGGAAACTGTAGTAGAGTGGTTAATACTTTTATTATTATTTTTTTTGAATAAGCATTGGAAAGTATTAAATATTACAGGTGGCTTAAATAAAGTGCCCTGTAAAAGTCAGGTGCTCAACAATATTCAATCAGCGATGAGGTTTCCACCCATCCTGAATATCTTGTTTTGTTGTCGCCACGGAGAAGAGAGCTTGCGAGCTGGTTACCCTACATGTGGGATATGCCGTGATGGTATAGAAAGATATATAGGTTTCTTTCAACTAATACAAAGGTGAAACTGTCCCTGCCATCATTAAATCAATCAGTGATTGTTTAAATATACAAACAATCTATTTTAACAAGAAATAAAAGTATGATATTGGAGTACCTATTGCCAAAAAGTTTATTAGTTTTGACTTACCATTTGACATACAATGTCTATGTCAAGAATGTTTTATTTAAAAAAAAAATGTTTTGAGTATGCTCAAAGCATTCAAAATGTCTTGAAACTGTTGCATAGTTAATCCATAGCTAATCCTAAATGATGTTTTATTTAAAATTTCTCGAGAAATCGATAGCAAGAAAATTACGCTACATGCATAAGTTGTACATATTATTTTTATTATATCTATAAAGACACTATTCTACGATACCCTTCTGAATGAGCCAGATATTAGGTACGGCATACAATAATGCTTTCTACTGTCTGTTTATATGTACATCCGTACTAGTGAAGTGCCGAATATTCTCTTTTAAGTACAAAAAATATGAAGATTAGGATATTTGGAAGTTTGACTGAGTCGAAAAATATCGCTGCTAGTTAAGCTGTTACTGCTACTGTACCATCATTGCATATTATCCCACAAGTGGGGTAGACAGTGAAGTAACTTAATGTAATAAATATGCAAATTGTATTATTATTTTATTTTGTTCTTCACTGTTCATTGGTTTCAATATTACAAATCAAAGCAGTATCATAAAAATATCAGTTATACAATTCAAGAGGGCGAATCAATCGCTTATGTGGTGTTCTCACTTTGGCGAATATCGCCAGGGCACCAAAATATCGCCAGCCATTTGAACCGTGTGAACAAAATGACAGCTAGTCTGAAACGATAAAAACCAGTAGAAACGATATCGTCTTGAGTTGACCACCTTCCAACTTTTTCGTCCGATTGAACGATTCGCGCATGCGCAGATGGGCGCGGCGTTCGTATCTATGGTAAAAACTTTATAGCCTGTAAATTTTGTAATGTTTCCCGCTTCGTGACAGCTGTTTTCTTTATTGTTGGTTTGTGGCGTTTGTTTCCAATAATGAGGCGTCTTATAACCTCTACTATAACATTTTCGACTAAAAATAAACACTTCGCGATCTCCATCTCGACGTCCGCCATTTTGAAAACAGTGTCAAAATCAAAGCGCATCTGACAGATCGTTTCTATATCGGTGGGCTGTGTGAACAGGTGTGACGGTCAATGGATGTCCAGCGAATTTTGTTTTTTCGCCTAGCGATATATTTTGAAATTCGCCTGGCGATATTCGCCAAATGTGAACACCCCATTAAATTCGATGTCTTCCAGCCGATAAAAGTAAGACGTTCAGGATTAGTGGCATTACTCATCGCTGAATTATTGTCTCATTATTATTATTTTTCCGTGGAGCACCCGGCAATAAATTGATCTCCCACTCTTTTCCATAAGTTTATGAGTGTCCTGTAAAAAGCAGGTGTTCGGAAAATAAAGACATTTCTTAAATTCGGCAATGTAATTTGCCACCCATCTTGAATGTCTGAATTTTTTGTTGGCATGGAGAAGACAGCTTGCCTGTATGTTACATGCGACTGGTCAGCTGGCTACCCTACTTGTGGAATATGCCGTGATGGTATAGTATTAATATGCCCCCTTGAAATAGATTTATTCCACAAAATTTTATTTTATAAATTGTCTATTATTATTATATTATTATTAGCATCATAAAAAAAAAGATCTTAATCGTGAAAACTCTAGAATTAAAAAAGAATATTCACATGCATTTACGAATATCACAATTTTATGTTCATATTCGCGAATGTCAAAATCATACATTTGTCACATGACTAGTTCGTAGGTACTATAGATTCAGCGTAGAGTACATTGAATACCGAGTACTATGCTAGTTCATGATATCACATTATACCGTCGGTGGATTCGAGAAACCTTCTATGTGCATTTTTCAAGATTTTATAGGAGATCAAAATATCTGTTTTACTACTATACTATACCATCACGGCATAATATGCTAGTATTATTACCCCACAAACGGGGTACACAGCAGACCACCTGCATGTAATAAAAATTCAAATTGTCCTTTATTTGTCAACAAAAAATTAAAACAATTAGGATAAATACCTTTTTTTTTTTTTTAAAAAAAGATATATCTTGGTTTTGTTATAAACCCAAATACAACCTTATACACCTTTCACAGTAAGCTAAAAGCTTGTGTCGTGAAAGGGGAGTTTGCCGGCACCTGGTATCGAACCCCGGACCTCATGTTCATAAGGCCGAGACTCTACCTTCAGGCTACCGACGAACACAACCCTTTGGACATGTTGAACGAATGAACGAGGTAAGAATGACAAAGAGAATATACTTACCTGAAAGAAAGGGTGTGAGGAAACGCGACCGTCCGAAAACCACGTGGCTTGATCACGTGGATCAAATTCTCAAGGATGGCCGCGTGTTGAGTAAGAGGAACCGATGTGCGTGTATGAGAAACTGTGTGAATGTGGAGGAGGCGAAGGAGGTGTGTAAAGATAGATCTGTTTGGCGTTCCATTCTCTCAGCCTACCCCACTTGGGACCCGGCGTGAGGGTATAGTATAGTATAGTACTGCTCTTGCCTTTGAGTCACGAGGTCCCGGGTTCGATTCCCGGCCAGGGCAAAGTAAAGAATGACCTTTTTCAAATTGTCGTGGGTCTGGGTGTTACATGTATATGTGTGTAGTGCATTGTATATGTGTGTATCGTCGCGTTAGTACCCATAATACAAGATTCATCTTAGTTTGGGACTAGCTCGATCTGTGTGAATTGTCTATGTATGTTATGTTATGTTATGTTAAATACCTACCTTTTACTGGACAATCGTAAACTTACGGAAAAGAGTGAGAGATCATTGTTTTCTCGGATGCTCCACGGCTATATTGTGTTGCTGGATGACATTCTCTTTATATCTGATTCGTTACGCGGATGGTGTTTGAGAAATTCTATAGTTTATTGAACTTCTAGGCATGATCCAAAAATATTCACAAAAGAATAATTTTTCATTCGTACCCAGGAAAAATCAGAACGCAAGAGATTTAATTTCTCTCAATTATTTTTCCATGGAAATTTCAGATTTATCATTATTCATAAATTATTTAATCGGAAGAGGTGGCTCGACGAGACGAATAATTTAGTAAAAATGTATGTACCGCGGCGCGAAATAATATTTCGTTAAACTTTAAAAAGTTGAATATTTTGTCTGCTAAAGGCTTGTTTTGGCAAAAGATAGTTCTTGACCAGTTTTTGAAAGATGAGTATAAGACAAAACCGCGGCATGCTCATCATACTAGATTTAAATCGAATGATGGATACTTGGTACCAAAATATAATAATAAATACGGAAAGAGAACTTTAGAATATAACGTGCCTAAATTGCTTAATATGATGCCGACATCTATTAAGAAATGTGGTAGTAAGATTGCAACAAAAAGACTTGTCAAGGAATGGCTGCTGAAATGTGCATTTGTATATAATTGAAATTTTGTAAATACCTACTTTAGTTGTTAAGTTTATGTTCGATGCTTTGGATTAGGTTGAAATAAATTATGTATAAATATTGTTATTATGTAAGGAACGCGCCGACAAATATATTTTCATGGATTTGGCGCGACTGTATATTTGTATTGAATATTTATATTAAAAAATGAAATAAAAAAATATATATGTATATATACATGGGAGGTTACACAGATCCACCGACAATATGCAATAGTACTAGTAATAGTAGGTATGTGTATTGTAGTCGCCTCGACCCGCCCGCTCCATTGAGAATGTTTCACAGTATGTGAGTGTCTAATATGTATATTCATATGCATATGCAAGCTCTATGCAAAACTCAAGTTGTTTTTCACTTCTGCATATTATGGTGCGTTCATAATGCGTTTAAAAATATATTTTTAAATGTGTGTTAAGTGTATGTACATTTTTCACTTATCGTCGTTGGTTCAATGAAACCTCTTATGTGCTCCAAACCAAATTTTACAGGGGACGCAAAAAAACTGTTTTAAAGTCCACAGATCAACAAATGTAATCAAAATTATTATCAAATTCATGTAAAATTTTAGACGTTTTACATGAAATTGATAATAATTTTGATTACATTTGTTGATCTGTGAACTTTAAAACAGATTTGTTGCATCCCCTGTAAAATTTGGTTTAGAGCACATATATAATAAGAGGTTTCATTGAACCATTTATGAGAATTACTTTAATTAAGTTTAAACTATTCAAGAGTTGTCATAGATTTGTTGCATCCCCTGTAAAATTTGGTTTGGAGCACATATATAATAAGAGGTTTCATTGAACCAACGACGTTATGTATTTATGAGAATTACTTTAATTAAGTTTAAACTATTCAAGAGTTGTCATAGATTTATAATTTAAAAATATTGTATGGTATAAATCAAGATTTAAAGAAATCCAAATATATACTCGTACTATGATATTCGGTCTTCTTCATGTATTGACGCATTCATTCAAATATAAAGTGAAATCCCACCGTGGATCCCTCATAAACAATCCACCACCTTTTTAATAGTAGATAGTACTCACTTAAATACATGTATATACATACGTATATAAACATAGGTGTATGGTTGTGAATGTTAATATTTTTATATTGTAACTTTATATAGGTACTCTTGTTGAATAGTATATTCTATTCCTCTTTAATCTATACTTAAATCACTGTTCACTATACTAACTATGTTCGCCTTTTGTATAAACTTATTCATATAATAAAGTGGTTTTTATTATAATACAGTGGAACCTCTCATAACGAGTTTAATTCATTCCAGACTCGTTATGCGAAACATTTTTTTCTATAGAAATCAATGTAAAATACAATAATGCGTTCCATGCCGAAAGAATAAGTATTCTTGGAGTACTTAATGATTTTTTTTTATTAACGTTTATTCAAATAAAATTACTTACGAGTATAAAAGAGTGTAACATCTTGTAATACAATTTAGATTAGGAAAAAAAGCGTACCTAAATAAAAATATGAATTTATGACAAATAATGAACCAGTTCGATAACGAATGAGTTCGTCGGTAGCCTGGAGGTAGAGTCTCGGCCTCGTAAACAAGGGGTCCGTGGTTCGATACCAGGTGCCGGCAAACTCCCCTTTCACGACACAAGCTTTTAGTAGCTTACTGTGAAAGGTGTATGAGGTTGTATTTGGGTTTATAACAAAAACCCAGATATATCTTAAAAAAAAAAAAATTAACTAGAAAACGAACCGTAAACGTAACCGTTTCGTAGACATTCTTGACACTGCCTTTGAAGCATCCATCTTATTAATTTTATCTTTGTTCTGGAGAATAGTGCAGATCGTTGATGTTGACCGATAGTATGTGCGCACTAGATATGCCACGCTCACATATTGTTCTCGCTTTTCATTGATTTTACGTTTTATTTCAACAGTTATTTTTATTCTCTTCTGGCTGTCTTCTTGTGTTTTTTTCGTCGAGGACAATTTTGAACGGATTATAATACTTTGCACATAAAAAAATACTAATAATATCAATAAAAATTTTGCGAAACCAAGGCGCTAACGGAGCGAATGCTAAACACAGACTGATTTACTGGCGCGGAAGTCCCGGCTCACAAGTGAATGTAAATCGTTATGCGAAATATCGCTCGTTATGGGAGCAACTTTTTCACATTTATTTTTGCTCGTTATGCGAATTACTCGTTATGAGAGGTGCTCGTTATGAGAGGTTCCACTGTATGCTCAAAATATATCTATGGTTTTTTTTTATTATGTTAAACGCAAATTAGATCTGTTTGATTAGCGCTGTGAGCGTACATACATGTGTTTCATACATAAACAAATAGAATTATCCCTCAGTGTAAGAAGTCTACTCAATTTCGAGAGAATAAATTAAAAATTGTTTAAATTGTTGCAAAAATTGGGAAGATTTGTTAAAGAAAATTTTAGAATTTGAATAAATTTTTAATCTCAATATCAACTTCGTATAATATTTTGAACCACTCTAGATCCAGTAACATAAAATCCAGTCCCCGACATTCAATTGTGTCAAAAATTCATAACATAATCAATTTCAGAATTTTGAAACTCATAATAATGTTTCTTATATCAATGTTACTTTTTTTCCAATGTTATCCAAGTGTAAATAAGAATAATGAATATAGGAATAAGAAAAAATATCAGCCCTTCACAATCACCACCTAAATCCTAAAACATAATAATAAAACATAGATACTCTTTCGAATTTAATAAAGATATTTATTATCTTTATTTAGAGGCTGTTTTTTATGCGCACTCCTTGCATCCACTCTAGCGATTTCAGCAGTAGAGTTTTATATTATGTAATATAGGTTCCAGCTATGCATCTTTCTATCTGTAATGTACTTTACTCACACAAGGCACTCTCTACCCTTCAGCATTCACCACTTACCTTGACAAGAAAAACACTTTTCGAGCACCGAAGTTCTATATTATTATTATTCGTATATCTCATACTGCACTTTGCCCGAACAAATAAAGCGTGTCATTGTCAATTATTTCCCAAGAATACAAAAACACTTTTCGAGCACCGAAGTTCTTTATTATTATTATTCATATATCTCATATGTACTGCACTTTGCCCGAACAAATAAAGCGTGTTATTGTCAATTATTTCCCAAGAATACAAAAACACTTTTCGAGCACCGAAGTTCTATATTATTATTATTCATATATCTTATACTGCACTTTGCCCGAACAAATAAAGCGTGTCATTGTCAATTATTTCCCAAGAATACAAAACCACTTCTCGATCTGTTATGGTGCGTTTCTGTGTTTCGGGTACCAAAACAACGCCAACATGCCCGACGGCTGTATCGTGTAATAATTATAGCGCCACTATACTATACTACACAATAACCTCATGTCTTATCACAAGTGGGGTAGGAAGAGAGAATGTAATGTCATATAGAACCAACATTCACTTAGAATCACCAATAGCAAAGGCAATCCGATTGTTTAATAGTACTGCCCCAAATAAAGACATATTCCACTAACTTACTTCAACCTTCATTTCACACATTTTTCTTTCTTTCAAAGGTTTCTCTTTCAAACAACAGCACTTTCATCTTCGTACCATTCATTTTCATCCCATTCGTTCTGCAATTATCATAGACACACGACACAAACTTTTGTCACAACTTTTGTTCAAACTCATGTCCCAATACGATTGAGTTTCTCCAGCAAACCGTTAATCTTCTCCAAAATGTAATAAAATTCAAAATAGTCAAACATTCAGCGATGAGACGTATTACCAATCCTGGAAAAGTAATTAAAGTAATACGATGCCCTGCGAAATATCCAAAAAAATATTTAGTAATATTTCACCGATAACAAATTCGGACTTTGATTGTTTTCGGACTTTGACCATCAAATAAATTAACAATGATAATATGATCTGGCAGGTTTTACTATGACTCTGTATATGTTTATATAGACGTCTATTGTTTATTAATAAATGAATGAATGGGTGAGTGAATGTATTGTACATAAAACACACAATTTCCAATTAACAAAGATTCCTACGTTCTGTTGCTTTTGTCATATCATGACACTCGTGCACCCTAACATTCTGGCAAGTGACAACACTGTACATGAAAAGCTCTGCAATAGAAGAGGTTTTCATTCATTCGTACCATTCAACCTGCCAAGCATACAAAGATCTACACTAAATAGACTAATAATACAAGACATGGCAAATGGTATAGAACATGTGCACCAATGAGTTTTGTCCTCTAGTCCTGAGTGTGAATGCGACTCACAATTAATACCAGACAATTTACCTTATTGTGGAGTGTCCTCTGTATGGTTTTAAGTTTAGTTGGGGGGGCCTACATGAGGTGATCGTCGCTGCAGCCAACAGGCTGAGAAGTTTACCATTGGATCTATAGGACCACAATGCCAAATGTTTTAAAAAATCTATACTATCACGGCATGTCCTACAAATAAGCTAAAATAGCTAGTGGACTAAGTACATATAACAATCATATCTAATTGACATTTCCTAACTATATTACAATTTTAATTCTTGACATAATTATGTACTAAACATTTCATTGACATTCTATACCGACACTCCGATATTTTGTGATTCGACTTAAGTTATTGTTATTATGAATTGATTACCATTTGTGTTTTGTTCTTCGCCAATTTTTGTTTTTGTCTTGCTCCAACTATGTTGTGAATGAGAAATTTGATTTGTATTTTTTTTTATGTAAATAGTTTTTTTGTTCAGATAATGTGAACGTATCTAAACGTCGATTATTTTGAATTATTTTTTATTTAGATAGGTAAGTAGTATTTTACCTAGAGAATAAGAATCCGGTTAAATTTTGTGAATTTTTACACAAAAAAAAATATTATTTTCATTTTTCGTAAGCGTTCAACATCTCACAAGTATACTTATGTTTTTAAATTTGATTGGAAAGTCTTCTTATCTGTGACAATAAAAGATAGATCGTGGATAAATGGAAGAAATCACTTCATAGTGATAATCTCGCTACTCTATAATCATCGTCTTAGTATTTGAAATTTTATATTGATTTGTTTACAACTGTTATAATATAATGATGATGTGCAAAACGAATAAAATAAATAAACAAAAGTTAAGAAATTTGTAATGCACGGTTTATTTACTTCATCGCTGAGCTAAAGGTGTTAAATGTCCTAAACGTGATGTATTACGAATTGCACAGGACACTCAAAAACTAACAAAAAAGTGAGAAAAATTTATTGTTATTTAGTAGGGCAATCAGCATTAATTGCATACAAATTATAATCAAATCACGTTTGTAATAATTTTCTTTCCCTAATAATTAAAATAATTATGAAATATTAATATAAGCATTTTCACTAGAGGAGAAATTGTGCAAAGAGGACAAAGTTTAAACAGGTTACAAAGAAACAATAGAGGAAAGGAAACAAGACCGGCACTTGTCGGTAACAAAAGAAGAGAAGCGTCTGGGGAAAGTAAAGATGAGGGAATGAGCCTCTTCGGTATACACGTCATTCAATGAACTGAAAAGAAAAGAATATCAATTGTATGTATGTTTGTTTATATTTGCAATTTGTTCTATTGTTTCTTATACAACTGGAATAAAATATTTCTTTATTGTTAATATCAACGATATTAATCGATTTGAGATATAGAGTGTTTTCATTTTTTTAATATTTATATATTTTTTTTTTTATTTATTTATACAATGAACGGCTATATAAGCCTTTGACATGAAAAAATATTCAATAAAAACAACAATATATAGTGGAAAACATATTACAAAAGTACCTACACATACACATTAGCATGAGTACATATGAAGCAATCTTTTTTTTATATACTAAATTGATGAAAGAAGTAGGTACCTAAGAAACAAAACGCAATCGAATGAAGAGTCATGGACATTTAAATTTAATACACGAAACATCATAATATATAAGGCTTAGAAAAGACAATGTCACCTTATTTGGTAATGTTCTCCGGACGGGACTTGAACCCGCAACCCATCCTTTTCGTGAGGTATGCTTTGTCCAATTACGCTACCGGGCGACATGCCGAAGACTCCGATATTCTATTTTATAAGCTTCAATGACAGCATAATGTGTAACCATTGTTCTGGGAAACCGCATGCTGTAAAAATAACATCAATAAACATACACATGGCAATAGATTGGTCACATCGCAAGACGAAAAGATACATGATGAACCCTTAAAATTCCTAAATCACTCGCAAACGAGTGGATGGCCTTGAGAAGAATAGAATAGAACCCTTAAAATTCTAATAGAGACCATGAGGTGTTAAAATAACTCTAAAAATAAAGTTTGATGACATTGTTCAAGTGAAAACTGAAAGAACGTGTTACTAGAGATCGTCGAAAAGCATGCAATAATTTTGACGAAACCTATATCCACCAATAAGAGAGTTGAGGGCTAGTAGTAGTAGTCATTCAATAGATACCATTAATCTAGAAAAGTTAATGGAAAATTCAAAATTTGATACAGTGAATAAAACCAATTTGTTCACAAACATTAAATGCATTGTACAATAATCTGTTAAATAATAATATTGCAAATGTAGGCAGGAAACATTAAATAATTCCCTCTAACGAATACCTTTCATCGTCCGATATGCATATATATTTTATGCAGGTTTTTTCTCTATTGAATTTTGCATTTGCAGCCGGTAACTACCTAGCTTAGCTATATCAGATATGAACGGAATCTAATTAACAGTATATAACTATAGCTAAAGCTACACACTTTTATATAGGTATGTATATGTCGGCTGTATGACCATAGCTAGTGCAGAATACACTTGGATTATGTTATAATACGATGTTTCAAACAACATCGAACACAAGCTGAGATAATATTTTTTTTGTATTTAGTTTGTTTTTAATGTGACATTTACAGTTGTATAGGTTATAAGTGACAAAAATAAAAGAAATAATAAAAAAACACTATGTTACTCTGGTCATACATTATGCAAACTCGATCATCATTGGGTAATTCATACATTAAATTGTTGCTATGGTCATACATTAAGCAAACTTCATGATGGTGGATTGACATTAGACCGACAAAAATGTGGCAAAAAGAGATGGCTAAATAGAGGTGTGAGGCTGGTTTCTGACCTGTGTTCCTGGGAGGAATTGTAACGATTATTTTATTATCTGAATAGGTTTTATAGCATAGCCTCAGCTGCTCAATTGTATTAACTAAACAAAAACACCACTTACTATGTTTGAGAAATGACACTATCTTTTTTTATATTATAGCTTAAAAACATATCTACTGAGAACTACATGAACTACACTGAGAACTACATGACTTGACCACGTGTATCAAGTTCTCAAAGACGGCATATATAAATTGCCGTGCATGTATGAGAAATTGCAAGAATGTAAAGAATATGTAAGGAATATGGCGTTCAATAAAGTTCTCTCTGCCTACCCCATTTGGTACAAGGCTTGAGAGTATAGATAAATAGAGAGATAGAGGTAGGTTTGATACATTGTTGTATAACACACTCCATGGGATATTATACCCACATATAATTACATAACAATCTATATAGTTACAACACTATATGTAGATATACATTGTGCAACATGCCTCGCTCTTTTCCCTTATCAATAATGGCTGGTGGTGTTTGCACTATGGAAATAATACAGGGAAGGACAACTCTAAAATAATATTCCTACAGATTGGCTATTGAAAAAATATAGCTAGGTATATGTAAAGGGTTGTTCAACAAGAACTTTGTTTTTTAATTGTGGCAACACCAGCAACATGATAGTTTTGACATTTAATTTTTTGACGTATTCGTAGTGGATGCATTGGCAATTGTTGCAATGAATTCAATTTCGCTTGAAAATCGCATTAAAATAATTAAAATCCATTATGAAAATGGTGGTTCTGCTAAAGTGACATTTCGTCAAATTCGTGATATTTTCGGACAACATAATCGTCCTTCTGAGACCGCTATTAAGAATTTGGTCGCTAAATTTGATTCGACAGGCTCGATACAAAATGTGTTAACACCAACGCGTGTACGACCGGGTCGTTCAACTGAAAACATCGCAGCCGTGAGCCACAGTGTTGAAGCAGATCCAAATTTGTCAATTCCTCGACGTTCTCGACAATTGGGGTTATCCAAAACCACCACATGGCGAATTTTGCGTAAGGATTTGGCTTTGAAGCCTTACAAGGTTCAACTGGTGCAGGAATTGAAGCCGAACGACCATTCAAATCGCCGTAGATTCGCTCAATTCATTCAGGAACAACCCGCTGGTTTTTCTGAAAAAATCATTTTTTCAGACGAAGCCCATTTTCACTTGTCAGGGTACGTCAACAAGCAAAATTGCCGCATTTGGGCTTCTGAAAATCCTAGAGCAATTATTGAGAAGCCGTTGCATGCTCAGCGTGTCACTGTATGGTGCGCTATGTGGTCTGGAGGCGTGATTGGGCCGTTTTTTTTCGAAGATGAGACTGGAAATGCGGTAACGGTCAATGGATCCCGCTATCGCAAGATGTTGACAACTCAATTTTGGCCTATTATTGATGACGTGGATATCACTGACATGTGGTTTCAACAGGACGGTGCCACATGTCACACAGCCAATGAAACGATCAATTTATTGCAAACCAAATTTCCCGATCGCATGATTTCACGAAACTCAGCTGTTAAGTGGCCAGCCAGATCGTGTGATTTAACGCCACTGGATTATTTTTTGTGGGGCTATGTTAAAAAAGTTTACTTCATTGCACACAGTAGGTAAAGTATTGGTCTCCCACTCTTTTCCGTAAATTTTCGAATGTTAAGGACAGAGTCTATACGGAGCCAATCGAATCGATTGCAGCCTTAAAACTCAAAATCCGTGATGTGATTAGCGAAATAGTCCCGCCATTTTGCCAAAAAGTGATTAAAAACTTTGATGAAAGAATCGACATCTGTCAGCGTGCTCGTGGTGGATATTTGTCAGATATCATTTTTCATGCATAATTGCCAAACTTTTCTCTTTGTAATTCAATAAAAATTTTAATCATCTTCATCAAATTTTTTTGTTTTATTTTGTTTTAAAAAACAAAGTCCTTGTTGAAAAACCCTTTACATAATTTCAATATCTGGTGAATAATTGTCCATCGTGCTTAGATTTTGATGCTCGTTGCTTGAATAATCTTTCGTCTTCACCCAAAGTTTTATCAGAATTTAAATCTCCAGATAAGAAAAAGTTTTATCTTCTGACCCAGTATATGCATTTCCTGACGTCCCCCCCCCCCCTCCTTCCCTCTTATTCACTAGTCTCTTCATCATGTTTGGATGTGCATGTTAATTTTTTAGTGCTTAAATGTATTGTTGAACGAAGTTTTCGCATTAAACTGGATTTTTACACCTGCCTAAGTAAAGCACCCGATTTCGATTTTTAGAAATATGCTTATTTATAAACGAGAACTGTGAAGCTATAATCAAGTTTTTTTGTAAGTAAAAAACTAATATTGGTAATCAATATTTATTTTATCAAATCAAAATGTTCATAGAGTCAACAAGTTTATAGAGTTTTTCAACCGAACTTGTTGAAAATTTAATATTTTACCGTCTTTGCTAAAGAGCGACTTTAAGACATTTAACATCTTCAGTTCAGCAGTGAAGAGGTATGCCACCCATTCTAGATATCTTGACATTTATTCACATGAATTTATTACATGCAGCGAGTACGCTGACTACCCCACTTATGGAAAATGCCGTATGTAGGAACTAATTTATTTTATAATTTAATATGGTACACAACGGAACATGCAAAAATACAAATATGTAAGCAATGATAATATTCCAACAGTCTTACATCCAAACAGTGCACACTTCAGCAATAAAATGCAAAATAAACATATAAAAAGTCACAATCTCGCACACACAATACAACCCATTCATATAAATACCTACAATTACTTATTTACTTACTTATTTACTAATTTATCTATTCACGGCCTGGGCCTTTTACATATAAATATTAACATAATTATAATAATGTACACAAACAGTATTGACACACACAACACATAAAATGGACAATAAAACAAGAACCACAAATGAATAAAAATTTAAACACAGGTACATTGGGAAAACGAACGGAATTTTTTTTTTTTTTTAGATTTTATATGTCAACTTGATAATATCTTTTACAATAAAGGTATGATATTCAGTTCACCTCTGAGATAGACTCCAAACCAAAAACGTGACGACCGATAAGTCTCTTAAATCCATGTTGTTGTACCAGCCATGTCGTACTGCGAAAAGTTCTTATTGTGAGTATCGCACATTCTATAAAAAGGGTTTCTTTAGCCTGCAATAGTTTTTGTTTTATTAACATCAAATGAAATGAAAATAGAAAACATGATCTTGTCAAAGTTTTCATTTCATTTCGACTTGAAAATCAAAAGTTTTCGACACCTTTACACAACCTATACATAGTTGCGATTGTATAATGGTATGTATGTACACTGTATAGATATGTGTATTTCCATTAAAAATCTCTACTCACTCTCTCTATCTCTCCCTATATATGTACCTAGTGTCTATCATTACATATTCATTCATACCTTCATGCGCTTCGTTTCCATTTGCGTTGGAATCATCACTTTATAAAATGTTTTTATTTTTTATTTTATCTAAATAAACTCATTCACACCAGGCAACACTTTGATTTGCACCTATAATATTCGTATTAACAACCTATATAAAATGTTGGATGATTTGTTCGGCGCCGTTTAATGGAGTATCCATCTTAAGGGCGAGATTCTATCTATCTATAATGATAAACTTTATTACACAACACATAATTACAAAGTTATAAAAACAAAGATTTTTTTTTTTTGGACAATTTTTTTTTTTATTTTTTTATAGCGAGACATTAAAAAATACATACAGCCCTAAATTTTCACGCTTTTACCATCAACCCCTATTTTTTAATAGCGATATTAGTAATCTAGAAATAATGTATATTATGGCAAAACAAAATTTTGCCGTGGCAGCTAGTATAAAATATAAATATTGAAAATTGAGATAATTTCTTTGGCAAGTATACCTACATCCCTCAAACCTTAAAGGATTAAATGACACCAAAAAATATCAAAAATATAATACTAGTTTATGATTTCTGTTCAAATGTATCATAAAAAAAATTCATGCAAATCTCTCAACGTATTAGTTTATTTTTTTTATAAAAAGCATTAATTTCCTATAGTAAATGTATCTTCAACGGATATACAGATAAATATACATCTAGGTATACTAAGATACTGAAATGTTCGAAAATATTTTTTAAATATTCACTTTGTTGCAAATCATACGAAAGAATTGAAATTATTTTTCCATTTATCTGTACACATTATATGTATATAGTTGTTACCCTTTTATCTGATTTTCCCGATCACATCACAATCGCACATTGTTGAGAGTATTACGTAAATAATATTATGTTATGTACTGTATAAAATATAATATTATGAAATAATAATATTTTTAAAACCCACTCTATTCCTCAATCATCCTATTGTAATCCTCCCCCTTAACCTCCCCCCCCCCCACTTATCCATCTACTACTAAAGAAATCTTCAAAAGCTTAAACCCACGATAAAGCTTAGTAGGTGTACAGAAAAAGTACTCCCAATGCTGTCTCAGTCTAAAAATGTTAAGTTTTTTAAAGAAAGAGTTTGAGCACTCTTCTGGTTGTATAAAAACATCGTTCATTGAATATTTTTCTCAAGATCTTCCCATAAGTATGAAAAATCCTGTCAAATGCAAACATCACTTCATTATTCTGCCAAATGGCTTCTTTTCTTATTTTGTTTCTCTAATTATCAATATGCGAAAAAAAAGGCAAATGTACTTAGTATGATCACAAATTTCTTATAAGGTATATCCAAAGAGAAGACCTTTTTAAGAGAGCTTCCTAGCAAAAACGGTAAAATATTAAATTTTCAACAAGTTTGGCAGAAAAAGTCTCAAAACTCGTTGACGCTGCGAACATTTTGATGCGCTCTTAATATTATAAACTATATCTAGGCTCATATCTTTTAAATAATAATCAAAGGCATTTATAGTATAGAATCAAAATCCAAAGAAAAAATTGGTGATTCCACCAACATAATTTCATAAAAATCAGTCTAAAGGACGCTGGTAGAAAAGGGTTCATTTAAACACTTTGTCAGGTATATTAGACGTAGATTGCCTTCAACAAAAAATCGAAGATATTGGAATCCCCAAATATTGACTTAAGCGCAAGGAAGAACCTTACTAAAGCCTTTATATGGAACATTCTGCTTTATGGTTGTGAGACATGGACCATCAGCAAGAGTGAAAGCGGACGGTTGGCGGCCTTTGAAATGTGGTGCTACAGACGCATGCTTAAGATCCATTGGTCGGAGCACGTCGAAAACGAAGAAGTATTAACCAGGGTAGGCGAAAAAAGGCAACTCCTTAAGAGAATCAGCCAGCAACGAGCTAACTGGATTGGCCACAACATTAGGCACCCAGGACTACTCATCGCCATCGCGGAGGGTAAGACCGAGGGGACAAATAGCAGAGGCCGACCAAGAGACGCATATATGGACCAACTGAAGAGGGACATGAACTGTGGCTCATACGTAGAGCTGAAAAGACTGGCTGAGAATAGAGACGAATGGAGAAGAAAAACCAAACTCGTTGCAGACCAATCCAATGGATTGTAACTCATTATATATATATTAGACGTACCTACTATAAACTTCGCATACTAATTATTATAAAATTCTAATATTATAAATAAAAATGGATTGGCCATGTATGTCATTCCATAACTTGAGAATGGCTAAACCAAATTGGCTAATTTTTAATTATCAGGAGACGATTTGCATGAAAGCAAATTTTTGGAAAATCCAACAGAAAAGTCGGAAATTCGGATTGTATTTTTGAATGAAAATGACGTTTGTTGTGTTTTAAAAACAATATGGAGAATTATACAAAATCAACGATGAAGTTTTTTCATGGAGTGGCCTATTTACAGAATATTTTTTGTATAAATTTTCAAATTAGAATCATTATCCATACAATTTAATAACTGTGGTCCTGAAATTGCAATTTTGAAAAAATCATGGAAAGAATTTTAATAAATTTAATGTTCTGTGAAAAAATATTCTTCAAGAAAACCAAGGTGTTTTTGAATTAATTCAAATTCCTATACCATTTTAAAAATTTAGCGACGGGAGGAGGGTAGAAAGCCACCAATACCGGAACCAGCAAATTTTTTAAAGTAGTCTATGAGAAAAAAAAGCTTAGGGACCTCGGGAGTTTGTAAAGAGATTAAAAATAATATTAATCACTCATTGATTGTTAGGCGGTACGAAGTTCGCTGGGTCAGCTAGTATATTTTAAAATTTTCGTGTCACGGTGTTTGTTATCATACTCTTCCAAAACGGCTGGACCAATTTTGATGAAAATTTGTGTGCATATCGGGTAGGTCTGAGAATAGGCCAACATCTATTTTTCATACCCCTAAAAGTTATGGGTAGTCCCCGAATTTTTTTTGGGGCAATTTTTTATTTTTTTATGGTGAGGCATTAAAAAATACATACAGCCCTAAATTTTCACCCTTCTACCATCAACCCCTATTTTTTAATAGGGATAGTAGTAATCTTGAAATAATTTATAAGACAAAACAATGTTTGACAGGTCAGCTAGTGATATTATAAAATATACAGTCAAAATAAATAAGTTAGACCCGCGTCGAGAGAGGCTCCTCACAGTTTTATCTTGTGTACATTTAAACATATATTGCCCTTTAATACTGTTGTACTTATCGTTTGAATAATATGAGTACTAAGTATGTACATAATATGTAGGATATGAAGAAATATAATAATAATTATTGAAAGATATCACGAAAAATGAAATGATTTGTAAATGAAACGAGATATTATTATTAATAAAAGCTTTCAGTACAAGAGTGCTGATTGTTTGGTGGAATTGTAAAAAACAGAGTGAAAAAACGATGAAGTGTTTTAAATGTGGATTAAATGGTTGTATCCCGTGGAGCACCCGGTAAAGAATTGGTCTCTCACTCTTCTCCGTATGTTTTCTAGTGTCCTGTAGAAGGCAGGTGCTTGAAAAAGTTAAGACATTTTATTATTTTACATCTTAAACTCTGTGATGAGGTTTTCCACCCATCCTGAATGTCTTGATTTTATATTTTATATTTTAATTTTATTTTTTTTATATTTTATTTACCCCACTTGTGGGATATGCCGTGATGGTACAGTATATTAGTGAAGTATTGTATTGAATAGTTGTATATATAGGTGTATTGTACACATTCCCAATGATATTGAATCCATTAATTGTATCGGCATTTACTTTGTAACACTTCATTTTAAATTATCAAATAAAATAAAATAAATATTTATTATTTTTGTTTCGTGTTACTGTTGAGTCTCAACAGTAACACGAAACAAAAATAATAAATATTTATTTTATTTTATTTGATAATTTATATTGAATCCATATTATATAAATATTACTAAATCCATATTATAGCTAGGTATATGTGTTTCGTCTAATCATTTATATAATAATATTGCTATTAATTTGTGTATCTTTTTAATTAAAAAATAATAATAATTTTAGTGAATAATATTTGCTGGAATAGTTATCGTATATTATTTAGCACTTTTTACAAACTGAAATCATAGTGGCCCTTATCACTCGTAAACGAGTTGATGGCCTTTGAAAATAGAATAGAACTGTTGTATAATCCCAAGAATTGATGTAGGTATGAATAAATAAATAAATAAATAAGTTCTCCCTCTCTTTTCTGTTAATTTCCGTTTCTGTTAGTGTCGTTGTTAATGTATAAGACATTTAAAATCTCCGATTAATCGATGATGAGGTATGCCACCCGTTCTGAATGACTTTTATTTTTATTGGGACAGGGGGAACAATCTTCATGTTCCTTATAATATGCAGTTAGTATACCCTGGCTTTGCCAAGGTCCTGACAATGTCCTAACAAGACGAAAGACGTCTCTCTCAAGAATAATTCAAATAGTAGAATAAAACATTTGTTTCATTAATTTCGGTATGGAATTTTACTACCTGAACACCGAAACAGTGAATACTTGTAAGATAAGCCATGATGTGATAGTACGAATATAATTGTAGGTATTATTGTTGTAATTTTTATTTGATATTTTACTATATATTGTCAATTTCTCTTGTTACAGTGATGGCGGAGGAAGATCAGGTGTGTACTTGGCTATTGACGCTAATATGGAACTGGCTGAAGAAGAGGATGCCTTCGATGTATTCGGATATCTGAAGAAACTGAGACAATCAAGAAAGGGACTCATAGAAAATGTGGTATGTATATTTATTTCATACTAAAGAAAAATCACCATAAACAATATTTATCTGTTTATAAATATTGTGAAGCCTTCTCCAAGAACTATGTAACTTGACTACGTTGATCAAATTCTTAAGGAACACCGCGTTTTTGGATGATATTTCTGACGAAAATCCATTTTCCAGACAATTTTATTATGAACATAAATATAATATTATTTGGTATCATACTAACTTACTTACTTCCGATGGCTGAACAGCCCTTGCAGGATCTTTGCCTCCGAAACAGGAGATCTCCAAGCCTTTCTATCTTGAGCAATGAACTGCCAGTCGTCTTTAGCATTTAGCTCCTCTAGATCTCGGTTGATATTGTCCAACAATCTTTATATTGGTCTGCCTAACGGTCTTCTGCCCTCGGTTATACGCTGCTCGGATATAATACTTGGTATCATGCCCATATTTATTTTAATTACAAACTTACAAATGGTAGAAGAGAAGTTCTTCAATCTTAAAATAGCTATACTATACTATACTCTCATGTCGTGTCCCAAGTGGAGTAGGCAGAGAGAACAGAACGCCATATAAATCTACCTTTACATACTTCTTATTTCGCTTCTTCTGCATTCATACAATTTCTCATATACGCAGTTGAATTCTCTAACATAACACGCGGCCGTCTTTGAGAATTAAGTCCACGTGATCAAACTACGTTATTCACGGACGCCAGGTCTTCCTCACACCTCTTCTTTCAGATAGGTAAGTATATCCTCTTTGTCATCCTTTTTGGATATCATAATAATATAATGATAATATGATACATAAAGTGATATAATGAATTTGATATAGGTGATACCATCATATTATTATTAATTTCCCTTGGGACAATGTGACTTCCAGGACATATATGTATGTATTTATGGATGTATGGGAGGGTGAGATCATTATCTGACTATAATTTTACCTACCTTTACTCAAATCGGAAGAAAACGTAAAACGTATAACTACACGTAATGAAGATGTACATTACTTTATTCGACAAATAAATCACTTAAAACTAGAGACAATACAATATTTGATAAGGTTTTTTTATTTTGCTAACATTGCATATTTTCCATAATGTTTATATATATATACTAATTTGTACAGTATTCATGTTATTTATTTATATGTATATATAGCAACAATTCAATTATAAAACATAAAAATGGTATTTGAAAATATACAAAAAATAACAAAATCTGCCCCCCCCCCAGACAGCACCATAGAGCTGGTATTAGGGGTTAGAAGATCTTCAAATGAATTTGTCTTCTATAAAGCACATAATTTACCTCTTGTTTTAACACAAAACATTAAAATTAGAAAAACAAAAATCCGGCAATCAAAAACTAATATCTCTTCTTTCTAATGTACCTACGTTTCTTCAATTGCCTCTTGAAGGTATAATAACTATATAATAATATATTGAAATATTTATTATTGTTATATTTTATATTGTGCCAACTTTACTTTTAAAAGGCCAGTGGGCCGTTGATGTATCAATTAATAAATATCACCAATATGGATACAATTATATATACCTTCTTCAGTTCATCATTTACGACCCATGCAATTAGAATGTGGAATAATTTGCCTTGCAATATTAGAAACTCCCCTACAATAGGTACACGTTTTTAAAAATAATCTAAAATTCATAGATTTATCCTAAACAGTTCATTCCCGTGCCTTAAAAGGCCCCTTTAGCAAAAACGATAAAACATTCAATTTTCAACAAGTTTGGTACACAAACTCTCAAAACTTGTTGACCCTTCGAACATTTTGATTTGATAAAATATGAAAACAAATATTAATTACCAATATCAAACTTTAACTTAAAAAAAAACTTGATTTTAGCTTCATAGTATTCGTTTATAAAAAAGCATATTTCTAAAAATCGAATTCGGGGGTGTGTTTGGTACATGAATGCTCGAGAATCGTACAAGTTTTGATATTTTTTTTTTAATATTACGAATACTTAGATAGTTATTACAATTATAGAACAAAATAATTACATTTTTTTTTGTTTTTTTTTTCATGTATATTGACCGATTTAAAAAATTCTTTTTTTGATAAAATTTCTCATATTTTGGAACCAAAAATCACCACATGAACTCGATTTTGTGTATACTAAAAAAAGTTTACTAAAATCTATAGTATTTATATGCTTGATAGGATGAATAAAAAATATATATATTTTACAAATAATTTGTATTTTGATATAAAAAAGAGTACCCAAATAAATCTCGTTAGTCTGCGATTTATTTATTTTTTAGTAAAAAACTAATGTTTGTTATAAATATTTGTTTTTTATTTTATCAAATCAATATGTTCGCCAGGGTCAACAAGTTTTGGCAGTTTTTCTATCAAATTTGTTGAAAATAGAATATTTTACCGTTTTTGCTAAACGGGGCCCTTAATCCTTAATTTTGTATTATTCATTGCAGGAAACATATGACATAATATGTATGTATAATGTTCTACTTACGGCTAAGAATGTAATTAGTGATAATTAAGTTTAGTGTTTACTGTTGACATTTAGTATTGATTACACACATTCTCAACAGAATATCACAAATTATTTTGGTTGGTTGGAAGATAATAATATTGCCCCTGGAAGCTAGTCTTGAAAAGCTCGTCAATGGTGCAAGTGCACTGAAATCGCGATGGCGTATTTTAAATTAATGTAAAAAATAAACATAGCAAATCAAGTTTCAATATCTTATTTAATTATGTCTAGGAATTGTTACATAGTTAATGCCTCAAAAATAAGTGAAATAAGTAATATTTTTTTAAAAAAATGGAACAATTAACTAATGATTTTGTGCAATGGGTGGTTTAGTTACAGAATCGTGATTTTCCAATACCTAACTATTTATTTATTCCTGTTAATTAAATCTGATCATTAATCAAATTATTATCCCGCTACCCCTTCCCTATATATTGTTATGTTCATCCCTCCTATCTGTCCCACCCTTACCCCCACCCTCTTACAATAAATAATATACACCCCCAGAGAGATTTCAGCTTATTCAGTTGATGGAGTTCTGTTACCTGATCTCGGTATAAGTTTCTTCTTTCAGAAAGAATAATATTTGGAGATGAAAGGGAGGAAAGATTTAACCGATATTTATTATTTAACAATCACAATTATCATTTGATTTGGCACTTGGAATCGTCAGGCAATTATATTATGTACCTATACGTGTTTCTTTATAGTAATCTTTAACGTCCTCCATGTTTACTACATGCAATAAGTCTGATAGCTACCCCGCCTGTGTGTGATGCCGTATTGGTATTGACAGATAAAAGATAGATTATTTTTTTTTATTTGTTTATTTTAACAAGCACCAAATAAACAATAACTACATTATATATAATAAGTACTGATAAAAGGTAAATCTTTCAGGAATCCGCTATCATCGAACACAATACGCCACAATTAATTTAAAAGATATAGGTTAAAGATATAGTTATATCTATCAATCAATCATTTCTCTCTATCGTGGTTAAACCACGTAGTTCTCGGACGTCTGCACTTTCTCACACTACCTCTTTTAGACAAATACGCCCTCTTTTTCGTACTTCCATCACCCATTTGCTACACGTGTCCAAACCACTGTAATTTATTTACTCGCATTCTATCCACAACACTCCTGCCGCAAATATGTAATTACCATTATTATACTTTTATTTATTTATTTATTTCAATAGATACAACAGCTTTCACAATGAATAATACAATAATATACATTTAATCATTTACATCGCCAATTAAAGTATCTTAACTATGAACAATTTAACAGCAAAATATTTAAAAAATAATAAATTATAGGAAGGGGAAGGAAGGGAGAAGGGAATACAACCTAATTCAATGTAGGTATAATGGTGTATCACATAGTAACTTATTATATAGATAGGTATACATACAATGTACTGTAGCTATGACAAAAAAAAAATATTATAATATATTGGTAGATGTTAAATGGTGACAATAATATTATTTTAGTAATACATTTCAATATACAATGTATCCAATCAACAATAAGTAGCACAGGATCCAAAAGCCGTACAGTAATCATACGTCAATTGGAAATAAACCCGCACTTTGCATAGTATTAATCTCGTCCAAGAAAAAGTTAAAAAAAATATTAAACAAAAAAATGTATGTTGTTCCGTTTTTCGTTCACCACCTCGCACCTTCATCCATCTACGCAATTCAATGGTCCTTTTTTCATTTACTTACTTATATATTTCCTTTGTAGAAGAAACTGTATACGAATCTATCTACATACAGCTGATGGAGGTGAAAGTAGGTACCACCTCAACATCCCAAATAAATGCGTAGCAGATTAAACATAATGCGAGCCATGGGTTACATAAATAATTAATTAATATTGTTTTATCTTATTCAATTCACTAATATATACAATAGATACCCAAGAGATAGGTATTCAGCGAGTATTTTTTAGATTACACTAGCAATACAATCCGAAGAATTACTCTTAAAGTGCTCTATATTCTTATTCATTACCTTTTTCGGTCCATCTTGGAATACTGCCCATTTTATGAATTTCCACCCCTTTCTGTCCTAGAAGTGCTGCGTTTATGCATCAAGTGAAGAAGGATATGAACTGTGGCACATAGGTAGAATTAAAGAGACTAGTATAAAATAGGGAGGAATGGAGAAGAAAATTCAAACTCATCGTGCAGACCAATCCAATGGATTGTAGCTCACTATATATGGCCTTTATCATTTAATTTCTTTACCCAATTTATAAACAAAACTTCAAAACTATGTTATGGTAGGTGTCAAAAATTAATTTTATCAACTTTCTTTTTTCCCAGGACCAATACAAATTTGTTTATGATACTCTTGAGGAGCACATAGTCTGCGGAATCTCCTGGTTTCCTGTCAAAGAGCTGTCACAGTGTCTGAAACAGAAGGCTCAGAGGGACACCACTACCAGACTGAACTCTTACCAGAAGGAGTACGCTCAGATCTGCAGACAAACTCCAAGATTTACCATCGGAGACTGTGCTGGAGGTCATAGAGGAGATAACAGGGAGAAGAACAGAGATGTGCTGGTTGTACCACGTAAGTAAATATATTTCATTTCCAGGGAAAAGACAGTGATTAGAAACTATTGCATAGTCACAGATTTAACTAAACAACTTCCAGGTTCTACATTGTTCAAAAAAATTTAACGAGATCTGAAATATGAGATCTCAAAAAAATACTGCTTCTATGATTTGCATTAAATGTTTCTCGATCGTGACAATGAGAATAGCGTAATTGATGAACGTTGGCCATGGACATCGAAAATGGTCACTTAAGCCTACCTAGAACCAATTTATAAACGCTGGAACTCCTTTCTCACTTCTTTCGATAAGATTGTGCAGAAATATTGTGTAAACACGGTTCTCCAATCGCGATGTCTTGTTTTTCTATACATTATACTTTTAAAACCGCACACGTTTTAAGACTTAAAACAATTATGTAATTTGTATTAAATTTCTCAAAATGATAGACATATAAACCACTTCCGTTTTGAAAACCATCGTCTTTGTTGAGCTTTGTCTACTGATCATCCTTCACCCTTGTATATCAACCATTAGTCCTCTCTCTCTCTCTCTCTCTCTTTCTCTCTACCTCTCTACCTCTTAGGTAACGGAATATGTTGAATAAAGTAAACAAAATTATCAGAAAGATGTGTTTAAAATAAAAAGCGTACATACGAGCTTAAATATTCTAACCTAAGAGCTTTCTCTACTCTGCGCTCCCTCGCGTAGCTACCACAAGGTCTGAATTGAAGAGTCACTATACAAGTGCCTACTTAAATCATGGATTTGTTGAGCTTTACTGAATCTCGACGCGAGAATTTTTAATTGAATATTGATCCACCAGAGTGCACGGCATGTGGATTGATACAAACTATCGACCATCTGATAAACGAGTGTCTAACACATGCATTTCAAGAAGAACTTCAGGACTTATACGCTCTTACAAACGACATCCAATGGCTGCGGAATTTAGCTGTCAAGTTGTGAACGACCATAAGGAGAACAAATGCATGTACATAATATAATTCTTTTGTATTTCATCTCATAGTTATGTTTGTTTGAAACCACATGTCTGACATTGTTGTTGCATTGATTATTTGTATTACATACTGGTAATGATAGGGGACTTTACTGGTCCATTTATGGCTTTATACAATTCTGTTATATAATTACCTGTATATGACTGTTTGTATCCTTGTAAAATGTAATAAATATATGAAAAATCATGTACAAACATTGATACTTGAAGCTCTGAATGGGGCAGACATTTAATGTCAACATTTACTATTCCATCCACCTACAAGCAGAACCAATATTCTCGCAAAATCACCAATAGCAAAGGCAATTCGATTGTAATAGCAGTTCTCCAAATATAAACATATTCTACATAACATACGCTGTATTTGTAAGGAAAGTGAAAACACTATTGTAAATATTTGTTTTCCCTCGGATCGCATTGGCCGAAAGCTGTAATGGTCCCAGTAGAGTATGGTGTCTTTTCAATAATAATAATTATTATGTTTTTGCCCTGTGTTAAGAATATTTACTAATTTTTTTTATTATTTAACCGGATTTGGGTGCAGATGACATAACCAATCAGATATCTCGATTGGAGAACCATGTTTACACAGTGTAACATTGTGCAAAATCTAATCCATTTGAGATCTGAAAAATGAGATCCCAAAAAGGTGGTTACTTCTATAGTTTGCATTAAGCGTTTCTCGATTGGTGGACTTTACATCGTGACAGTGAGAATGGTGGAATTGGTGAATATTGTCCATGGACACCGAAAGCGATCACTTAAGCCAGTCTAGAGCCAATTCGTAAGCGTTGGGACACCTTTCTCACTTCTTCCAATTAGATTTTGTAAAATAATTCATTGTGTAAACATGGTTCTCTAATCGAGATATCTGATTGATGATAATGATGATGATAAAACACAATTTATTTCTGTAATGTGATATTTACGTTGAAGTGTTTGAGATTTTGTACATTGAACAAAGGATATAATAAGTGTGTACTGTAATGTAAATAATACTCATGTGATAATGGTGAAAAAAGACTGTAATGTCTTTATTGTAATCCCGACAGATTTGTCGACATTATGTGTATAGTACTTCACTGGAGCACCCCGAGTTATCGTACATTATCGACTGTTCTATAAAAAGCAGGTTTTCGAAAAAATAAAAACATTTTGCAACTTCATTTCAGCGATGATGTTAGCCACCCATCCTGAATAACTTTCATATTTTTTTATTCATACTTCTCCTTTCAAACAAGTATGTCCTCTTTATCGTTCTTACCTCGTTCGTTTGGACTCCTGAAATATCCGAGAAATAAAGTTATTTCTTACCTCGTTCATTCGTTCAACATGTCCAAACCACCGTAGCTTATTCACGCGCATTCTGTCCACAGCACTCATCTTGCATCCGCTCATTCTTCTAATATCCTCTTTCTTCTCTCTTCCAATATTGTGGTAAATATAATAATAGGTATAAACAAAACCATGAATGAAGTCGTAGAAATTCCATCTAAAGCATGGGTGACCAACCTTTTCAGCAGCCGGGTCCAATTTTAGAAATGATATTTCCTACCGGGTCGAAAAACAATATACTCTATATATGGAACATTTAATAATTTTACTTCGCCTTACAATTTCTAACCCCCCCCCCCCCCCCGCGACAAATTTTCAAAATGGTATATGGCAGGAATGCACAGACTGTGAGGGAACAGGGACCACTCGGGAAGATTATGAGCCAAGATCGGGCCGCTATAAGAAAATTAACAATTAAAATTTCTACCCCACGTCACCGATTTTTCAAATTGTATAAAATTTGAAATATTTCCAATTTTATAAATTTTAACTCCTCGGTTTTCTTAAAGAATATTTTCTCAAAATACCTCTTTCAAAAAAGTAACGGGTACTTGTACCAACTATTATTAAAAAAAGAAAAGTGTGCATTATGGTTCGCGGGCCGCGGGTTGGTCACCCTTGATCTAAAGCTTTCGATTGACGTAATGTTAGTATATAAATAGGATGTTCACGTGTCTAATATTATAGATTCGTATGAGACACATGAAGTTGTAAAAACATTACTACCTACTACTACTGCCAGCCGTTCCTATGAATTATTCATCAGCTCAAACTCATCCTCATCCGGTAGTCCCTCTGCAAGTTCTGACAGCCTCTCCCTTCCTTTCCTATCGTGAAGTTACCATACACTCAACAGACAGACGATACCTTCCATTCGCCTTTGGTTTTTACTCGAAAAATCTCTATCCAGTTTATCAAAATAGTGTTTGTTTAATTGTTGAAGGATACTTGTGTTCACACTGTGAAAATTAATTTTAATTTATAAAAAAAAACACTGTTCAAAATGGTGCTCTGAGACGTGGACGTCCGAGGATCAGATGGCAAGATCAGTATATCAAATCCTACATTTTGGTCACGTATTGAGCACATTGAACAGGAGAGCATGCATGAGAAATTGTATGACAGTAAAGGAAGCGAAAGATGTATGCAAGGATAGAAGGAAATGGCGCTCGATCCTTTCTGCCTACCCCGCGAGGGAAGAGGCGTGACAGTATGTTTGTATGTACTTAAAAAAATTACTGTGTGCATTAGAATAAGGTTAAGGTGGGGGGCAGAAAACAGAAAGTGAAGAGGTGGTAGGTATAATACTAGTCGATGGTGGGTACACTCGAAGATTCTTTACCCTTACTTATACAGTTATTCCTGTCCACTGCTGAACATATGCCTCATCTCCCATATCTCTCCAGCTATCTTTGTCCTAAGATCTGTAGGATCTGGTTTATATGATCTTGCCATATGATCATCGGATGGCTGCGTCTCCGTGCACCATTCCTCCCATCCAAATATATTTTCTTGGTCATTCTGTTCTCATTCATTCTTTCCACATGCCCAAACATTATTTCAATAAATTTTTTTTTAATAAATACAACTATGATCATCGACATTCTCGTATATTTTCATACTGAGGACCACTGGATAACCTGAAGTAGAAATTGACCAAATTTCCTTGCCTAGAGGTTATAAAAAATGTGTTGGTACCTACACATTTTAATCCCATTGGATGATAACTGAAAAATTTTCTATGCCAGACACGTGTTTCCATATCATGGGTTTGTGTATATTAGCCTTAGCATCATCTTAAGTGTGTTCGTCCGTGATAGAGAATTTTATTTCGTACAAAATTGGTCAGTTGGAAAAAGGTTTCGAGTTCTTCCTCTAACATAAGTTCATTGTAAGTCTATGTATGTTCCTGCTAGATGAAGTGGTTAGTGTTGTGGAATTCTCAAGAAATATTTTAGAGAATTTTCGGAGATTTTTTTTTATTTTTTATTTAACAGTATAATAATAATAAATGCTTTATTCAATCAATCAATGTACAAATGTACAAATTTTGAGACAATTTATCACCAATACGGTTACAATTAATTATGGAAACAAAAAAATGTTAGGTACCTACATAGAAAAAAGTGCTAATAACTGATGAAATATCTTGATGTTTGACACCCCACATGGCAAAAAAAAATTGCAGGTACGTATATGGAAAAAAAGTGTTAATAACCTCTGATTTGGGCCTTTATCAGCCCCACAAATTTTTGGATCAATCAGGTTGGCTGCGAAGTGTACTGGGCGAATGGTCATAATACCACTAAGAAAAATTATGGAGAGAAATTTCTCTTCCATCAGAGGAGAAATTCTCGGAGAAATTTTTCGTTCTCGAGAAATTTCTTTGGAGAATTTTCTCTTCTCACATCACTAGAAGTGGTTCATGAGAGGCATTCACATTGTTTGGATGATCATCCAAAGTGAAACATTCAAATCTGTTCATCAAAAATGAACACGTCTATTCTCACTTTTCATGTCTATACCTATATGATCATATTTATTTATTTATTTGTACATTCTTATTTTTTATAAAGAAATACATTCGTATTATACAAAATACATAAATATACAGAGGGTGTGTTTATCGCAAAAGCGTAATCTCCTCCAAATAACCCAAAAGAACAAACTCCAAAATTAAATTAAGTATGAAAATTTAAATTAACAAAAAACTTATAATTTAAATTTACCTACAAAATAATAATGCTGTCTATGGTAAGACGTTTTTTCTTAATATAAAATGTAACGATAAAAGATACAAAAAAATAGTTTTTAAAAATAAAAATAAATTTATGAAATTCTCACAAGCATACAAAACGCATCCGTTTTGTTTATGACTATGACATTAAATGTCAAATTTTGATACTCATTCATAGAGAAAAAAGGCAAATAATGGTGATTTCAGTGATGTGTGCCTAGTGTCTATCGTCAAAAATATTTCGGGTGTTAATCGCTTTCATCCGTCATCCCAAATAATGTTTACTGAGGATGAAACACCCATTCACACTTTTCACTTTCGATGATTCATCCTAAGTGTTCTTTCAAAATAGTGATAAATGTGAATGCTCCTACAGTCATTAGGTTTACAATATGTATATTTTCAAAAAGTAAAATTTGATCATTCAAATAAAAAAATCCATATATGTATCCATTGAGAAAAACCGGGACGAAAAATTGTAGTAGTGAGCTGAAAATTTGAAAGGATTTGCAAACACTATATAGATTTCAGCATTTTCAAATATTATGATTCAGGCGATTCAGTTAAAATTACACGTCAAATTGTATGTGAAGTCTTTAGTACAAGTCTCCCAATTTTTTCTCCAAATTTAGAAGTGTCCTGTGAAGGTAGTTCGCGTAAAATTACCGCATTTGTAATGACAAAAAAAAACTTTTGTACGGATGGGCATAATATGAGATTATGAGAATCCCGAGGAGCTGTGAAGTATAGGAAATTAAAGATTTATCAATTGCGTCGGTGCATACGTAGTAGAATTCCATAATTAGGTAAATTGTAACAAGTGTTTCTTTCTATTATAAATAATTGATCACGAGAGAGACGTCTTTCGATTGATAATGACCTGATAAGTCGAAAGATGTCTCTCTCGTGGTCAATTATTTTTTAGTAGAAAGAAGCACTTGTTTCAATAAATTTATCTAAAATTGAATATTCCGTCCCAAACACGAAAAAGATGTTTTTTTAGTAGTAAGCCGCTGGCGAAAAGGTTACAGTTGTCAAGCAGCAATGGTAAATCTGGCTTTGCAATGGTAAATCTGGCAAAACTTTGTTCTCACGAATAGGTTTCAGCTATCACCATTTCGTGATTTTTTTAATTAGAAAAACCTACCGCCTCGGCATTTTCCATCAGTGGGATAATCAGTAGATTAATTGCATGTAATTACATGCAGCTTATCCTTTTCGTGGTCCAGGCTGGGTCATGTTTTGAGAATATCCAATGATAGTTGGCCAAAGAAAGTACTGTTCTTCCATCCGCAAGGGTTCCGACGGCCCGAGCGTCCCTCTTTCACAATACACCGTTCATAGAACAACGACATCGGAACACTGGGAATGTTATGTGAAGAGGTGACGCAATTGGTGCAGAGTCGCTCTGAACTGAGGAGGCTGATTTCTGCCTTGTGCTCCCGAGAGGAGCGTTGAGGGCGATGATGTTAATGACGATGATGATGTCTTTTTCATTCACTCATTCAGATGGGTGATTTACCTCATCGCTGAATTGTAGTTGTTATATTTATTTATTTCTTAAATATGAGATCTATTATTTGTTTCCAAGGAATAAAAAGAGGAACCTACCCCAAGTGATTAACCACCGACGAAACGTCAGTAGAACATTAATCTTAAAATTTGCTTTAATCTGTCATTACTTCTTTTGACAAAATGGCGCAATAAAAGTTACAAGCGTTCTCATTATAATATCAAAATATTGAACATAACTTATAATAGGGGTGTCTTTATTAATTTTCTTTTATATTTTCTTTTGTGTGACTCTAAACTTCAATTTTCTCAATTTCATAATAAAATACAGAGTTTCCCTTTGATGTGAAGCGTATAAAGACTAAGTGAGTTTCTTTAGGTTCACCAACCTCAAACAATGAACAATAAAAATATAACTAGCAGATATATGAACAATACGTAGGTTGATAGTCCCGGAATAAATATTATTGTTTAGTTATATTGTGACTGCCTCAATGGGTGCCAGATAGTGGATGCGAACCACAATCAATCTTCAATCATTCGGTGACAATTCGTAGCATTCTTCGAGGAAATATTCGAATGAATAAACCCGGTTGGGAGTGTTATTGAGTGTCCAAGGTTAGGAGACCGAATAAAAGTGCCTGCGAAGAGGACAGCTGCTGGACAAACCACTACACATATCTTGGGGTGGGATGGTACAATGGCTTAACAAAAGAGAATAAATTTAAGTATTCAGACGATTTAAGTACATTTAAACTGAATATAAAGAAGGTAATTCAGTAAGAAAGTGGTGTAAAGGGGCATGAGGTCAAATGGTTGTGTCGTTGATAGTATGTTTGTTGTTATTTTTTATTTTTGTTTATTTTATATAATTATGGTAAATTGATTATATATGTGTGATGTTCTATATTGATTAAGTTTAGTCGAATTTGTTTAAATATTAGTAAAAACCCTATAACCCCTCAAAGCACGACTTCTGCTCAATTTTGAGGGTAAAAACCATAGACATACTACACTTGCAAATCAGTACATTATTGCGGAATATTCGTGTTCCAACTTAACGCATTAATAATAACAATAATAATATTATGCTGTCTCACTCTATATCATTGAGATGATAATGGTTATGCGCTGTCTCACAAACCGTCTCAACGGACGCTGGTTTAAAACTGGCTGTAAAATTTGATCGGCTGTAGGACCGATTTTTTCTTTGAATTACCTATCTAGTATATCTTTGGTAAAAACAGATATTATTAAGAATTGTATAATTGTGTTTATTGTATATATAATTATATTTAATGTGTTTATTATTATCTCAATAAAAATATTTGAATTTGAATGCCTTCGTAACCCGTATAAGGACGGGAAACGAAGGCATTCATTCGAATATTTCTTCGGAGAATGCTCAGAATCGTCACCGTATTATTGAATATTGATAATTGATTGACGTTCGCTTCCTACTATCTGGACGCAGCCAATCGGACAAGCTACTCTATACTATCTACACCCTCACGCCATGTCCCAAGTAAGGTAGACAGAAAGAACGGAACGCCATATAAAACTATCCTTACGTACCTATTTCTTTCACTTTTTCTGCAGACTGCATTCATACAATTTCTCATACACGTTGAATAGAGGTTTTAATATGGGAGGATGTGGTATAAGGATAAAAATAGATGGATATAAACTTACTTTGCTAATTTGTATTTTGTCAATTATAACGACTGCGTATAAACATTTTAATTCCACGTCTGATGTAACTAAAACTAATTTGGTTTCTCAGAAAATCTTTTGATTCAGATTATATATGTACAATTAATAATACCGATTACTAATTAGATATGTCACTTTAATTATAATACAAGTTATTAAAGATGATGCTTAATTATATAACATGTATAATAATTTTGTAACGCGTGTATCAACTAATTGTACAGTGTAATTCATTTCGTAATTGGACCTTAATTAAAATTTAGCGTTACGTTTGAAGATCATGGGTACCTGACATTAAAGACACCTAGGATAGGCAGTTGGTCTTCCTCTTCTTCTCACTCGATCCCTCATTTCGGAGATCGTGACCATCATACCTCAATCTATCTGCAAATATTTGTCGCCATAACGTGCGATCCTCTTACGTGTCTGTACAGGGCCCATTGACCTAGAGGTTGATGGCAGAGCCCCGTGTAGTGTACTCTGAACAGTGTTGCCAAATTAACGTATTTTTACATAGATCTACGTACTTTTGGCTTTACTTTAAATAAATAAATACTCGATTAAATTAATATACACACAAAACTAGAGATGATCTAAATATCCTCCCGGGCGGGCCCTATTGGGCAGCCTGAAGGGCTAGCCGGCCAATACCGCCTCGTGGGAATCTTTCATGCTACATTTACATCTTCAATGCAATCACAACCGGATTAAACACAATGAGTAACAAACAAACAAAGCTTCACAACAATAAAATAACATAGACCCAAAAAAATAACAAGCAAGCATAATTTATTATCAATGTATATAACAATATAGTACCTATTTAATTTGGAGCAGAGGCCGAAATAAGGTGTACAGAGACTTGTTATTGGGCTTTCAGAAGGTGAGACCCGAGAGTCGCCGTTACCAGTGCAATGAAAAGACATTTCCCTCCCAACAGGAACATCCCTCCCATATCTACTCTCCACCAAGGGAGACAGGACGAAACACAACAAATAACGAGTTCGCCCAACAGACCCCGCCGCAAAGGGCAACAATCAATCCTAGACCACTCCTACCCCAGTCGGGGGTAAACCCGGCTGACGCAGGAGATCCCACCGATAAACCCATGTCTCCACAAATTCCAAATATGCCCTGAGATTCCGTGGACATTGCAGCACCTCCCCGAACCAAACAGGTCGGGGAGTGTTCTCGCTCATATTACCAATCATAACATCCCTAGCATCCATCATCTCGGGGCACTCCCAGCTCAAAGAGCTTGCCCTTAAGATTACCGTGGCCCGTCACTAATTGTACAGCATGGTGGTTGAGAGACAGAAAACGCCGCTTCATTCTCTCGCTAACATCCGGGAGGAACTAATGGACTAACCTGGCAGTCCTCCCCGCATCCCATCTCTCTTGCCAAACTTACTGAAGACAGTAAAACATTTCAAATTCCTATGCAAAATGGAAATTCTGGCTACGGGGGAATGATAGAAATTTTGAGTGCAAATCAAATCACCAGCAAGGGGTTACTCATTCCGAAAATAGCGAATAAAATCAAGGTTATTATGAAAATCAGTGATAATCTAATTAGTTTTTGGCCTCTTCTACAAATGGATTTTTGTCCAAACCGCACAATTGATTATAAAATTTTATGGAATAAATAAATACAAACACAACGAAATAGCACATTACTATTTATCCTTGTTATAAACAGTCGCACATTTCCAATAATAAAATGGCGAGATTATTGGAAACTAACTACCTAATAGAGATTATTATTTTCTGAGTATATATATTATATGTATTATTATATACCTATTGGTAATTTCTTTCATCCAACCATTTATAATAGAAGTTAATGGAATTTATTTCCTCACAATAACGAAGAAAATCTTTTATTTCATTTCTATATTACGAGTGGCGTAACTATATCATCTGGGGCCCGTGGCAAATTCATTGGATGCCCCCCCCCCCCCAGGTAAAAATAGTCACGTTGTAATCTTTTCTCCGAGCTTCCTATTGCCCAAAAGTGTAATTTATTTGAATTTTTATTTGATCTTTAGTTGTGTCTAACTTTAGTTGGTTTTAAGTACTTATATAAAATTTATAATTTTTACTAAATTTTGTCAAACATATTAGGTTACTTCTGAGCTCGCGGCCTCTCAGACCGGGGGAACCCATCGTGTCGGGGCATTTTGCCAGCCCTATGTTACGCTACTGTACATTACGTACCGAAATAAGATTATTATTATCGTCACCATCACATCTTGGCTGAGTGACTATGACTATAGGTACACAATACATTATTATTATAACAGAAGAAGGCTTTTCATCAACACATACCAATATTATTAATAATACAATAAGCAACAAAAATATCTTGGACTCCATACTGTAACTAGACATCTCAAAATCAATAGTTTTGTGGTAATGGATAAATCATGACATTACTATACTCAGAAGGATTGTAATTAATATGTTATATATATTATTGAAACACTTTGATTACAGTACAAGGAAATCTATTAATTCATAATTATTACTAGAAATCACTCAAACATTAAAGGCTAACATTGGGAACACAGTGTCTTGTTCTAGTATTGATGGATCCACAATGTTATATTATAAATAAACCTTCTTTGAGTTTATTGAAGGCGTTTTTTCTTTTTGTAAATAGTCTAATTTATTTAAAAATGCATTTTTGATTTGCTTTTGTAGATTGATCCGCAAGTAAAATATAATCTTTATTTTTATTTTATTTCACTGCAAAAGAGCACAAAACAGAAAATATCAACAAATTTAAATGCAGATAATAGATAATCTTTCAGAGGTCAGCTATCATTCAACAACATGCGCCACAGTTAATTTCAAATAATATAGGTAACATTCCGATCGTTTTAATATGCCTACATGCTCATATACAAAGTCTCGCTAACTGATTCATTCATCACACTAGCACAACACATTAAGATTATTAACTTTTAAAGTACAAGACTTCAACAATAACAGTTATTAATTATTAACAAAAACAGTTATTGAATATTATAGTATAGTAGTTATTGAATATCAATCATCAACAAATTAATACAGTTATCAATCATCAACAAAAAACAAACATCCAGCTATCTAAGAACATGCGCTGCAGTCAATTAAAAAAAAGGTTACAAGATTTAAAATGTTATCGAACATCTGCGTTTTGCATCACACTCGAAACCTTACGAAAGAGAGTGGGAGATCAATTCTTTGCCTGGTGCTATGTGTGGAATACGAGTAGTCTATCTAATATATAAAATTCTCGTGTCACGGTTTCTGTTATCATACTCCTCCGAAACGGCTGAACCGATTTTGATGAAATTTTGTGTGCTTATCGGGTAGGTCTGAGAATCGGCCAACATCTGTTTTTCATTCCCCTAAAAGTTAAGGGTGGTCCACCCCGATTTTATTTTTTTTAGTTTTTGGACAAAAAAATTAATTTATGGTGAGGCATTAAAAAATACATAGAGCTCTAAATTTTCACCCTTCTACCATCAACCCATATTTTATAATAACGAAATAATGTATATGGAAAAACAACGCTTGCCGGGTCAGCTAGTAGTTTTATATTATGATTGTCTACATTGAAAGATCCACCGACCACCCGGATATTGCAGAAGTCTGGAGAATTCCATTTATCCGATTCTGATTTCTACACTCGCAAATTTATCCACACGGGAGGTGCCATATGATTGGGTAGCCTCAAGGGCTGGCCAGAAAAAGCTATCACGTGTAGATTTTTTTGACTAAATTCCTTCGATGACCCTCTAGCCGGAATTCAAAAGAAAATAACAAAAGAATAAAGATTTTTAAAATGTATTACTTATATAATATTTTTTTATCTATGGTATTACATAAGTTATAAGTATCTAGCATACACAGCATTGTAATCTTATTTCCTTTTCCTTTTATTTTTTCAGCTGACAACTTCCGGCCGTACCTCACGTCCTTCCAAGGAAACAGTTTCACAGATTATATCAACGCTGTGTTTGTAGATGTAAGTACAATATTGTTAAAATAAATATTATATTTGTGTTTAATAAAATTTACTTTGAGACTTTTTGCCAGAAATAATATACAATTCTGTAAATACCTAATTAATTAATTAATCCCATATACTTAAATCAAGATTTTCTTGAAATGGTTTTATATCCTCTTTACTTAGATACCTTAAATTATTATTATTATTACTGACAATAAGACGATTCTTACAAGGATCATTACAGCTGAAGGCTAATGCGATCCTAGAAGAAAACATTAAACAATATCCAAACGATAACTACAATAAATCTTCGATTTTTCTTATAAATTCTGCATACGTCACGTTGAAGATATCAACCTCTCCAGCCAGACCATTAAACATTTGAATAGCTTTTCCCACTGGGGAGTTTGCCAATATGTTTGTTCGGCTTTGAGGCTGGTAAAAAAAATGTGAAGATATAGTGTTTTGTTTATTTATTTTTTATATTCCAAACTCTAATATGTCCTAGATGTGTAGTTACTTGCCAAGGAATAAAATTCAGCTGAAAACATGAAACATTTATTATAGAAAAAAAAATACAAATTTACGATTACAATTGGGAATCACCTGTAACTCAGTAGTGTATTTTCCTTACAAACCTAAAAGCTGGACTTTATCTGAAGTTTCCAGCAGGGCTACTCTTGACAAAACTAAACACGATCTTAATCTAGTCTTGATCTTGATCATACGACGCACGAAGTGACTATTGGCCAAAAATACACGCAAACCGATCGCGCGTTAGCGGTAGCACGGTATTTTTGACCATAGTCCCTTCGTGCGTCGTATGATCAAGATCAAGACTAGATTAAGATCGTGTTTAGTTTTGTCAAGAGTAACCCTGCTGGCTTCAAAATAATTGAAAAATGATAAACTGACGCGAAGTTAACAATTCGATCATTTTAAATATTGCGCGCAGTCGCTTACTATGCATGAGTTTCATTTTTTGTGTTTCTAGGGTTACACCAAGCCTCGTGAATACATTGTAACAGAGTGGCCCTTGAAGAGTACCTTGGGGGAGTTCTGGTCTCTGGTTTATGATTATGAATGCGCTGCTGTGGTGGTCCTGTGTCTTCCACCTCATCATTCTGTAAGTTTTAAATCCTTTTTCCTATTTCTGTTCACTCCTGATTCCTATTTCTGTTCACAGTCTAAAACTAAAGATTTCCCGATTATAACTGCTTATCTTTTATAACTACATATTTTTGCAGACCAACAATAGCAATAACGAAATTTGTCAAAACTTATACAACATATACCATAAACTGAAATTAAAATTGTTGATAAAAGGCATTTCTCGTCGACTTTTCTCGCAAATTTCTGCTTGAAATCAGATTTGACCTTTAAAATTTGGCTTTCAATCATGAAATCAAACTGAATTCAATTAAATTTTTCAGCAACAATTTCCAGCATTTTGGCCAGATGGAAGACATTCTAAAAAATACGGTCCAGTTTTCACAATAGACCATGTCTCACACAACCACTACACAAACATCAAAACCTGGATATTCAGGATCAACAAAAAGGTACAATATAAATCTTCTAACCAATTTACAAATCAAGAGCTTTTGATGGGATGGCATAAAAGCTTGTAGAGTCCTAACATTTTTATGGGTTTCAGATTGTCTCTTTGACTGAGTTGATGGCTGGAGTGAAAGCTCCTCCAAAAACAGTGCAACTATTCCAACTGACCTGCTGGCCAATGGGACACAAAGTGCCAACCTCAACCAACTCCCTGGTGGAGCTGATGAACATGGTAGAACGATGGAGACAAAGGACAGACTATGGACCTGTCTGTGTTGTATCACCGTAAGTCTAAGACAAAATTTCATCTGGAAATAATGGAACAAGGGAAAATTTAGTACCAAAAATATTCAATAAATTACCCTCAAAAATAATGGCGTGGAATAAATTGTCACCGCCAAGAAAGAAACTTTTGAAAAATTGGTTAATAGAAAATCAGCATTCTGTATTGTCTTAATCTTTAGTGCATAATACTACGAGTATTAGTGTATAATATTTACTATACTTATAATATCCTGTGGTCTGTTGTGTATGCTTGTCCATTGTCTGCGGATGTGTTACATTGTTACAATGCCGCCAGAAATGCTTTCATTCCAAACTGCTAGGATTAGTTAGTTAATTTTACTTTCATTTTTGAGACATACAAAAAAGGGTTTATTGACTTAGGGGTCCCGGTTTTCACGTCATCACTTATCTCGCCGCAACTACCTGAGCTATGACCATAATGCAAATTGTTTCACCTTTATTTAATTATTTGTTAAATAGGTATAGTTTGAATTATTGTACATCAGATGCAGTAATAAGATTGCGAAATTGTTAAAATTGTAAATAAGAATTTGTTGTTTGAGATTGGAGTAATTGGATATATATAAATATAATATTACATAAATGTTAATGTTAGTATAAGTTGTTATAATTAGTATGTAGTTACCATAAATATTTAATAGTGGTTACTATAGTATAAGTAGTTATTATAAGTATATAATTATATTGAATTAAGTATAACCTGATGACAAGCTCATTAGAGCTTATCGGGATTTTGCACACATATTGTAATTTTTATTTGAATAAAGTATTTTATACAAAAAAAAAGTGATGGTTTTAAAATTGTAATGCTTTGTTTGCAGTGATGGAAGAAGTCGTGCTGGAGTATACTGTGCAGCCAATGCATGTATAGAACAGGTGATTCAACATGGAGAAGTCGACATTTTCCAGGCTGTCAAAACAGTTAGGAGACACCGGCCTCAACTTATTGAGAACATGGTTGGTATAATCCAGAAATTGTATTGTATTATTGAATCACTTTGTGGTTATTGATGAGAATTTGATTTTTTTTTCTAGACGGAGTACAAGTACTGCTATGATCTGGTCCTCCACTACGTGCTGCACTATCTGAATAAAGACATGAAGGAGAAGAAGTGAGAGTGCGACCTCAAGGACGAGCTTTGGTTTATTGAGTTTGGGCGCGGAGCTGCTCTGCCCCTTACTCCTGACGAGGGAACTTCTAGAAGGAGACCACTACGTCAGGGTATGTCCCTGGACCCAGTCTCCAAGGCTTCTAAGGCATCCATGCGCCCCCTCGCACACAGCCACACTGTGGATTGTCCACCCAAATTCCAATTCACTCAGGGTCCTCCTAAGAGAGTACGCCCTCCCTTAAGAAAATCTTTCCGAATTGACCAATCCGTTTACCCTCCTGAACCTTCGTCTCCAGTGTTCTCTCCCAAAGGAGACGAAGTACCTCCTCCCTTCCAGGTGAATGAATCCACTCCCCCTCCCACCGCTTTGGATCCCCCTTACACTATGTGTGAACGTGAATGTGATGCAATGTGTGCAACTAACAAACAGCATAATAAATCTAGCTTGTCCGATACTAACCAAATAACTGCTGAGTGTGTGTCTAGTGATAAAGTGACTTATGACAAACACAACTCCTTCAGATCGACACGTATGAGAGGTACGTCCTCTGATAGAATCATAGCCAAGAAAAGACAGGACCATAAAAGTGTCAGTTCTCTAGGTGATAAGACTACAGATTCGGGTAGCATCGTGTCTAGTGGTCTATTTGAAAAACATTTAGGTAAATTTTATAAATTAAGTAGAGTAGAAAAGTCCAAACCTTCTAGTGCCAATGCCTTGTACGATGGTTCACCTACAGAAGCATTTTACAATAAAACTGGTTCAGCCAGACTTAGTTCACAAGAACTTTTTGAAAAATTTTGTTCCGAAGATTTTGTATCTTTATATGGTCATGAAAGTGACAATGGTGAATATTCAGGTTACTGTAGAAGAAATGAAGAGTGTTATAGATATAGTAAATCATTAGAATCATCTCATCTGACCGTACAAGTCAGATCATCCACTAGTGACGATCAGTCTAACTTGGAACCACCTCCAACACCGAGGGTTCACAAAGAAATGTCATCGAGCTTAGGTGCAATCAAGAAACACAGCATTAAAGCAGATCATTTGCCATCCAAAAGATTAGATTATCCATCAGATTCATCTTACAGATCTCCAGGACCAAGTAGACACAGGCCACATTTTAGTTTTGATGTTCCATATTCATTACCTCCAGATATAACGGATATTACAGATTATGAAGTAGATGATTCAAGAGAATCAATAGAAATAAAGGACCAATCACAATCAGCTCCAGCATTAAGTCCACATAAAGATGGGACACAGTTTAATTTTGATCTTCCACAATCACCTAAACACGAAGACAATTCATACGATGATTCACCTTCAGATGCAACGGAAACAAGAAATCTCACATTATACGAAGAACCACATTCTGATAGGACCAGTTTATCTGATATTTACGAGCCGTGCTTCTCATCTGGTATAAGATCTAAAAGATCATCCATAAGAAGGGAACTTTCTTATAAAAGTAGACCTGTGTTTGATCTGACAAATTTAGATTTTAGACCCATAGATGACGAAAGTCCCAACACAAGTAAATTTGTTTCTGTTTCAAGTCCTGATGGAATAAATCCTTCCACGTTAGACACTAAGAGTTATTATTCAGATTCAGTGTTTGTATCACCTGAAAAAGTGTCGTCAAAAGAAGATTCATCCAAATTCACATCAGAAACAATACGTAAAGTCAGTCTCAAAGAAGAGGCTCTCAGTGATACAAGTACATTAGAAGATGAACCAGCAAGTATAATGGATGTGCCAGAAATATATGTAGAAAAAATTGATCAATATAATAGTAATAACCAATGGAAAGCAGATGATATAATTGAAAGAACATTATCACCTGTCATAGAGCAAGCCATGGAAGCTAAATCAGATTCAGTCAATCTCACAGAATCGCCAGGAAGTAAAAGTCATTCATTGTTCGTCCCAGATGATGTTACCATGAAAAGTAGACCGTCGATGCACAAATTAGAACCATTTTATCCTAGAAAATTATCTAATAATAGCGATAAAAGTCCAGAGAAAATAGAAATGAACTATATTTCAAGTGATAAGCTATCTGACCATTACGATAAAGTTAGAGATTTACCTGAATTAGCTGAAATTAGAAGAGAAAAATCAATGTTATTTAAAATTAAAAAAGTGAAAGACTCTAGCGCAGTAACTGTACATAGAAGGACGAGATGTTTTCCACTTTGATATTGAATTACTTAGAATAATTATTTTAGTTACAAAATGAAGATATCATGAACATTCTTAATGCAAAGTTATTATAGTTTTTTAGGAGATGATCAACGGATCTAGCCCACACCAAATAGGTACTATTCTGCAATCTACGTTTGAAAAGCGACGAGTATGCCCCAAGTGTCACGTAGAAAACAGTAAAATAGTCAGGTGGAGCGCAAATGTCGGATAAAGTCATACTTTTCAGAGATAATGTCATCTGTCAATTTGTATTGACAGACTGCACCACAGATCATGTACATATTACAAAACAAGACTACACTTCCATGAAAAACCATTCCACCTGAAACAGTAATCCTTAGAGAGCTGTCCCCTTCTAACACATTGTTGTACTATATATAACTAATATAGTTGCATAATAGTACAAATATGTGTAAGAAAGGGACACCACTCAAAGAGTTACTATTTCATGTGATATGCTTTATTTATTTCATAGGAATGTAGACCTAATTGCTAAGGCAGAAAGCATATTTTTGGTTCTATTTTGTGCAAAAGTGCACAAGTCTCGTTCTTGTAAAATGTCTTTGCCTCAGATATACAATTTGTGAACAGTTTCCTACTGACCAAAAACAACAACATTTAAAACCGCAAAATATTTTATAATGAAAATCTTATACTACATGTCTACCAATATTTATCCTAATTTAGGGAACAAATAACATGAACAAATGTTTTATTAGCAAGACAATTAGCTCGTCTTTTTCTTTTGCCTTTATTTGCTAAAGAGAGAAAATATACATTTGGATTATTTGTTCAGTAAATATGGATGCAGCCATCTATAAATTAATCCAACAGAATATAAACTCAGGGTGAACGTGATATCTTTGTTTATAGATAGGGTTCCAAAATTTGAAATTCAAACTGTGCTAAAATGCACAAAAAAATAATTATACTCAAAACAAATTATTTGATTTTAAAATTGATATCTATGGACATTTTTTATACTAAGTAACTTATAATATATTATTCAATGTCTTAAATAATTATTGTTTTTAAAAATTATTTATTGTAATATAAAATATATAGACTGTCAATTTATACCACAATTTTCTCCATTATATTAAACCTAATTGTAGCGACTGTTTTTATATGATGTTAACACTAAACTGATGTGGCGTTGAAGATGCGTGAAAGAAAAATGATAATACTTTACTGAGTGTTCATATTTATATGTACGTAAGTCACTTATTGGATAAATAAATTAATCATCTTGAATAACTTGATAACTATTTATAAATAGAAATAAAATAATTGTGAATTTATTACTGATTGTTGAGGCCAAATATCCACCTATTCAAAAGAGACATCTCTTGATGCATTTTATAAAGTGGGCTCAAATTATAGATAAATGATTTTAGTTATGCTCCCAAAGAAAATGTGTATTATATTAAGCCTTGGCTAACTAGACATGTCTATCGTTAACCCTGACTAAATGAAAAACCTTACTCAAGAAAAAAAATATTATGTAATATCTTCTCAATATAATGCTGCAAATTCAAATTTTGACATTCATAACGAATATTTTCAAGCAGACATAATAAACTTCTATTCCAATCTGTTTGTGAATAAAATGTGACTATGACAGGTGAACAGTCAGTATAACAATTTATTACAATATCCCTTATTTGTGAGTGCAGGTATAGGAATATATCTGTACGTGGAAGCGAAACTACACTATGTGAAAATATGGCCAAAGTGATTTATAAATATGGTATTGTAGTCCTTGTTATGGTCTTTTTGATAATATATTAAATTTAGCATTAAAACAAGTTATATTTTGTAATATCTATCAATAAAAGAAACATGTAAAAATTTTGTTAAAGCAAAGCAACGCCATTTTAATGCAATATTGGGAAATTTTTCAAAAAAGAGTAAGATATTATGACTCATAACAATTATTCACAATAATTTTCAAGAGTAGTTTCATGTTAACTAACATGTGAGAAGCAAATATAATTTTGTAGAAAAAACTTTGAAAGGCCATACTGAAAAATGGTGTTTATTGAGATATTATAGTTTCGCTCTGGTGTACAGATTATATTACATATTGAAGTCCTTATTCCTATTCAAAATAGCCAATTTCTTTTGATTTATTAAAATGTATTCAAGTTATAGTTAAAACTTTTTTTTGGATATATAATCTTATTCACTCCTACATTGTATGAGTGAAACTTAATTTCTTCAAACTTTAATTGATATATTTTATTGCATCTCAAATACGTGTCGATTATTTTAATTATCGTATTGCTTTTTAACCAAAGAATTAACTCACTAACAAACTCGTTGCAATTACTAACATGTTCCGGGCTAAAAAACCTTAAGATCTTACATAAACTAATTATATTTTGGTATCTCGTCATACAAACGCACTTTTCTCATAGACAATATACGCACTTGTCTCGTCATTAACTAAAAAGAGAGATCTTTGTAATTGTATAAAAACTAGAGATGCAACGAATATTCGGAAACTATTCGGTATTCTGCCTATACGGCAACAATTTTACTATTCGGCCTAATACTGAATATCTAGTCTATTATTTGGTATTCTGCCGAATAGTTTAAATGTAAAACTGGAAGGAACTAATAGCTTGTAGATTGTTGCTATTTCATTGTCAGCTGCAGATGCATAATTATTAATCCTCAAATATCTAATTAATTAATTTAATTTGATATGGAGTGAAACAACGTTATTGTTATTATTAATGTTGGAACTCAAAAATTTCGAAAAAATGTACTGCGCTGCAAGTCTAGTACATATATCTATATATCTATGATGTACCTACACAAAGATGCGCAGTCGGCAGTACCACACACTCTCACCATTGTTTTGCCGAATATTCGGTTATTCGGCACATGAACTTGCATAATATTCGGTATTTGGCAAATATGCTATTCGTTACATCTCTAATAGAAAATTATAATACACCTCAACTGACCCTAAAACATTTTAAACTACACGCTTTTATTCATGAATAATGTTATTGATAAATAATATCAATATTGACAATCAAATCAAGTTTTAAATTAGTTTTGAGGAGAGTAACCAGAGTGGATATGATATGCAAATTATTCAACATAATTAATACGTACTGTGTCTCATTGTAAAAGAATTTGAATGTCTATAACCAATATTATGATAATATTAAAATATAATATAAAGTAATGAATACTAAGATTATGACAAACGACGAGTATCTACATATGTATAACTATTTTAATCCTAGAACTAAAAAGGAACGTTTGCTAAATAAAATTTAACAATATTCATTTCACTAGAGTTCTTATATCTATTACAAATTTTACAAAATATAAAATTGTACAGTTTTATATTAACGAGTTTGAGTATAAATAACATTTATTGTTCAATTGATTATTCATTTGTTTTCTAGTTTTTCTCTAATCTAAAGAGGAGCATGTTAAACAAAATTTGAAACCAGTAGGGTTACTCGTGACAAAATCTAAATACGATCTTAATCATACGACACGCGAAGTGACTATTAGTCAAAACTAAGCACATACTAATCTCGCGGTAGCGGTAGCACAGTATTTTTGACCATAGTCACTTTGCACATCGTATGATTAAGATCGTATTTAGATTGTGTCAAGAGTAATCCTGCAGTAGTAAATTTTTATTGTTCTGTTTTCATGGATGCAATGATTCTGTAATATGAAAAATAATGTTAAATAATTTATATAAAGAAACCCAAAAATACAAAGTCAATGTCAAAGTTTGACATTGTAAGTTGAAACTAGGTCACTAAATTATAAGAAATAGTAAAACTTAAACCATTTGTGTTTCTTGACATAATTAATATGGAGTTTTACAAAGTTAACTTCAACTCAATCAATAGACACTTAGAACCAAAATTACAATGCAGGCTTAAGACCCTCCTTAACCTTAAGGAACACATAAAGCTTCGCTTACCAAAATTATGCGAATTACAATGTCTCCTTAGCACGAATTTGCGGCTTAACCTACTCCTTAAGTTAAGGAATACCCGGGGGTGTCCTCAACAACGTTAAGCTCGCTTAAACTCAGTTAATTTTTTCATCACCAGGAGGCGCCACTAGTTACAATAAGAACAAACTGACATTAATGTCATATATTCGTGCCATAATTACACTTTTTGTTTGTTGTTGCTATGGTTGTTTCATTTGCGATTCTATTTGGATTTTTTCGTTACTGACTCTGTTTCGTCGGTAACGAAAAAATCCAAGAGCGTTCACGAAATCAAAACAACAACACGAAAAATGGCGCGCGTCCCCGTTAACATGACAAATGTGAGGTTAATGCATAGACAAAATCACGATAAAACAACTAGTAGGGCTACCAACTTCACCATATTTGCGGCTTAGTCAAGTTCCAGTCAAATATTGATTGAAATTCTCGTGTGAGCAGTAAGCTCGACTTAACTTTTAAGCCACTTCACCAAAGCTCCACGGTAAGCTACTGATTGTAATTTCGGACCTTAATGGCACATGTTTGCTCTTAATAATTATTAAAATAAAGATTACATCATTGCTTTTATAAATATTCATGAAAACACATCCATGCTTCATTGGCAAAGTTTGAGTTATTGTCCTACAAACCATGAATGCGCAATGTCCTTGAAAGGGTTAAACACTATAAATAATAAAATCTAGATATAGGAACTCTGCTGATAGTCATTTTAACATTTTACTAACCATGAATAAATTAGCAAAATATTAATATTGTAAAACCTTCTTTAAATGAATGCGGTGCCTTCCTCTATAAATAAAATAATGTCTAATATTATGATATTACTATCTACCAATTTACATATAATATTATTTTCAATAATGAAGTCAAAAATGTTTTACCAAACCTTACCGTATGTAACCATTTATACAATAACTTTTAAAAAGTATTATGTGACTAACCTAAACTAACCTAACCTAATGAGAATAAAACAGAATAATGTGTGTTTGCTATTAGTGTATGAATATTATTATTCCATTTATTCTTATTCTTGTTCTGTTTTAATATTGGGATATAATGATTCATGTCAAATATTTCATAGTATAAACATTTGGCATGCTTCAATTAGATTTTATTTAATCAATTGAAATAAGATTCAACAAGAAAATTATGTATTACTTGAAAACTGCCATGAAGAACATCAAAAATGGGTGACAATGTTCTAAATGTAGTAATAATAATAAATAAATAAATAAATAAAACCTTATTGACCATAACTTTGCACAAATACATAAACAATAAAATACAACATCACAAACGAGACAAATAACAAAATTTGGCCAAAAGGCGGACTTGTTGCTAGGCAACGTCTTCCAGTCAACCCTAAAAACGTAGTAGTAGATGGATTGAAGTTGTTGATGCTTTTTGTGCTAATTCTGGACAATTTAATTAGCTTTTAGTATCTACATAAGCTTTTGTTGAAAACAAATAAAAATAAATATTTTTTTATAATAATAAATATTCCTATGTTGTACCCATTGTTGACAATACCGGAGCAGACATGACGTATCAAAATTGTTTTTGTTATATAACTCCGTTATTATTAATTTTTGAGAGTTGGTTCCTTATAAACATTTATTTTAGGGATCATTTTCTATAACATGCTATAAAAAATTTTAAAAAGTGAAAGTCGAATTAATTCACTCTGCCATACACTTTTACTTTTTCTTTATTCACTCACGGACAGGTTAATATTCTGGCCCAACAAATTGAGACATAAATTTCCTAGCCGATTGATTACGTCAGTGGTCATCTTACATAGGCTCTACCAAACTACTCAAAGGTATACAAGAAATTTTCCACAACGTGATTTATTCTCTGGCATGAGCCATATTCATATACTAGACCAGAGCACAAATCACCATTATGTGCATATGGTGTTAATAAAGTCTCATACTTAACATAATATTGAAGTGAATATGATCCCACCTTTGAGTTATTGTTGCATATATTGTAGTTAATCACAGACCACAGGAGGGAATGAAACGATACTTCTTTCAGGTTTTCCTCCTGGTGAAGTTGTTCTTTACATGTCCTCAAGCTGAACTTAAGTCAGACTTGAACTATTGTCATCGTAAACTTTTCTTCACATCATTTAAGATAAAATAAAAAGTATCTATTTCAGTCGATGGCATAGCGCACAGATGTGGTAAGTGCTTAATCTGTAGTACTTAATATTCAAAAGTGAATAGTGTTTACCTATATATTCCATAAAAGAATCAATCTTTCTGAAAACTGTCCAGCAAACCTGAAGTATAGTCTCTCAATGAAGCGATAAGGAACTCATAATAATCTTATATTCAGTAAAGGCCCTGCCAAGCGTGAAAGCAGAGGAGAATTCTTTATTTTTTTTTTGTCTTCATCACCGGCAAGTTACGATCCCTATGGCAAGCTATGGTCAGATGACCTTAGAGATTTTCTCAATGCTTTACAATAAATACTTCCTTTTTTCATGAAACTCATAAAGATACAATGACAGTTCCTATTTTATTTATTTCAAAGCCTTCATGATTAAAGTGATACAGTGCATTAAATACTTTTTCGAGTTGAATACATCCGTTAATGTTTATACTATGCAATATTTGATTAAGTTTTTAATCACTAATCGTTCCATGTCACACATTTTAATATTTCTGTTCTCTTGCAACTGTATAAATAATAAAATATGTTTAATGATTTTAAATGTTGTTCATGGTGTGTGTAGTCTAGGCTAGAGAAGAAACATGATGTTTAATATACTATTGTAATAATGTCTAGATAGAAAAATAAATAATAAAAGAAATGTATATGTTATTTGCATATTATGTATTTTGTGTCTACCGTATAACCTTTGCATGTAGATAGGAAAATGTTATTTTAAAAAATATATAAAAATATTATTAAATAAATGTTATTGTTGTTTATTTTGTTTGAGGAATATGAATTTTTTGTGGGTGTTCCACCCAACAGGGGGTGATTTTGCCCGACCATGATCTTTGAAAACTTTATTTATAAATATAAAACCGATTTTGAAATACGCAAAATAAATACATCCTTAAACACCTTCAAATAAACCTCATGTCATGAAGGTTGAGTAAGTCGGCAGTGGTGGATTTCAAACCTGGAATCTTTTGATAAAAATTTCAGACTCCACTTACCACCTCTTATTTTAAACAGTTTTCAAAATATTTGTCAACATTTTATACTGAATCAAACATATTGATCGACTGTAAAGACAAAAAAATTATTGAACATATTTCTTAAACAGAAAGACTTACGCATAAATACTATTAAATTGGTGTACTGTTGGTTCGTTTATGTATTTAGTATTTTTAAGTTTACAAATTCTATTCATTTCTTTACATTAATGTCAAGCTTTATCAATGTTTAACTTAAAAATACTTTCAAAGTAATTTTATACATTGAAACACTTAAAAATCAAATCCTGTCATCTGTTGATTTAGTAAAATGTTGTATTATTTTCGTTTAATTTTAATAAAAGTCCATAATATATAAATATTTAATCAAAATAACATTGCTAATAAATATTAAATGTTCAAAAGAGCAAAATGTGTGTAGTTAGGTCATATTTTGAAGCCAAGAAGACACCGTGAAACTCTTAAATAATCAAGATATTAGATGCCTCAAAATTTCATGCCATTTCAATCTGCAGTTTAGCATTTCACTGTGTGTTCTGGGCTCTATTATAGGTATATTATTATTTTTGAAATGATTACAATCAAACGCTATTTTAAATGAATAAAATGATTATAATTATATTTATCTATACATTTATTATGCAAAATAATGCTATTTATGATATTTGTCTATATAATAATCAAATGTGTTGCTCAGAAAAAGATTGTTTTGTGTACCTTATTCTGGGCAAACTATGTATAATATGTAAATGATGCTATTTTACTCATTATTAAGTATTATATTGTGTGTTTCCAAATGATATATTTTGATGTTTATATTTTATTATATTATTATTATTATTACGATGTTGAATTTTATATAAAATTATATTTATTATTCTTATTGAATTTATATTTTAGGAGTGTTGTTGAAATGTGTGATAAGTTATTGATAAACTGAAGCAAAAATCTTGGACAAAAATTATTCAAACATTCATAACCTACATAAAATCTTCTTCTTCTCTTCTTCTACTTCAGTTAGGACTGTGTCCTGTGGTTCTCGGTGCCTGCTCCTGTGAGGTAGATCCCCAGCTATCCCTCCATTGTTTAGGTCAGTTTTGGGGATCCACTCTGTTCTGAGGCTTGGTTTTCTGGGCTGTGAGCTTACTCTTTTTTTGTCCCAGGTAGGCTGCTGAACTCACCCAAGAACCCTCCTCTTTTTGCATCTGCGTTTGGGACCGGCAAGGGCGGAGTTGACATGAAATAATTAAATTAAATATTTCAGATTTTGCAAATACTATTGGAATAGAAGAAATTTTATAAAAAGCAAAATTAATTTACCAATTCTTCAAATTATTGATAATATTTTATTAAATGTGCAGATTACTCTTAATTGAGACTATAGTAGCTTTGAAAAATCATAAAGATCTTAGGTATTTAATATTTGTGTTGCCGCGAGTTTCAAAATCTGCTACAACACATTCACGTATAATTATGTGTTGCGGCGACAAATTTCATACCATCATTACTTTCCATTGAAAGAAGAATTTATAGTTAGTCCAAGATAAATTGCATTCAGTTTATTCAATGACAATGATTGAAGAATGGATAATCAGATGGATAATATTCTTGTATTGATATATTGCACTTATAATAATTATATTCTATGTGTGCTTATTTCTCTTTATACTGTAACAATTAATATTAATCATTCTCTCACTTTTGTGACAATAAGATGCTCCATCTATTATTACTAGACAGTAGGATGTGTTATACTTTGTGTTTGTGGGGAAAGGAGTAATTAAAGTCCTTTTTGTTCAACAATTTCATAATAAATAATAAAGTAACTCGTCTGTACCGATCACATAGTAAGACATTTTTTTTTCTTGTATGTTGATTGTCTATGGGACCTTCATTAGTTTGCTTATTGTAATGTATTGTTTGTATAAAGTTAACTGTGTGTAGCTGTTTGTGTCCTCAATAAGTGTAAAATAAAATTAATTAAGCTCTCACAAGCCAACAACTCCAACGTTCTTCAAGACTAACACTATTCCTCACAAAAATTGCATATTTAGATCTATCTTACTACTCATGCCTACCATTAGAATAATGATATCTCTGATTAAATTAAAATATTTTGTTCTATGGTGCATCCATTAAATTGTGTTCTAAAAATTTAAATTCAAGGACACTGAAATGTCCATATATTATAGTGTAATAATATGAAATGTCAAACACATTGCACATTTTTCTATGTACCAAACCATAGATACAACAGCATTAAGAATGGATACAACAGCATTATGCTAAATGTATGTGTTATTACGGTAACGGAACGGGTCTGATAGTCTTCTGTTTTGGGAATGACATGATACGTCAATCCTTATTACTCATTAATATTTTATGAGAATTATTCGTTAAATTGTTGTTCTTTGCACACAGTGAATAGTAAAATATTCAGCCCTGGAAAGACTAAATAAATATAATCTGATTGATGTTCTTTTGTTTTGAGGAGTTTGGTGTTAGTGCATTTGTAGAATTTATTATATCTTTTTACCAACCAAGTACAGTATATTGGATTGCTTGATACTGATTGTTACAGAAAATAGAGAATTAATTAATAGACTATATGTATACCTATTTTTATTATTGTACCTTTATAAAACAGGTCCATTTATACCTTTACGGTCACATATTACGTTAAAAAAATATATATACAGTCGATTCCGCATAATTGGGACACATCGGGACTTGAGCATTTTGTCCCAATTAAGCGGCTGTCCCAATTAAGCGAAGTTCACATTTTTTTTAAATTAATGTATTTGGTTTTGGCCACTAAGGCTAGTAACCAGTAATACACACATAATATAACAATGCATATTTTTTTTCAATAATTTTGTTTTATAAACTCTTAAAAACTGTAAATACATATAGGTAATATAAATTATCATATAAATTACAAATATGTAATATAAAGAAAAAAAATCCTAATTAAAATAATAAATGAGTAGGTACATACAATTTAATTTAATGCAAAAATGAGTCAAGTGTAGTCTGTCTTTTGTTTTTGTAACATTTCTTTGTACATATTTTTTCTTGAGAATATGTGTAACATAATAATTTATGTGCTGTTATCTTAAATTTACTGTCCCAATTAAGCTGAATGTTGTCCCAATTAAACATATAAATTTACTATTGGTTTCTTGGTTTGGTTTCTGTTCTATGAGATTTGTCCCAAATAAGCGGCTGTCCCAATTAAGCGGAATCGACTGTATATATTAATAATAGTGCTATTCGTGCATTGTATGTTGTAGGTACGTATAATAAATATTATATAATCTGTTTGAAATATTGAAAATATTATATTAAGATGTGTATTAAGTAATTAATATTTAAATTTTTATATAATAAATTAATTATTTTAAAATGGATACATGAACTTTGCACAAATAGGGACCATGAGGGTCATAATAATTGTATTTTAAAATATTTATAATTAATATTATATTTGTACTATGTACTTCAATGAGAATTGAATAGATAATTAATTTATCAATAAACTAGAGACAAATAACTTCTCTTTAATATGACTTATATTATACAATATAATGTTATAATGATATAGGTACCTACCGCTGTTAATCTCTAGGATAATTTATTCTAAAAAATGCCAAATATATGTAAAATTGAGACTTGATAAATAATGACATTAGTTTATTCTTTAGTTGAATTTATTATTCTTCAGCATGCAAAAACTTGACAATTATTGCGTTTTAACCATGCTGAACACTTTTGTATTTTAAACTTCACACCGTCTTTATCGATTGTGAGTTGGCTTTATGGAGCTTCAGTTCTCATCATCAGGCTAACGTGAAATGACTTAAAGTTACTTTACGCTAGTCAGAAGCTTCAGCACTCATCATCAAGTCATATAATGACTATACGTTAGCCTGACGATGAGAGCAAAAGTTCCCGAAAGCCGACTTGCGATCAATTTAATCACTATTCAATATGAAAGTGTTTATTTGAAATAATTCAATAGATTTTATTTTTTATTTCGATTCTATATTCTGCAATCGCTTTTTCTTTAACTTTTCAAGTCAAGAAACCAGTTACATGAATTAATTGTGTACATCACATTACCAAAACCCAAACTAAATAAAGGTGTTGGGACATGTTTTTTTTATGATTTTAGAAGTGTTAGTAAAGAAAAATATCTTTGTTGTACAGGGAGTCATTTGGACATAGCAATGGGCAATCACAAATCACTCCTTAGCATCAAAAACCATTTTTTCACAACAAAAAAAGTTTTTCAATAATTACCTACTTTTATTTGATGTATATGTACCCTCTATATGCCAAATTTCTGTAGTAAATACTAATGAAAAAATGCAAAACAGTATATTATTCTCTAAACAGTATAATGTAAAATGGTCTTAAAAATATATTTAAATTAAATAATACTATATATTTTTGTGCTGTATAATTTTTCGATACAAAAGTTATATAGTTGACATTTAGGAATAGAATATTACTGCTATATAGCTACTCCTAGAATACCAATTTCGCAAAACTTAATTTATCTCTATTACAAATAATATCTATATGAATCCAGAACTCTCAAAATCCCAGAAAAAAAGTTATTTCACTTTCACCTAACATTCAATCGCAGTGACGTATCACACACAATTCTGCTGTATTATGGTAATGTGCAAAAATAATAAATAAATATTATTTTCAAAATCAAAATCTGAATATTTAATGATTCAAAAATAAACAACTATTAATAAATATATGCTGCCCGCTTATCTTTAATGTTTACATCTGCCACAGTAAGAAGATAAAAAAAGTTTTTAATTAAATGAATAAATTTTAGCATATTATAAAACTTAATAAATAAGTTGATAATTTGTGGTCCATACTTTATACCTACCTATACTATAACTATACATACATACATGATATGGATACTAAAGATAATATTTACTTTACAATATAAACACTGTCTTACTAATAATGTAATTGTAATGTTATTTGTAACGTAAAATTAATTTAATCTTTATATACGTAGACGTGACATGTGTATTTAGCTAAGTATGTTTTATATTACTGTGTATAATCAGCGTTTCATAATGAGTTAATTATCTGCCTGTGATAATAGCAGATGTTTCATGTGTAGACTTAATACTAACCTAACATAACCTAACCTCAACATTACTTCATATTATTTTGTTATTTTCAAACCTAAAAAAGTAATTTTGAATTAAAAGTAAAAGATCTTTAGTTTTTAAAATTGTAATTGGCGCCCAACACATGTTATTTAGAATGCTTAGTGTCATATTTTTGGACTATTTATAGATGTCATTATATAAGACTATTTAATTTGTTATTTCATTATACTTAAATATTATTTATTGAAACGAGCTGACCTATTTTGAAATGTAATCCAAAGTATCTAATATTTTTCAGATTATCTAAAAAACTCGTCTCGTAAATTTTATTTTCCTTCAACCAAAAGATATAATTAAAAATATTTTCACAAATTCATTTCTAATAAACCATTTATAAGAAATATGTAATTAATCCAACCTGGCTTAGAGGAAAATTAAAATTTCTAATTCCATCCAAACCTTTATAGATAGATATAAATTTAAGTAGGTACAAATTGTTAATTTTGTTTTTAAATGAGAGCAGTTCATAATGAAATAACGAACATATTATATATAAATTTTAATATTATATACTTTTAACTAATAAATTGAACAAAATATAATAGCACAGTTTAATTTATATATTTTTTGCAGCCATTTATAATTATTAATAAAAATAATTCCTAGTCAAAATAATATTTGCACAATAAATACACAGAGGTCCAGTAATTTTTTGTATTTTTTATGTATATAAATTAATCTAAAATAATTTATGTGTGTATCCATTGCGTAGCTAGCAAAACCAATTGTTTTTTTTTTATAATTATTATTCAATTTACATTATTTATGTGTTACTAAGATAGTAATTTATCAAAATATTCCTTTATTTCTTAGACCTTGTGCTAGAGAAAAATTATTTAATATAAGTTTACGTTTGAGTATTGATGGTTTTTAGGTAAGGAAATAAATTTTATATTAATTATTTGAAATGATCCTTACCCATTAATATACCTACTATTAAAATACTTATCCTTGTTGATGTTGTTTGTGTGAATTTTCTATGTATCCTGTTGTATATTTTTTTTTATTCATTATGGTCTAGTAGCTTCATCAATACTATGTTAGGTTAGGTCCTTGTTTTGTACCTAACCTAACATTCGTTGACAGATTGAATCTCTTGCCATTTTGAAGCAAACCAATCATTTGTGTTTTATTGATGTAGATTATAATATAATATGAATACAATTATGTAAATAATGATATTTAGTTAAATGTGTTGTATAGTAGATTAAAAATAAAATATTAGCATTTCTACTCTGAATCTAATCAGAGTAGATTTTAAGAATGAAAAAAAGCGAATTTCTAAATCATATTAGAGTCTGGTGCCATATCCACGATGTATTCTCCATGTGGTATCCAGAATAAGTAAGAATTTATTATATTTGTTTTATTGTCTGTACTTTATTTAATTAAAAACAAATTATTATTATTATAACATATTTATTTATTTATGTATTATTCAATTAATGGATTAAAATTAAAATATGTAATTGATTACTGTATTGATAATCCAATAATTGTATCTAGGAGTGTATTAATGGTATATATTATATCTACTAATTATATATTATGGTAATATATGTTATACATACCTATTCAAATATATATTTTGTAAGAAAAAAAAAGAGTTTTATTATAAACACCTAAACTATATTCCTATGGCAAGTGTTCAGAGTGAAAACAATGAGAATAATTTATTTAAAATACTGTATGCATTTATCATATTATTCAATATGCATTAAAAAGATAAAAAAATATATATAAAGTAAGTGTGAATGAGAATGTGAGTCAAGTGTTTCATTAAGGTGAGCAACTTGCAAGATATTTTGACACTTTCTCCATTATTTTGCTTCCAAATCTAATCTTTATTTAAACGGCATTCAGACTTGTTCACTTTGAGTGATCACTCGGGATGATGGATGAAAGTGATTTGTAATTCTGTTAATTAGCGGGGCCCTGATTGACTAATTTACTAGTGATATATTTGTAATTTCAATATCTGTTGCTTTAAAATTTTTGTGCCCCTTAAGACTGTAAATAAATAAATCATTTTTACACTAAATGTAATAAATTATTATTTCCTTTGAAATGATTTTTGAAAACACATCTAGAAACTGCTTTCCCATTTATGTCAAACCTATTTTTTATGTTATTTACAAACGTACCATATAAAAAAAGAACACTTCCATTTTTCCCAAAGTTTCAGAGATTTAAAGATTTAGGGGGTAAACTTTCAATGAGATATGTGGGAGTAATTCATTTATTAAACAAAACAATATTTGATTCTACATTTTGAACACAATACATATAAGATTAACAATAAAATTTAAAAATAACATTAAATAACAAAAACCATAAAATATTAAAATAAATTTATGTATATTCAAAATGTAGAACCCCAACATTATTCGAGTAGATTCTTCCATGATGTTCTATGAAATAGTACAATCATGGGAGATCACTTACAGAGCTACAGGGACAAAAACCTTCTTACTATCCTGGTGGACGATAGAAGTACGGCCTTCTGCATGCTGTATTTGAGCCTGTCATCTACTCCCAGTTTTCTGAGATTGTTTGACAGACTCTGAGGTATTAAACCATTCACAGACAACACTATAGGCACGATGATTGTGGTAGGTGTTCTCCACATATCTTTGATTTCGTGAGCAAGATCAAGATATTTTATTATCTTATCTTGCTCAGCTTTATTTAAATTTTCATCGTGCGGTATAGTGATGTCTATGATGTATGTTTTACGGCATCTGCGATCAACCAACACAATATCTGGTCGATTAGCTAGAATAGTTCGATCAGTTTGTATTGGTCGATCCCAGTAGAGTTTAATGTCATTGTTTTCAAGTACCGATACTGGACAATAATTATAGTATGGTAATTTTGATTCCGGTTCAATTAATTTAAATTTCAAAGCTAAATTTTGATGTAATATTTTTGCTACTTGATCATGTCTTTTCAAATAGTCTGTTCCGGAAAGAAAAGAACATCCAGACAAAATATGTCTTAATGGGAGTAATTCATACATCTGTTGTGAGAAGGTACCTATTTACCAGATATTTTTCAAATTCAAGTAAATAAAAAATTGTAGTCATGCAGGTAAACAAACTTTTTCGTTTTTCCACAAGTTCTAAATTTCATTTTACCGCCAATTGGGAATCCCGAATTTGGATCACATGCGCGCGCATATTTCCAAACGTTACAAAAATACGAAGGCAACGAAAAATGTGATTTTTCACTGGCACTGGTAATGGAAGTCAAAATACTCGTACTGGTAGTGCTAGTATCAGGAGATAATAAATGCGCATGGACTACATTTCCCGCCATAAAAGTCATTATTCATCATGGAAGTAAGAATTTTGGTACCTAGATCCATAGAATTCGTAACTTAATTTCTCTATGATCATAAAGTAGAGACTTGTTTAGAATATCATTCTGTCATCTTTGAAAAAGGGGAATTCAATTTTCTCTGTACAAAATTCCCGCGACCAAACTCTTCAACTGCATGTTTTCCTGATACTTTCTCGATTCAAAACTGAGCAAGAACCAGTCGCACATCCCAATCTGCATTTTTATCTATGGCCTTCCATGTTGAAGTCTCCATTTTAAATTTCTATTCTTCACAAGACCATCCATTTTAAATTTCTCATCAACAGTTTTAAAAAAAATATACCTACCTACATTTTAAAGTTTCAGCCGGAAGGCAATAAATAAAATATTAATTTAGTGTAACGTTATCTGGCGTCTGCGCTCAGCGTCAGCAGAATTTTATCAAATTAATCTGTACTAATATTATAAAGAGGAAAGATTTGATTGTTTGCATTGAATAGGCTCCGAAATTACTTAACCGATTTGAAAAATTCTTTCACCATTGGGAAGTTGCATTATCCCCGGGTGACATAGCTACATAATATTTTCAAAATATTAGGGATCCTTACCAAAACAATTTTTTTTAAATACCTATCTACCCGTGCGAAAGCCGGTGCGGACCGCTTGTATTAAATAAATATCGCCAGCAAAAATGTTCAGAAGTTTCACATTACACCTTTTTTATTGAAGGAGGATTAAAAAACTGTAGGGGGAAATGCCTACAATAGCGGTCATTTGAAAAATCGCTTTTTTATGACAATATCGGTATTAGATCCTCTTTTTGACCTGTGTGATAATTACAGCAGTTAGTTCACTGGCTACCTCTTATCTGGCAGTTAGTGTGATGGTATACATAGATATTATTATAATACATGTCGGAAACCATCGAAAACCGAAAATATATCATTAAAATAACGGCGATGATTCTCTCAAATGTGTGGGGTACACAAGACATATTCTTTATTTATTCATTTTTTACTGTAAATTGAAAATTTCATTAAATTAAATACAATAAATATACAGAAGAAGAGTTTATCGCAAATGCTCGATTTCTTCGAACTTACCCACAGCATTGCCTTTATTAGAGGATCTAAAAACTACGAAACAATGCTCAACAGTGATTACAACTAATTATGCAAAAAAATGCTTGTTTTAGGCTTTGTGATTAATATACTCAATCCAACAAACACAAGCAAGTCTCCCCATGAAAGTTCAAGGCCAGTTTAAAAATAGAACAATCGCCTCCTGTCAAACCCACTTCTTTCCTTCCTACATGTTTTTTCAAGTACTGCGGTTGTTCAGATAGCCATGAGAACTAATAGTTCCAGAAAATATAATTAGTCCAAAAAAACTAATAAATTTTGTCCTATAACTTGCTAATGGAATTCTTATTCGTGTAAAATCCTGTCTTTAACAGAGTGGAAACTACACACAAAATTCTGTTGATACAAAACTTACCTCAAAACATCAATCTCTACAGTTCAGCCCCTCAATCTCTACTCCATCTCTCCTCATAGTAAGAATAGCACAGAAATACTTCTTCCAGTTTCTTTATTGACAACTTTTTTCCAAATATAATTTGAGAGCCTCAAATTACAATATAAAAATATACTCCTTATTCTCACACCATCTTTAATATAAAAGTAATCCTTAGAATACCACTTCTAATTTACTTATAAAGTGACAATTTAATTTGTTGTTAAAACAAAGATCCAGATCAGAAAGAACCAGTTCAATGAAGTATTGTAGAATATTTCACAATCTCAAAACTGATCCACTTATTTTAGGACCTTTACACCGATTTGATTCACTGTAATCACAAAAATCAACTTCGCTACCCCATAATCTATCAATTTATAAAAGAATTTCAAAATAAATGAGTTGATCTAAAAAAAGAGTGCTCAGAATGTAAATTTAAGCTAGCTTACAGATAGTTTTGAGACGTGTTCTTTTTGTATGCAAGTTCTATAAAATACATTTTATTCGTATCAGATCTAGACCAGTTTTTTATTCTTCAATTATGTGTATTTGACAATGGCTCAAAAATATGACATATCTTCAAACTTAATGAATGATTGCAATAGTTTAATAGAGTAGCTAAAATCAAGGATTTATTTCACCATTACAACATCTCCCACAATAGGAGTGGGCAGAGGACTAGCTGTATGGCAAAACATAAACTTTCAACCAGATTGTGTATTCCGAAATCTAAAAATAAATTTTCCTCTCAATGATTAATTTTGCAGTATGGCAAACAATTACAGCATTAGTTTGTAGGATGATACTGCAATATGGCGATACACTCGCCTTTTGTAAGGTGATTGTGTATCTGAACCATCATTTTTATTTAAAATGTTATATAATATTGTACCCAATGTATTTGTAATAAGAATAAAATAGCGGTTGTATGCAGAAAACACAAAACAAAGAGATTATTTCATTAATCAATTTAGTTCAATGATTTAAAGAAGACATTATTATGTGTGAAGCAATCATTATTCAAGATGTTATATTGAAAAATCAGTAAATTTAATTGATCTGTGGATCCGGGATCCATGCATCTCTCCCACCTTTCAAATCAACTCTCCTCCCTCATACACTTGACTGGTCTTCTCATAATCACATCTGCCTCTCCACATGCTTCTTTAAACACTCCACTCCCTAATTCTTAATACGGAATAATAATAATAATGACAAATAATTAAGTATAAATTCATATTAAAACACCCATCATCAACACAACACCTCTCTTCATCTCGATATGATTATTGTATCATTGTCAACAATGACAAAAACAATTAAAACAAGAACAAAAAAGAACGAAACATTGTCGAAAAAAAAAAATTATATATGGAAATATAATACAATCATTATAATCAAAATCATAATTACTTCATGATTTTAAGGATTTGAGAAAAAAAAATGATAACAAATGAATCACGGAGTTTTAGTAATGATAATACATAATAAAAATGATATTAATTAATAAAGACAAAATGAATGAATAGATGTAATAAAATATTATAATAAGGATTCCACCCACAACTAACTCCCACCGCTTCGCATCATCGTATGAGAGAAAAACACAAAGATATTTGTTCAAAGATAACTCAAATGATATTTCATTTCATAAGAAAAAACAATTTGTACAAAATATATGATGTAATAGTATTTTGTAGTAATTTGCAATGCACTATATTATATAAATATCCTCCCGTCTATCGTCTTTCATCATCATATAATTAGCCCGATATTTCAAGTGTCCGAGACTACCCCCAACTAGATTAATTTTGTCTTTCGTGTCCAACACTAATACAACACAATATATCATCGCATCTATTTTATACCAAAATAGTTTAAGAGACGGATAATGCGACCTTTATTGAGACCCATCCCTCCTTGTGTTAAGAGTGCTTTTAACATTATTAACAAAATTAGTTTGATTGGCATTCAATTTCGGAAACGATGATAAACAATACCTATCCACAAGGACTGGTAGATATCCCAGGTTCCTCTATCTGTCCCTACCATTTTGACGTAAAATAAGTGCGTGAAAGATTATCGATGTTGTTAACTGGATAAAAAGACAAAATCAATAACTCGGACTAGCCCTCAGAACAGATGGCACACTGAAATATCAAGACAATAGTCATCCAATATTATAAATACATATTTCTAGTCTCCGATTCAATCAATCATCAACAATAAACAAACAAAAAAAAACACATTTATCAAATTTATTTATTTTCATCCTCTGCACACACTCTCTCCCTTCAATGTATCTCTCTCTCGCTTCCTCTCGCTACTCCTCGTAATGTCCACTTGATATATATATAATATTAATAACTAATACTTTATAATTGTATATAAAACATATTCTTTTTATTGTTATTATTATTATTTACCACTGCCAGTCGCTACAAAAACATCATAATCCTCCTCGTCTCTGCCCCTACACATGTATAACATCTTTATATTATATATTAATATTATACACTAAGTACTATTTTACATATATGTAGGTATATATATGTATGTGTGTTTCGCCTAACTTCGCTTTTCCTCTACGCATCATCATCATATATAAAATATACAATAACAAACATGATTATTATATTAAGATATAATTTTATATATCGTAATATACAACGTCTGTACATTGTACGTGTGATATACGTAAGACGGATGTGAATTAAATAGTTTTTGTATATATAATAAATATATGCTGCTATCTAGTGTAATACCGCACAATCCCGTAATTTGAATATTTTGATAAAAGAAATGGATTGAAAAATATACTAAATAAAAATTTAAACTTTTTTTAATGAATAAATCTCTATGGCCCAAACGTATTTCTAATGTCAAGAAATTTAAAGAAATTTGTCAAAAAATAATCTTGAAACATTGCAAAACTAAGATATGGACTTATATGATTTAAAAACATTGTAACAAATGAGAATTAAATACATTTTCACTTTAAAATTGTACATTTCAAAACGTCAGGGTGATTGTTAATCTAAAAATTTAATATTGATTTTCTTAATACAGGTAATTTTGAAAACGCACGGTATTACACGATAACAATATATACCGAAATTCATATATAACATCATGATCATCCATTTGAAGCGTATGCCTTCTATTATAATAAATGCCACAGCCAAAATGTAGTAGTAGTAGTATAGTAGAAATTAAAAAATTAAAAAAAAAACAATACTAATAATTATATAATAATGCAGTCTCAAAAAACTATGATTAATTATTTAATCATCAACTCTGTCTTCGACCGTTCAAGCGACAGTGTATGTGCGTGAATGCATACACCGCTCAATAAGTCTTTTAATATATTGTAACATTAATATTACGTCCTCACAATACAATAATGGCTATATAAATATGTAAATCTTTCTCGGTAAAAAAGGACATATGCTAAACCGCGTAATTTAACAAAACACTTGTAAAATTATTACCTCCGGACAAACTCTTTTATCAAATTCATCTAATATAATAAAAAATATAATATATTTTACAAAACTATACCTTTTAGCATAGATCCTTTTTACCGAAAAAATCTCATAAAAACAACGTCGGCTTCCTCTTGTACACATTTGAAAATAAAGGACTTTCGAATTAGTATTATATACTAAAGAACAAAAGTCCGATCTTTCCAAATTTATAATTTTTATAACTGTGATATTTCATTTAAAAATATAAACATTAATAGCTTCTACTCCGGAGATCTCCTGTCTTATCTCCAGAAAAACAACATTCGGTGATGCAAACGACGAAGATGCTAACATCGACATGATACTATGATCGTGCGGTGTTTGCGTATTTGAGTTACAACAACAGTGGGCTTATCATTACTCGGGGAACAGACTCGGAGACATTGGCTTGAAATGGATTCTCAGTGGTAGTTTTAATATATTATCATTAATAATAATATTTGATTGATTTGGGGGGGTAATTCTCCAGCAACACATCAGTACAACATTACTTCTCCATTTCGTCTATTTTCACAAAAATATTATTAAAAAACATAACTTGGAAATTTTCTCATACACCACCAAAACTGACTTATCTCTAGACATAATAGTGTATATATAATAATAGGTATATATATAATAGTATATATATGTGTATATATATATATTGTTGTTGGGTGTAATAGGTGTGTGTGTATATTATATAGGTCCCCCCAGACAGGCACCCTGGGCCCGACATAACAAGTGTATTCGCCACTGGGAGCCTCCTCACATTACATTACATTACATACAATTACATAATAAAGAGAATCGCGTTTCAACAATCGCGGATCCCGTCTCTGACCAATCCAAAGATGATGCTGAAAAAACAAAATGAGCGGAATCCCTCAGATATATGTATGCTGTTGCTATATTTACATATACAGCAGCAGCGATGCAGCGTGTAGCAGAGTTGTTGTGTGTTGATGCGACGTGATGGGATTGGTGTTTGGATTAGTTCCGATCGTTGAGATCGCAGTCCCGGCTGATGTGTCCGGTCTTGTTACAATTGTAACATGTCTTGGCTCCCTCGGGACAGTTGCGTGAGATGTGTCCCGACTTGTTGCAATTGTAGCAGGACAGGGAGGAGCGGCCCTCACGATCCTGACTACCCTCCGGACAGTTCCTCGAAATGTGCCCCACCTTACTGCAGTTGTAGCAAGACGGCTCATCTGGAGACTGAGTGCAGTCGCGGGCTATGTGGCCTGTACCATTACACCTGCAAAATGCACACAACACATTACACACATATCCAGCTAGGATGCTCTCCTACTCTCAGTCACTCTAATCCATGTCTACATTTATTTATTCATTTAAATATTATACTATCATCACCTTTTACAATATGTGAACAATAATATAATTCTTTATATATTTACAATACACAGTTATCATTAAATTTTAAATACGGTTTACAAATACCCAAGAAAACAATAAATAATACCAAGGTATTTCTCTTTTTTAAGTAGGTATAACAAAATTATCTACAAATAAATAAAATTGTCTTGTTGAAAAAAATTCTACAATGTGTAGATTTTTCACAATTGACGAAAATGCCTTATCCCTTGTTATGCTTTTCCTGATGGCATATTCATTCATGTGAAATTCCAATATATTATATGATTTATGGAACTGAATGAACAATATATCGTCGTTGCATATTCAAAAAGGGACATGTGAATTCATAAATGTCTTGACATTTATAGAATAAACTGCTTATAATGACACCATAACCATTTTATAAAGTGATTCTTAGTATCAAATATTAAAATTCAATACTAAAAGAATAATATCACATGCCAATAAAAAGTCCAAACTACAATTCTAATGCCTTAATGAATAGTTTTAAAAGAGTATGCCCAAATAAAAAATCTGCGCACATGTCTCTTTTTGAATATGCAATGACGATATGTATCTGGAAGGGGAGGCCTAGGTCTCACCTGTAGCAGCGGTCTGCCTCCTCCTTGCAGTCTCTGGCAAAGTGTCCCTGCCTGTTGCACTTGTAGCACTTCTCCCTTCCGCGTCCGTACCCTCCCTCTCTGTAGCTATCCCTGTCCTTGTCGCGGCCACCACCACCACCACCTCCCTGGGTGCACTCGCGGGCAAAGTGACCCGAGCGGTTACACTTGTAGCAGACTGTTGAACTCATCTTGCACTACAATCTCTCTGATAATCTGAAATACAACATACAAAAACTGCTAAAGCGCTCAACAAGTTGGAGAATATTACCCAACAGACACCTCACCTGCACAACTAACCCATTATGCAAACTCCATTTAGTTAGAAACAGGAAAGATGTTCAGATGCTAGAAATTCAGTAAAATGTTAAAACTACGTTTAACACCTAACAAGTCCATAAACAGTCCCTTGGAGTCCCCAGTAATGAATGAGCCTCTCACTCTTTTCTGTTAAACTATTGACTTGATATTGATTCAACAGGTTTGGCATTATTGCACATTGATGTTCAGATTAACATACTGGTAATGATAGGGGCCTTTACTGGCCCACTTATAGTTTTGTATAACTTTATTGATATTTATAATACGACTGCTTCTATCCATCCATCCCATCACGGCATCTCTAACAAGTGTGGTAACCATAGAACCAAATGTAAAAAAATATACAAGTCGTTCTCTCCGTACCAATAAAAGTTAAGACATTTAAAATGAGTGACATGCCTCACCACCGAGTCGAAGATGCATGTCTTAGAATGTAATGTTTTATGAATACCTGACTACCTGACTTACAGGACACTCGAAAACTTAAACTAAGAGTGGGAGGCCAAATTTTTTGTCGAGTCTACAAATTCAACTGAATTCGACGTTGTAGACAAATAATTTAAGTGGGCGTATTGACAGCTCAAACAAAATAAATGTATAATGAAAGAGATGGATGCATGCATCTTTATGACGTGTCTAGAAAAACAAACATCTCAAAAACGCCCGATGCAAGGCAATGACACGCAGTGATGCATAGAGAATGCATCCACACCATCATCTGTGTATTTTCGTGTATAGTAGGTGAATGCATGGTCGGAGCTTTACAGGGAACTCCAGGAGATTGCGAAAAATTGCCGCTAATAAAAACAAACTAGTGACCACAGAGTCTTGTTTTCTTCACTTACTTTATAATAACTTATGCTAGAAATAGATTCCTTATTTATTGATAAAACAACTCATCCCAAACAGTCACCTCACAAATAAAAACATGCAGAAAAATTGTTTGAAAAAAGAACATTTACAAAAGTCATTCTCTCAAGATTTTTCTAACCTTAATTCATAGAACATGTGAATATTTTTCAATAGTACATGAATAAAATTGAAACAACATGTCTTTATACCAAGAGATGATAATTGTAATCATGAAAATCATTTTACAATACATTTTTAATTGAATGCGGATAAGTTTGTAATTTACACAGGTGAAATTAACTGAATAAAGCTGTACTAAATAATTTTGAACATGTGGTGGCCAACACATGTGTGAAAATATGTATGGAGATAGTAAAAAACTAGAGAATATTATGTGATTTACAGCTGAGATTATAAGAAAAATTGTGGCGATAAAGATCCAACACAGAAATTTAAGTTTTGTAGTATAAAACAAAATAAGTGCAATGTTTTAATGCAACATTATGTTCAGAAAACTGTCCAATGCATGACATGTGCTGCCAAAACCACAAACATCAAAATGAGGTTATAAAACAAAACAGACCATCATGTCTCATAGGAACTTTCTACAATGCCAACATCATGCATTATTGATATAATATCAATTAAAGATAATAGAATGGCGATTACTCAATTCTGCAATAAATTTTAATAGAAAATCGCATTATTACTTCTTCTAAAGGGTGTTATCAGCACCTACATACTCTGTATTACGTACATAGTATATAACATATAATATTATATACCCGGCTATATAGATACAATCCATTCATGTGTCATAGTAATATACATCGGTATTCTGCAACTCAACAATGTGGCAAAAACATTACCGTTACAGAATTATATTACGATGCATTTTACTGTTAATTATGATTTACTGTATTCCCACACTGAAATAACATACTATCCGACACATTGCATAGCCTGAGAGAATACGCGGAGATATAAATGTGAATCACTAATCTGAATACGAGATGTAGTACCAGAGCACACATTTACACTCAGTTTATCATTTATACACACCATATACAAGTCAACACGGAATACAAACGATATCACACAATATTCGTGTACAATAGACACTTAATATCATGAGCATTCAATACAATTCAATAGCAACAAATAACCAAAATCAGAAACCACGTGTTTTCACGGGAGGCCCGATAGAAAACGGCACTCGAATTTATGATACTACAGGAAATATAGAAGGCTTACCTAAATTTAACGAAGTTATATAATACAACAATGAATGTTTAACAGAATAATAACGATAAAACGTTATCTTGTCAACTAAATTGTTTTAACACTAGACAAATATAAATGCCTTGATGAGTAAAATGCCCGCTCTCGTCCACCACGACACCGCAAAGGACGGGAAAGTGTTTGTAAATGCCCGTCAATGTTCATTATTCCCTTCATCAACAGCACTCAATCATAGGAGACTCAAGTATTTTACGAACATCGGCTAGATAAATAGGGATGTTTATTCAAAATCATTTATCCCTATCGATATCTAGAAAAGTAATATCAATAAGACATCGTGGCATTATAATGTAAGAACATAAATGGAGAACCATACATATTTGAATGTTTCATCTTGTTTTTTTTATTATTATTTTTATTATTAAACCTTATTTTCATGATAAGAACCACAAATGTACATTTAATAATAATAATTTATTTATTTATTTATTTATAATAATACATACGGCTTACGCCTTTAATACATAGTTATAAATAGGGAATCCAATCCCGCATCAAAATCGCGATCCCGCAAGCCTGCGGGATTGAGGGCATCAGTCCCGCGGATCCCGCGGGATTTGCGGGATTGAGATTTTTTAATAAAAAAAACTTTCATGTATGTACTTAGTTATTAAAAAAAATATATCAAATAAAGACGAGTAAATTTTAATATTTTTTTATTATTATGCAGATTTATTACTCATATTACTAGTTAACAAGTGGAAATAATGATGTTTTAGAGGTATAAATAATAATCAGCCTCTTATAAGGAACGATATACAGTAATACAACATTTCACTTTATAGATTTGTAATTTGTATTGGCAATTGAACATATTTATTAGTTAAGATGCATAAAAAATTGCTTTTTTCTGATAATAATTTCGAAGAAATGATAAAGTATCTAACGTTTCATCTTTTAGATTTGATCTTATCTTGTTGCATAAATAGCCAGCGGCGGAAAAAGCACGTTCTGCTTCCACGCTTTTAGGTGAAATTGACTTTATATTACTCGGCTACCCATTCTGTACGGAGACTGTGCTCTAATTCATCTTCTAGTATAGGCGAGGGCACATCATTTAATAGATTCGATAAAGGCGCGTCTTCTTCATCGCCATTGTCATCAACCTGTTGGTTTTGAGTTTCAGGTTGTACCTGCGCGTCTGACAACAGTCTCTCGATTAAACACTTCATTACAGTTCTAAGTGTAACTTTGCTTGGATAAAAAAATGGATCGTCTACCACATTTGTAGATCCTGATTTTTTTTTTCTAGATATTTGATAGGATTTTCAAAGCACAGTCATTGATGTGTGGCGTTATTTTATCTGGCAAGATAGTGACAATACAAGTTCCTCGCTTAATCTGGTAATTTTTCGATCCAGTTTGCTTATCACAATATGCTTAAAATCAACCCCACCAAAACTGAATTTCTCTGGATAGCGTCTCCACGAAGACAACATCTCATAAACGCTGACCCTATTCGTGTACAAAACGTGGACATAGTCCCATCTAACTACGTTAAGTTCCTCGGAGCGCATCTTGATAATGCCCTTACGATGGAGAAACACATATCATCTACTGTTAGTAGTGGTTTCTATACTTTAAGGCAGCTCAAGAACATAAGGAAAAATATATCAACCGACGGAGCTAAAACCATAATTAACTCATTCGTCGTATCACGATTGGATTACTGCAATGGCATCCTCGCAAATTTGCCACAATATCAACTCCAGAGGATTCAGTCCGTTTTTAATGCGGCTGCACGTTTCATTTATCAACTGAATCGCTCTTCACACATATCTGCCACTCTTCAATCTCTTCACTGGCTCAGATGTCCGGAGAGAGTCGAATTTAAAGTGTGTTTGACAGTATTTAAGGCACTTCATGCTATGGCCCCAGAATATATCATGGAACTCTGCGGTAGACAGGCGTTAAGTCATAGACAGATAACACTGAGGTCTTGTCAAGATACTACAACTAAATTGGAGGTGACCAGTACTGTATCGAAACCAGTGTACGTGGAACGTGCTTTTGCAATATCTGCACCTGTAGTCTGGAACAGGCTTCCACAAATGATCAGAGAAACGCAGGACATATCTCGTTTCAAGAACCAACTGAAGACTTATCTATTCAAGAAATCTCACGGAATAATCCAGGCACAACCTTAGTTAGCAAAGAGCGCCCTTGAGGTGGATTTTTTTCACAAAACGGCGCTTTACAAATCATCCAAATAATAATAATAATAATAATGAAACGCAATATGGTTTCTGCAGAAACTAATGTTGCGTCCTCGCAGCATAAGACATTTACAGCATGCTTCACTGGTTCTAAAGCTCGTTCAATATTACTCAATATTATAAATTCTTCATCAGCGAATGAAAATGAAGATGATATCAGTTTAAGATCAATAAGTGCTTTAAGTATGTACTGTTTGACTTGGTTGAACCTCGATAACATTGATGCGAGACTGCTCCAGCGCGTTCGGTAATCTATGATCAGCTGTAATTCTTTGCAGAATTCTGCTTTGATATATGTTTGCAGAAGATCAGTTGTTACTGGAGACTTCGATCTAAAAAGCTTGACAATTTTCCTGACCTTTTGAATCAGTCCTTTAAAACAAAAAATGAAATAAGTTATAATGATTTTAATTGAAATATCTATTGGTCTGACAATACTTATCTACCTACATTGTGGTAGCAAATCTCCTTTTTGAATGTCTTCCTCTACCGAAAAATCACCTTGCTCGTCATCATCATCTTTATTTTCATTATCACTCCCATCATCCGGTCTATTTTCGAGTACTTCAACTTGACTTTATTTCTTCTTCTTGTCTCTGATTGCATAGAACTTCAAGAACAGCGAGTTGCAACCCATGTGCAAAGCATAACTGGTGGTGCGCTGATAATAATCTCAAATTATTTTCCATACAAATTCTATAGAAAAGTCACGAGATCCATGGCAAAGTAGTTTAACTAACTTATCATTGAGGCTGTGCTGGGTTTAATAAATAATCAGAACGTCGTCTGAGCCCATTCTTAAATATTTTTTTCAGTCCCGCAAGCGTGCGGGATCCCGCATGAGTAATCCCGCATTTATGATCCCGCAAAAAAGGTGCGGGATCCCGCATTTACGGGATCCCGCTTTTGCGGGATTGGATTCCCTAGTCAGTTGTACAGTGGTGCCTCGCATAAAGAACGCCTCGCACAGCGAACGCTGCACACAACGAACTTCCTGTTCGTTCATTTCACGATTCATACAACGAACTTCGCTTCACACAACGAAGTCGCCCGAGCTTCCACGATCGCTGCCGATGTATTGCATACTCCCGCGCAGGCACTGCAGGCAGTCGTTAGTCACTGCACTTAACCCAACTGCTGACATCAAGAACATCCTGGTCAAATGGAAAGCAGTTCAGGAGTTTACCAATGCCCACTATCCGGATTCAGCTGAAGCAAACAGGATCAACGATCTTTACTCGGATACTCTTGTCCGTTATTTCCGGCAGATGTTGGAGAAAAGAGAAAAACAAACGACTTTGGACAGGTTTTTCATGAAACCATCGGCCAAAAAGCAGAAAATGGATGAAGATGTGCAAGATTTGGTAGACTCTACTTAGTCTGTCTTAAAATTAAAAAAAAATATGTTTTTGTTAGATGTATCTAAATAAAAATAATAACAAAAAATTTATCTTTTTTCATGTCATCTTAGCATATTTTATGCTACAGAACGAATTATTTTTTTTAACATGTATTGTTTTGGGAAAACGCGTTTCACATAACGAACTTTTCGCATAACAAACTTGCTCCTGGAACGAATAACGTTCGTTGTGTGAGGCACCACTGTATATGAAAGTTGCAGTATGAATGGGATGAAAATGAATGTGACAAAGACGAAAGTGCTTGTGTTTGAAAGAGAGATTGAAAGGACAATGTGTAAAATAAAGGTTGGAAATGAATGTTTGGAGCAAGTGGACGAATATGTTTATTTAGGAAGTATGTTTGTGAGGGATGGTAGGTACGAAAGGGATATTGAAAAAAGAAAAGTGGCTGGTGCGAGAGTGAACGGAGCACTTCGATCTATTGTTAGCAATAGCAATGTCTCGAACATGGCTAAAATGCTGGTGCACAACGCCATCCTCGTACCGACACTGATGTATGCAAGCGAGACTTGGACATGGCTGAAGAAGGACGAGAGTGGAATAAATGCAGTGGAGATGCGATCACTGAGAAGAATGGTAGGTAAAACATTGCGTGATAGAGTAAGAAATGAGGATATTAGAAGAATGAGTGGATGCAAGAAGAGTGTTATTGATAGAATGCGTGTGAATAAATTGAGATGGTTTGGCCATGTGGAGCGAATGGATGGTGTAAGATTGACGAAGAGGGTGTATTTATCTGAAAGAGAGGGTGTGAGAAAGCGCGGACGTCCAAGAACTACGTGGCTTAACCACGTGGATCAAATTCTCAAGGACGGTCGCGTGTTAAGTAAGAGGAATCGGCGTGCATGTATGAGAAACTGGATGAATGTAGAGGAAGCGAAAGAAGTATGTAAGGATAGAGCGACATGGCGTTCCGTTCTCTCTGCCTACCCCACCTGGGACACGGCGTGAGGGTATAGATAGATAGATAGAAATTAAACACATTGTGTCACATAAACCACATAATAAAATTACAACATATCAACAGCATCATGTCAAATCATAAAAAAAAACTGTATCATATCTAACCATAAAATAAAGTTACAATACACTGCATCACATCGAATTTCAAAATAAAAATAAAACACACTGTCATGTCAAATTATAGAATAAAATTACAGCACATTCATCATGTCAAATCATAAAATAAAAATAAAACATATTGAATCATATCAAACCATAAAATAAATTTACAGCACACCACATAAAATTATAAAATAAAAAAAATAAAAATACACCGTATCATATCAAATTATAAAATAAAATAAAATTATAACATACTACATCATATCAAATCATAAAATAAAAACAAAACACATTGCATCATATAAAATTACAAATTAAAACCAAAACATATCGTATCATGTCAAATTACAACACAAAGACAAGATTAACCAAATGGGAAGGGTAGGTAAAAAAGAAATAATAATAATAACACTTTATTGATCAGAAAAAAAAAATCATGAGCAATTGGCGAGCTTATTGCCTGGAGACATTTGTTTTCAAGGAAAGGAACAAATAAAAATATTGCATAATTATTTGAATATCAGAAATAATTTTTTAATCAGATTTCGCATTAATGATGATTAAATACATAATCTTGAATAAATAAATAAAAACATTCTGTATAACAAAAAAAATGGAGGTGCTTATTATCGTTCATAACGATAAACAAAACTTTGTATTACATCGCTATTTTTAACCATATCCGGTTGTTTGGTGTTCACGAATGTTTAAAATGCACGACGTGGAAGTCAAGTATTTGTTCTTTGAGAACGAAATTTAAATATTTAATTATAAAAAAGGTGCATCACGTTGCTATATATTACCATTTCATTTTAATTTCGTAATATATTTAAGCGCATATTACGTGAAACATTATTTGTTAACTTATAAAATCGTGAAAAGTAGCTAAAAGGGTCGTTCACATACGTTCACTTTCAGTGATCACTCCGGATGATCCTCCAAGATGAACAAGTGTGAACAGGCGTTTCATCAATAGTGATCACTAGCGACGACGGAGGAAAGAGATTACCACTCGTCATAATTTCGATGAAAGGACCTTTCACTGAAACGACCATAAACAAATTTCATCTTATTATTTGTTTTATTCTCTATGAATTTGTATTGAATGTCAGAACCATGTGCAAAATTATTATGCAGTCGAGAGCTATATTAATTTATTTTAAGTGTTATTTTTCATTTTTGAATTTGTTTAATTATTTTTATACGAAAATACGTCAAACTACATACAACATGAGTGAGAGTGTAGACATGCCAGTGAAAGCATAGGATGAACAAATGTGAACAGACGTGTTCACTTTCGATGAACAGGTTTGACCCTGACACTCTGGATGATCATCCAAAGTGAAGTAATGTGAATGCTACTTAAGAACTATGAAAATTGTTGCTTTTCATTAGTAAATAACGGAGTATTCCAAAACATCAATAAAAAGAAAAAAGTGTTATCAATTACATATTATTTAATAGTTTTATTCGTTTCAGTTATTATTTTGTTATTTCAAATTTTAATAGATTTGTTATTAAATACTTTTGTTTGTTAAATATTGATTCTGGCAACTTTTTGTACCTTCCCCCACTCTTCAACCCTCCTTCATATTTTGACAGTTGTTTGACGTTTAAAAACGGCGTGAGATCGGTGTTTGTGTTTTTATATAGATATAATTAGAATTTTCCCAATTTAATTTCATATTTACTTTAAATCATGTCAGACAATGAAAGAAAACGCTGTGCGGAGGAAGAAAATGAAGATTCCAATGATGGTTGGGTCGGACCAATGCCATCAGAAGCTGCACAACCACAACCGCAAAAGAAGAGAAAAGGTTGGATACATCTGCCAAAGTTATTTATTTAAATATAATGTTCATCTTACTAAAATTTTAAAAAAATAGGTCCACGTTGTCATATACCTAATAAACATTTTTTCTTTTTTTTTTCTTTACAGTTTTAGAATATGAATCACTCTACCTTGAGAACCTGCCTTCTTCAGAATCTTATGAAAAGAGTTACATGCACAGAGACATTGTCACTCACATTGTGGTGACAAAAACAGATTTTGTTGTTACGGGAAGTTGTGATGGGCATCTCAAGTTTTGGAAGAAGATAGAGGAAGGGATAGAGTTTGTAAAACATTTCCGTAGCCATTTGGGTCCTATAACATCTTTAGCAACTAACTGTAATGGCACTTACCTGTGCACAGCTTCCTCAGATAAATCTGTTAAGATTTATGATGTTATAAATTTTGGTGAGCATTATTTATTTATTCTTTACTGCATATTGATTACAAGCAATTTTATATAACACAAGCGGTCCAAACCGGCTTCGCACGGGGAGATAGGTATTTTAAAAAAATTAGTTTTAGTAAGGATCCCTAATTTTTTTGAAAATATGATATAGTTTATGTCACCCGGGGATAGTGTAGCTTCACAAAAGTGAAAGAATTTTTCATATCGGTTCAGTAGTTTTGGAGCCTATTCAATGCAAACAATCAAGTCTTTCCTCTTTATTATAGATGTATAGACAATTCATGCAGATCAAGCTGTCCTAAACTAAGATATGAATCTTGTATTATGGCTAATAACAGTGATGAACATATATACAGTGCAATAAACATATATACCTACATGTAACGTACCCAGACCCGGAACAATTTGAAAAAGGTCATTCTTCATTTTGCCCTGTCTGGGAATTGAACTCATGACCTTGTGACTCAAAAGGCAAGAGAGTTACCTCTGCACCACACTGGCCAACAATACGATTGTCAATGTCGGGAGTACCTACAACGTGACACTTAATGTTTAGAAAAAATATGTAGAAAGCGAAATGTAGCTTTAAACAACCATTGAATTAAAAAATTTACCATATGGGAAATAAATTTGCACAAATTAACTTTTTCAAGCTAATTTATAAGTTTATTTATTTAAATTTAATAATAATAATAATAAACTATTTAGTAATTTAGTGAACAAGGTGTCCGTGGTTCGATACCAGGTGCCGGCAAACTCCCCTTTCACGACACAAGCTTTTAGTAGCTTACTGTGAAAGGTGTATAAGGTTGTATTTGGGTTTATAACAAAACCCAAATATATATTTAAATTAAAAAAAAATATTGTGAAACAATATTAGATAAGTATATCTTTTTTACAAAAAAAAAAATTCTAATGTTTGTAGGTACATTCACAGAGTGAAAATTCATGATTTCAAATATCAATATTTCTAAACACAGTTAATTTTTCACAATTTTTTTTAAAGAACTCGAGCGCTATCTTCAAAAGCTCAGTTTGATATTTTCATGAGTCCTCTTGAAAATGTGAAACTAAACTTTCGACAAAAGCGCTCGAGTTTTTTTAAAGAATTTAGTGAAAATTAACTGTGTTTAGAAATACTGATATTTGTAATAATAAACTCTTTGTTGATACAATACATTTGCACAAAAGGCTTACATATTGCCTTGAGGCAATGTCTTCCAGTAAACCTAATACATTGTTTGATAAGTATGTTTTATCACAAAGTCAGTTTAGATCAATGTCCTGTTTAGACCCATCCTGAATGTCTTGATTTTATATTGGCACGGAGAGGACAGCTTACATGTTTTTTACATGCAGCTGGTCTGCTGGCTACCCCACTTGTGGGATATGCCGTGATGGTATAGTAGTAGTAGTAGTAGTAGATCAATTAAAATCCATAAGACATTTTTAATAATTGTTTTGAATGTCTGTTTCAGATATGATCAATATGATAAAACTTGAGTTTGAGCCGTACTGCGCTGAGTGGATCCACTCCCCCGGTGATGCTATAAATGCATTAGCACTGTAAGAACTTTAATTAGTATAATTTATTACAATATTAGAAGAATGAGCGGATGCAAGAAGAGTGTTGTGGACAGAATGCGCGTGAATAAACTACGGTGGTTTGGGCATGTTGAACGAATGAACGAGGTAAGAATGACAAAGAGGATATACTTATCTGAAAGAAAGGGTGTGAGGAAACGCGGGCATCCGAGAACCACGTGGCTTGATCACGTGGATCAAATTCTCAAGGACGGCCGCGTGTTGAGTAAGAGGAACCGACGTGCGTGTATGAAAAACTGTATGAATGTGGAGGAAGCAAAGGAAGTGTGTAGAGATAGATATGTTTGGCGTTCCGTTCTCTCTGCCTACCCCGCTTGGGACACGGTGTGAGGGTATAGTATAGTATAGTATTGTTTTGACCAAGTATGGTACAAACAAACAATGCTTGCAGAATGTGTTCTCAATAAAAGTGTTGAATGGTGAAGAAGAGAATCAAATATAAAGTATTAGTTCCAACTCTAGTAGAGCACTAACCATGATTTGACTTTCTATACAAAATAATCTGATTGATTTCATTGTAGTTTTCAGTTAAAAAGATAAACAATTCATTATAATCAACACAATAATTTTGATAGCTTTAGTGATGTTTCACATTTCGATATAACCCGTGATCATTGTCCACATATTAATATACAATGGTTTTGTTTTTCAGATCCGAAGTCAGCACGAGTAAAATATATATTTTCAATGGAATACAAAGTACAAAAGAACCTCTGCATGTCTTTGAAACACTTCATAGGCAACCTGTATCTGTGATAAAATTTAATCCTGCCTTCGATGTTTGCGTTTCTGCAGACAAGGCTGGCATTGTAGAATATTGGACAGGACCCAAACACGAATTCAAATTTCCAAAATGTGTTAAATTTGAATCAAAGTTAGATACAGATCTTTTTGAATTTGCAAAGAACAAAACTTACCCGACAGGTTTGGCGTTTTCGCCTGACGGTAAAAAGATGGCAGCGCTTTCTGTCGATAGGAAAGTGAGAGCGTTTCATTTCTTAACTGGTAAACTTTCTAAAGTGTTTGACGAAACATTACAGAGGTTTACAGAGTTGCAGAATCAAACACAGCAACTACCCAATATGGAATTTGGAAGGAGGTAATGAAAATCTTTTATTTATATGAGGCAAAAATAAAGCAATTTATCTTTCATAGTGTGAATAATTAACTCTCCAGAAAGTTATTGGTTAACACAGAAGAGGTTTCTCTGTTCTTCACAACCCAGAATAACTAGCAAAACAAATAAAATATATCAGAATATATTCACAGATTTTAAAATCTCATGAAATGAATAAATTTGGGTGTACTCTGTAGATGGCATTATTTTCTTAAATACATTTTAATTGAAAAACTATTTTAGTACGATATAAAGATTTACATAAATTGTTTTGTTCAAGTATTCACAAAACTTTATCCATAAAACATCAGATTTTTGAATTCATATATGAAATAAAGTTATTGCACAAGAATATATTATATGATATGGGATGCTCAAATATCATAATTATAATATACCTATTCTTATGCTATAACTTTATTTCTTACATCAAGTCTACAGGTTATACCTTGTTTGATGGAGATATGAGTTATCAAGATACGAAACATGCTCAGGAACAAATTGTCATTTTTGAGTAATACATGAATAACTATTTGAAATATAAATTATATTTTTAATTAGGGGATGTGCATTGGATATATTTAAAGATGAGTTGTTCATTATTTGTTAATAAATGTATCCAATACACACACCCCTAATTAAAAATATTCCAAATAGTTATTCATTGTTATGAAGAACAACAATTTGTTCCAGATTGGGTGTTGTATCTTGATGACTAATATTTATTTATTTATTTATTTACATCAAAGTGTACATATCAACAGGGATTTAATATAAATTATGGCATATATGCATTTACACAAAAATATAATCAATTAAATGCTCCCTTTGTAGGCACACCTTATACATATTATGGTGTGGATAGAACTAACTGACAATATAATGATTAAACATAAAATTCAATGTTGATTAAAACCTTTTCATTGCACAGGATGGCATCTGAGAGAGACTTGGACCGCTCAGACTCCATGCATCTGGCCAACATCCTGTTTGATGAGAGTGGTAACTTCATCCTGTACTCCACAATGCTGGGAGTAAAGCTAGTCAACTTGGTGACCAACAGATGCATCAAGATGATTGGAAAACCGGAGAATCTGAGGCCACTGCAGTTAGCTCTATTTCAAGTATGATTTTTTTTGCTTATTGAAGTTTATAAATTTGCCAAATTCTTTTTTTCTGTGTCATGAATATAATTATTGAAACATTCACCTTTTTCGTGTTAAAAATGTCAAGTTTACATTTTAGGGCCAAGGTCAGAGATCCAAAAATGCCATTTCTCTAGAAATGGAAGCAAGTGACAATCCAGCCCTCGCATCGATCAAACCAGACCCCACCCTCTTCTGTACGGCCTTCAAGAAGAACAGATTCTATATCTTCTCCAGGAGGGGACCAGACGATCTGCAGAGTCTGGAAGCTGACAGAGATATCTTCAATGAGAAGCCTTCTAAAGAAGACATCATATCCGCTACAGAAGGACAAGGTATGTCTACTTTTTGGAATATTATTATTATATTACGACAAATATTAGTAAACTTAATTATAGAGACTAGAATCATTTCAGCTGATGGCCGATGCAAGGTAATAAACTTTAAACAATGAATTCAACTTGAAATCCAGATGACATAACTATGCACATGAAATTGTAGGCAAATGTTTTATTTTCTACTATTATTCCTCTTCTACTACAATACTACCCTGCTTAGTAAAAACACAGTAATATCCAAAACAAAAATGTGTCAGAATCGCAGTCCAAGTTTGAAACAAACAAACATGCCACAGTCGTCACTTATATCTCAGGTGTTCAATAATTTTCAAAATATTTTTCCTATTAATAAACTATGTGGCATGTTTGTTTTTTAATACATGAAAAAATACACACATAAAGGTAGTTTCGAACTTGGACTGAGATTCTGACACATTTGTGTTATGGTAATTACTGTTTTTACTTAGTAGGGCAGAATTGAGAGAAACATTTTGCATCTTTCAATCTATATGATTGACAGTATTTTTGAGAGACATCTTTCGTTTTTCAAATTATATAATTAACACTGTTCTTGAAAGATGCCTTTCAATCAAAATCAATGTAGTAGAAGAAAACATTTGCTTTCAATTTCATTATGGAATTCTACTTCATAAACACGGACACAATGACTGGACATAACTACAATATGTTAAACGAAGTTTTCGCAATTTAGCTGGATTTTCACACCTGCGAGAGTAAAGATATTAAGAATAATTACCCAACAGACACCTCATCCGCACAACCAACAGACTGTGCAAACTCCCTTTTTGTATGAAGCAGGAAAGGTGTCCCGATGCTTACGAATCGGCTTAGGCTGGTTTAAGTGCACTTTACCCATGGTACGTTCACCAATCCCACCAATCTTAATATCTTCACTCTCGCAGGTGTGAAAATCCAGCTAAATGCGAAAATTTCGTTTAACATTTAAACCACTGGTCAAAGCAACGCTGTAAGTAGGAGAACACAATTGTTTTCTGGCACCATTTAGTGTTTCGGGTTGACAATCAACGATAGATTGTCAACAATCTCGAACACAATCACAAAGATGGTTGCTGTTAGTTGACATGTATGCTCAATAGATGTCGAACATGACGAAACAGGAATTGGTGGGATTGGTGAACGTACCATGGGTAAAGTGCACTTAAACCAGCCTAAGCCGATTCGTAAGCATCGGGACACCTTTCCTGTTTCATACAAAAAAGGAGTTTGCACAGTCTGTTGGTTGTGCGGATGAGGTGTCTGTTGGGTAATTATTCTTAATAACTACAATATATTCTGAATTTCCCTTATGTACTACGCACGTGTCACATGAAAGATATTTTTAACTCTAGCCAGATTATTAAACAGATTGATAATGTCCTAATAAGTGGAAAGACGTCTCTCTCGGTATCGATAATCTATAGTAGAAAGAAACACTTGTTTCAAATTACATAATTATGGAAATCTACTACGTGTGCACCGACACCGCACCGATTAATCTGGAGTAGTTCAAAATATGTTTAGAATATTCTTCAATTTTATACATACATACCTGCACGCTGCTTCCCTCGCGGGGTAGGCAGAAAAGATCAATCGCCACTTTCTTCTATCCTTGCATACATCTTTTCCGTCACTGTCATACAATTCCTCATATTTTATTGCATTACCAAATATGTAGATGTCGTACAGATTGCGTTATTAATATTTTTTTATTAAATACATACATAACTAAAGTTATCATTTCCTAGTAATGTGTATGATTTACAATATTGTTTATCAAAACCACATGATGTGTGTACGATACAAGAGTCATTCTAGCGGTTACTATCACGCGGAAGCTGAGATAATATTTTGAATGAATGACATACAAACTCAATATACCAATGTAAACAAGAGTCATCTCTGAAATTCATTGAATTTGTATGTAAATCATCCGTATTTTAATTGTTACAATATTTAGGTATTATTATTGGACAACATTAAAGTGTCGTTTACGTGCCAAAGCACCTCAAGGACACTGTACAATTCATAAATTCTAGGACATTACATCCACGTCATATTATAAATATGACTATGTTAAGGTATTAAGTGGAGATGCGATCACTGAGAAGAATGCTTGGTAAAAAGTTTTGTAATAGAGTGAAGAATGAGGATATTAGAAGAATGAGTGGATGCAAGAAGAGATTTGTAGGCAGAATGTGCGTGAATAAGCTGCGGTGGTTTGGACATGTTGAATAAATGAACAAGGTGAAAATGACAGACAATATACCTACTTGTCTTAAAGAGAGGGTGTGGGGAAGCGCAGATCTCCGAGAACTACTTAGCTTGATCACTTGGATCAAATTATTTAGGATGGCCGTGTTTTGAGTAAGAGGAACCGACGTGCGTGCTTGAGAAATTGTATTAATGTGTTGATTTTTGCGAATCCCGCGGCTATGCAATCTTCCAAGAGGAGTCTCGGCTTCAGTGGTATAGCGTGCTTTAGACAAGCCCTATATCAAAATTTGTTGGGGGCCGCAAATGAAGTCACGATCAGGGCATCTGTATCTTGGGGCCCCTTATCATTGATACGGCAGTAGTTACACCCATGCTCGGCTTCCTCCTCACAAAATCTTCCTTCAGGCTCTACCAACTACTTTAAATAGATACTTAACGCTATCATCAAACCTTCAACCGTTACTGACATTCAGAATTTACGGAGTTTGGAGTTATTCCATTTGTGGTTTCTATCATTGTAATGCAATTTGTTTTGTACATTCCTTGTATTTATTAGGCACGTGACGATGAGTACTATTCTTCGCCTTTGATTGTCAATATTGAAACATTTCCTTGTGAAATCCCAGCGTGGAAATTCTAACCAAAACATTACGCCCACAATACATTTTTAATTTATGTGTCACAATATAGGCATTTTAAAATAGGTTGAGTTATTTAAAATAACATATTTTAATGATCACTGTCTATACAATAATATGCTATACCCTCATGCCGTATCCCAAATGGGGTAGGCGGAGAAGACAGCTCTATCCCTACATACTTATTTTGCTTCTTCCACATTCAGCGGTGGTGGCATTCCTTGAGAATTTGATCCACGTAATCAGGCCACATAGTTCTAGGATTTCCACGCTTTCCACATCCTCTTTTTCAGATAGATAAATCCTTTCATCGTTCATTTGCCCCACATACCAAACTATTGATGACTTTATATCTTGAATTTAATGTTTTAGTGGTAATATTCGTGAGTTTGTCGGTAGCTTGGAGGTAGAGTCTCGACCTCGTGTACAAGGGGTCCGTGGTTCGATACCAGGTGCCGGCAAACTCCCCTTTCACGACACAAGCTTTTAGTAGCTTACTGTGAAAGGTGTATAAGGTTGTATTTGGGTTTATAACAAAACCCAAATATATCTTTAAATTAAAAAAAATTATTGTGAAACAATATTAGTAACTTAAATTATGAAATAACATTATTTTTTTGTTTCCCAAAAGTGTATACAACATATCGTCGTTGCATATTCAAAAAGAGGTATGTGAGAACATTTTTATTCAGGCATATTCTTTGAAAACTGTTCATTAGGACATTAAAATTGTTTGGACTTTTTATTGGCATGTGATATTATTCTTTAAGTATGTATTGAATTTTTAATATTTTCACTTTATAATGGTTATGATGTCATTATAGGCAGTTTATTCTAGAAATGTCGAAACATTTATAAATTCACATACCCCTTTTTGAATATGCAACAACAATTTACCAAAAACACGCCTAGCGCTTTCACCAACAAATCGGCATCATCAGGATGGATGTGTAAAGACTTTATTTCTGCTAATATTAAACTTTCCCATGAGGTTTTCGGAATAGAATAGGTTTCTTTCTCTTCTCTTTTTTTTTTTAATTTTCAGGTGTCCTTTAACCCTTTCGAATCCACAGCCGTGACATCCACGTGTGACTTTTCCTTACCTTAGACATCCACACCCGTGATATATCGTTTTTGATTTTTCGACACTCTCAGAGACATCTGTGTTGGATTTTTTAAATTTAAATCTGTACCGATATATACCTACATTCATCCTTTATCCATTCCTGTGAAGTCGGTAAAGATGTACCTACGAATTTCGTCACAATGACGATTTATAAAAGTACTGACAGCGTACATGCCGGAAATCAGTCGCCGTTCATTACCATTATAGTACGTTCGCGCGAATTGTATCATACGCGTGGCATTTTTGATACTCAATCAGTTATATTGTTTATATTATTTATTTTGTCACTTTTGTTACTGTGGATTGGTTTAATTTAATTATTTAACCTATATTTATGTTCAATTGATGTTACTGCTTATTTTATATTTTATTTTGACCCTTGACAAAATTTGAATACTACTTAGTAGTCCCTACACAAGTGTAAACATTTTTTCGATTACGAAATTTATGAACAGTTTTGATTATTTTTATTCTCAGTGAAGTTTTGAAAAATAACTGTGTATAAAACAAAGTAAAAAAATAAAATAAAATAAAAAACTGTGTGCAGTACACTGAAAAAAAATTAATCGACCGTTGTTTTCATGAACAGACTATAAACTATCTTTTGTTATGTATGACGCAGGCTAGGCGAGGACACTTGAGGTTCGTATATCCCGTGTTATGGGAGTGCGTTGAGATTTTAATGACTTATTTGTTTACATGATGCTAGTAGAAGGATGAAGGAGCTCAAATAACCCGCCAATGTGACTATGATATGCAACTTTATATTAAATAAAGTAAATTGAAACTAAAAAAGTGGATTATAAATATCACGCGGTATTGAGGGCACGATTCCAATCGGGAGGGCTCGGAAATCAAAAGGTTAAAAGAGAAATTTTGTTCGTAAAACAACTGTAAGAAGGTTTTCATTGTCTTACTAAAACTTACACAAACTGCGGTTTGAGTTGAAGATGTTGAATGATTTATACGTGATGTTATAAATTAAATGTATTTTACATTATGAATACCGACATTTTGCAGAGCACTTAAAAAGTTACAGTAAAGAGTGGATGATCTGTTTTTTGCCATGGACTCCACGAATCATTTTTCATTGTACATATTGTTATATACATGGTCATATACATGAATATGATACAAAAAATACTAATCTTGAGTAGATTTTACCTAGCAAGGGATCAATATCCAATACCCTTGAGATAAAAAAAACAACAGCATTTTGACCTCTTAAGTCTCATTATGAAATGATTCTGGCACTCGTCGATGTTTTGTCACTGGTTTTGTGAAACCTCCTATCTGTCATTTTTTTCCAAAATGCATTATCACTACAAAATTATTAATGTAGAACAAAATAAAACAACCAAGTTATTTGTTGCCTTGAACCCGATCTACCAATGAAATTAGGTACCTAAAATCAGAGATATCCAGAAAAAAAGTTGTTGAGAGAAAATCATTTACCAGCTGCTTCTTCTTGGATAATTTGTAAAAACAAGAACTGATAGTAGAATTCTATATAGGTAATAGAAAACAATTCACTTAGGTACAATTTTTTTTCTCAATAAAGGTCAAGGGACCTTGCGTCACCATGACCACAATAGATCTATTGTGACATCCTTCTGTGTCATATCTCACTCTCAAGACCTAGGTGCATCATGTAGCTCACTACTCGTCTTGGTGTGAGAAGTCTCACCTTCTCAGAGTCCAGCAGTGGACCTCCGAGGATGTGACTTCGATTCAGTTACATAGTATATCACCTGAAAAATAAAAGTAATGTGCTGTAACATAAAATAACATCAGACCAAACCTAACCTATTCTACAAATCACTTATGTGTCCGAAAAATTAAAATTATTAATTTTCTAGTTGAGAAATCAAAAAAGCCTTCACTCTGAAACATTATTTCCTCAGGTTAATTACTATAGTCAAAAAAAATTACAGGAAAAAACAGTGTATAGCTGGGTATGCCATTATCTAGAAATGTAATTTGAATTGTAACAATGATTCTGTGAAATTTTTCAATCATTTCCAGAAATTCAATATTTATAGAATTATTATGACATCTCCCACGTAACGCATCAGACACAGAAAATATCATCGACAAAACAGTTTTTTTATCTCTATGATTTTATTTGTGCACAACTTGTAAAACTCCATAATTTTAATTTATAAATTATAATTTATTTGTTATACAAAATATTTAAAATAATATGACATATGTTTCGGCTGCAATGCCATAATCATACTAGAGTATGATTATGGCATTGCAGCCGAGACATCCGGTTTTTTTATCTCCTGGAAAATCTTAATAAACACACATAGGAGGTTTCATAAAACCACAGACGATACAGTATTTTGTGTTATATAAGTATACGTGGTATTATTTACTTATATAACCACCCCGAGGGTGAAGGGTAGATAGACGGAGTAGAATTATTATTTTACAGTACTCTGCTGTCATGGAAACAGCAAGGAAATAACAAACACAGGGAAATATAAATATATGTGACAGTTTGAAATCAGGTGCTGAATGTGTTATGAAAGTGTTGATGTTTTAAGATTTAAATTTGTGATATTTTGCCAGTTCAAATGAATATATATATTTATGAAATTTAGTGAATAAAATTGGAATAGGATTGTATTGATTAATTTTTATTATAGAACTAAGTTTTTTAATTTATATTGTGTTTGTGTGTGATATTTATTTTAAATTGTTTTTTTTTTGTCGTTGTAACTGACGTAGTTCATTATTCTCTATTGTGTGTGGCTTAAATAAAAGCAAGCAATTTTTTTTTCAATATTCTTAACAGGAAATTCATTGAATATACAAAATTCGACAATAAACTCTATTTTATTGGTTCTTTTTTGCACGTTTTTAGTTATTTAAATTTTTTATGTGTGTCGTATCACATTTTGAAAATTATTTTCTGTTATTTATCTTATTCTTTTTGCACACCATCATTATATAACAGTGTTAACAAATCAATACAAAAATTTAAAATATCAAGACGATATGCAGTGGCGAGATTATCTCTATGAAATGGTTTAGCTTCCATCTAACCATCTTTTACAAATATGGGATATAATTGTAAAAGATGGTTAGATGGAATATTTATTAGAATTATTTATTTTAATAAACATAGAAATCTTCACATTATTAAAAGTGGTAGGATTATTTTCTTCCGACGCCCGTGGTCAGTAGATAAAAGGTCAATATTTGAGGGGGGGGTCATATTCTTGCACCAGGGTGCTGCATACTGTAGATCCGGCCCTGCTTGCCTTTTACAGGACGCTCGAAAACATGCCCGTGGACATTTTAAAATCACACCAAGAAATTCTTTTTTTTTTAAAAGAAAAAGATATATCTGGGTTTTGTTATAAACCCAGATATACACCTTTCACACTAAGCTTAAAGCTTGTGTCGTGAAAGGGGAGTTTGCCGGCACCTGGTATTGAACCATAGACCCCTTGTTCTGGAGGCCGAGACTCTACCTCCAGGCTACCGACGAACTCACTATACTAATTAATTAATCAATTCAATATACTAATAAATTTCTAAGACAATCCATCTTGCCCATAATGAATCCAGCAAAACATGTTATTTTTTGGGTCTCCTGTTAAATCTTGATATTCATTGTAGGTTTCATAGATCTACCGACAATATAACATTTGTTTGTGTATATTGTGAAAGTGTATGATATTTCCTTATCAGGCAAGTAGAAGCACGGTACTGGTTGCTTATAGTATCTTTGTGTCTTTAACTGCATATAAATATTATTACAATACGTTGATACTACAGTGTTGCCATTATGTATGCCATACCATACTATAACATGAAACACTACGTATTAGGTACATATACTTCTAGTTACAGTTGTGCTAAATCAGTGGTCCATTGTAATCAATTCTATATCTGATGAAATTAAAAACAAATGTTTTAGTCTATTATTCATAGAGAAGTCTTTCATCTTTCAAAGGCAATTAGCAGGGGTGATTTGAAGTTTTATGTGTGGAATATAATTTCTACTAGAGTACCTGACACAACACAGCCAAATGGCTAGCGTGGTGGGTAAAAGTGATATTTATTTATTTATTTTATTCTTCTTGCACATCATCATTCATATAACAAATTAAATAAAGCAATATACACAAGAAAAAATGTGATGATGTGCAGTGGCGAGATTATCACTATATAGTGATTTCTTCCATCTAACCACGTCACATTAACACTAAACAGAAATAAAAATAATAATAGTAAAAACACAAACAGTAAGAAAAATAGCTACATACATTAGATTGAAAAAAAAGAAAAAAACCACAATCCACACACCTAACACTCCAAAGGGATATTGTTACTTAACTGAGATTATATTTAATATAAATGACTTGAGGAGTTGTAGGCGTATCTGATTATCTGTTTTTATTCACTGTTTACATGAGAGCTCAATGCTGTGTTAATATTGTTTATCTTCTCTAAGTTGTTTAGTTGTATGTAATTGATGTATCTGCATATTTCAATTACATACAATTATTATTATTATTATTATAACTGTTCGTAAAACCTCACATATTTATAAGACAATTAACATCTACACTGCCCTGCTAAGTAAAAACACATTAATTACCATAACACAAATGTGTCAGAATTGCAGATCATGTTTGAAACTACATTTTTGTGTATATTTTTTCAAGCATTAAAAAAATTACCACAGACGTCACAAATATCTTAATTAGTTTATTAAAAGGAAAAATATTTTGAAAATTATTGAATATCTGAGATATTTGTGGCGACTGTGATAATTTTTTTTAATGCTTAAAAAATATACACACATAGGTAGTTTCAATCTTGGTCTGCGATTCTGACAGACTTGTTTTATGGTAATTACTGTGTTTTTACTTCAGCGATGAAACACGCCACCATTCTGAATGTCTTATTTTTTATTGGCAAATTGTGGACATTCTGCATGTTTGTTACATGCAGTTAATCCGCTGGCTACCCCACTGCGGAATATGCCATGTAGTAGCAGAAGGTTTTTAACATTTAATTCTTCAATTATATATCTAATATTCTTCTATCGAGCCTCACCTCTATTCGCAACAATAAAAGGTTTTGAACCCCACAACTGATTACTATTTATGCAATTTGAATAATTTTTATAGCCTTACGGTATGGATAAGGACATGACCACCACTTATTGCTAACTCTATACTGTATTATAGACTTGCAGCAATGTATTACATACACTACAATAGCTACATCATAGTGTTCATAGTACATATTGCTGTGTCAACACAATAGTGTGCCATCTTTAAAAGGACTGTTTAGCGAAAACCAATGTAAAAGTTTATGGTTGATAAATCACTATGATACGGCTGTAACAGTTACAATTTTACAGCAAAAAGATATTTCTACCTCATTTTTTATTCTTTTGTAATTTTTTTGTGATTATCTGGTTTTGATTATGATTTGAAATAATTACTATTGTTCTATTAGTGACAAAAAAGAATGAACTATTGAATAGGTCCACCACAGAAAATTTTGGTGTGATCAGGAATCATATTATAGTCTGTGTTTTTATTTTTATTTGTTATTTTTTTATAAGTAAGGCCGATTATTATTTGACAACATTTATTTAACTTATGCATTTGAAACTATAAAATAAGTTTGGATCACTGATAGTAATGGGCCACTTGCAGTCGTGGGGGATTTTAATAAAAATGATCGAATTCAGTAAATTTGAGGTCGGAAAACACAAATATGTCAGTTAAAATTTTTTAAATATCTAAATTATGGAGAATTTCCAAAAATTTTGACGTTTGGCAAAACACTCTAAACAGCTGATGATGTCACGGAGTCCCGTGAATCATAGTAACTTTCGCAACCACAGATTATAATTTCATACACACATGGGACTCCGTGACGTCACAGCGCCGCCATATCGTTTTTGATCATTCCGAGAAAATCCAATTTTTAAAAGCAAAAATAACAAAAATCTAAGAAAATAGTGCAAGAAAAATTAAAATAAATTCTGGTTGTGTTTCTTTCATACTCATTTACAATTTTATGTTATTAAAAAAAATCTGCATGTGGCCCATTGAGTTTAATTTAAAAATTTAAATATGTAGTTCTTCCATTGCCACATTTGTTCTTCTCAACCAGGCAAATCAAATGGTCTATACCCAGTGGTCTCCAATTTTTTTTTTCTCCTCTCTAGAGGGGGGGGGGTGGGGTGTTAATTGTTTACAATGAAAAAGTAAAAGTAAGGACGTTTGATGATCTCCCTTACAATCTAAATTTCTACCCCCGTCGCCAGGTTTTCAAAATGGTATAGGAATTTGACATGTTTAATGATCTCCTCACTTTTGTTAAGAATAATTTCACAAATTTGCTTTACATGGTTTTAAATATCGAAAAAAAAAGCACAATGAAAAATAACTAAACTTTCGTGGCCTGGTACCACTTGCTCCGCAGACAGCGGGTTGGGGACAACTAATAAACTATACAATTCAAAAAGTGGTTGCTAGCCTGATGGTAGAGTTTCGGATTTTCAATCCAGAGATCCCAGGTTCAAGTCCCCCTGTCACTGAACTATTTCATCTTCACGACACAGGCGTATTACTTACTGTTTTTAAGTGTGTTTCTGCATCTATTTGAAAATGTTTATATGTTATGCTATTGCATTATTACAGCAAGTTAATTATTACTTTTGTACCTGTGTTTGTTATTTTATCATTGTCTTCGTAATCAAATATTGTATTGTAATTCACAGTATAGTTTATTGCAGTAAGTTCTAGGGTATATTTCTATTATAGAATAGTTTGTTACTGACTTTAAGACACCTTATAACTCATAGTAAGGTTAAAAATTAATTTGTGTCAAACTTAAAAAAGTGCATTTGTAAACCGTTCTGCTTTTAAATTTGACAAGTTTCTGTTATAGTGTTTCATGTTAAATTGTTGGATTGCAAAATTACAGGGTTACCAGTGAATGAACCTATATAAAAATACTGTCAAGAAATTCAATCTTTATTTGAATACTTTAGTATTTGTTGAAATTAAACTAGATTTCGATGTGTTCCGTCCTCATCAGATTACTGTAAAGTAAAGAAAGTATTTTGAAATAATTGACAAAGAGGGTGTGTTTATCTGAAAGAGGAGGTGTGAGAAAGCGCAGATGTCTGAGAACTATGTGGCTCAACCACGTGACATTGACTTGCGTGTATGAGAAATTGCATTAATGTAGAGGAGATGAATGAAGTATTAAAGATAGATTAATATGACATTGCGTTCTCTCGGTCTATCCCACTTGGGATACGGCATGATGGTATAGATACAGATAGATAAATTGATATAATAGTAAGGTATTGTAAAATAGGGGTAGTCAACAAAGATTATTTAATATTTAGTATCATTGTGGTGGTGTACTGACTTATGACAAATTTAATGTCTCATGTTTAAGTACTAAATATCAATATAAGATTATGTGGGTACCGTCTAGATCAGGGGTTTCCAAATTATGGCCCGTCAATGTCATCAATCCGGCCCACAACAGCTAATGTCGTGTTCTCACGTTGGCGAATATCGCCAGCCATTTGAACCGTGTGAACAAAATGACAGCTAGTCTGAAACGATAAAAACCAGTAGAAACGATATCGTCTCGAGTTGACCACCTTCCAACTTTTTCGGCCGATTGAACGATTTGCGCATGCGCAGATGTGCGCGGCGTTCGTATCTATGGTAAAAACTTTATAACCTTTGTTGTTGGTTTGTGGCGTTTGTTTCCTTAATTAAAAGGCGCCTTATAACCTCTACTATAACATTTTTGACTAAAAATAAACACTTCGCAATCTCCATCTCGACTTCTGCCATTTTGAAAACAGTGTCAAAATCAATGCGCATCTGACAGATCGTTTCTATATCGGTGGACTGTGTGAACAGGTGTGACGATCATTGGGTGTCCGTCGAATTTCGTTTTTTCACCAGGCGAAATATTTTGAAATTCGCCTGGCGACATTCGCCAAATGTGAACACCCCATAATGACTTATTGTTATTACTGTTGCCCCAAAAATTAATTTAAAAAACACAGAATGATAATAGCTTAGTTTTATTTACTTGCTAAGCTTAATGACAAATGTAAATTGATTTGTTGATTTTGCTATGTAACTGATGATGAATAAAATAAATTAACTAGAGAACATCCCGCGCCTTCACACGTGATAGTTATGAGAGTTGAGAGTTGTATATTTAATGACAAGAAAATTTTAACAGTTTTACTCCTTAGAATTTGCTGGTGTTATCCATTTGACACTCAGGCTGGAAAGTTTGAAGACCCCTGGTCTAGATTGTCAAGTAAAAATACTCGATTGATATTTAGAAAAAATATGATCGACCTAATTTGTATATTATATTTTGCGAATGCAATAACAATATCATACACCTACACATTAACTAGATCCATTTAATCAATTATTCTTAGTAATCATATTGCGGAAAGCAATGTACAGCAGAGTCTCATTTAACTGAACTTAAGATAAAATAAACCAAATGTTGCTGTTATCCAGGCGTTACTCTTTCTGCCCTACTCATAAAGCAATCGCATTTCACATTCTTGTGAAGGTATTTTTGTCTATAACACTGTTTTTGCAATTGGTAGCACAGAGAGGACAACTTTCATGTTTATTGCATGCAGCTGGTTTGCTGGCTACCCCACTTGTGGGATATGCCGTAATGGGATAGTAGGAGCTCAATATACTGCTATTATTGTTGCGGCGAATGTAGGTACCCACCACGCTGCAGAAATGCCTATACATTTGCAGTTCGCTGTGCATGCAATAGTTGATGTGTGTCCCATACTCTTATAGATTTTATATTGAAACACGTATTTATTATGTTTTGTGTCACTTTCTTTCTCTGATGCAACTACCGGTGTTCTTGTCAACAAATAGGCATTATTCACTCGGTATCGGGTGCCTTGCCTCGTGGAAAAGAAAGAAAGAAAGTAGAACGGCTATTATTTATTTATATTTATATATATTCCTTAGTCTATACTGATTACAGTAAGCGATTTCACACAATAATACATTCACTTGAAATACAATAAATATACAGAGGATAAGTTTATAGCAAAGGCACAATTTCTTCCAATTAACGCAAATTTTTGTTTCCTATTTATGGGAGCCGAACTTGTAGTACTATGATAAAAAAAACTTATGGGTGTGTTTCACGCATTTGAACAGAACTAGATTTTTTGTATTCAGATTATTAGGACCGTACTGCAGCATTTTGACAACACAGTTATTTTACCACATCACCAAAACATCTAGACACACGATGTGTTGAAAGTTCATCTAACTCAATTCAAATTCCTATTAAAATAACGACTGTGATGCCAAAATGACGCGGTGCAACGTACCGGTACGACTTTACACAGTGATGTTTTATTCTTATTATTGATATTCTTGGCACGGCATCTTTACGCTGTTTGCCAACTTTTCGGTTTAATTTCCTAATGAATGTTTAATTTTGCAGTTTATTTATTAAGTACAACAAAACACTCTTTCTCTCCCTCCCTCTTCTTCGCTATATGGTTGTTTCATTTGTCGTTGTCGCGCTTCATTTCAGTTGTTAAATGCACTTGTTTTTGTTCCAACATAATATTAAATTTATCTCTGTTGCAATATTTTTTTTGTATTGAATATTATCTTTTGTTTTGTTCTGTGTATTCTTTTATTTGTTATTTTTGCAATTGTTGTCTTTTTTTCGATTTGTGTATTTCAAAAATGATTGGTGTGTGGCAATGGAAGTTTATATTTTTTCTCTAAAATATAATTTTTGTGTGTCATCTAAAAAAAATGATCATGTGTTTAGGTTTATACGCAACCTTCATACGAAAATGCGTTCAATTCCCATCGTGACATTCCAAATTCTACAATATCATTGTGTGATCAGAACAGTGTATTGTGAAAGAGTGTGTTTATGGACAAAATATACGGTATTTTTTATTGGATAGTCGTTTAATCACGACCCAACAGTTTTCTACAATTTTCTCGCAGAAACTAAAAATCTTTGCAAAGTTTATTGACTTACAGCTTACAGTAGACTGGTTACAATATATTAAATCAATAAATAGTATCATTATCAATTTTTTTTCTAATAAAGGTCAAGGGACCTTGCATCCCTTGTGTCACCACGACCATAATAGATCTATTGTGACATCCTTCTGCGTCATATCTCACTCTCAAGATCTAGGTGCGTCATGTAGCTAACTATTTGTCTTGGTGTGAGAAGCCCCACCTTCTCAGAGTCCAGCAGTGGACCTCCGAGGATATGACTTCGGTTGCTAGCGAGTGCGTCACAGTAACAGAGGATGTGGATAGGTGTTTCATTATCCTCTGAACAAAATCTGCAGACTGGAGTATCTGACAGTCCAATTTTTGTCATGTGTTTCCTTTGTCTGCAGTGTCCTGTCAAGGTCCTGGTTAGAATCCTTATTTGATTTTTATTAAGTTTTAGAACTTCTGTGGTGAATTTCCGCGAGTACCCTGTCATCAGTTCCTTCGCGTGCCTACCCAACCCTATGCTGTTGGACCAAATTTCATGGCTTTGATCCATGGCCCAGTTTTTTAGGCTAAACCTGATAGTGCTAGACGGTAATCCGCATATAGGCTCAGGACCTATTGGTTGTCTCTCAGTGCCAGTTCTAGGAAGTTCATATTATTATCAGTTAGGCAATTCAATGTACAGAGGACGAGCTTATCGCTAGAATGCGATGTATTCCAACTAACCCGGCATTCATACATAACCACATTCGGCATGCTTCGGCACTGCTGAGTTGAAGATGTTAAATGATTTATTTGTCTTGTTTTACGATTACCTGCCTAATAGCAGGACACTTGAAAGCTTACGGACAAAGTCGGAGATCTGTTCTTTCCCCGGGACTATACTTTTTAGTTAACTAAAGTAGTAATTAAGGTTTTGCTATGTAAATATTATTAAATATTTACAGTCGCCAGCCAATTCAGGTATCAATAATTAGCTACATATTTTAGCATTAGTCACTATCGACTTTCACCTCATTTCAAACCTAATTATCTCTTTACCTGCGCCTGCCTAACCTATTCAATTAACTCTCTTATTCTTTCTCTCTATCTGTCTTATACCATCCTGGCATTGTTCTTGTAAATGGAGTTACCAGTGGACTCAGTAATTACTTATTCATTAGTAATGATTGTGTTGTGAATCAGAGTGTTTGTTTTCGTGCTGTGTAAATATTTGATCAGGATAAATAATCCTTCTGTTAATTTTGTCGAAACTATTATTTGATGGGCAACAGTGTAAAACTAATTGTTTATTTTGAATTTAATTTTTTTTTTGTTTAATCACATTAGCCATAGATGTTAGAGAAATGAATAACATTTGCAGGATAATGAGTGTGGCATCTAGAGAATGAATTGAGATAGAGTGTTCTATGTATGTATACCATCACAGCATATCCCACAAGTGGGGTGGTTAGTAGTCTAATTGCGTGCAAGTTTTCCTCTCCGTGCGTATAAAAAGTATGACATTCATTCATTTATTTTCCGTGGAGCACCTGGCAAATAATTAATCCCCCACTGTTTTCAGTAAGTTTTCGACAGTCTTGTAAAAAGAAGATGTTCGAAAAAATAAAGATGACCAATTTTTCGCGGGGTGAACCACGTATATTTTACATCTTAAATTCAGTGGTGAGGTTTGCCACCCACCCTGAATGTCTTCATTTTTGTGGGTTCGGAGAAGACGACTTTTCTGGCATTGAGTTGTCCCTATTCTTACATATTGTGTAGTATGTCAAATACAATGATGATTTTGATATTGATTTTTATCGTGTCATTTTAAGTTGTTCTTTGATTATCTTTACAAATCTTGTAATCTACAAATGTCAATGCTGGATTAATGTGTTAGATTTCTTGAAATTTGTGATTGTACAATCGAACCTCGTTATCTGAAATTCGTGAAATGTTATAAAAAATCTGTTGTGTGAGTTTTGAGTCATCTAAATTATAGATGATTCACCAAACATTTACGCAAATAATAAATGCATTTTTAAGATGTTGTCTCAAAACAGAAAAAAATTGCAGAGGTTTTACTCAAGAGCGTATAGTATAGACAGAACACAAGAGTCCCCTTCATAGAAGTTAAAAAATTACATTGATGTAGAGAAATAGAACTTCGAAATAGGCAATCACCCCCCTAGTAAAGTTTTGTGTGTGCCCATGGTGTTGCTTACTAATATAATTGACAGAAATGTGAATAATAGAAGTCCAGACACCTGCTTCTGAGGTTGACTTAAAAAGTATGACAAAAACTTAGATTTTTGTGGTAATTTTCACACATCGATCTTAAGTCTTTATTTATAGAGGTTGTACTGTACAGATAACTGATAACAATGTAGGTATTTTAAACTTTATAGTTTAATAGCTAAGAGATTAGGGGAGTATTGATAATATCGCCGTTTTTTATAGTTTATTTTATCCGGTAATCTTTTACAACTTGTAATACTCGTAATAAATAAATAAATACACAACATTGTTATAGATAAATAAATGTGTGATTCTCACACAATCTTTGGGAGTGTGTCTAGTGTAGATGTAAATTTTTATGAATTGGTTTTTAAGGAATGATCTAGTTGAGTGATAATTGTGAAATGCAGAACTTGTGATGTGATGTGATGTATTATAAAGATGGGTGTATTAGATCTGTTCAACTGTTGGTGTTGTAAACGGAAACCTCAGGGCACATATGAGACTACGCTGGAAGAGTTGGACGCCAGCAGCAGTAAGAATCTCTTTACTTCTGTCAATGAAATAGATTTACAAACTTATACACGTAGTGAATGCACTGCTATTCATATGCTATTCTTTAAACTCTGTTTTATAGAAATATTATTTAAGTTTGTTCTGGTTACAGTTACATTTTAAATGACACTTTTTATTTCATCTAACATAAACAAAATTAGTATATTAAAACTTAAAACAATTTTGTTTCTGTTACATGAAATAAAATGTAGTTTTACAAAATAAATGTCAACTCAATAAATAGATACTCTTTATAATTAGTTATGTTTATATAACAATTCAAATTGAGTCTTACAGCAATGAATGAGTTAATAAATAAGATTTTATTTACAAGATACAAAAATATGATTTAGAATTTTACTGGTAACATTATTAGAGTTGTCTAGATTTCGATATGTGATGTCGTTTTCAAACTAAAGTTATCTGTAATAAAAATTTGTTTATATACAATCAAAAATTAAATTATTAAGTTCATCTGAATATTCCTAACCTCATCACCTTTTTTAACGTTTTTAAACAAGTATTCTTCAATGCACATTTGTTACTTGATTGTATTATAGATCAATGGTAACGGTTTGCTGAAATTGATCGCGATCTACATATATAGAATAAAGTAACTTAAGTGCATTGTAGAATACTTGTTTAAAAACATTGAAAATGTCTCGAAACTGTTACATAGTTAATCCTTCAAAAGAAGATGATACTCATCATCTTTGTTAATAAATAAGAAAAATAAAATGTTATTATTCAAAACATGCTTAAAAGATGCAAGTTTTTACAGGATGTATTCATTGATTACCGTGTTTCTTACCTGGTTAGAACGACCATACATATTAACAAATGTACTAATATATTTATGCAAAAATTATTTTACACTTATTTGTTTTTTTCCAGGTGTCCAGAAACTGTATGACAAGGCCATCCTTCACACAGAGTTGGGAGACATCCACATCAGACTGTTTGGTAAGGAGGTTCCCAAGACTGTAGAGAACTTCTGTGTACACGGCAGGAGTGGTTATTACAATGGACATGTCTTCCACAGAGTCATCAAAGGCTTCATGATACAAACGGGAGATCCTACAGGTACGGAATAAATGTATTTTCAATTAATTATAAATGAAACACTTATTTATAATTAATTCAACATGAATTTCCACCAAGTACCGTCGGTTGAAAATATCAAATATATTTTCATTTACTGTCACACTCTGCAGCTGAATATAGATCTTTATTTTTTTGTTTGTTAATGTATCTTTTACAGCAAACTTTACTTCTGAATTATGTATTTACCGAAGGTTTATATGCCTTCTATTCTGAATATTTTTATATTATATTCAAGAAATATTTTTAAGCATTAAATAATTGTTGTCAACCATTATAGATGAACCTTATTGATGTAAAATGCTTAAAGCTGTAGACGAGAGAATTAAATAAATATTAACATTATAATAGCAAAATTTCTCAGTCATAATATGTTGTATCTATTTTTGTGTTTTTCTGGAATCGGATGATAAATAGAGTAATGATTAATGTTTTGCAGGCACGGGAATGGGTGGAGAGAGTATATGGGGAGGAGAGTTTGAAGATGAGTTCCGTTCTTCTCTGAAACACGATAGACCTTACACAGTCAGTATGGCCAATGCAGGGCCAAACACAAACGGCAGTCAATTCTTCATTACTTTGGCACCCACGGTAAGGAAGTCATTTTGTTTCTCTTAAATTTATATTGTGGAGTTCTAAAAAGCTTTCCCCTGTAGAGTCCCTGGTAAAGAATAGGAATCCCTCTATTTCCTGTAAGTTTTCGAGTGTTCTGTAACTGGCTGGTGTTTGTAAAACCTCACTTATAAGACAATTAACATGTACATGAAGACGCTGCTGTTTGGGAGAAGTCGCGGCGTCCTTGAGATGGTCACGGATCATTAAACGGCGCCACTTATAAATAGTCTGATTATTATTATTATTATTACATGTCAGCGGTGAGGTTTCCCACCCATTTTGAATATCTTTTTTTTATTGGCACAGAGAGGACAATCTGCATGTTCATTACTTGCTGTTAGTCCACTGACTATCCCAGTTGTAGAATATGTCATGATGGTATAATACTTGTATGACTAGCATTAAAAATTCTGGACGTTTTGTTTGTGATTAACAATTTATTTTATTTTTTCCAGCCGTGGTTAGACAACAAACACACAGTATTCGGTCGTGTAGTGAAGGGCATGGAGATAGCGCAGAACATAAGCAACCTGAAGACAAACCCAAAGACTGATAAACCTTACGATGACGTCCGAATTATATCCGTCACTGTCAAATAAATCAAACAATGACACAAACACTCTCTCCTCATTATGTTTAACTGAATTATGTATATAAATGTGATTAAATAATTTAAGATTTTTTTTATACATTGTGTTTTTCTTCATGGTTTCATACAAAGCACCGAAAGTTGAGTAAAATATGAATCAATTTTCTTTAAACCCGATTTAAGACTAGATGGGATAAATCAGATGGACTGTTTTTTTTTCATTTTGGTCAAAACAAATAGCTGTATTAGTGATGTAACGAATGTGTGATTTTAGATATTCGCCATTGCAAATGCAAATATTGACTTGCTTTAACTTCTACAATTGCTCAAACATTAAAATTTTCACCCCCCCCCCCCATCGCCAAATTTTCAAAATGGCATAGGAATTTAAAATATTTCAAAACTCCTCAGTTTTCTTAAAGAATATTTTCTTGCAGTACCTTTTTCAACAATGTACCGGGTTAGTATCCGGTATTTTTACCGAATATCCGATACTTTATTACTAAAATAATATTTGCAAATGGGAATACTTTGAAATCTGCGAATACGAATATTCGTTACATCACTAAACTGTATACTAAAGTCACAGACAACGGAGTTACCTGGTACAACAACAAGAATATGTATTTGGTTATGATGTAAAATACTGTAATTTAGTATTATTTAATCAGGCGACTCCGATGAGAGATACGATAGCTTTAAAAAGGATTTACTTCATAAAGTCCAGTAGAAGAAAAAGTGGCGGGAGAGCAAAGTATGATAATAAAATATGGTACATTATATTATGTACAAATGTGAGTGGTGCCTTTCACACAATATTATGTACATAGTGAATAAAGCAAAGTGAACACTATAACAAATATTTTTGGACTAAATGAAAGGTAATAATAATGTTTATGTACACATTCATATAAAATCAATAGATAAAATGAACTAAGTAATATGATACGTTAGTTTCTACGAAGAAATGTTTGAGGTTATGCCTTAAAAACACAAGTAAATATAACATTTGTTACAGGAGTTAGTTTTGTTTATAAACAACTCAAATTATAAACTGACATTACACAATTACATTCGGAAGTATTTTTGAAATGGATAAAATATTAAATAGTTTCACCTTAAGAATGCTTTGGTTTTATCAAGAATAACCTTTTAATCTAAACTAAACGTGAATGGCTAAACGGCCTTTGAAATGTGGTGCTACAGACGCATGCTTAAGATCCATTGGTCGAAAACGAAGAAGTATTAACCAGGGTAGGCGAAAAAAGGCAACTCCTTGAGAGAATCAGCCAACAACGAGCTAACTGGATTGGCCACAACATCAGGCACCCAGGACTACTCATAGCCATCGCGGAGGGTAAGACTGAGGGGACAAATGGCAGAGGCCGACCAAGAGACGCATATATGGACCAACTGAAGAGTGATATGAACTGTGGCTCATACGTAGAGCTGAAAAGACTGGCTGAGAATAGAGACGAATGGAGAAGAAAAACCAAACTCGTTGCAGACCAATCCAATGGATTGTAACTCATTATATATATATATATATATAAACGTGAATTTTTATAAGTAAGACCATCAATGTATAAAAAATTAATTCCCATACAATGAATAACCACAAAATTTTCAAACCATTAAAAAATAAAAGTATACTATATTATTTAGTAGCATGTGCAAAAGAGATTTTGAAATCATAAAATTACAAGTATATTTTTCACAAAATGATTAAATGTAGAATGTATCTAAATTTATAAATTAGATAATGAGATTCCTTTGTTTATTTTTTCATAAATTTTCTTAGTAAATATTTGTCTATTTGTTTTGAAAATAACTTAGCTTTAATCTAGAAGAGTTACAATTATTATTATTCAAACATTTCAATTGTTCTGTTTTAAAATGGTTTGAGTCTTGGCTAAATGCAATATGACTACAAATTTATTGAAATTTATTTGAAATTATATAAATTAATTATTTTATTGATTCTTCTTCAGAATTTTATGAGAAATAAAATAATTATGAGTGTATAATTTTTGTACAGATTAGATAAAATACAATAAATGAAATAATTATTAATTTTATTGATGCATAAGCAGTTATAAAAATACTCATTTTTACTTACCTATAAAAATAAAGATATAAAAAAGAGAACACAAAATGATATAATATTATTTTATCTTCGTATAATTTTGATATCTCCCGCATGTGGGGTAGCCAATGGACAAACTCCATGTAAAAAAATATGCAAGTTGTCCTCTCTGAACCAAAAAAGAAGATATTCTTGAATGGTTTGCATACTTCACCTTTAAGTTGGATATTTTAATTTCATCTACATTTTACAGAACATTCGAAAACTTACCAAAGACAGTGGGTGTGAGCTATTCTATTCTGAAGACTTCAAAGATATTAAGCTATTTTTTTTTTGAAGAAGCATTACTTCATGTTTTTTTTTGGTTATCCACCCGTTGTGGAGTGATTTGAGAAGACCAATATTTACTTTTATTCTAGATCTCAAAGAAAGTGAAATTAAATGTTATTATGAGCTTAATAAATTTATGTAAAAAAAATAAACTAATAATGTCATATACCAAGTTTTACTCCTTTTTAATAATTGAGTGACCTGGTTTCGACTTCAAAGTCATTGTCAAACTCTCTGCGAGTCAAAATTAAGTAACTCAAAAATAGTATAACTATGGTTTTGACTAGCAAATTAAGTCATTGTCAAACTCTCTGCGAGTCAAAATTAAATAACTCAAAAATAGTATAACTGTGGTTTTGACTAGCAAATTAAGTCATTGTCAAACTCTCTGCAAGTCAAAATTAAATAACTCAAAAATAGTATAACTGTGGTTTTGACTAGCAAATTAAGTCATTGTCAAACTCTCTGCGAGTCAAAATTAAATAACTCAAAAATAGTATAACTGGTTTTGACTAGCAAATTAAGTCATTGTCAAACTCTCTGCAAGTCAAAATTAAATAACTCAAAAATAGTATAACTGTGGTTTTGACTAGCAAATTAAGTCAATGTCAAACTCTATGCAAGTCAAAACTAGGTATATCAGTATTCAAAAATAGTAAAACTTAAACCAGTTGTGTTTTTTTTTTTACATAATTATATTAAAATGGAGTTTTACAAAATACACTTCAACTCAATCAATACTATGGATTTAATTTAGCTTGTGTTAAAGAATAAAAGGGGTAAAAGAGAAAGTAGAAAAGTTGCTACACATAAGACATTAACCAAAAATCTCCTTTCTTATCTTACCTTATCAGTTTTTTTTTTATATTTGTGAAAGTAATTTATTCCCAATGATTTTTTTTTATTCCGTGGTCAATATCACACCATTTCCCTTTCAGGGTAGGCAGAAAGGATTGAGTGCTACTTATTTGCTAATAATTGCTTTCCTATTCAATGTTCACAATACCCATTAAATTCTAACCCATTTTTAATGCTGAAGCAAGAAAAAATATTAGCAAAAGTTATAAACCAAATAAGTGATTCAGCAAAGTAAAAATAAATGTTTATTACTTACTTACATTTTGTTCGCTGTTTACACCACTTGTGTTAGATGCTGTGTTGGTATAGATAGATAAACAGGTGTAGTTATGATGTATATTTCTTAAAATATTATCTAGTGACATAATAAACTAAAATAAACATGGGAAAATATTATTCATTCATTATTTATTTTCGTCACAACTATTTTGTAATTGCCTATCTATCTTGAGTTGCTGATTATGTATTTGTAAATCTTTCCAGTTTTTACCATTTCGATTTTCATCACAATCTTTAAATATTATTTGTTTATTTTCCTTCAAAACAGATAAGCATATATGTGGAATGAGAGGTGAAAGTGACAGAGGACATACAATCATACATTAATTTGAAAGTTCAAAACATTCTAGAACACAGAATAGAACGTTATTTGAAGCTTCTCTGTAGTGTACAGTGCTTGTGTAGAAACCAACAACAAAACACAACATGAAAGTTACATACATCTACAGTACTATTATTTTCCCCATAATAATAATGGGTTCGCCTCTCCGCTAAAAACAATAAATTATCTCCCTATATTATATACAAGTGCGAGGGAGGCACATAATAATACACATATCCCTCTCTTTTCTTCCTATGTTCACTCTTCGTAAACATCCTCCCGCTATGTTATCTCACCCTCCCCGCCTCGCTAATCCGCCAATAGCGTATAAGATATCGTAGAATGTCGTCATACTCCCCCAATAGCGTTGCGAGAATATGAAGTCATATCTAAATATAGATTCAGTGAGTCACGGGATATATAGTGTGTTACAACAAGTCTATCGTGCATTTGTGATTTCGCATTCAAGCGTAGAGGTTGCTCATTCGTCGCGCAGTGTTTAGTGAGTTGTGTTGTTATCGCAGCTGGTTATAGTGGTTGTGACAAGTGAGTCATCTTTGTTGTGGTGTCGTCCTCAAGGGATATCCAAGTGTTGTTTGCTAGTGAAACAAAGACAGCTTTATCAATGGTTCGCCACAACGCCCCCTTAAATATGGAGACTACTTTTTATGACGAGCAGTCGTACCACAATGTGGACCACAGGAAAAGAAACATGACCCTGGATCTGAACGCGGCCTCCAGACCGCAAGCCAAGAGGCTCAAAATGGGAGGAGTCACTCCTTTACTCTCCACTCCTGACATCAACAAACTGGTGCTGCCTACACCGGAGCTGGAGAGGCTTATAGCTCAAGGTGCCGCCCCGGTCACATCCACCCAGATCCTCTTTCCCCCGGCACCCACTGAGGAACAGGAATTATACGCTAGAGGATTCGTAGATGCATTAAACGAACTCCACCACAGTGACAGTTCTCAAGGAGGTCATCACCAACAGCCCACCTACACCAACTTAGACATGCCCCAAAATTACTATCCACACGACGGGTTAGTCATCAAGGACGAGCCACAGACCGTTCCCAGCATAGGATCTTCGCCTCCCATGTCCCCCATAGACATGGACAGCCAGGAGAGAATCAAGTTAGAAAGAAAGAGACAGAGGAACAGAGTGGCCGCCTCCAAGTGCAGACGTAGGAAACTAGAGAGAATCTCCAAATTAGAAGATAAAGTGAAATTACTCAAAGGTGAGAATACAGAACTCAGTGCAGTGGTGCTCAAACTAAAGGAGCATGTGTGTTTACTAAAGGAACAAGTCATGGATCACGTCCAGAATGGGTGTCAGATAATGGGTAGCAGTAGCACGGGCTACTGATACTCGCCCTCTCCATCGCCTGTGTTGCTTCTATTGGATTCTCCAGACTCCAGTCCGTGGTCTCCTCCCTTCCTCGATGAGGACTCCGAGATGTAATAAGACTGCGGAGAGTATGAAGAATATTATAAAACACACACTAAATGTATAACAATATTCATATTGCCGCAATCCGTTCGTTGCGAATATTGTTTATAATAAAGACTTTGTGAAGTTTCGAGGTCACCCAGTCTCAACTCAACTCGACTCAACGTTCAGTGTTTGTTCTAACGGCTCTGCATAGTGTGAGTATTGTGGACTGTTGTGTTTGTATGCGGTGTGTTGTGCACACTAAAGTCAATCATGTTTACCTAATATACCATACATACAAGAATACTGATATGTACACTCACGTATACCACCATACGATAGTTACTATCTGAGCAAGAGGCAAGAGGAACGCAAAACATAACAATAATATGTATGTATACAGAGTATAATACTTCTGTCCCTCTCAAGCGGGTCACAACACTCTGTACAAAACACTTAACAGAGCCTCAGCCATATTATTATTATTACCATGCTATAATAGCAGAGAAGAGTGGTGGTGATGATGTTATCTCGCTCGCTCAGTCAGTCTGTGACGTATTTAATATTAATTTATAGGAAGAAGAGTGAATAGGTATTATTATTATCATATTATATTGTGTACTGAACTATGTTGATGATGACATTTTGATATTTGAATGGTTGATTTAATTATTATATTGTCTGCGTGGATGTTTTTTTTAAGATTATTGTGTTTTGTTTGATGGTTTGTTTCGTTTCTAGTCACAGCTCCCGAAGGAATGTTTTATATTATAATAATAATTATTGTGTTGTTTTGTTGAATAATTCAGTATGTACTTTGTACAATGTTTCCGTTTCCTACTAACAACGACAACTCAGCAACAAAAGCATGGCCGACCATCTGTTGGTCGTATGTATACGTATCTATATCAATAATAATGATAACTCCTTCACGATATACACACATACACAATGGCTTTGTTTCATTCTCCTTAGATGTGTATTGTTTTATCAATTTTTCTTTAATGTGTACTGAGTGTTTTCTTATCTTTATCAATTTGTTTACGACATTATTGATAAAAAAAAAACACAGACTGCATATATAATTAATAACAGTTGTAAATTGTGAAGAAACAATCATAAAAATGCTGCAATTAAATATATTATAATGCCATGTGTGTATAATATTATAATGCCAAATTCCACTCCATTCTTATACTTATTTAAAAACAGTTCTAGAACATTTTTGAAAACTATGAACTCTTGTTTTGAATTATGTTATATTATTTTAAAGTAGCTACACCATTGAAAATGAAATTAATTCTAGAATACGTATATTTTTATATTCTTTTTCAAGACATTGCCACATGGAGTATTTATACATTTCAATTAATTTCAGTAAAATAATAAATATAATTATTAATTATCGCATTAATTAAAGTACATGTTGTCTTCATTAATAATTAACTAATCAATAATATAATTGCATATTTGTATAATGTTGCAAGGTTCTTATTTGACCTGATTAACAGTTTCATAACTTCAATATGTTCTATTATATAAAATAAAGGAACAATGATAAAAACTAATTAGGATTGAAATACAGAAATTAATTTAATTGTTTGTACTGCTAATGAAAATAATTTCTTATGTATTTCTTCAATTATTATATTGCAATTTTGTCAGCTGATGTGGTAGGAAACGGCGCTATAATTATATATTGTATATTTCTCGTTATGTATTACGTAATTTTGTAAATAAAGCACATGTGATCATTATAGTAATGTTAATTCGAAAATGTAATTATTATATAATAAAGAAACAACAACGTGTACAAGAAACAAAAACATCAAATGGATAAGAATAAGAACAAAATCAAAAGAACGTCAAACAAATGAATATCGTTATCATTGCACTGCCACTACAAAGACAAAAGATTTTCTGAATAGAATGTGTCTATTTTGAAATTATTTTGTTTTTATATTTATCCACTTGATTGCTTTTGTTTCTTTAATATTAGTTTATAAGAAATAATTTAACAAAACGTAATTTTATGAGAGAGTAGAGTATTTTTATATTCAAAGAATTAAATTATATAAAAGTATAATAACAATATGCTTATTATTCATTTTTATACAATAATAATATTATATATTTAAAGATTTTTTACTACAAATTTTTATACTTACAATATAAAAAAAAATATATATTATATAAAAACAACAACCAGCCTTATAATTGGAGTAGATATTTACATTCATGTTAAATCCATATTTTTAGCTTTTGTCACTAAATTTGCTATATATTTATTAGATTTTCATGCCAAAAAAGTATTTTTATATGCGTGCTTTTTATATAAAGTCAAATATTCTAAAAATTAACAATGATTGTAATGCATTATCTCAATTATTCATATATTAAAAATATTAAGTATTGCAAAAATCTATGTGTGCCTTGAAATATTGTACAAAGAGTAATTTATTTAACGTTTTAAAATGTTATATATTTACTGCTTTGAACAATACACTCTGTATTGCAAAAGAATCTGTCAAAATATATGACAGTAAAATTACTTCATTTAGCAATGTTTTTTTTTTATTTTTCATTTTGCATTCAGTAAATTGGTGTGCCTTTTACATTTTTTATTGCTTCCGTTCTACTGTTTTGTTCATTTCTTAATTTAAAATATTTCATTTCAATTGATTTAAAAATATTTACAAAAAAAATATATTTGAAATGTATATTGTAACCAATATTGCAGTAATTTAAATTTATTATAACCATTTTATTACTATGTGGGAAAAAGATCAAAGCATTTTTTTTATCTTATCTATCTTTTATCGTTCGATTTGTTTTTATATGTCAAACATTTATGACGTCAAAGTATTTCGTCGAAACACTTGCTTTATCCGCATGCAATAATTTGTATGTATATAAAGTGCTACAATAAAAATATTATGTAATATTAGCGAATAAAGAAGACAAATTACGCAAAAATATAATGGTATAACTCTCTTATGATTGTTTTTGACACAATTTGGAACACTTTTTATGTTTGTGAAATTCAAAAATCAAATCAAATTTGGAATAAATAAATATTCGTTCTTTATTCAAAAAATTAAGAATGATTTTTGTATTTTATCAGAACTATATAAAATAACTGTATTTTTTATGAAACAGTTGTTCTTGGAATAACTGTGTACTCTGTATTTTTTTTAAAAAAATAATTATTTTGTTTTTTGCGTTACTCATTTGTTTTTAATGTTACGTTTTTTTTTTCTTTCATTTTATTATAAAATCTCTATAAATAATCATAACCAAATATACGTATATTATTCAATTATAATGATATATAAAACTATTTTTATGACATTCCAAGTTTTTTTTATATATATAAATAATATTGTAATGTGAAATTATATTTTGAAAAAAAAAAGAAAGAAATATGTGGATAATGAAAATATGATGTCTTCTCTGATACAAGTTGAAAATATGCAATAATAAATATCTTTAAATTTATAATTCATTTGTTTAATTTATAATTCTACTGGAACCGAAAAACCCTTTATAATTATATGGATAGTGTCACGCAACAATGTGTCAAGCTATAAAATTGATGAATGTGTTAAATATCACAATTCAAACATAAAAATGACATTATTCTTACTGTGATTAGTAATTGTAAAAATTATTGAACAACTAAACTTAATTGATCCTCTGTAATACTTGCATATTGTGTCCATATACAATTACTCGGTTTGATTTTAGCAAGGCTTGAAACAGTGTAACGTAACGCTATCTATTTACCCGATCAAAGAAATTCTCAATCTATTAATAAAATTTCACAAGTGTAACTCTTGGCCTTACCTTACCTGGAAACTTAAGCATTCTCCTCGTGTCAATAAAAAAAAAACAGAAATATTACGTATAGGTGGTATACCTCATCTTTATTTGACGAATAACTACCTTTTAGAGAATACTCGAAAACTTACAGCAAAAAGTGGAAGTCCTATGATCTACCGGGAATATTTTGTGTAAATCAAATCAAGAAATAGGTACACACCTAGGTAGGTATATGAAATTACTTTGTTCAAAATCTATTGTTTTCCAGCACACTGTTGCCTAATTTACACAGCATTTGGAAAATGCATTGTTGCCAAACCGGATAATTAATTAGGTAAATACATACCTACGTACAATTATTATAGTAATATACCCAAGTATACTAGAATAAATGTATGTGTTGCTATAATAATGGAATAGCCCTGATTGCCTTTTGTTTTGGAGCTGTCATGAAACTATTAGATAATATTTTATGAAATTTATCCATTAAATTGTTGCTCTGTCCTATTTACTATATTAGTAAATTATTCGATTCTGAAAATGTTAAATAAACAAATTGTCAGACTTCTGAATAGCTGATATTCTTTTGGGTTGATGTGTTTTGCCCAAAAATATTTTACAAGAACTAGACTGTGCTCAAAAATACGCTTTCTGCCGAGGCGATAGTATCTATATTCCTATGAAAAAAATTTGCGTATCACGAGAGACAGTAACTCTTAGATTGGTGTCCCTTTCTAAGCTAACACATAGTTATAGGTACTATAATTATGTAATTATTGTAGTTTTATTAATACAGCCATTTGTTAGGGTGATAACACAAAGAAAGCGGGTTACCTGCTTTCAGATGCCTGCGTCTACCGGCGCGGCGCCGAGAATGTTTACATCATAGAAAGTAATAACCTACTTATTTGATCTTTGGTTTACATGCATTTCAATGGACACGAACATAGTATATAAAAGCAGGAACGCCGATTGCGATTTACTTTGCCGGCACTTATCGGCGCTGGCAACCTGCTTTCTTTGTGTTTGCACACTTAGAAAGGGGCAACTCTGTAAGAATTACTTGATAACTCAGATGGCACGGTTTTTCATGGAAATGCTATACTACTATACCTAATACCATACCATCACGGCACATCCCATAAGTGTGGTATCCAGCGGACTTACTGCAAATAAAACATACAGATCGTCCTCTCCGTCCCAATAAAAGACATTCAAGATTAGTGGCATGCCTCATCGCTGAATTTTAGATGGTAATTATCTTTATTATGTTTTGAGAATGCCCAATGATAGTTGGCCAAAAAGAGCACTGTTCTTCCGTCCGCAGGGGTTCCGTAGGCCCGGGCGTCCCTCTTTCACAATACACCGTTCCTATGACAACGATATCAGAGCGCAAGGAATGTCGTGGGAAGAGGTGACGCAATTGGCACAGAGACGCTCTGAATGGAGGAGGCTGGTTTCTGGCCTGTGCTCCCGAGAGGAGCGTTGAGGGCGATGATGATGAATTATCTTTAACGTGAGGTTTTACGAGCACCTGTCTTTCACTGAACACACGAGACTCCGCGGGAAATAATATTGTGGAAGTGCACAGTCTCGTTAAGTATAGGTATTATGTCTATGATGTGGCCTTCAATTTATTATCGTAGTGAGAAGACAATAGGAGAATTCCATTATCAATGCGTACCTACACAAGTTCCAAATGGGCAAAGTAATTAATATTATGGTAAGTACTAAGTAGGTACCTGCCACATTCAGTACATAGAAGAGAATGTAATTATCTATTCCCATCTGCTGCTAATCAACCACTATAAAGTAATTGAAGGATTGATGTGGTTCGATCTAATCCCATCCTAGACTTATAATATTCTGAAGAAATGTATCTCGTTATTTATGTCAATTCTAAAAACAATACGTAAATGCATTTAGATCCATGATATCTAATTAATTAAAATAATAACACTTAATTGATAAAAAAAAAACATGGGCAATTGGCGAGCTTATATATTTCGTTCTTTCTATTACTCCCACTTAGGGTTGCCAGAATATGGTATCCAAAAGGAGGACATGTCCTCCTTTTTTATGTTTTGTCCTCCCTTACCTACTGTAAGTCCTCCTTTTTGCTAAACATCGGGTTCTGTAAGTTTTATTTTTGTATAAAACTCGCAAGAGTTTTTTCACTGATTAATACTTAGTGGGGCAAAGAGAGAAATAGACTAAAATTAGTGTGAAGTCAGTTAAATCTTTAATTTTTACTCAATACAACTTCAAAAACATGACATGTGAAGATTTTTATAAATTATTTGTTGAAAAACCAAGAACTTCTTTCCAAAATTGGCAGCTTAACTAAATATGAGTAAAATATTTTAAATAATTGGTTTGATTTCTGAATGTCCTCCTTTTTTACAGAAAATCCTCCTTTTTATACCCATCTGTCCTCCTTTACCAAATTGTCATCTGGCAACCCTACTCCCACTTCAATAGATTTTACGCTGCGCCGAATTCGGTAATAGATAATGAAATATGTAGCTCAACATTACATATTTCATTATCTTTTATATTATAAGTCTAGTAATCCTTAAAAAAAATCAGTCAACAATGAGCTTAGTGGATTGGACACAACATCAGGCACCCAGATCTGAGCTCATCACCATCGTGGACGGAAAGACCGAAGGCATAAGGCAGAAATGGTAAAGGCCGACCAAGAGACACCTATATCGACCAACCGATGAAGGACATGAACTGTGGGCACATACGTAGAACTAAAGAGACTAGCTGAAAATAGGGATGAATGGAGAAGAAAATCCTAACTCGTTGCAGACCATTTCAATGGTGTTTGAGCGTGTGTATTATGTCATAGGATTGTGTAGTTTATGGATTGGAGCAGGTAGCCAAAATAAAGTAAAGAATGTTAAAGCTCTGAGACAAAGTTAAAAAATGATTCGATCTGCCTTGGTACGGGCTCATGCTCAGTTAGGTGGCCTTTTATAACATGTTATGTAGTTTTAAAAATAAATAATTCACTATAAATACATATACTTACTACATTTTATCCTGATCCTTCATTTTATTGTGAAACACTTTATTCCATTCACTGCAATCACTATGATTATTAATTAATTATTTACAGTTTAAAATTTAAAAAAAAAAACATAATGGGCCACTTGCAGATATTTTTATTACATAAAATTGTAAATTAGTATGAAAAAAAAACAAACACAATTTATTTTTATTTTTCTTGCACTATTTTCTTAGATTAGCTTTTAAAAATTGGATTTTCTCGGAGTGATCAAAAACGATTTGGCGGAACTGTGACGTCACGGAGTCCCGTGAAAACTTTCGCACCACAGGTTATAATCTCATACACACATGGGACTCCGTGACGTCACCAGCTGTCAAAAGCCATTTAGAGTATTTTGCCAAACGTCAAAAAATTTTAACTGACATATTTGTGTTTTCTGACCTCAAATTTACTTAATTCGATCATTTTTATTAAAATTCTCCACGACTGCAAGTGGCCCATTAGGTAAGTATTTGGAACCGGTTGTAATTTCGTGATGAAAAACATGGGCCTAAGAAAATAGTTGCACGCGCAACAATTGCACACCACATATTATTATGTTTATTGTTGCACACGCAGAAAATGTTTTCTCTAAAGTTACAACAAATAAATTAACAATTAATTATAAAGTCCACACGACCGCTGTAGCGTCCACGTCATTTTTGTTGTCAACGGGCAGAGAGTCTTATATGTTTTTATTATAATATAGAAAACGCACCTGCTGAAATTTTCATCGCGAATAAAATATTAGGTATATTAAATGTCACCTATATACTATCATCGGGCATTCTTAGAACATGACCCAACCAGGACCATCGTCTCTTCTGTATAAGCTCAATGATAATTGGCCAAAAAGGGTACCTGCTATTCTTTGCAAATATTCCGACGTCCCGGAAGTCCCTCTTTCACAATACATCGTTCCTATGACAACGACATCAGAGCACTAGGAATGTCGCAGGAAGAGGTAACGCAATTGGTGCTCTGAATAGAGGAGGCTGGTTTCTGCCCTATGCTCTCGAGAGGGCGGGCGAGTTAAGGGCGATGATGATGATGTTATTGCTGAGGTATACACTTTTTGGATGTAAGACTGCTAGAATGTTTATTTATTGCTTACATATTTGTATTTTACATGTCTTTCATCTGTTGTGTACCATATTAAATAAAATAAATAGATAGATATAGGTATATAAATATAGATAATAAATAAATAAATAAATAAATTTAGTGATTCCGATGCTCGAAGACGTATTCGTCCAAGAATCAAATGGGAAGATCATAATATAAACCAGATCTTACAGGACGTACACGTTGAGTAGGAGAGCATGTATGAGGAATTTATTTATTTTAATTATTCACATATATTTTGTAGGTACGATAGTGACGGAAATGAAAAGTTTATTCAAGGTTAGGAATAAGAGGTATCCGATCCTTTCTACCTACCCCGCAAGGGAAGCGGCGTGATGCTGATGGTGATAAATCCGGTTAAGAATTCTTCGTTTTATATACTCTTTAAATGCAAGCATTCCTAATCAATGATCCAAATATGCTTAAAGCTCAGATACCCGGATGCGGGTATTTCAAATTTTTCAGCCACTGAAGTTCGTATAATTTTCGTTTGGTAAATAAATACTCATAAAAAAACATAATTACAATATGGATCAATATTTTAATTCCTAGAACAATTGAGAGAGTTTATGAAAAGCTTATCAGTTTTTCAGAAAATATAATCATAAAATAAACTTAATTTACATTATACAGATTTTATATCTCAAGTTTTCTTTATGGCACTCCATTACCTGAGAATTCCTTCATATCTGTTTCCCAGGAAGCATGTTTGTTTACAAATAATTATAATAAAGTATAAACAAATAACATTAAAAATATGTTTGTAATAATATTATGGATTATATTATTATTGTACAGGGGTACTCCTGACACAACTTAAAAACGATCTTAATCTCGACTTGATGTTTAACTACGATTCACGAATCTTTTTAAAAGACGTCTGAAGATTTTTATTTCTTTTTTTTACGAAATTAGAAGATATATTTCCTAAAAAATTATAAATATCACAACAAAATTAATCTATACACCAATGTCTAGTACATTCTTGAGGTTATATCACATAATACGTATTTGGCACATCTCTGTTAGAATATATACTATACCATCACGGCATATCCCACAAAATATGGGGTAGCCAGCAGACCAGCTGCATATAAAACATGCAAGCTGTCCTCTCTGTGCCAATATAAAATCAAGACATTCAGGATGGGTGGCAAACCTCATCGCTGAATTTAAGATGTAAAATGTCTTATTTTTTCGAACACCTGCCTTTTACAGAACACTCGAAAACTTATGGAGAAGAGTGGGAGACCAATTCTTTACCGGGTGCTCCACGGGATATAGTGGAGCTGTTAGAATATAATACTGTTAGAATATAAGTTTAAAATAATAGAATCGCTTCTTTCAGATCAGACCTAATTTATTTTCCCATGTTCATGTATTTTTGTGCAGTTCTAAAATTATTAATATTTTTTGTTTTTTTTTTAATATCTTGACTAGTGACTAAAATTTGTCTTTTAATGAATTTATTGTATTTGTATTTAATTTTCATTTTTATTTTCTGACTTCAACTGGAGTATGTTTTGTCTGTTTTTATATTTTCGTACATTGTGTCGAATGATTGTGTGATGTTATAAAGTTTATCTGTATACTTGTAAAGGCAATTGCCGTATATTGTGTTTAAAATAAATAAAATAATAATACAAAAATAATACTCATATAAATGTTGAAAACTACTGTTCTCAGCTACCGCGGGATTGGCATGCACGTTTTTTTTTTTTATTTTTATAGTCACTTCGCGCATCGTAAGAAAAGATTAAGACCGTATTTAGATTGTGTCAAGAGTAACCCTGCTGTATTCATGTCAAGACATGCATTTTCTTAAGAAGTTTCAGCCTTTAAGACAGTATAATAAATAAATAAATAAATATGTGAATAATGTTATTGATATTTATTTATTTATTTATTTATTTATTCTTTTTGCACATCATCATTACATTACAGTGTTAAAAAAATAATACAATTTTTTAAAAACTAGGACGATGTGCAGTGGCGAGATTATCACTATAAAGTAATTTCTTCCATCTAACCACGACACATTTATGATGTTTTGATAGAAGTTTATAGTATGCCGTAAGTTCTTAGAAATAAACTACATGAAAATAATAATTTTTGGCACTGTGCATTGAACGTTTCCTTAGAAAAAATTGAGCAACTAACTCCCTTGAGTCTATATGTGTACCAGAGCCGACATAAGTGAACATCAAAATTTGTTTTATATTAGATTTCATTTTCGCATAAAATATTTTTTTTATTTATTTATTTTATTCTTCATTTTACATTGCTTACATTATTTTAAATCAGTACAAAGTATCATAAAAATATCAGTCATTTAAATTTTTTTTTAAAAAAGGAACATGTAAAAACAAAACACGGATTTTTGTTATACCTATACCCAAATACAAATTTATACACCTTTCATAGTAAGCTAAAAGCTTGTGTTTGTGAAAGGGGAGTTCGCAGGCAACTGGGATCGAACCGTGCACCTCTTGTACAAGTGCTGAGATCTTATCTCCAAGCTACCGACAAGCTCATATAATTATGTCATCCGTGGAGCAACCGGCGAAGAATTGGTCTCCCACTCTTTTTAATAAGTTTTCAAGTCTCTTCCTGTAAAACGCAAAAAAATAAAGACACCTTAAATTCAGCGATGAGTTTTGCCACTTATCCTTAATGTCTTAGTTTTTTTATTGGCACGGCGAGGAAAGCTTGTATGTTTATTATATGCAGCTGGTAAACTGGCTACATACACCACTTGTGGGATGTGCCGTGATGGTATAGTATAGTAGTAATGTACTTAATTTTCACAGGTAATAAATCACATAGCGCCCTAAGCATTATATTTTTATTTTTGGAGATTTAACTGATCTGGATTAATATAAAATATAATCCAATGTTTGTTTACTCCATTGACCCATATAGTATAGACTGGTAACGAAGTTTTTTTTTCAAAAATTATCTAATAATAGATAATTATTATTATATGAAAGAGAGGGTTTGAAAAGCGCGGACTCCAGAAAACTAAGTGGGTTGATCACGTGGAACAAATTTAATAATGCTAATGGTTTCATTCCTTTTCGTACTGAAATATTTATTATCCTGTATAGGTACTTAACAATGACATAAAAAGACCTATCTTCAATAAAAAAAACACAACGAATGTCTTTCATGTCTCCAACACAAAAATTATTATGTACCTACCTATACATATGTAGCTATATTAACATAATAATATAAACAAACTGTGGTAGTACGCTATCATTGTTGTAAAAAAGTTTGTAATGTATGCCTCATCAATATATTATTATTCTGAATCAATGCTAACATACCATTATAAATGCATCTACAACGAGAGAGACTCCAGGGAGATATTATGAAATAATATATTTTTGAGCCAACGCTTGTTTTATGAATGATTGATACGAAATAATTTTGAAATCAAAATTTGTTTTGATTAAGTATATTAGGTACATTGAGATGTGTCGTGGTTAGATGGAAGAAATCACTTGATAGTGATAATCTCGCCACAGCATATCGTCCTAGTATTTTAAATTTAAAACTTTGTTTTATTTTAGCAGTATAATTCTATATTTAGTACCTATTGTTTTATTTGGTATTTTAAATTTTGTATCTTTTGTTACCACTGTTGAAATACAATGATGATGTGCAAAAATAATAAATAAATAAAATCTCTCTGGTCGCATTACCAATAATTCCTTTGAATTTTTAGTCTATACAATATAGGTTGATGGTTTTCACAGAGTAGATAAGATGATAGAATATATAATTCTAGATTAGTAATAATCTAGGTAAGTAGGTTCATATTAATATATAATGCTATTAGGATGGGTTCCCCGAATCACAAAAGCGGAGGCGACCTACTACAGAATATTGTATATACATACCTATAATTATTAAACTCGCAATACTGTGGCAGTAGTGGCGATATCTCGCTGGGAGATATCTATGAGATAAGTAAATAGATAGATAAATAGGCAGTGTGTATCTGAATATTATATGTAATCATAGTTCCCGGAACTAATCTTACATAAAGAAAGAACGACATAAGTCGAATTAATTAATTATCGGAGAATTACGAAGAACGTATTGAGCATTCTGCTATATCGCTGATAGACGTGGACCATCAGCAAGAGTGAAACCGGACGGCTGACCGCCTTTGAGATGTGGTGCTACAGACGCATGCTGAAGATCCGTTGGTCGGAACAGGTCGAAAATGAAGAGGTGTTAATCAGGGTAGGTAAAAGTTGACAACTCCTTAAAAGAATCAGACAACAACGAGCAAATTAGATTGGCCTCAATATCAGGCACCCAGGACTGCTTATCACCATCGCGACCAAGACTTCATTTCAGATGTTCGAAAGATTTTTTTGTTCTATTAGTATCTGCTCGCGTTTCGACAGCGTATGTCATTATCGGCCTCACACAGGTTTTGTAAATGCGTATCTTACTATCAGAATATGCGCATACTTACTTTCTTAATATGACTTAATGTGATAAATTATTGTAGGTACTTACGTGTTTATTGGGTTGAGGTACCATTTTGGATATTTGCCATTATCGTGAAATGAAGTAGGTATATAAATTGATTATCTTCACCTCTGAAAAACATATTACATACAAACACACATACATACAAACACACAGGCAATAATAATACTAACTGTTGCAATATAAATACGTGCAACTTTCATTGATTACCTTAACAAAAATATAGAATAGGTGGCATGCCTCATAGCTGCTGAATTGTACATGTTAAATGCCTTGTGTATGTATCTGTTAAATGTTATTTTAGTATTTTTTCTGAATTATTCACACCTGCGTAAGTGGAGATTTTAAGGCATATCCTGCAAATAGACTTTCCTGTAGAAGTGAAAATATACATTTTGAACATGCAGATTATGCTTTCCGTGGCATGAAAAGAGACATTCAGAGAGGCTGACAATTTATATATTCTATCAATGATGAAACAAAATATATAGGTTAGTAGATGAAGTTTTATGAAAGCCCGCATTTCACGAAACGCTAAAAATTTTGTTGAAAAGAACTGGAAATCCATTTCATTCCGGGAACTCAGGGGACTTAAAAAAATAACGAAGATCATATAAACCAGATCCTACAAGAGGGTGCTCGATCTTTTCAGCCTACCCCACGAGGGAAGCGGTGTGATGGTGTGTGTGTGTGTTTATAAAATAAAAGATAATAATAAATATATTATTGTGTTGCACCACATGTAATCATTGTGCATTTTACATAGGTAGATATATAATATAGCTGTCCTCCTAGGCGTGCATGATTCACCAGGTAAATAAATGGGTGCATACACAGTTATATACAAACATACAAATATAATATTATATTGTCATGCACACTACAGTAGCAATGTAGTAAACACAATACTTATAATGTCTTATCTTATGTATTGTAATACTTCAGTACTAGATTTTCAACCCTGTTCCGTTCAGGGGATGATAAAACTAACAAAATTAAGGATTCAAATTCAAAAAGTTTTAATTGTATATAACCATAAACTGCATATTACAAAGTTGTACTACATTACATACATTGTCATCAAGGTGCAGCAAAATAATAAAAATATACTCTAAATAGTAGTTTTATAAGAGAATATAACATTGAAGAAAATGTTGAAAATTTAGTCATTATTAAAGTAGGTAGGTATATTTTTAAATCTTAAATTTTTTAACAATAAAATATTGTGTGATTAATGTTGTGGAATTCAATTTGAATTGTGAAATATTTATACCTATTTTATATAAATAAATAAATTAAATACACTGTATTTTCAACTTTTATTTTTAACGAGAAAAACTTTTTCTGAAATTAAATGAAACTTATTAAAAATTAATAAGTTTCATTTAATTTCTTCGGCATTTGAGGACGAAAGAGTGTACGGAGGGTATTTTTTTCTCATCACCAAATGTCATCAATTATATACCTCATACTTACAGTCAAATAATAATATTTTGTATAGAGATTGTCTTTAATACAAAATCAAGTAGGTATAAGAAATTTACATTAGATACCTACATATTATACCTATTTAGGTGTGTGTAGGTAAAGTTGAAGATGACACAGGCATAGTACATAAAGATAGTATAGCACGATATGTACTAACACTAGTGCTAGCTACAGTATAGCTGTACCGAGCTGTTACTGTACACATCTGGAACTCTGCCAAGTGTTCAATCAACCAGTTAGCGGGATTATCTAGTCAGACTGGCCAAACTCAAAACTGAGAATAGATTCTTTTAAATTTCATGAACGCTATTTCTTTAGAGATTTAGGAATGAGGTACAGCTACTTATTCTACCTTCACCAGCATAATTATTGCTTACTGTGAAGATATTCGGGCTTATTTCAAAAACATTTTTTTTAAATATTACTCAACGTCCATGACCCTTTTAAAAGTTGGCTGATAATAGCACATGATGATCGACCTTCGTAAGGACGTGTGTACATGACCAACCGCATACAGTCATTTGACGTGTGTCCTTACACTTTATGCAACAGCGACTCCAGTATAGTAATATTGTTATGTTGTTTTAAATATTGATTTGTTGTCTAGGGTAAGGAAATGAATTTGTTATTATATTATTTATTTTATTTTATGAATTTATTTGCTTCTCTCGGCTAGAGGGACATCGAAGTAGTGTATTCAAAAGATTTCACACGTGGAGGTTATGATGGTTTGGTGGATTTTGGCCAACCCCTCAGGCTGCCTATTATGGCGCCTCTAGTGTGAACAAGATTTGTTTAGTTGTTTTAGATGGTGTTTAGTTAGAATTCGGATAAATGGTAGACCCCAGACTTCGGTGGTCGTTGGGTCCCTCCAATTTGGTTTCGTGAAGGTGGAGAAGCTATCGACGAGTCACATGTTCTCGTAACAATCCCTCGAAATTAAAGTCCAATTGAGACCAAAAAAGGTTGTCGGTTTTGAAATGTTGACCAAAAATGTTAACCAAAAATGTTGACCAAAATGTTTACCTAAATTTATGTTCTTTTTTGTCTATTCTACGTTTTTTTTTAAACCCAAGCTCGCAACATTTACTACGTTGAACTCTTTCGATGCTGTCTCTCCAGCTGAAACGAGTAAACACAGTAACAAGATGTAGGTACTCGGCACATAGTTTCATTTTTGAACAGTCGATCAACGCAACAGTATAATATCACACACGATGATTTTTACATTAGCTACTATCAAACTTCATGTATATTATATATAATTATATAGTTCATATATTATATACCTAACATCTTGCTTGAATCCTATTTACTTTTGTTTATTTTAGAATTAGATACATAAACAGTGAAGTTTTCACTGACGTGGCTCTAACTGAAATGAAACTAGTGAAGCTGAAAGAATTTATGTGTTTTAAATTGAATGATTTAAAGAATAGATGCGTTTTATTACTTAACTCTTCACATAATATTACTTAGCTTTTTATTGATATTCTATAATCGAACCTCCAATATTAAAATTTTTCATCCATAATAGAATTATTTGTCTTAATTCCCTTTTTATTAAATTAACTAATGTAATTAGATAGCTTAGGTACCTACTGTGTAAGGTGTATGTATAAGATTGTATTTGGTTTTATAACAAAGCCCAGATATATCTTTTTTTTTAAAAAGATTCCTATGCACCTATAATATATTTTATTCTTCATTAACTTTATAATATTTAGTGTATTGACAATACTGGCACAAAGAGGACAGTTTGTATGTTTCTTACATACAGCTGATCTGCTGGCTACCCCACTTGTGGGATATGCCGTGATGGTATAGTAGTAGTAGTATTGACAGTTATTTTCTTGAGAAAAAAAAATGTATTTTGTACTTACAGAAAAAAAAAGATATATCTGGGCTTTGTTTGTTATAAACCCAAATACAACCTTATACACCTTTCACAGTTAGCTACTAAAAGTTTGTGTCGTGAAAGGGGAGTTTGCCAGTATGTACCTTGTATCGAACCACGGACCCCTTGTTCGCGAGGCCGAGACTCTACCTCCAGGCTAACGACGAACTCGCACGTTAAATGCACGATGTTTTACGAATTATGGAGAGCGAAATGCTTACAAAAAATAGTGGGAGATTTAATCTGTAAAGGTAGATACATTTTGAGGGATTTAGATGCAAATATATTTATTTATTTTATTTTATTTTATTCTTCTTGCACATCATCATTCATATAACAAATAAAATAAAGTAGTATACACAAGAAAAAATGGGATGATGTGCAGTGGCGAGATTATCACTATATAGTGATTTCTTCCATCCAACCACGTCACATTAACACTAAACACAAATAGAAATAATAATAACAAAAACACAAACATTAAAAAAAATAGCCACACAAATTAGATTGAAAAAAAATGAAAAAAACTACAATCCACACACCTAACACTCCAAAGGGATCGGGAAGGGGTTAGGGGACGGATGCTGAGTTAGAAGACAATAAATACTTCTTGACGGCGTATTTAAACCCATTAAAAGATTGAGATATTCTATGAGAAGAAGGGAGATTATTCCAGCAACAAGCACCACATACTGAGAATGATTCAGAAAAGAAATTGGTGTTATGTGTAGGGATTGCCAGAAGACCCTCGTTGTTGGAACGCAGTGGTAGACCATGGTTCGCTAGATACTCGAATTTTTCTTTCAAATAGTAAGGAAAAGACGTTGAATAGTGTTTTATGAACAAGAGATAAAATATGAAGTTCACGTCTTATACATCAATGTATCTAAAGACTTCATAATTAATAACTCCAAAATAGACAGAGAACTGGTAGAAATGGTAACAATATGTATTATACGTATATAAAAGCCTTTGAAATTAGGTAACCACAAAGAAAGGTAATATTGTAAGCGATCCACGTGAGAATAATAATAAATAATTAATTGTATTCTATATTAAATACACAAAGTAATTTATTGTCACCCACATAATATAATATATTGTCTTTGTCATTTTGTCAATGTAATTAATTCTTGGGCGCTATTTCTGTCCCAACAAAGACACTAAGCGAAGAACCGAACAGAGAGTATTATCGAAACTTATTTAATTTAATTATAATTTATACTCCAGTATAAGAGACTGCTGGGGTTTGCTATATTTAGAAAAGAAAACAGAAGGTAACAAAGGATTTGTGTAACCGGTAAATAATAATGAAGGTACTGTTGCTATGTTTTATTGGTCTTTTTGTATAGGAATAGTTAAATACGAAATAACTGTTTTGTAATTAATTGTGTCATAAGAAAACAAGTTCTTTACATTGTAATTGAATAATTTAAGTACGATAAACAATAGTTCTTGGATAAATAATTCTGTACCTGAGAGCCATTAGGACTCAAGTGCATTTTTGACAAAAATGGTAAATTTACAAAAAATCGGAAATAACACAACATTCGTGAGTCTTAAGTACAGAAATGCAAGAATTGAAGTGCGCATCACTATGTTATATACTATATAATAATAATAAATACAATTTATATTTAGCGCCGTTTAATGATCCGTGACCATCTCAAGGGCGCCATGGCTTTTCTTGAAAAGCAGTGTTTTCAGCTTACTCCTGAACGTTGCAGTGGGTTTGTTCTGTCTTAAATCCGCTGTTAATCGGTTCCAGGCAGTTGGCCCCGCAACGCTAAAGCTCCTCTCTGCGAATTTGGAAGTGTTTGCCCTGTTGGGTTCTACGAGTTTGTAGACAGCGGTGGAAGCTGATCGCAGTGGTCGCCTCAGAGTTTCGTCGAGGGGACAGAGCTCAGCGAGGCATAGAGGTGCTGTGCCGTTCAAGGCTTTGTGGACCGTGAGGCACAGTTTGAACTCCACTCTCTCTTGGACTCTCATCCAGTGTAGCTCCTTAAGCAGTGATGTGATGTGACAGCGCTTGTTCATACAGTTTATTACTAGTAAAATGTTGAGATTTTTTCGATTAAAAAATTGATTTTGAAAATGGCATTTTAGTACATAAGACTAAATGGCTCTCAGGTACAGTATAATTATTATATTCAAAGAAACAATAATTATTTAAAAATATGAATTTTCGGAACAATTCATTATTTTGTGAAAGCATTTCGTGAAAATAAAGCGATTTCACAAGAATCAAGATATCTTCAAAGATATTAAATCTATCGCCAAGAAAGAAACAAACGACAAAAATCACAATAATTCTGAGTAAAATAAAAATAAAATTATTTTAATATGAACATAAAAGTCCAACCGCTAAAAATATTGTCGTCGAAGCGTTGTTGTTTTTGCTTTACCTTAAAAATATGTGAAGTTGAAATAATAATATTATGAAGAGAAATAAAAAATAATATTATGTTAAAATTATGGCCCGTGAAATACATAGAGGTTATGGAGTTAATGGCGCCTGAATACCTACTTGTTGTATACATACAGTGAATATAAATATAAAAACACTCCCATGTACATATTCAAATTATTGTATTTATGTATTCAAAACTAAAGTTCGCAAGTGTACCTACACTTGTACCATATTAAAATCGCACCATTAAAATGAATATGACTTATTGTGAATATGACAATTTAAAACGTGCTACCAGAGCGCACCGTCTCTTCCGATTGCCAGCATGCCCTTCTAATTATATTCAAAATTCTTTTATCGAACGCCGTTGTTCCAACTATGATACATTCTTCAGGGCTCTTGATATTTTGACTATGAGTCTTGGAAGTTTCAGGAGAGGTATATCCAGGTCGTTGATTGAATCCATTTCACCCTGATGATTTTACTTGCATGATTTATTTTACATACGTAGGTACTTTCTGTTTTTTCAATTTAAGTTATTATTTTGTTCTTCTTGTTTTTGTTATTGCTGATGGTTTTACATGATTTTACTTGGATGACTGATTGTACGTACATATTTATTTTTATTGATGCCGATGTTTTTACCTATGTGATTGATTTTACATATATAGACACCCAATTTTTAAAACTTATTTTATTCTTCTTGTACCTATTTTTAGAATTTGTATTTTACATTATCAATTTGCCATTTATGTACATGTTTTGTTACTGTAATTTTATTTGATGTTTTGTACCTACTTACTGTATAGGTAATGTGTAGAGTCTTGATTGGTTTATGTATTATAAAATATTGTTATTATATTATATTGTGAGATAAACTGTATAACTCTGTTACAATAAAATAAAATAGTAAATAAAATAAATAAGTTGAGTCGAGTTGAATTCGTCGGTAGCCTGGATGTAGAGTCTCGGCCTCGTGCACAAGGGGTCCACGGTTCGATCCCAGGTGCCGACAAACTCCCCTTTCACTACAAAAGCTTTTAGCTTACTGTGAAAGGTGTAAAAGGTTGTATTTGGGTTTATAACAAAAACCCAGATATATCTTTAAAAAATATTGAGTTATATCAATTGTATTTCAATATAACGTATGCTCCATGTGGATAATATGGTTTTGAACATTATATTATAAGCATATGGGCATAACAATACACAAACAGGCATAAGAATACACAAACATACATTACACAGCATACATACATACAAACATACATGATTATATATAGGGAGACACTTTGCGTTGGTACAATACTTTTTCAAGCCACGCGTAATATAATGTGACAATTTGACAACATACAGGATGTTGCATCTTATACTGCAATCATTTTTATTAATCGTAGTAGATATATCTTAACTTTATTTATTTATTTATTCTTTTTGCACATCATCGTTATATACCAGTGTTAACAAAATAATACAAAATTTAAAATACTAGGACGATATGCAGTATTCTTCCTTCTAACCACAGTGATATGTTACAACTAGATTCGCAATGTCAAAGAGAATATAATACTACGTAATAAGAGACGCAACTCCATACAAACAAAATTGACAGAAAAAATGTATGGAAGATCCGACTTAAAGGTACCAATATTGGGATTCGAAATTCATTATGATTATATTGGTATTCTGGGGGAACTATACACTGCCATCTATTGAGACTGCAGTGTAATAGTTTGTAATAAAAGCTTTCCAGAATAACCACAGATGGCACATAATATGTGTATATTATAGGTAGGTACTACTTTTCAAATCATAATTTTTTTTTCTTGATAAAATGAAACAATACTTTTTGAAAATTGATTTATTACAGTATAAGAAACATATATTAAGTATAACATTTAAGAACAAATTGCATTATTATAGTTATAATACTGAACATAATTTAATACAGGCAAACAGGCACAAATCACTTGTCAAGCGGAATGCCTTAATAAAAATATATTACAACTTTAGTAAAAGGCAAGAGTTATATTACAACTGTCAATATTAAATAAATTAAGAGTTCTTTGAATATAGCAGAATATGAATTCATTTTTATATTTGGCAGCTGACTCTCATCTTAAATTGTTCATACAAGGATATTATATCCAATTCTGAATCTTAGTCGCACTAACTAAACCAACTTTTACAGCTCAAATGCTGTCAAAATGAACTATTTCCTTATACAAAGTTAGTGCAACTGTTGAATCAACAATAATTATATTTTTATTTATAGTATTTTTATGGTGGCAACACCTCATACATTTGCAGTGTAGTAGTACTGTATGTTGTATTTCCTCTTCCCTATAAATCGTCGAATAAAGAAGTACTGTTCAAAATCACTCCCAGAGTTCTAAATTAAATAAAAGATAATTTTTTCCCCATCCCCACATCTGGAGTTCAACAGAAACTAAGATTCAGAATTGGCATACTGTATTAAAAATATGTATGTCTGATGATAGATGGACGAAGAAAGTGCTGGACTGGAGGCCTAGAACAGGACGCAGAAGCGTGGGTAGGCCCCAAACAAGATGGTCCGACGATATTAAAAGAGTGGCGGGCCTGCACTGGAGGAGAGTTGCGTCCAACAGAAATTTATGGAAGTCCAAGAGGGAGGCCTTTGTTCAATACTGGACACAAGAAGAAGGCTGAGTAAGTAAGTAAGTAAGTATTAAAAATATACAAAAACACAAGTAACATAGGCGACACGCCGCATTAGGACAGTAACATTTTGAAACGTGTTCCTACAACTCGACAAAGCAACATAATCTTCAAATTTGATGAAGAATAATATACAAATCAGGATCAATAAGGATGGCAGTTATTCCTCATATCTAAACAAATACACATAGATGAATGGCGCATCAGAGTATTGAGATGCAATTTCTTAGAGTATTATCGGACAGATGTTCACAGTGGCTGACGATCTGAAAACAAAAAAATACAATGAAAATCTACACACAAAACAAACTACTTTTGTGAAATTACAATGACTTTAGATGTTAAATATTCACCATTTTGAAACGTGTTCCTACGACTCTACAAAGCAACATAATCTTCAAATTTGATGATGAATAATATACAAATCAGGATCAATAAGGATGTCAGTTATTCCTCATATCTAAACACATACACATAGATGAATGGCGCATCAGAGTATTGAGATGCAATTTCTTAGAGTATTATCGGACAGATGTTCACAGTGGCTGACGATCTGAAAACAAAAAAATACAATGAAAATCTACACACAAAACAAACTACTTTTGTGAAATTACAATGACTTTAGATGTTAAATATTCACCATTTTGAAACGTGTTCCTACGACTCTATAAAGCAACATAATCTTCAAATTTGATGATGAATAATATACAAATCAGGATCAATAAGGATGGCAGTTATTCCTCATATCTAAACACATACACATAGATGAATGGCGCATCAGAGTATTGAGATGCAATATCAGTTATTTTAGAAGGATTAACTATGTAACAGTTACGAGATATTTTGAATGTTTTTTACGTATTCTACAATGCACATCCGTTACTTGATTATTAAAATCGCGATCGATTTCGGTAAACCATTGACGAGCGAGATAATACTATTATCTCGCTCGTCAATGGTAAAGGTTTACCGAAATCGATCGCGATTTTAATCATCAAGTAACGGATGTGCATTGTAGAATACGTAAAAAACATTCAAAATATTGAGATGCAATTTCTTAGAGTATTATCGGACAGATGTTCACAGTGGCTGACGATCTGAAAACAAAAAAATACAATGAAAATCTACACACAAAACAAACTACTTTTGTGAAATTACAATGACTTTAGATGTTAAATATTCACCATTTTGAAACGTGTTCCTACGACTCGACAAAGCAACATAATGTTCAAATTTGATGAAGAATAATATACAAATCAGGATCAATAAGGATGGCAGTTATTCCTCATATCTAAACACATACACATAGATGAATGGCGCATCAGAGTATTGAGATGCAATTTCTTAGAGTATTATCGGACAGATGTTCACAGTGGCTGACGATCTGAAAACAAAAAAATACAATGAAAATCTACACACACAACAAAAGAAAGAAAAATAAAAATAAAATAAATAAAAATAAGACAATAAACAGCCTCCACCTTTTACATTGACAATTGACTTGGAAATATATAATTTTACTCAAGCAAGGCAAGTCTAACATTACAAAGTAGTATTTAGATACTCTTTGATTACAAACGCCTTAAGAACATTTCATCATTATGGGAGAATCAGCCAGTGACCACATTCAGAAGCAGGTTGAAGACATTACCGTTTGCCGGCGCCCTTGAGACGACCTGAGTGCTGTTAAACGGCGCAGAAGAAGTCATCCATCATCATCATCAAAGTTTTTGTCCACCACACATTTTGAAACAAGTTTTTATTTGGCAGCACTATGAAGTAAACATTTTGGAGTAAACGATTTACGTATGAATGAGTAAGAAATGATAAAAAAAGTACTTACCGATTTTCATCCAGTGGGAACCGTGAAAAAAAGTCAGTTACGCTATATTTTTTACATATAAAACATCTTCTTCCACCAGCCATTTTAAATATATATTATTCCTTTGATATATACTGGTCTACAAATAAATAAATGGTAAAGGTGTACTCAATTTACGAATAAACAGAGTTTTAACCGTTTTAACGATTTGCTTACAAACAAAGAGAATATAATACTACGTAATACTTACAAAAATATGCTCTCAGAGAACGGCAAACATCGAACAAACGAATGAAAGTAAATGACGCGTATGACGCATGGTTTCTTAAGTTGGCTACACCGTTTCCGTTAAATTTTTGATATTGTAATGTTGTTCATTCTAGTCGGATAACCCCATATAAAAATTCTTGAATGGTAGTTGCGCCCCACTGCGCAATGTCATACAAATATTCTCTAAAAATGTGTACCCACCCTTCGAGGTACAATATCTGAGTAATATATATTCATCCCTTTTCTTATATATATTCATCTCTATCTACCGGCCTTAGTCTTCTGTAATAATCCCCATGCTCATATTGTCTATCTCTTGTTATCTACAAACAATTTATATGTGTGTCGCTTTTTTTCAAACTGACAATGGGTATTGTCGAACTTCAGTAAATACTGCAAGTAGCATTGTTTAAAAAGGTGTATTACTTTTGTACCCACTATCGACATATTCCATATCAATAACAACATTCTTTTTACAAATTACATGTTCCCTAGTTTTGTTGGCAAATTTCAAACTTGATGAAGTGCTCGCTATCTCAAAACGTTCATCAAAAATTCAAACCATTTCTATGTTATCATTTAAGCACAATGCGACATTTTTACTTGATGACATTTAATCCAACGACACTGAGACGACAAGCTGCCACGGAAGTTCTAAGCAAACTAAATAAAAATTGCGGCGCCAAAGACCGCAACGAGATTTTATTGATGGTACATGTTTGAGATTCATATTGCAAATCTAGGTATAACATATCACTGTCTAACCATTTATTATTTTGAGCCGTGGAAAACCCAGCGAAGAATTGGACATCCATTCTTTTCCGTAAGTTTTCAAATAAAGACATTTTATATCTTAAGTTCGGCAATAAAGATAAAGATGAACATATCCTGAATGTTTTAATTTTTTTATTGGCACGTAGACGACAGTTTGTATGTTTATTACATGAAGTCTGTTCGCTGACTACCCCTTTTGAGAAATATTTATTTAAGCACACTCACGGCTTTCGCCTTTTACATGTTGACATACTAGACTTGCAGCGCGGTATTTTTTTTCGATTTTTTTTGCTCCAACATTAATACTAATAATAATATTATGTTGTTTTACACATAAATTAATTAGATATTTGATTTAATTATGCATCTGAAGCCGACAATAAAATAACAACAATCTACAAGCTATTAGTTCCTTCCAGTTTTACATTTAAACTGTTTGGGAGAACACCGAATAATAGACTAAATATTCGGTATTCGGCCGAATAGTAAAAATGTTGCCGAATAGACAGGATACCGAATATTTGCCTTATATTCGTTGCATCTCTATAAATTTTACCTCTAAGTATATTCTTTTGTTCTACTTCTTTTCGCGTCGGTCAACAAACGATATATAACAATACATTTAAATCTATATTCCCATTCCCTCCCAGAAAGCCACGACCTCTCTTGCAGCTCCCCCCTCCCCCCAGATACAAGGTGAGTTTGCTCCACGAATTCCTCCCAGTGACACTGTCTGGGAGCCATTGGGCATGTCAGGAGGTGCCCAGTGTTTCGCTCCTCTCCACAGTCACACACCGTGCTCTCAGCCAAACCTCATCTCTGAAGGTTCTTCCTAGTGCGTCCTACTTCTGTTCTAATCTTGTCGATGGTTTTCCACATTCCTTTGTTACAAGTATGACACGTCTTCTGTGGTTGGACACTCTGTATATAGTTAATAAGTATTGTATGTAAATGCGAGAGTAACAAAGAAAGACGGAAAGCTGTGAACTTGATATATCAACTCACACATCTTGTATAATATATAAAGTAATATATAGGCATAATATGTACATAATAACATATTGTGATGTAGGTACTATTGTACTAAGGTGACCAAATGTCTTCCTTCTGGAAGGAAAGTCCTCTTTTTTGAGTTTTGTCCTGCCTTGATAAGCACCCACCTTTTTGTCTTTGTTAAAATTATAAAACAAATTTGTAAAATATTCTTCGATTATATTTTATTTTATTTCTTTCTCAAACTTACAGTTTTAACATTACTCATAAAATACAACTAAATCAATTAAAACTAGAAAACCAGAAAAGTTTGCAAACATTTTTAATATTATGAAATGCAACATACATGTAGTTGACACGAAAAAGCAAATATTTCACAAAAGCATTACAGCACTATACCTGTAATCAATCGTCTCCACAAGAAGGAAATAAAGGAATGAGACTGAAAATGGAAGTAGAAAGAAAAACCATCAAATGATTAAACTCTATGAGACCCAGAAGTCGTCAGAGATGTTTTTATAATTCCATTTAATCGCAGTATAGATATGTCAAATATCATGAAAATTTTCAAATTGCTATACCCTTTCAAAAATTGGGCGACGACGGAGTAGAATTTTGAAATATGAGACCTAAAAAATGTCCTCACTTTTAAAAACTTGACCAAATCATCAAATTGTCGGTATGTGAGACCTAAAAACTAAGCCCTGACTTTTGAAAAATGGACCAAAACTAACAAATTTGGGAGCGTAAGAAAGTATTTTTTTAACAAAACATGGCCGTCTTCCTTTTTATTAAAAATGCACCTTAACAAAACCGAGGACTATGCGAAAAAATTAAATTCCTATACCATATCTTGAAAAGCCCTCTTTTTTGTTGTAAAAAATATTGGTCACCTCAATTGTATATATGGTGTATGTACATAAGCGTAAGCACAATATCCACCATATTTAATCAGCCAAGTGCATGTTGAAAACAAAGTGTTTCTCTCCAAAGTAATGTTTAGTTGGAAGAAATCATATTTTTGTGATAAACTCGGCCCCTACATACCCACTGAAGGAATGTATTTCCGTGCAAATTTTCTTGTAAACATTGCTCGGTAAATAATTAATAAGTACATAAATAGTTAGGTGTTAATCAGGGTAGGCGAAAGTAAGTAGCTCCTTACAAAATCAGCTAACAACGAGCTAACTGGATTGGCTAACTTCAGCCACCCAGGCATGATCATCACCATCGCGGAAGGAAAGACAGAAGGCAGAAATGGTAGAGGCCGACCAAGAGACACCTACATATATGGATCAAGTGAAGAAGGACATGATGATATGTATACCTAATTAATCTAATGTATACCTATTATTTTGTTTGCTATATATTAGTCATAATGTAAAACTACATAGGTAGGTACATACATGTTACACGAGTTATGTTATTATATTATGTATATCATGTGATTACCTTATATGTAGGGAGAATAACATTATAAATATTATATTATAAAAATGTTTTTATTATGTTTCATAATAATTAATTAATTAATTAAGGGTTGTGAATCATTGCTAGTATTATTATTTTTATTAAGTGTATAGTTCACAATTAAAGCTGGTTTCTGCACTGTTTTGATTTGCGACTCTTGCGATTTCCTAAATTCCCCTTATGATGATGATGATGATGATTTTGGATGATTTTATTTATGACGCCGTTTTACAGTCCTTAGACCGTCTCAAGGGCGCCGGTGAAGAGTTCAGTTTTTAATTTGCCTCTGAAGCTAGTGACCGTCTGACCGTCTCTCAGCAGCACCGGTAGGCGATTCCACATAACCGGTCCATGAACTGTGGAACATGCGTAGAATTAAAGAGACTAGCTGAAAATAGGGAGGAATGGAGAAGAAAATCCAAACTCGTTGCAGATCAATCCAACGGATTGTTATAACTCACCATATATGTAAATAGGTAAATAAATATGTTGTGAATGCTTCTAAAATATTGTGAAGACTTCTCAGCGACCAGCAGTAAGAAAAAATCATTTATAAAGAGGAATCAACATGCAAGCTGTCCAGATTAAAACATTGAGGATGGATGGCAAGCCTCGTTGCTGAATTTAATATGTAAAATGTCTTCCGAAAGTAAACTGGTTTTCGAAAAACTTGAGATATTTTACACCTCAAATTCTGCGATGAGTTTGCCACCCATCCTGAATGTCTTAATTTTTTATTGGCATGTTGAGGGCAGCTTGCATGTTTATTACATGCGGCTGGTCTGCTAGCTAGCCACTTGTTGGATAATATGCCGTGCTGGGATAGTAGTAGTGCTGTAGTAACCTTTTGAAGACAAACTCTTAATAAGATGGTTATAGAGTTACGTACCTAGGTATATGCCTACCACATTTACCAATACATCTACAAAATTACACACAATGACACACATTGACACTACATTATAGTATTATTATAGATCTTGAATATACAGGTCTATAATATTATAGGTATTATTATAGACCTGTATATTAATAATATTATGTTCTACAATAACTGTATTGTATTGTGTTTGTGTCGTATGGAAATGGAGACGCCGCGGTCGTATGACTCATTGGAAACGTTTATTTAAATGTTGTCCAATTTTTTTGGTAACAATATGGTTACTATTGTCGTTTGTTATTCCGAGTAGGTAGCCAGTTAGGTATATGAGATTTCACGCATTGGCAAAAAATAATTGCAAAAACAATAATAGCCACATTAACTAGTATTAAGTATACACATTTATAGAATAGAAATATTGTACCAGTACACTTTACTGTTTAGAGCAGTATTTCCCAAACCACGCGTCGCGACCCACCAGTGGGTCCTGAGCGAATATTGAGTGGGCCCTAATGGACGAGTCGCCACTGTATAAGACAAAAATAAAATAAAAATGTTGTTGGAGCAATGTTTGGAGAAAAAAAGCTGAAAGGCGGGTCCCAAAATTGGATTTTTTTCCTAGATAGGTCGGAGCCCAGTCAACTTTGGGAACCACTGGTTTAGAGTATTTACTATTTTTTATTGTTTTACTGGATTTGGGCATAACGCTGAGATGACAAAACCAATCAGATATTTAGATTGGAGAACCATGTGCAAAATCTAATCGGAAGAAGTGAGATAGGTATCCCAACGTTTTCGAACTGGCTCTAGGCTGGCTAAAATGATCGCTTTCAGTGTCCATGGACAACGCTGTTTTTTGTGCTAAGATGAAGAGCTTAAGGTTCGCCTGAAGGGCTTCCCTTGACAAAATCCTTCCTGAAACTAAAAACAATGTCCACCAACTCTTTATTTTTACAATATAGACATAAAATTAGCTTACAGTTATATATTTTTAGTTGTTTGCTTAAATACGTTTTTGGACTTAAGCAATCGTTCTGAAAATCGCCTCCTGTTATCGGAGAAAAAGACGTCACAAACAATGAAAGATAAACAAAAAATGTAAGAAATATTTAGAGTATGCAAGGTTACTCTTGACACAATCTAAATACGATCTAAATTTTGTCTTGATTTTAATCATACGACTCGCGAAGGGACTTTTTTGTGTAAGGTTTTAGGGTTGACTGGAAGACGTTGTTCAGCAACAAGTCCGCCCTTTGGTCCAAATTATTTTAATTATAATGTTGTGTATGTATTGTATATTTATTTTAAATTTGGACAGTAAAGATTAATTAATTTATTATTTATTTATTTAAGGGACTGCTGTCAAAAATACGTGCTACTACATAATCTCGCTTTTGTGGCAGTGCCGTATTTTTTATTACATAGTCCCTTCGCGTGTCGTATGATTAAGAGCAAAATAAGATTAGGAACGTATTTAGATTTCGTCAAGAATAACTTAGGTGTTTTTTATCGTATTTAGATTTTGTCAAGAATAACCCTGGTGTTTACATACAGAGTACAGAGACACGGAAAACACAGCAGCCTATAATTAAATTAAATTAGAGGCATTGCATACATTGTTTTGTATGATAGCTAATGTATGATTACCCAAAACTAACAATACTTATCTATTATTTACATTATACATGATATTATATTACCCATATGCCCCATATGGATAAAAAATAGTCATTGTTACACATTAAGCATACTTATTTTCTATTATCTACCTATCTAAATACCTTTGGTTGTTGTACGGCTCTCGTATGTAAATCAGATTAAACATAATTATACAAACAGAAAGGTTAAAGAGAATAATAATAAAAAAATACAATATGTATTATTTACTTATCTATTGATTTACGTTACTACTTTTTCTAGTCGTCGAAACCAGGAAAGTAAGTTTTTTTAGTTGAATGAAACTGAATTTGAAACAATGTTTTTTTCATACCAAAAAAATGAGTTAATTTAGTCGCACCAAACTGAATCTGAAACTATGTTGTTTTAGATTCTTATAACCTGAAAATATCTGTAATGTGAAATAAAACTTCAAGAATATTGAACGAAAATTTATCTTAAACATTTTTATGACTCGACCTTTACATAGAGCTGCAAGCTGCAACATCTCCGGGTTTGACCCGAAGTATACGGGTTTGAATGGTGCGTATCCGAGCTACGGGTTTGCATCCCATATCTCTGGGTCAGTCGACATGGTGAAATCGCAGTTAATTGTAAATATTAACTACGATATGACCTGACAATATTGTAGATATAATTAGGTATTATTTATTCTGTTTGTTTTCTCTGTTGTAGGTATAATGAATTATATTCAAAAGGAATAAATAAATTAAAATACAAAACAATACAAATCTATATAGGTTTACCTTACGCAAAACAAACATTAGTTTTCTATTTACCAGAAAATCTATATAATTATCTATAATAATTAGCTAGTGTTGTGTTATTTAACATAATTATAGAGGCGATGGTAAGTATATAGCAGTGGCGGGACTAGATTTTTCATATTATGCTTTGCAAAAAATGTACTAATAGAACACTCGCCGATAACGAGTGGATCGCTTTGAGAACAATATAATTTACTTTTTTAGATCCATATGGAACACAACAGATGAAAGAAATATAAAATACAAATAATATGTAAGAAATAATAATATTCCAAAATTCTCATATCCAAACAGTGCATACGTCAGCAATAACATACAAAACAAACATAGAAAATTTCTCAATCTCGCACACATAATACAACTCATTCATACGAAAACATTCACACTTCTAAAATGTATGTAAATACTAAACAAATAAGTTGAAAAATAATAAAAGAATATACAAAAGTAGGTACATATTTACTATGTAAATATGTATTACGTATTTTTTCAAGATACTTATAAAATTACCTTAGATTTTAATTGACAAATTAAAAATGATGAAAAATTTATGTGCCAATAAATTAGAAGCCTACACAAAATTTTAAACGTTGAAGTAAACTACTCTATATTTTAAATGAACCTAAGTGTACTTCCTATCATAACACATTACTTTTAAACTCAAATTAATCAATAAATAATAATAAATATTGTACTCGATATTCAAGAACTTAATAATGAATATCTTACACCGTTATATAAATCGATGTGAGCACAAAATTCAACTTAATCTGACGTCACAAAGTGCATAACAATTTATTACAAAGTTAAATATGGTTGTTTATAAAAAATAATACATGATTTAAGATACACACTAAACTTCGCCTTTTAATTTACAAAAAAAAAAAAAATAGTGTCACAACCGTAGGACAATAAAACATTTTTTTAGTTTTTTTTTTCAATTATTTTAGGGCATGCGTTGCATATTTACATGTATGAATGGTACGCCGCTGTTATATAGGCAAGCAATATATTATATCTATTCTGAATGGTGATTGTACTGAGAGTTTTGATCTTGACATTTAATGAGTACATTTCATTGCTAAATATTAATAATAGTAATGTCAATATAGTTAAAATAAATTAAATGTAACAAAATGTCATTAAGAATATATATCAACATAATATCTATCTATACCATCACAGCATATCCCACAAGTGGGGTAGCCAGCAGACCAGCTGCATGTAAGAAACATGCAAGCTGTCCTCTCCGTGCCAATCAACATAATATTTGGTTTAAAATGTTATATATATTCAAATCGAGGTGATCGGTAGTGTGATAGTGGAGTTTTAGACTTTTGATTAAGAGGTTCAGCAGGGCTACTCTTGACAAAACTAAACACGATCTTAATCTAGTCTTGATCTTGATCATACGACGCACGAAGTGACAATTGGCCAAAAATACACGCAAATCGATCGCGCGTTAGCGGTAGAGCGGTGTTTTTGATCATAGTCCCTTCGTGCGTCGTATGATCAAGATCAAGACTAGATTAAGATCGTGTTTAGTTTTGTCAAGAGTAACCCTGCAGTTTAGTTCTGCTGCCGACCTATTCCGCCCTCGCGACACAAGCATATTATTATTTGTTGCGTTTTTTTATCATTTCAAAATTTTGGTCAAATGGTGACAGTAATAAATCTATTTTCTGGCTGAAGTTCGAGAACACAAAGAACCGCGCCGACTATGAGGCTGAGAGTCAAAAAATTGAAAGATGAAAATATACAGGGAGAGTATAAAATGTAGACGAATGACAGATTTAGGTCGCATGAAGGGAATGAATGCACATTGAATGAGCAATGGGAAGAAATGAAAGGTGTGCTAGTAGAGTATGCAAGAGAAGTATGTGGTGAAACTACCGTTGGACGCAAGAAAGGTGATGCATGGTGGGACGATGATGTGAGAAAGACTGGAAAAGAATAAGAAGAGGTAGTAAGAAGCTTAAAAGATTTCCACAACGGCGACAGATGTTTGGCCGACCGGTCCTTCAGGACTGCCCAATAGGCTGTCCGTGAGGACAATTTTGGTATGAATATGCGACAAACTCGCCCTCTGTAGGTACATTGAATAACTGATATTTTTATGATACTTTGTATTGATTTGAAATAATGTAACCAATGTACAGTGAAGAATACAATAACTAAATAAATAAAAAATAAATAGGAATCAACAACTGCTGAAATATTCGGGTGGGAGTTGAGTCTCTCTTCAATATTTGTATTAGCCCACTGGAATATTAATTCTATCATTGTACCACCCGGTCAATATCAGAATTATTTTGTCAAGTATACAATGTATACATAATAATATATGACATATTATTATCATTATGTATGTAGGTTTGACACAGACAATAGATAGGTATATTATATTACAGATATATGTAATTTGTATCGACAGCACCCACCCACATTACCATCATACACGTAGCTGTTACGTTTCAGAGTATTGAATAGCATAAATGTGTAATGTCTACGTTATTGGAAACTTTTAGATAAGCGATAAAAAAAATCAGTGTAGACGCGATCGATGATAAAAGAATAATTATTGAATGAATTTGAGAAACTATAACTTACCGACTGAAGTTTATTGAAATAAGAAATTAAAAGTAGTAATTTTCTTTAGTACGTTTTTCAATTTAGTTATTGAGGGATAGAATACAGAATGAGGAAATAACGGAAAAGAAAGTGTGCAAAGCATGAGCAACGAGAGGTTGTTTTGGCACTCCATCTCCTTTGATTATCCTCAATGTATGAAGGTGAATGGATATAAACTGACAAATTAGATTAATGTCCCAGATGGAGTGGATGGCGTACCCATTGTCAGTAATGGCAATGTGTAAACATGGCTACAATGCTAGTACAAAATACCATTCTGATACCAGCACCTATATGCAAGCGGAGCATTTATATGCAAGAGGGGTGGTGAGAAAGTGCGGTCATCCAAGAAATACGTATATAAAATTCTCAAAGATGGCCGTGTATTGAATAAGAAAAATCAGCGTGCATGTGTGAGAAACTGGATGAATTTGAAGGAAGCAGTATGTATGGACTTATTTATTTATTTATTAACAGTATTTAAAACATAATTTATGTCATAAAATCTACCTAACTGGACATGAGCCCGTACCAAGGCAAACTGAGGATAGATCAATATGGCGTTCCGTTCTTTCTGTCTAGCTCCCTTGAGATACAGTGTGAGGGTATAGATAAATATTTTATTGTGAAATAATAAACGTGATATGTGTCAAATTTTTGGCGATGGTGTATTTGTAGTAAAGCTATGCAATGCTACTGTAGGCATTCTTTTGATTTCTCCATGCAACATTTTGGATATGTACAAGTGTAATGTTATTCAAAATGGCCAAAATTAAACATTTCGCTTCTCTGTAGAATGAGGATAGGACATTGTGTTATTGCCTCTCATTTGGCCAGAATCAATATTCTGGATTCCCCTATGTGCGAATGCGCGGAGGACACGGAAACTCTGGACCACGTTTTCTTTGGTTGCCCACTCCTACCTAATCAAGAATTTTCTCAGACGATTAGGAAGTTGGGTTTTAATTTCCCCACTTCTGTCCATTCTCTTTTGGCCCAAAATTGTAATAAAGTGAACCTAGCCTTAATAAATCACCTTAAAAAATTTAATAAGAACATCTAAATTATTAATTTTAATAAGAATAAATTTCAATAATAAATTATACCTAATAATAAATTGTTTTATAGCAAATGTTTTTGAAACAAATTATTATTATAAAAATAATAATAAATTTTGACAAGAATTTTTTTTTTTTGTAAGACTACGATGTATTTAACATCAAATATATTCCTGAAAACGGCCCTGTGATTGCAACGATGTCGCCACACAAGCGGTGTGCGTGTATTGGTTACTCGGGCGGGGAGTTCATTGATCCCAATGCCCTTGAGATGTACTTGCCGCACGTGGCGACTGAAACGGTAGTTACTATGTAATGAATACCCACTACGTTAAGACATTGTACTCACAGCAGTGAGTATATAGGCATAATTCACTCGATGTCGGGTGCCTTGCCGAAAAGAAAAAGAAGAAGAAGTGTAATGTTATTATTATCTTACGCTACGTTACATTTATATAGTACTCAGTGTCCATTCCATTCATTAAAATACTTATCATATATCAGATTGTACAATCGTGACGACAGCTACAATAAGGACTCGTGGACCTATGAGCCCTATAAAGAGCTTATTTTTACAATTAACCATTGTATGAATTAACACAACAATGAAATTATTTTATAAGGCTTTGAAAAGAAAATGCCACTTTATTTGTTAGTACCCTGGACGGGACATGACAATTAAACTTCCAAAATACTGTATACATATTCTTAAACATGCTCCAAACATTCATTTTCAACCTTTATTTCACACATTGTTCTATTGGTCTCTCTTTCAAACACTACCACTTTCGTCCCCGTAACATTCATTTTCATCCCATTCATATACTACAACTATCATAGACAACCGACACAATATTTTGGAAATCACTTTCAATACCAAATCATCTGCATACATCGACGCATTCACGGGGTTTCATTTACTTCAACACCAACATCCCATCATTTTCAAAGGTCAGAAAATAAATTGAACAACCACAGAGACATCATGACATAACCTTGCTTCACTCACATAGTGAGGGTACTTCAAATAGACGTATCTCAAAACGCCATTTTGGTTTATGGACCCTTTTCTAGCCACGGCGTCAACCATCCATCTTTATATTATCATTTCCTTGTCTGAATAAACAAGGTATAAATAGTACACAATAATAAATAATACTTATTATTATGATTGTTTCTATATGGAACATCTCACTGAAGCCTACACAATACATTGTAAGAGTACATACTCTTCTCGTCCTATAATAGGACAGGTGCTCAATGGTGATAATACCTAGGGATACTTACTATATGGTCATATTATAAATAGATACATTGTCTTCAGTGGGCCTAGTCAAAACACATTTAAGCGTTACGTTTTCGTTCAAACGCGGACGACGTTGCAAGAGCGCGTCAATTTTCGGAGCTAAAATACACAAGTAGCTCCGAAAATTGACGCGTTCTCGCAACCTCGTCTTGTTTGAACGAAAACGTAACGCTTAAATGTGTTTTGACTAGGCCTACTGTAAATAAAACACCCACGAAGATGATACAAACATACATTAAGAGAGGCACAATCCCTCACCCATGAATGTTATAGGAATGTCAGTTCCTTCATGCAAATTCTTCATAAGAAAAGGCTCAAGTTTCATCTGAAGGGATCCCCCTGACAAAATCCTTCCTGAAATTAAATACAATCGTTAATTATTAATATTATTATTATTATTCTAAAAACATCACCTTGCACTGAGTTGGCCAAGGCGGTCTTAGCAGGAAAAATGAAAAAACAAAAGAAAAAAAACAAACAAACAAAAAAAAAACAAAGAAATGCCAAATCAAAAAAAAAAACAAAAGATATCATCAAAAAGAGACAGAATTAAAGGAGGATCTCTATCCTGGTGATAAAGTCATTGTATGTTGTGTTGAAAATATCGACATAAACATTCAAATTATTAAACAATTTTATAGCCTTTCCGACAGGAGAGTTTGGTATTATGATTGTGTGTTCTGCTACCAGGGGGGTAAAAAAGTAATGTTGTCGAGAACGATTGAACGATACTTAATGTCCACCAACTCATTACTTTAACAATATAAACTTAAAATTAGCTTACAGTTAGGTACGTATTTTCTACGTAGGTTCTAGTTGCATTGACTAATACGGTTAAGACTATTGATACAAACAATCGAATAAAAATGATCAGGGCAAGTGTTAATATTATAACTGAGATAATGGTAATACATGAGGACGATTTGAATGTTTATTACAAGTAATATTGGTCTGCTGGCTACCTCACGTACGAAAATTGCCGTAATGTGATGAAAAAAATTCAACATTTCAGATTAATATTTACAATCAGACCACATTGGGTTTTTACTATTCTCTACCTTGTAATTGATAATGTTATTCCTTATCAATATTTAAGTGGTTCCATACGATAAAGGTAACATGTAACGGAAACCTTTGAGGAGAACCAAATCCTTATCTCAGAAGAGGATGTCAGCTGGTACTATACTTAAATAGTGAGTGGTTTCTGAAAACCATACAGAAAACGGATATGGCATTTACTAAACTGATAAACATAATCTAATTTATAAGAAATACAAAAATACCTAAGTAGATATGTAGTAGTATAATAGTATACAGTGCTAAACGTTAACAGTTAATGAACAACGAGATAATTAATTAATTCGTTCACACCGTCACGTAGCGGCTTGCCTTCCATACAAGTAATTAATAATCTTGAAAACTGTACAATGTACATATTATATCTAATATAGTAGTGTGTAATAGCATTCTAAGATTCTTTTTTAATTTCGGTATTTCAAAATAGTAGGGCAGAGAATGTACCAAGTGCACCCAAAAACATGCTAACTGTCTTCTCTGCGCCAATAGAATATAAGGCATTATTAATATTAATGGCATTTACAATGTGATAATTCCGCAACATGGTTAATGGAAACGAGTTTTCTTACTTAGTTTTCTTAATTTTCAGTTTAAATATTAAAGGCCATTAGCACTACAGACGTTTTTTAGCTTTTGTCTCTGGAATTAACTGTAACTTACACTAGACTTCCGAAAATTAACGACTTATAGTCGGTTCGTTCTAATAACCTGCCTATCCATTACTATCAGTCAAAATATAAATATAATTCATGTTAATTGGTATATAGTACTTATACTGACAGTAATGGATTAACATATTATTGGAACCAACCGTTAATGAGTAACGATTTAACTTTTAGGTTAACGAATAAACGATTAACTTTGTTAAAATTTGGATTAACGGTGGACAGCTTTAATTACATATTAGAATACATATTATATTTTATCAAATAGTATTAATTGTTAATATTACCATATTATTATCTGTTATTGCCCTACTCACTTGTAATTCAGGGAAGATTATCTACTACGTAGTTAGTGATTTCCTATAAAGATTTATTAGTTAATATAGGTAGTTATCTAATTCCTAATTGGCAGCTAGATATCTTTATTGTAATACACTTATGTAATAATCCAGAATTTCTCGGATTTAATGTTCTATGAATCTTATCGAATGCAGTATATGATTGGAATTTTTTTATCAAGAAATAAAATATGATTGTTTTGTTTAACTTGTTACTGGTAAGAGTTAATTTAATTTTATTAGAGTTAATCGAGTTTCGACATGTAATGTCTTTTTCAAACTGCAGTCCTAGACAAATTGGATTTGGCGATTGACTATAAACGAACTTTTCGACGATGTATCGTAACATTAAATATAATGTACATTGCCGAAAAGTTCGTTTGTAGTCGATCGCCAAATGCAATTTGTCTAGGTGGGATCAGCAGGGCTACTCTTGACAAAACTATACACGATCTTAATCTAGTCTTGATCTTGATCATACGACGCACGAAGTGACTATTGGCCAAAAATACACGCAAACCAATCGCGCGTTAGCGGTGGCGCGATGTTTTTGACCATAGTCCCTTCGTGCGTCGTATGATCAAGATCAAGACTAGATTAAGATCGTGTTTAGTTTTGTCAAGAGTAACCCTGCAGAATAACAAAATAAAGATTGTAAAGAATATGTAGACTCCATAATGTTTTGTGAAGGAATGGATGTCTATGGTAACTCACTGATGGGGCTCACCGACTCCGGAGATGTGTTGCTTTTATATTTTTGAGTTTATAGGTACGTTGAATTAGTCAAAATAATATTTCTTCCATTTCAAAGTTTTACTTTTTTAATAATCAATTACTAATCGCCTGATGATGGAGTCGAGAGTCTCCGAATACTAGTACGCGAAGTTAATAAAAGTCATTTGGAAGTTAACTACATATTGTGTTTTTCTTTTCAATTATCTTGAAATGGTAGGTTATCTTTGTATTGTTTCTGTTTTTGTCTTTTCGATTTAAGGATGTGTGATTTCTCTTGTTCATTTTAATCAAGTGTGTAGCATCATTTGATCGTTTTTATTGATCTCGCATAGCGATTGTTGTGCGAGGATAAAAAATAAAGTTATCAATTTCCTTGAATCCTTACTTTTTATCATAAATATTTCGTTTATATTCATTTCTACTTCTGTGTATATTTTTTTTCATTATTATTGTTATTTTAATATGTATGACAACCGAATGGGCTTTGATTAAAATAATTAATTTAATATTTGAACACTTATAAAGAGGACATTGCATTGAGTACTTCTTTTCTTGTATAATATTTGGTTGTATTAGATATGTATGTTTTGTATGTAGAGATTGATTGAATAAAAAAAAATGGACTTCCAACAAGTACCTTCGGTCAACAACAACAACGCTTTTTAATCAATTATTGTCTAAGCATGTGAGTGTGAGTCTGGTTTACTGAATTTGGGTTGGACAGACGCTTTTATTTTTCCCTTACATTTGCTTTTTTGTATAATTTTGTTTCAACATGTATGCTGTAGACACGCTTAATTGGGGAGTTGGCTTGACCAGATCAATGTCTTTTTTATCTTTTTTTATGAATGTTTTATCAACTCTCTTTGTCTGTCTCTGCGAAATAAATTAATCATTTATAGGTAGGTAAATAATTATTTATTTATTTACATATCCACGGCGTGAGCCTTTTACATGTTTAAAAATACACAAAAAATATACAAATCAAATTTCTCATTCACAACACAGTTGGAGCAAGATAAAAACAAAAAAAACTGTCGAAGAACAAAACATAAATGGGAATCAATTCATAATATCAATAACTTTAGTCAAATCACAAAATATTGAGAGTGTCGGTATAGAATGTCAATGAAATGTTTAGCTATATGTCAGGAATTCAAATTAAAATTGTCATAAAGTTAAGAGATGTCAAGTAGATAGAAGAAAGAAAAAAAATCTATGAGAAATGGTAGATACTCAATCGTTTTTGTTTTGTAAAATATTAGTTTTGTTTGTTTGTAATGTTTTAAGATAATCCCGGGACATATTATTACTTTTAGTACGTATCAATCATTGACAGGGCTGATAAGAACAGAATGTATGCTATGTAAACATTGTTTACTAAATATTTGTTATACACAGTCGAGTATTTGTTCTAATACATATTAATATAGGTACAACAGTGATAAGATTCTCGTGTTTAGACTTAAGTTTATTTGTATACAAATGGGTGATTTGAAAAACATTCAGCGTGGATTGGTGCCGATTGAGTATTTGTTCAACGACCTGAAAAAATGAAAATATTATATAGCTAGGTCTCATTGACAAAATATTAAATGATTTATTTATCTTTTCTTCATTGGATTGATATTTACTTATTTATTCATTTATTAAATAAAAAATAGAATTTACCAATGATGCTTCTCTCGGGGGTGCAGAGTAATGTTGAAATAACTTCTTTTCCCGGATATTTCAGGAATCCAAGGTCTCCTATATATCCGTTTGGATGACAATTTCTGTATGATTTTTAACTCTTTCAATTCCATCAGTACTACTAAGCCAGTATTGGCATCTCCGACCCTACCACGTCAATGCATGGTGGACCCGGCAGAGTAGAAAAAAAGATTTCTTTCTAAGAGTTCGTCGGTAGCCTGGAGGTAGAGTCTCGGCCTCGTGAACAAGGGGACCGTGGTTCGATACCAGGTGCCGGCAAACTCCCCTTTCACGACACAAGCTTTTAGTAGCTTACTGGGAAAGGTGTATAAGGTTGTATTTGGGTTTATAACAAAACCCAGATATATCTTTTTAAAAAAAAAAAAATCTTAAGGCTATAATTACCCAACCAGAAATAATCCAACGATATCAAGTGAAAAAAAGCATACGCAATGCAATCAGATAGAGTCGACTGTAGGAAAATATACATCACAATGGAGTCATTGAAAAATGCAGCATATGCAACATATAAGAACAAAGATAATATGATGTCTATGTGCTTACGAAATTGAAATAGTTTTATTCAAATCATATATATGCGATGCTCCTCGCATACTGGATTTGATGTTGTGTCGGCCATTATGTAAGATGGTCCTGACGAGACACATGCGCCAATGTCGAAACATAACATCTCTTCAATGCAGATGTATGCAAAGGCATGAGCCAAGTCTCTGCCCGACTGTACGCAGTGAAATGGAGTAAAACCTTCACCTCATATATATCTATATATACATAAGTATCCGCCTTATTGCGTCCATTTATGAACATAGACCTCTCTCTTGTAACTAAACACCTCTCTTTATTGGTTAAAAGTATGAGTGAAAATATTGAGTATGATACCAGCCAATCGCATTGTTGACTTTTTAGACTGACATGAGTCGATAACGTATAGACCTTTCACCCACCCTACTGTGCGTGCATTACAAAACAAATTGTAACAGGTGGTACTACTTACCAACTCATTAATTTTCTGATGATTTGTGATGTGTATACCTCTGGTGAGTGCCCCAATGTGAAGTCAATGGACATAGTACTCTGTACAGCAGAGTTACTTATGACACCATCTTAATTTTGCCTTATCTTAAATCCTACGATGCTCGAAGTGACTACCTATAGTCAAAAATACGTGCATGACAATCTGCGGTAGCTGAGAATATCATGAGTATAATGGTTGCATAGCCCATGAATGTACCAGACTTGTAGGTGTATATATTAGTACATATAATGAGTTACAATCCATTGGATTGGTCTGCAACGAGTTTGGTTTTTCTTCTCCATTCGTCCCTATTCTCAGCCAGTCTTTTCAGCTCCACGTATGAGCCACAGTTCATGTCCCTCTTCAGTTGGTCCATATATGCGTCTCTTGGTCGGCCTCTGCTATTTGTCCCCTCGGTTTTACCCTCCGCGATGGCGATGAGTAGTCCTGGGTGCCTAATATTGTGGCCAATCCAGTTAGCTCGTATTAGTACTGTTGTGATTTTTATAAATTTTTCAGAAATATGTATGACTTCAAATTTTGTTAATTTTATTTAATAATACTCATGTCAATGTTAATAAAGACTATCCTCAGCTACCACGGAAATGACATGCACGTATCTCTTTACTAAAGTCACTTCGGGCATCGTAGATTATAATATAAAGACAAGATTCACATCGTATTTAATCACATCACATCATAATCTAAATACGATCTTAATCTAGTCTTGATCTTGATCATACGACGCACGAAGGGACTATATGGTCAAAAACACCGCGCTACCGCTAACGCGCGATCGGTTTGTGTGTATTTTTGGCCAATAGTCACTTCGTGCGTCGTATGATCAAGATCAAGACTAGATTAAGATCGTGTTTAGTTTTGTCAAGAGTAGCCCTGCTGCAGGTAGGTACTGAGAGGAACATTAGGATACTATTATTTATCATCACATAAGCGCTAATGTCTAATTAGTATTGAAGTATTGATAAGAGAATTTTTAAACCATATTTGTGATTGTTTTAATTTTAGTATTTTTTTTTATTTTCAAAGTCAAGATGTATCTGAGTTTTTGTTATAAACTCAAATACAACATAATACACATTTCACAGTATACTAAAACTTGTGTCGTGAAAAGGGAGATTGTCGGCACCTGGGATCGAACTGCGCACCTCTTGTGTGTGACGTCGAGACTTTATATTTAATCTTCTTTTACATTTGAAAATTGATTCAAATGATTTGTATATTGTTTTGACGTTGTGAATAATTGTATTGGTTTAATTTTGTATTGTGCTGGTAGATTTTGTTGAACGTTTGATGAACGTAGGTACATGAGAACTGAAAGTTTGCTATTTGTAACGAATTCTTATATGTGTATTAATATTTCTAGCTGATTCTTATATGTGTGTTAATGTTATAATTGAAATCCGACCCTCCGCACAAGCATTTAGTTGCTTATGGAGGGAGCATTTTTACCGTGTGTTATATTGTTTTTTTTTTTTTTATTATTTTATTTTATTCAATTTTTCACAATTACAAATAAAAACAAAACTTAACATAATATACCATTTACAATAATTTTACTCCACTCCTTTTAAGCAACTTAATGCTTGTGTAAGGAGTGTAGATGTATAGCATTACAGATAAAATTTATAAAAATATCACCAACAGATGTGTAAAAAAAATTGTAACGAGAAAAAAATATATATATATACCTAACGTACTGCAAACATAATTACGTCTGTAATAGAAAAATATTTTAATAAAAATAAACAACTATCAAACATAAATATTATCTACAAACATTAACAAATCAATTGATAATTTATTAATGTAATATCAATGTATACTGTGTATTTATGAATAAAATTAATATATTTAAAAAAAAAAAAACTTCTAGTAGGTAATATAAAAAAATCAATAAATTTCCGAGGGATCCCTGGTAATAATTGATTTCCCACTCTTTTCTGTAAGTTTTCGTGTGTCCTGCAATTCAAGTTTAATAGATTTTTTAGTTAATTAAATGACATTTTTGGAGTTGTCTACATTCGATTGTAAATCACTCATAGGTACATTTACTGGGTATACTACTTCTTCTTCTCCTTGGGCAATTATTAGTCCCACATGGTGGTGGGGTCTGCCTTTCTTGTTTCGTTACGCCACTTGGTTCTGTCGAAAGCATCCTCATGGGAAACATCGCAGCTCCTCATGTCTTGTCTTACTACTTCACGCAATCTGCGCTTTGGCCTTCCTCTAGGTCTCTTGCCGGTAACCTCGATACATTGTGCTTAATTGCCTACATACTCAGGTGGTCTCCTGCCACATGGCCATACCATCGCAATCTGCTCTCTTGTATTTTATCTCGTATTTTACTGGGTATACTACGGACTGGGCATACTACTGAATAAATAACCTGCCTATTGTAGAAATTGACTGAAACCTGATGTTTCTTTTAAATCGAAATTTGCAATCAGAAATCAACTATGTATGTTAGTAAATACTATAGCTTTTTAGTTCAAAAGGTCATATTTTACCATATTTATCATTACCGGCTATACTATACTAAATGTCTCGTAACACTCCTCTTTAAAACACACGGCAATAATCTGTATAAATAAAAATTAATTGACCATGTATGTTCCCCCAAAACTTGAGAACGGCTGAACCGAATCGGCTGATTTTTTTTTGTTGTGTTTGCGTGAAAGAAAATTTTTGGAAAATTCAACGGAAAAGTCGGAAATCTGGATCGTATTTTTGTATGAAAGTGACGTTTGTATGACAGTTCCGCTGTCGCGTGTTGCCATAACGAAAAACTATGAAAAAATGTTTTACCCACCATCAACGACTTTTTTTTTGTTATGTTCAATAAAAGAATATGGATAATTAATAATTATACAAAATCAACGATGAAGTTTTTTATAGATTGGCCTTAAGACCTTAAGGCCTTGATTATAGACAAATTATTGTAAGTAGGGTATATATTTTCAAATTAGAATCTTTAACCATACAATTTAACATCTGTGGTTCTGAAATTTATATTTTGAAAAAATATAGAAAGAATCATAAATTTAAAATGAATAGGTATCTAGGTACCTAAAAAATAAATTAGTACCTACATAATTATATTACGTACAGCAGATAACTTATGAACAAATCTGAGTTAAATATAATTGTTCAACATAAATGAATTTTATTTATTTACACTATACGATGACACACTTGCACAATTACGGGAGTTTGTAAAGATATTAAAAATAATATTAATTACTCATTGATTGTTAGGCGGTACGAAGTTCGCTGGGTCAGCTAGTAAAATATAATGTTCATTTCGTATACGTAGATCCTACCTGCAGTATTTAATAATTTTCTATTATGCTCATAATAATATGGATATTTGGAAACACTTACAGTGTAATATACAAACTGACAAACATATAATTGTATATTATGTAAACAACAGGTGTATCTATTTTTATATACGGTGTCCTATAACCATAACAAATATGGAATGAGTTATGTTAATACCTATGGATTCCTTTTAGGGCCGAAATTATAAACGAGGAACCCAATATTCGTAAGTATGTCGACACTTTACGAACGGATGGCGATCTAAAAAACTATTTTGACAATTCGTTAAAAAGAAATATTTTTGCCTAATATACCCATTGTTTTCAACCGGTGGTCACATAAGATCTTGCCTGTCCCTTTTATCTACCTGCTCCCCATTCATAAAAACTCCACCCAACAATCTCATAATTTACACAAAACAAATGAGTAAATGACAGCGGTTCTATGAGAATATATCCTAACAAAACACGTGCGTAGATTCATCTATTGTTATTTCTTTCTCTCTTCAGGCAAATAGTGAGACAGCAATGCTAGTCGTCAAAACTAATCCCTGGTCGGTCGGCCAGTTAAAGCCGATGGTAGCATTTTACTGAAATAATATCAACGGATGTTTATAATGATGAAAAACGAGTAGTTATATCAAATTTTGGACCATATTAAAATGACTTGAGCTAACGGACTTTTATAATGTTGGCCCTAAGAGTGAAATGTGTGGCAATACAAAATAGCGCCTAGCGACGTCACACCGGACTAATTCAATAACAGTAAATATGTATTTTTAAAATGAAAATAATGAATGAAAAGTTTTATTTTATCGTTTCTTATTAGGATATTCGTGATCAGTGTATATTTATTAATATGAATTGATAACATTTATTCATATTCCTCACACATGCATGTTCCCCCCACAAATAAATGTTTCGAATTGTTTAATTATTGAACGGAACAAAGACAATGTATGTCTTTGACAGAGCGTTTATTATATAGTATTATTTCAATTTCTGACTGTGTTTTTTAAGCATAATATTAATATAGGTACCTAAATTACAAAAATGTCGATTTCTCGAATATAAGACATTTCTAGTTGTAGCGTTATGGAACAGAGGCCTGAGTCAACAACACACTATCGCGTCACGTTCCCGCTCCGCTAGCGTTCGGGTGCAGACGATGGTGCGCCAAAGTGTTAATTTTCGTAACTATTGTGTATCTTAGCAACGAAATTGACACTTGCTTGCAACATCGTCTGCACCCGAACGCTAACGGAGCGGGAACGTGACACGAAAGTGTGTTGTTGACTCAGGCCTCTGGACAGTTGATAATATTGACCTGTTGATCATTGTTTGACCTTGAAAGATTCCAGAATTTGTTTTTACTTACATATAAATATCCATAATTTTAAATAATTCAAATATTGATAGGTATTGAAATTTGTTTTTTTTATTCGTCTCTTCATAATTTATCTATTATATTTTTTCCGAATTGTTTAGTATAATTTCAATTTAATTTAATTCAAGATTTTGTGTTTCTATTTTGACCATACTTTTTTTTTAATATTGACTATTTTATTTCTTGTCTCTAAAACTATAATTGACAATATTTTCTTTTGACAATTTATTTTTGTCCTAGTATACATGTTTTAATTTTTATTGGTAAATCACATTCAATTGTTGTATATATATTTTTTTTGTTTGTCTAGTAATTTTAATCATTTTAAATTCAATTTATCCTTTGTACCTGCATGTGAAGTTTGTTTCAGATTATATATTTTTTTCTCATTAATTTATTATCATGAAACTGTAACTGTATAATGTCTTCGTCTGTCAAATTGTTTTAATTGTTATTTTTATTTTATTGTTCAACATGTAATGGGCTCTGCCGTGTAAAGAAGTTAAATAAATAAATAAAATAAAATAAAATATTGTTTATGTGAATGCTGTGCTTTTTCTCCACTCTGTAGATTTAAATAAATGTTAATACATAAGTACGATATGTTAAAAACATAATATGTATTATAAGTAGGTATATAATATATTGTCTTTGTTATTGGATATGTACCTACTTAATACATAGCAATTTACATAAAAAAGGAGTGTTAGCAGTGCGGAATACAATAATTACTACTATTACTACTACACCATCACGGCATATCCCGCAAGTGGGGAAGCCAGCATATCAGCTAAATGTAATAAACACGCATGCTGTCCTCGCTGTGCTAACAAAAAAATTAAGGCATTCAGGATGGGTGGCAAACCTCACCGCTGAATTCAAGACGTAAAATGTCTTCACTTTTTCGAACACCTGCCTTTTGCAGGACACTCGAGAACTTATGGAAAAGAGTGGAAGATCAATTTATTCTTTGCCGGCTGCTCCAAGGAACTTGATATAGTTGTAGTACAAAAATAAATGTAAGATGTTTTATTCCACTTTATAGGTTTAAATTGAAAGAAACGTCTTTCGTCTTTCAATCACATTGCCAATCTAATTGATATACCTACCTGTTAAAGCAATCAAAAGACATTTCCAATAAAAAAAATAATGAGTGTTCTTCAAGTCTGCAAAATAAAAGATATTATGTACCCTAATTTTAATAAACAATGGTGATTGTTGTAAAAAGGTGCACTTCTATTATATGCACCACCAAAATATTCTGAGTCAACACTATGATAATTTTATAAATGCATCTAAAACAAAAGACTCGAGGGAGATATTATTATGAACGTATCTTTTCAAACCAACGTTCATTGACTGATTGATTCGAAATTTTTCCTTTGAACATCCAATCTATATTAAAGATCATTGTTATTTATATCAGTGTTATTTGTACTAGGTATACTATTGTAACGTAAATCGTTTTTCTATAACTTGTGTCAGGGAAAATAAAGTCTGAATTCAATTAAAAGGATGACATCTTGAAAATTAACAATTTATTTAAACGTTTTTATTTATTTACAATTATTATTTATTTAAAATACATATTACAACATCTATTATTTATATATACGTCACATATTATTACAGTTCACACAGATTTCTTATATACACATTATATAACATCTTTCTTCAAGCCTATCTAGATCTTTCTTTTTTTCATCAAAACCAAAACAACCACCTGTCATTATTTTCCAAACATTCCATAACCAAAAATAATATAAAAATTCAAATTCATTAAACTTCCAAACTTAAGTACCCTCCTAATGGTGATTACGTAACATTGCCTCCCTCTTAATTTAGTTCGTCCCGAACGAATTCTCTGGATGAAGATAGGAGCATCCTGAATCCTCTCTGCAATGTGAAGTCTTGAAGAAATAACAAGGTACAGACTTCTTGATGTTCTCACTATACCCTGGATTAAAACAACAAACTAAAACATTAATTCCAGTATTACAGAAGATCTCTTCTATCATATTTCGAACAACTTTCCAATCCATACTGCCACTTATCCTTGCTATGCCGAGCTTCGTAAGATTCATTTGTAACATTTGATCCCGCAAACTTTGTAAACAGTGCCACATCTGAACATACTCTGTTTGTTCTTCAGGGATTGCTTTATTTACCATGTAAAATATATGTCGTTCCCCATGCTGTAGATGGACCGCTTCTCCAATTTTCAAACTCTTGGCCTTAATCTCTTCCAATATCCCGTACTTCTTCTTGAAAACTTTGGCTATGCCATTAGTAAATTTTGCATTCTGAGCCAAGCAATGAGCCAAAACATAATCCTCTGGAGTGTCAAAAAGATCTTGCTCAACTTCGATAGTGACACCATGATGAATTCTTCGTTGAGGCGTCTTCATAAACTCTTCAAAACTCTTCTCTTCACTTAGGACTTTACAGACTTGAACAATCGGGTTGTTTCCTTCACTTTTATTGTCTCCTAAAAACGGTGCTAAGCGATTGAAATGTACCACCCTCGGCTTGCCATTTGATTTTCGTCGTATTCGATAAATAACGTCATTTATTCTTTTAATCACCTCGTACGGTCCTTCCCAGGATTTTTGAAGCTTCGGTGAATAGCCTCGTCTCCGTTGAGGATTGAACAACCAAACTAAATCTCCAGCTTGATACCCTCCTTCCACAGCTTTGACATCATATCTTTCCTTCATCCTGTCACTAGCGACTTGAATATTAGCCCGCACACGTTCATGGATGTCGTTCATCTTTCTCCGAAGTTCCGATACATAATCTTCTCCAACAAGATCCTCTCCAGGCTTAGATCCATACTGCAAGTCGCAAGGTAACCGTAGTTCACGGCCAAAAATCACACTTGCTGGTGTTTGTCCCGTTGTCTCATGAATTGCCGAACGATAGGCCAATAAGAACAAGTGGATGTATTCGTCCCAATCCTTCTGATGATCAGACACCGCCTTCGACAGATATTTTCCACATGTTCGATTCATTCGCTCCACCATTCCATCCGACTGTGGATGCAAAGCAGTTGTTCTCGTTTTTCGAATTCCCAATATCTCACATACTTGCTGAAATACGGCTGACTCAAAATTTCTTCCTTGATCCGAATGAAGCTCCAAAGGTACTCCAAAACGACTTATCAGCTCTCTTACCAAGATTTCAGCAACAGTGGTAGCCTCTTGATTTGGTAATGCATAGGCTTCTGTCCATTTACTAAAATAGTCCATTGCTACTAAAATATACTTGTTCCCTCTTTCAGTTGTGGGAAACGGTCCTGCTATGTCGATGGCTATTCTTTCAAATGGACTACCTACATTGTACTGTCTCATTGGCGCACGCCTCTGTTTTTGAGGTCCGTTCGAAGTAGCACAAGTCACACATCTTCTACACCAATCTTTTACATCTTCAGTGTAACGGACCCAATAAAATCTCTGACGAATCTTTTCTGTAGTTTTTTTAACTCCCAAGTGTCCACCAGACACATCATCGTGAAGCAGCTTAAGGACATCAGGAACTCTCTTCCTTGGAACCAATAGCTGTTGTTTCTGCTGTGTTCCATCTTCACTTTCCAGAATACGTTTCAACAACCCGTTTTCCACAACTATGGATTGCCATTGTGCCCAATATGATTTAACATTTGGTGAACATGAAGCTATTTCTTCCCATGAAGGTTTTCGATCATTTTCTTTCCACTGCATCAAAAGTCCAAGGTCAGGATCTTCCAACTGGTGCGCTCGAATTTCATCATCTTGCCAAAAATTATCGATGACTGTAGTTCTACGAATCATGACGAACCTTTCCTCCGCTTTATTACAATGCTGGCAATCCTCTGGACATGGACGCCTTGACAGTGCATCAGCATTTTTATGACGAAGTCCAGCTCGATGCTCAGAATCATAGTCATATTCTTGCAATCTTTCTATCCATCTTGCAACCTGACCTTCAGGATTCTTGAATCGTAACAGCCATACAAGCGCCGAATGATCTGTCCTTAAAAGAAATTTCCGTCCATATAGGTATTTGCGGAAGTGCTCAACTGACTTGATTACAGCAAGTAACTCTCTTCGCGTTACACAATAGTTGCGTTCCGGCCTTGACAAAACTTTACTGAAGTACGCAATTACGCGTTCTTGACCATCCTGAACCTGAGATAGTACACTTCCAATGCCGACGTTGCTTGCATCCGTATCCAGAATAAAATTCCCTTCGGCTCGAGGATAACTTAGAATCGGGGAATTAATCAATACCTTCTTCAATTCTTCAAACGCGCATTGGCATTTTGAATCCCATATAAATTCATTACTTTCTTCTGTGAGTTTTGTCAATGGTTTAGCGATATCAGCGAAGCCCAAAACAAATCGCCGATAGTAAGTGCTTAAGCCTAAAAAGCTTCTTACTTCATGCTTGTCTTTAGGTGTAGGCCAGTCTTGAACAGCTCTAATCTTCTCAGGATCCACCGCCACTCCTTCCTCAGAGACAACATGACCCAGATAGTTGACTTGTCTTCGGAACAATGTACATTTCTTAACATTGAGTTTCAAGTTGGCCGCTCTCAATCGTGAAAACACTTGTTCCAAATTTCGTAAGTGCTCCTCAAAACATTTTCCAAGCACGATGATGTCATCCAGGTACACTAAACAGGTCTCCCACGACAATCCTCTCAGCACGCTTTCCATTAAACGCTCAAAAGTAGCCGGAGCGTTACAAAGTCCAAACGGCATAACAATGAACTGCCATAATCCACTTCCAATAGAGAATGCTGTTTTCTCTCTATCCTTAGGTTCCAGTCCAACCTGCCAATATCCACTCTTCAAATCCAACGTTGAAAAGATTTTACAGCCAGCCAATGTGTCCAACGTATCATCAATACGAGGCAAAGGGTAACTGTCCTTCTTAGTAACATTATTAAGTTGGCGAAAATCAACACAGAACCGAGTTGAGCCATCCTTCTTCCTAACCAGCACTACAGGTGAACACCATGGACTGCTTGACGGTTCTATTACCTTGTCCCGTTCCATATCTTGAATAATTTGATCTGCTTCCGCCCGTTTTGCTAAAGGTAATCTTCTGGGTACTTGACGAATGGGTCTTGCATCACCTGTGTCTATTCGATGACTAACAACACTTGTTCTTCCTTTGGGTTGACTTGGGTTCTCGAAGACATCCTGATTTCTAGCGATGAAGGATCTAATCTGTTTGCTCTGTTCCTTGGTAAGTTCCTTACAAGCCTCCTTCACTAAGTCGTCAAGGTGTTTTGGTACCTCCTCTGAAGAAACTTGGCCACCGCTCACTCTACATGTTACTGACGAAACCGATGAACACATACTTAAATAAACTCCTTCTTTGATAGTCACTGGATAGTCATTGATATTCATTAGCCTGACCAAAATATCCTTTTTAGCTTGAATCAGGACTCTCGCAATCAACACTCCTTTTCCAGCTTCAGTATTAGCGTTGGACTCCACTACTAAAACATGTCCATTTGGAATGTCACAATCTAAGTAGGCTCGTACTAACATTTCACTTTGTTTTGGAATAGTAACAACTTCTGCCGCAAGCACACGTGTAGCGAATTCTTCATGCTCTTGTACAAGAATATCTTCATCCCCAATTTTCAGAGTTCGCCTCTTCAGATCCAGTTTGAATCCATACTTCGCCATTACATCCATTCCAAGAATAACTTCCTCCTCTATCTCAGCCACCAACACCTGATGATCGAAGATGGTGCTTCCAATGTGAAAGTTGGCAACTGTCTCACCGCATACAGACGCCGACTCTCCAGTTGCCGTCCGTAATGTCCATTTAGTTGATTTTATTTGTTTTTTTTCGCAAACTAAATCAGGTCTCATGATTGTCTTTGTTGCTCCAGTGTCCAACAAAAGTTTCAAATTCTTTCCATTTACTTTGCCATTTATAAACATGCTGCTGACTTGTCCGCTGAACGACGCAACATCTGCATATCTCTTCGAGGCATTGGCAATGCGGGTCGACAGTTGCCCCTTTCCATCAACCCTTTTTAGTTTTCCTGGACACCGATTACGCAGGTGTCCAATTTGTCCACAGTCCCAGCAACGTAGTTGTCTCTTTTTTCCTTTCAAGGCCTCCAAAACCTTCTTAACTACGTCTTCTATTGAAAGTGGTTGATTTTCTTGTACAGCTTCCATCACACAGGATTGAGCGTGACCTCGTACGGATTGTCTTACAGCTTCAAATTCGAGTGCTTGGGTTAAAGCATCCCTAAGAGTTTGTGGTCTAGCCAGTTTTATAGCTTGTTGTGTCTCACTTGCTCGTAGTCCATCCAAAAACTTGTCTACTGCAAGACTTTCACATACATCATCAGAAACTGTAGGGTATGCACATCTCACTAGACGCGCTACATCCGCCTCGAATTCCTGTAGAGTTTCATTGGGCCTCTGCACACGATTCTTCAACTGTGACCTATAAACTTGTTCCACATGCTTTTGTCCAAATCGCATCTCCAGTCTCTCAACCAAAGATTTAAAGTTTTGTCTGTCCGCAAGCGGAATCATCTGAAGGACTCTTAAAGCATCTCCTCGTAAAGATATACTCAATACTGATGCTTTTCTTGTCATCGACCAGCCATTTATCATAGCTACTGTTTCGAACAAAGTTAAGTACTCTTCCCAAGAGTTCTTTCCATCAAAAGTTGGCATATCACTACGCACATGCTCCACCATTGAAGATGCACCACTCTCTACACACTTGAACTCTGTGTCCACCGTTGTGTTCTGCTCAAAATCCGTTCTTGCTGTTGAAGAAAGCGCCTGATTCTCCAAAACTTTCACCTGCTTTGTTAACTCGCTAATCCTTTCATCAAAGGACACAGAATATTCTTGAAACTTCCTTTCAATTTCTTCTTTCGTTCCTCTAGAATCTTCTCGAAGCCTTTCTATTTCTTCTTTCATAGCTGTAGCATTTTCTTGAAGCTTCTTTTCGATTTCTTTATAAAGCTCACTGGTGGTTATAGGCAACTCGAAGATATATGTTTCCGGATCTTCACCTGCTTCTTCCATCACCTTTCTTAGTCGAAGTTGGAGCACACCCTTCGTTCCAGATGTATCCGCGTCTCTTTCTTCTAGTTCGCGCTTCAGATCCACCACTTTCAAGTCAAGTAGAGTTAATTTTTTTGATGACATATTTTACACAGTCTTTATTTCCACTAAGCACTTAAATATCTGATTCACAACCCCACACCTGACACCAGTGTAACGTCAATCGTTTTTCTATAACTTGTGTCAGGGAAAATAAAGTCTGAATTCAATTAAAAGGATGACATCTTGAAAATTAACAATTTATTTAAACGTTTTTATTTATTTACAATTATTATTTATTTAAAATACATATTACAACATCTATTATTTATATATACGTCACATATTATTACAGTTCACACAGATTTCTTATATACACATTATATAACATCTTTCTTCAAGCCTATCTAGATCTTTCTTTTTTTCATCAAAACCAAAACAACCACCTGTCATTATTTTCCAAACATTCCATAACCAAAAATAATATAAAAATTCAAATTCATTAAACTTCCAAACTTAAGTACCCTCCTAATGGTGATTACGTAACACTATAATATATCGAATAGTCTACGGTTAGTACTAGATTATACATTTATGTATATAAGTTCATAAAAAAACAGCTATTATTATTCATAATGAGGATTAACTATAGTTTATACCTTTGTTTTAATGACCTACATCAAGTCAACTCATTTGTTTCAAACAAACATACACACATGCATATAATATCTACATAAAAAAGTAGTATTAAATGTACGTACTAACCCATACACGTATGTATATAATTATTAATAATATTTACATACAATAAAATACATACTTACTCACTTATAACTATTCTGCTTATGATTTTTAAAGTCATTGAGGAGAATGTTATTAATAATTTTTTTTTTTATATGTCTTATAATTACTTTCTTATCGATATGGGCTTCTCCCAATATTTTTTTGTTTAAATTTTATAAATACTGCTTGTCTCCGTATCTTATTTCACTTTGTTCTAATCGCCTGATGATGGAGTCGAGAGTCTCCGAATACTTATTGTAAGCGAAGATAACAGTGTCACGTGGAAGATTACTACACACTGTGTTTTTTAAGTATGTATCTCTATTTCATTCGTCTAACCATCAGGTTGGATTATTTCACTTGTCCATCAGATGGACTCCTAGAATCCTCAAATGGCGACCATGGAGTAGCAAAAGAAGCATCGGCAGACCACAAAAGAGATGGACTGACGACATTAGTCCAATCGCGGGAAGGAAATGGATACAAAGGGCACATGACCGCGACGATTGGAAGAGTTCGGAAGAGGCCTATATCCAGCAGTGGAGAGATGGCTGACTATATAGTAAGTAAGTAAGTAACCATCAGGATTATCAAATAAAAATTAGGTATTCTCGCTTCAAAGTTTTGTTCGTAAAGCAACTTAACTTTGTGAGATTAGAGATAATAAAACATTCAAGTCACTGCCCAAATAATATCTAACAATATCTCTGTCACTATACACTCTCCAATATATTTGTATGTTTACATTGTAATGTAAAAGATATAATAATATGTATTGGCACACAGTATGTCATTCACCTCAAGTAGAAAACAATGCACATATTATTATTTAAGTAAGTGCACAACATATTAACAAACTCATGTGTAAATATCTACTGGTATGTCTGTTTTGTGTATTTTGACACAACCATGTAATATTTTAGTAAGTATAGGTATGTATGGCTTTGTCCTTTTTAGTACCTACCAATTCCTCTTAGACACCGCTGAAAAACTTGGTGCTTAACTGGATCGGCTGCAGAATTCGTTTCATTTAATGACCACATCTCTCAATTCCGTACTGAATTCAAATGGCCATCATTTAAGGATACCCCTAACATTCTTTGCTTCTTTTTTAATGCCTTCAAGTGTGTAGCTCCTCGATACGTCTTCGAACGATTTGTTCCCCTTTCTTTCCATTATCGATCGCTAAGGTCTCAAAATAATCGACCTCTAGAATTCCCACCTCATTGTACACTTTTCACATATCATCTTTCACCTTACATTCTATCAGAATCTGGAACAAACAAATAGTTGGTAAATTTACCAGCGATTTGTTTGCGAAAAGTTCATATTATAGATTCGTACTAATGAATCGTTTGTACTATTTCTGGTCCTGATCTGATTGTACGTACCAATGATTCGTTGTGAATATTCGTTAGTATTTTTCTCAGTGTACTTGACACACACTTATACAAAGAATTAAATATACCTACTTGGCTGAAAATAATGGGGCTCGGAGAAGTGGCCATCCGAGAATCAAATGGCAAAACCATATCCTACAGGACGGTCACCACGTATTGAATACATTGAATAGGCGAGCATGTATGAGGTATTGTATGACAGTAACGGAAGCGAAAGATGCATGCATCAAAGACAGGAGGAAGTGGAGCTCGATACTTTCTGACTACCCCACGAAGGTAGGAAATTTATACTTGCATGAATAACAAAATTGTCATTATGTACATTATGTACTATATTCTGACAATTATTCATATAAGTGTAAATTTCCTTACATAAGCTTATTCTTTTTTAGGACAATGTACTTTTATTTGTGTCATCGAATCCTAAATAATGGCCAAATTGACGTAAAATAATGCTTACTCCAGTCGCACGTAATAGAGATTAGTTTAATCAGCAAAATGACAACAATGCCTACGTCATTAGATTCTTTATACTGATACGTAAGCTAAGAAAATGAATAACAGAAATTTCAAAATTAATATATTTTTTATACCACACCATCTCAACATATTCCACAAGTTAGGTAACCAGCAGCGGCATGCCTTCCATACATGCAAATATGCGACGCATGCCCTACAATAAATGTAAAATCTTAAAAATTGTCTAATATAATAGTGTAGAACAAGCATGTCAAACTCAAATCCTAACTCGGGCCAAATAAAAAATTAAAAGTTTATGTGGGCCACAAAAAATGTTTATACTGTAAACTAGGTTTATTTTGAAAAGTATAAAAGAAGGTAAAATTAATATTTTTTCCCAGATGTTGTTTGACATGCGTAGAAATAACCGTATTTTCGTGGTATATTTTTGTGTAAATATAGCCAAAGGTACCGTTTTTTAAACACATTTTTACAAACAATTGAAAGCAGAAAACGACTATGTAAAAAATTAATGAATGAAGAAAAATATAATATGTGGAGCCTATGATTATTTGTAAATATTTTTTTAATTTTTTTTTATTCCCTTTAAATTTTCTAATTTTTTTGTACTGTTATGCAAGATTATTTTTTTGTACCTTTATGTTATGTACTGTGGGCCGCATGCGGCCCGCGGGCCGCAAGTTTGACATGCTTGGTGTAGAATATCATTTTAAGATTATTTATGAATTTCTAACTATTATAGTACTTGATTTTTAAGATTTATTACCTTATTTTAGGGCATGCGTTGCATATTTGCATGTATGGAAGGCACGCGCCTGGTAACCAGTATATAATGAACAACCAAGCTGTGCTCTCCGTGCCAATAAGTCATTCAATAACATTTAGGATAAGTGGCAAAAATCATCGTTGAATGAAAAATTTCTTTATTTTTTCGAGCACCTGCCTTTTACAGGACATTCAAAAACATTTCGGAAAGAGTGGGAGACCAATTGGGTACTTTAATTTCACGCCGTGTCCCAGGTGGGGTAGACAGAGAGGACGGAACGCCATATAGATATACCCCTACATATTTCCTTCGCTTCCTTTACATTCATACAATTTCTCATACATGCACACCAATTTCTCTTACTCACTCAATACGCGGCCGTCCTTAAGAATTTGATCCACGTGATTGAGCCACGTGGTTCTTGGACGACTTGGACGACGTGTATTTTCGTAGCTAAAATACACAAGTAACTACGAAAATTGACACGTTCTAGCAACGTCGCGTCGTCTACATTTGATCGAAAACGTAACTCTAAAATGTGTTTTGACTAGGCCCACTGATATCCTCATTCTTCACTCAATCTCGCAGCGTTTTACCAACCATTCATTTCAGTGAACGCATCTCCACAGCATTTATTTCAGTTTCGTCCTTCTTCAACCATGTCCAAGTTTCGATTACATACATTCGCTTGTTCTATATGGTATTGCATGTTTTGTTTTATAAATGGTAACTATCTCTTGCATGTGTTGGATAATATTATTCCTATTTGCATATGACAAATTTTACTATTGAATTTTAAATAATGTTAAATCTATCCCGTGGAGCACCCGGTAAAGAATTGGTCTCCCACTCTTCTACGTAAGTTTTCGAGTGTCCTGTAAAAGGCAGGTGTTCGAAAAAATTAAGACATTTTACATCTTAAATTCAGCGATGAGGTTTGCCACCCATCCTGAATGTCTTGATTTTATATTGGCACGGAGAGGACAGCTTGTATGTTTCTTACATGCGGCTGGTCTGCTGGCTACCCCACTGGTGGGATATGCTGTAATGGTATAGTAGTAGTAAATTTTGAATTTTAAATTTTGAGAGATTTTATATGATGTTATTAATTTTATTTTTCATGACTCATTTGTATTGTCTTTATTGCTTATTGTTTAATCCTGCGATTATTGCTTTGTGAGCATTATTCTATTAATTTTGTTAACATAATTTACTCTATTCTATTTTAATTGTTGTTTGTTGATTTTATCTGTTGTGTTTAGTTATGTATGTTTTGTAGAGCACACAAGGGTAATATAGGGATCTTCACTGGTTTGCTTATTGCTAAATATGTTGTAGACCATTGTATTTTTTGTATTAACTGTATATATCCTGTAAAATTGAAATAAATAAATAAATAAATAAAATAGGCATAGTTAAATAAACAGTTTTGCTGTTGAGACCCCGGAATGGAATAGATCTCCCACACTTTTGTATAAGTGTCCCGTAAATATTGTCTGTATGTTATGTATCAAGGCCCACACACATTAAAATATCATATTATTATATACTACAATAATTTCCTTTGTATTGGTTCCGTAAATTACAAGAAGTAGATCCATTTAATAATAATATTATAAAACCTATAATAAAATAATGTTTAATAAATTCACTGTACTTTATATGCTGTAATGACAGCTATTGTGAATCCAACATATAAAATAATCATATAAAGTTGTAGCAGGGGCGGGTTAACTGAGGTCAATTAATAGTGCCCAGGGGGCAGAACAATACCTAGACACGTACGTATGTAATAGTCTCCTCAATAATGAACATTATAGTGTCTTCACACGAGGCGAATATCGCCAGGAAACCAAAAAATATCGTCGGTCATTTGAACCGTGTGAACAGATTTACAATGAAATTGAAACGATATAACCAGTAAAAACGACATCGTCACAAGTCGAATACCTTTCAACTTTCGTTTGCTCGATTATGTTGGTTTCTCTATACGTGCTGCATTCATATTTATTGTCGAAACTGTTTGTCATTTATTTATTTAATTTAATATGGTAAACAACAGTTTAAAGATATAATATAATACTGGTCTGTTTGTGTTTTTTTTGTGTCGCTTTTGCATATTTCACATTTTTCCCTTATTTAAAAGATGTATTACATCGTGTACTACAACATTATCGACCAAAGACGCACACTTCGCGATCTCCATCTCAATGTTCGCCATTTATGAAACTACGTCAAAATCAAAGCGCACCTACATAACAGGTTGAATATATTTCGGTGAACTGACTGAACACGTTACATCTTTATGGACGATCGACGATTTTTGTTTTTTCGTGCAAGCGACATTGTTCGACATTTATGTCGCTTCGTGTGAATACCACATAAGGAAGCATGTATTTCAATTTAATGTCTATGTATAGCTGGAAGAAATCCATGCGGAAAAGAGTATGGGAGACAAATTCTTCACCGGGTGCTCTACGAAACAATTATTAGTTTTACAGTACTTCCGTGGAGCACCCATCAAGGAATTGATTTCCCATTCTTTTCCGTAAGTTTTCGAGTGTCCTGTGAAAGATAGGTGTTCAAAAAAATAAAAACATTTTACATTTAAATTCAGTGATTAGGTTTGCCACCCATCCGTAATGTCTTAATTTTTTGTTGAACCGGAGAGGACATCGTGCATGTTTATTGCATGTAGCAGGTCTGTCGGTTACCCCACCTGTGAGATATGATGGTAAAATATGAAGATAGTAGATAGTAATTATAACGGTAAATAGGGAATTTTAGAGAAATTACAATAATATTATAGTACCTACCTATTTATTTATTCTTTCATTAATTATACAACAGTATTTGAAATATAAAAGTCATAAAAACCTACCAAACTGGGCACGTTCTCGCAACGTCGTCAACGTTTGAAGGAAAACGTAACGCTTAAATGTGTTTTGACTAGTCCTACAGGAGCCTACGATTAATTAATTTATTTTAAATAACTTTAACAAAATTATTATAAAATAACATGTATCGACATTTTATAGAACAAATAAAATCAATAAGAAAAATAAAACAACAAATTCGACAGCAAATTTAATTTAAAAACGAATTTATTTACAAACAATAATACAAGTCTTGCAAATGTTGACATATACAGCATTCGAGACATAGGCATAAACCACAAACAATATTTAGTTAAGTTGAAGAATTATGTATAATTCTTACATAGTTAATACCTATTAGGGATTAACCTAGTTTTGCAATTAATAATATCAGTTAATATTGCATTGTATGTATATAAATTGTTAGGTTCATGAAACAAGATAGGTAAGTCAGTTGTTACCAAACTCAACAGTTTAATATGGAATGTAATAATAATATAATCTACTATTACTTTAAAATATACTTCATGGACAAGCAATAATAAGAACGTGAAAACCCAAAGAGTTGCGTAAGTGAACGCAGTGTCCAGTACTGAGTACAACACGCAACCAAATTGAGAGATCCGCCTCACGTCTGGGAAATTTTGATAGTTACAATTCTAGGCCTAGGTCATACTTAATATAATATTAATTATAATATAACTTGCACTACTTTATAACATTATGTAATAATTTTGGCGGATGTAGATTTATAAGTCTCACTAAAGAATGTATGTCGAGTCTGAACGAAATATTATTATGTAACTTGAGTTTTTCCACAATATTTCCTAAGCACGGCTCTAATTTTATTATAAATATTAGATACCTACATATTTATTGAGAAATGTTTTACTCAATTTTTTCGTACATTGAATAGGTCCCACCTGAGACCCGGAGATCTAAGGAGTCATAGATCCCTATTCCTCCGCATACTCAATGCCTCATCGTTGAATCGTTTGAAACTAAAACATATAATATTTTTACGAGAAGATACCTCTATATAGAGCAAAGGTGGCCAACCCGCGGGGTGCCTGCTTGTGGCCCGCGAAGCATTTGAACAATTTTTATAATAGTCGGTACAAGTACCCGTTACATTTTTGAAAGAGGTATTTTGAGAAAATATTCTTAATGAAAACTAAAGAGTTTTGAAACATTTCAAATTCCTATACCATATTGAAAATTTGGCGACGGAGGGGTAGAAATTCTAAGGTGAAATAAAATTATCAAATGTTTCATACTGTATATGGAGAATATTGTTGTGCGGCCCGGTAGGAAATTTCGTTCCGAAATTTGGCCCGGCTGCTGAAAAGGTTGGCCACCCATGCTCTATACTATACTATCACGGCATATCCCACAAGTAGGGTAGCCAACGGACTTGCTACAAGTAATAAACACGCAGATTGTCCTCTACGTGTCAACAAAAAATAAGACATTTCGGATGGGTCTTATCGGTGCTGTTTTACAAACAAACAAAAAAACCTCTACAAGTATGTATACGAACTAATCTAATACAGGCATATTATCTACTGCTAAATACTCACTTTCACTCGCTTTATACCTAATAGCTTAATATACAGTAGTGTAGATTATTATAATGTACAGTATATACACACTTGCCTTATGGAATATTGTATTGTATAACCAGTCACAACAAAGGCAAATATATTGTAATTATTATGAACCATGCACAAACAATATTGATAAATGCGTTATGTAGTTATGTACTACTACTACTACACCTTCACGGCAAATCCTACAAGTGGGGTAGCCAGCAGACCTGCTACATGTAAATAACCGGGTTAGTTGGAACCTACATTGAATTATTGTATAACTGATATTTCTATGATACTGTTTTGTTTTGTGATATTGTACCTAACCAATGTACAGGTACAGTGAAAATTAAAATAAATAAATAAATAACGTGAAAACCGTTTTCTATGTGCCAACTAAAAAAATAAGACATTCAGGATGGGTGGCAAACCTCATCACTGAATTTAAGATGATGTCCTGATTTGTGTACCTATTAACTCAACCTCTAACTGTTATATTTCATTTTATTCTTTTATTTTTGTGTACATATTTTATCTTATTTTAATTTAATTTATACATTTACATTTTATTTTGCATATTTTGTTATGTTTTGCTTGTATATTTGATTGTTTAATTTTTGCTTGACAGGATAAATCGATTGTTAGGTATATAAATCCATTGTTATCCTGCCACAACACAGCCTTGCGGCTAGTGTGGTAGACAGATATTTGTGCATGTTTTTATATATTTTCATGTGTGTGATATGATTGTGAACAGTATTATTTTTAATAAAGAATATTATATTATTATTATTATTATTAAACTCTGTTTATTTTTTCGAGCACCTGCCTTTTACAGTATGACACTCGAAAACTCTAAGGTCCCTGAACAAAAGAGTCTTAAACCATGCCTTGAACACCTCTACACTCTTCAGAGTTCGCAAATCATAGGGACTTCTGTTCTACAGGCATTATTGGCACAGAGAAAACGATTTGCATGTTTATTACAAGCTGTTGGTACCCCAATTGTGGATGGAGAGATGAATATCCAAAGACAAAAAAAGGATCTCAGTTTTTTTGAGTAAAACTAAACAACAACGCCATTTTCATAGGATATCGTTTTATTCAAAAAAAAAGTGAGAACATAACTAGCAGCAAATGCCTCACAGAACATTTATGACAGTTATTCTGTTTTTACAATTTGAGAAGAAAATGTAAATATTGTAATAAAGATTTGAATAGTCATACTGCAAAATGACTTAGAGTAGTTTTGCTCTGGCATACAGATTTGGCGAATGAGGCTACATCCTGATTGCGACTTTTCTTTCTCATTCTCTCTGTACAGTAATAATACAATGTACATAACATTTATACAATATGTGTACTCACATTTTATTTTGTTAATTTATTCTTTTGTCTAACATGTAGGAAGGAATTTGAAAGTAGTTTTTGTACAACAACCATTTTAATAGAGCGACGTTTCTAAAACCTTAAATTATTTAGTCGATTCGAAGAAGATATTAATTATTTGGATTAAGTTTGGATTTAACACTTAATTGTTTGTTTGTCCCAGACCAATATGGTTTGGGAAGGTTTTGCAATGCCCAAGGAACCTAAAGGCATTTTTGAGGTTTGTGGATGTTTGGGTATCTCGTTGGGAGCTTCTGCGTCAGCCGGGTTTACCCCCGCCTGCGTAGGTGTGTCTTAGGGTTGGTTTTGCCCATTGTGGCGGTGTTGCGTATGGCAAACTCGTCTTTTCGTTGTGTCGTCTTGTCTCCCTTGGTGGAGAGTAGGTTTGGTAGGGATGTCCCTTTCGGGAGGGTTTAATGTTTCCACACCATGCTGGCGCTGGCGACTCTCGGGCTCGCGCCCTTTAAACGCCTAACTGCGCGTCTCTGGACACCTCACCTCGGTTATATACATAATACTCGTATATATTTTATTATCATGTTTTTTTTTTACTTTACCTCACTTTTTGTATTATTTTGTCTCATTTTGTTTGTTTTTCTCTTTTCTTTTTCAGTACTTATATGTATTATATTATATCAATAAATGTTTTACCACCCAAAAGGGACATTGAAGAGAGAAGTAGTATAAAAGATTCCCACGACGGCGGTTTTGGCCGGCCGGCCCTTCAGGCCTCCCTAATGGCCCGCCCGTGAAGACAATTTTGGTTGAATGTGCGGATAAGTAGGAGTTAACGACCCCTGAGATATCCGGGTGTGAGGTGGATCTTTCTTCAATGTTTGTTTGTTTAACTGGATTAGGACACAACGTGCAGATGAGAAAAGCGTGCAGACATCTGCACTGGAAAACCATGTTTAGGTACCTACACAATGTGCAAAATCTAGTCGACAGAAAGACTAGGTATGTCGATTGGTAGACCTTATGTCGTGACAGTCAGAATGGGGGAATTGGTGAAGGTTGTCCATGGACACCGTCAAAGAATAAGTCTCCCGTTCTTTTCTGTAAGTTTCCGAGTATTCCGTAAAAGGTAATTCTTCCCGAAGGTATAGATTGGATAATAGGCGGGTGCTGTGGTCATGTATCTGCATTGTGTGATTGCGAGTATGTATGTGTGTGATAAAGGTGTGTGCATTGTATATTGATTACAAGCAATTTCACAAAGAAACACAATTATTTTAAATACAACCGCGATTTTTTCCAACTAACTCAATTTCATGAAACGTTCACAAAAAAAAAACATTTAAGGAAAGACAAGAGAAGGTAGATAGAAAGGAGAAGAATAGGTAGGAAAAGGGACTAGAAAAGAAATATCAAATTTTGAGTGGGAAAGTAGTGCCTGACCAACGGCATGAAAGCATGAAGAGTGGGGAACAATCTTATTCTGGATGGCAGACTATTCCAACAGCGAGCTCCATGAACTGAAAATGAGTTCGCAAAAAAGTTTGAGCCATGAGCTGGTACCGCCAGAAGATGTATATTGAAATGGTAAAAGAAAATGGCAAATTGAATTTTCTGAAACCTACTAAGTACTAGTTGAGTTAAATATATTTTAGTTAGATTCACTCAATTTCATTAAACGTGTCGTTGCAGAGAAATTTGAGTGAAGGTAATACATTGCCATCTGCGCGTGTTACTTGTAAGTTAGTAAATATTAAAAACTTTTACCTAACTTTATGATATAAAGATTTACAATATAGTTAGTAAATAGTATAGTTGAGAGGCGCGCCGGGGCGCCCGTCCGCCCGCCTAGCGTCGAGACGTCATTATTTTGTACTAGATTTAATTCTGGCTTCCTTTAGGAATTAGTTATTACATCGACATAAACATCATCATGCTGTTTATCACGATATATACAATTTTATAAAATAAAATGCAATCAATATTCAAAGGGTGAGCTTATCGCAAAGAACCGAACTCTTCCAACTAAACCAATTTAGCAATTTACTTGAAGAATAGGAGAGAAAACAATAAAAATTCAGTTAGTTTTTAGGCTCTGCTGATCTCTTACTACACATTTATATGTCGGATTTTCATTCCAAGTCACTCAATCATATGAACGAACTCAATAAATTATTTATTAGAATATACAAAACTCGTATTACCAATGTGTTGCTAGTACAACTATAGAAAATATATGAATATAGGTAATTATGTATATTGTGGGTGGATTCACGAAATCTCGTATGTGCGTTTATAAAGATTTTACAAGAGATCAAGCAACCGTTCTACTGTACTACATTTTCATTGCGTCGTTATGTGGAAGGTGTCAGAGAAATTCTATAGTAGGTATGTTGGTTTTCTAGTCATGATTCGAAAAATATCACATAATCATTTTTTAAGACATATATCCTGTATGTCTTAATTCTAAATTTGATTCGGACACTATACAATATCCATGTTTATTACATGCAGCTAGCTACCCCACTTATGAGATGTGCCGTGATGGTATATAGTAGTCGGTAGTCGCATTAGTATAATTTTTTTCAGAACATGCGAGTTTTCAAGAATTATCAAAAAGAAGCAGCACGTAAGATATTAAATTTCTCCCAATAACTATTTTCGAGGATATCACAGCATAAAGATTTTTTTCATCGATAGATGCAGCCGGACGAAACAAATAACTTGTTACCAATAACTCATTTTAGGAATAAAAAAAAATGACACATAGGAGGTATTATGAAACTACAGACGATATGTATTTTCCATGTATTTAGTACAGGGTATTGTAGACTATACCAACAGAATTTGTTCTATAGCTTTATTCAGCTCAGTAACGTAACGTCTAGCTATACCTTTGCCAGTGGCGTCACATAATTTAAAACTTTTCCAAACACTTTCATTAAAATTATTTCACTCTCGTTATAGTAATTCCACGATATCGACGAAATGCCAAATGGGACTGTTCACCCTATAGTCAAACTTTGTAAAAATCAGTAACTAGTTAAACTTTGCAACATTATTTTTATTTACTTATAAAAACTGTTCACCCTATTTGATATTAAGCAATTTTTTATTTATTCATTCATTCATACCATCACGGCATTTCCCACACGTGGGGTAGCCAGCAGAACAACTGCACGTAGCAAACATGCAAGTTGTCCTCTTCACGCCAATTTAATTGAGACATTCAAGATGAGTGGTATTATTATTTACTGTATTTATTTTTTACACACTCTGATGTAAAGTTATTTTGGGCCTTTTACACTCGAAATAACTTCAACTAGTCCGCCGCTTGACAGAACACTGTCGATAGAACGGGTGGATAACCGAAAAAAACACTTTTTGTTTTATGTATTTTGCGTAAATATTGTATTTCTTAAACTCCCCTTTCACGACACAAGCTTTAAGTAGCTTACTGTGAAAGGTGTATAAGGTTGTATTTGGGTTTATAACAGAACCCGGATATATCTTTTTTTTTTTAAATTGCTCTATCAATCAAGTTTTAATATTATTGTTATAATGTTTTTTTTTATTATTTATTTATTTTAATAGATTGTAGCCAATGCACAGTAACGTATAAAATAAACCAGTGGACCTAGTCAAAACACATTTAAGCGTTACGTTTTCGTTCAAACGCGGACGACGTTGCGAGAACGCGTCAATTTTCGGAGCTAAAATACACAAGTAGCTCCGAAAATTGACGCGTTCTCGCAACCTCGTCTTGTTTGAATGAAAACGTAACGCTTAAATGTGTTTTGACTAGGCCTACAGTTTAATTGCAAAATTAATTTACAAACCAATTGTGACCGGTAGATCTTATATCAAAGCATAGCAAAATATTATAATGATTTAACATAATCAACATCACCACAATAATATTGAATTAATTTTATTTCTCGGATATTTCGGGGGTCCAATGACTCCTATTTATCCATTAAGGTTACAATTTCTTTATCCTTTCAACTCTCTTTTGTCTGTCAGTACCACTATACCAGTGTTGGCATCTCCGACCCTACCACGTCAGTGGGCGGGGGACCCGGTTGACGTAGCAGATCCCACCGTGAGACCCACACAACCACGAATACTTTAAAGTGTGCAGCGTTTGTGGCATTTAAAAACACTTTCCCAAACCAGATGGAGATGGGTCGAGTATTTTTAACATATTTTTTTAACTACAGTATCACTACAGTATTTTTAACATAAAATATTCGTGGCGTTACTGAACTTTCTGCAGTTGGTACCGTCGAGGCGCCATACACTTGAACTTCAGCGACGCCATAATAAATAACATGCTTAGTACGTAGGTATGTTAACGTCAACCTATTTATACTTACATTATAAAACTAACATGCACCGTTGTAATCGAAACCAGTAGGTACACATACCTGTTACATATTATGAAACACAGAGCTTTCACAATGATTATATTATTATATTATTATTCTTCACAAATCACGTGCTTCGGACGGGTTGCCATTTGCCGGAAACAAAAATAGCTCTACTTCTTTTCACCCATCATTCTACGACTGGATGTAGACATCTTCCGAATATTTCAAATTCATTTATTTTCTTTAAATATGAACAGTTCAATTCAGCTGTACAATATGTACCACTATTACAAGTTTAATTGCCTCACTAGGCTAGAGTCTGTGTCGAAGCAGATGAAACGAATTTCTGGCAAATCAGTTGAGTTTGTATGAAATATAAAATTATTTATATATTGTTATAAATAAATTACAGGTATACAAAATAAAAGATGATAATTATGTATTTATAGATTAGTATAAAGATCCTGCCGGTCTGCTGGCTACCCCACTTGTCGGATATACTGTGATGGTTTAGTAGTAATGTCTTAGAAATCAGGTGTTGCAAGACTTGAAGAAAACTGATTGTTTTTAATTGAAGGGGTTATTTCATAACTTTTTCAGTAAAGCATATGGGTTGACAATACTTCAGTTTAAAGTAGAAAAGGGACTATTAGCAAAGGGACTATTACATGGAATGAAACAATTAGTTTAAAGTATAATTATTCAGAACATGTTTTCCGAGAAAACTAGTACTGCGTTACCAATATGTACCTACCAAATGGGTCTTTAGGACGATATTTTGAAATGTTTTTTTTTTTCAATAATACACAATAAGTATCTACGTGTTTACTATTTTTTACTAAGAAAATAAGAAAATTGTGTTTAGTTGTATAATAAATTAAATAAGTAAATAAACTTTTCCCCATCCAACCGCTTTTCCTAGAATCGACCCTGTACTATAGAATATAATACAGTTAGGAGTCTACATTGCCACTTGCGTATTCTGTGAACTATATTACAGTACAAACTACACCATGTACAATGAATATATGGGGGTAGTTTTAGTTTAGTAGAAAGGGAAAGTAAATTATATTGCATAATACAAAACACCAGACACCTACCTACACAATCATGCTTACATTTTTTTATTACGTAGCGGTAGAACTACCATCCACACTTCTAAGAATTATATTCTGGAGGTGGGGAAAAAGGGATTCCCCTGATTGTAAATGTGGAAATGTCCAAAATGCGACACATAGTACAAGACTGCCATCACAAAAAAATCAACGGTCAACAGTACGATCCCAGACACAACAAAACATTCACCACAGTGTTTCCGCCTTCTGATTATCTGAAACTCATTTTAATGATATGGAATTTGATTGACTATATTTTTTATGTGTATATATCGACACATCAACAAGTCAAAAATTTGGAAAATTGCTTTAATTGGTAATTCATAAAATCAAACCCACTTTATCAATTCCACAAACAAATCACCATAAAAAATAAACGGTTCCCCATCCCATATATTAAAAATTAAGTTAATGAAAAAAAATATGTAGGTACCTTCCTCAACAAATAAATATTTCGAATTGTTCAACTATTAAACGGAACAAAGACAACATAATGCCTCGAACTGTGCGATTATTATATGGTATATTCACATTCTGCTGTGTTTTTAAAGCATAATATAAATATACCAAAATTATAAAAATGGCGATTTCTCGAATATAAGACATTTCTACTTGTTGAGTTATGGGAACTGGACAGTCTAAATGTCTTCCCACTGTTTTCAGTTTTCCATCAACGTCACGAATATAAATATACCTAGAAAAGCATTAAAATTTCATTAGGGGAGTCTTGTTCTTAAATTCCATTTCACTAAAACGCTTTCCCTGTCCGTGTTGTTCCATATTCTACCCCTATCTCAAATTCGTATATAATCACCCCCCAAACTATTAACACTCCAACGCACCCTTCTCTAGACAAATTGGAGACACATAAATAAACACCTCTAGACTATAAAACGCAAGAAATAAAAATGTAGTTTAATGAAATAACCAACAAGCAATTTCAAAAAAAAATACTATGTACTATTTATTTATTTATTTATTTATCTATTCACGGCCTGGGCCCTTTACATATAAATATTAACATAGGTAATTATAATAAGTACACAAACAGTATTGACATACACAACACATAAAATGGACAATAAAATAAGAACCACAAATGAATAAAAATTTAAACATAGGTACATTGGGAAAACGAACGGATTTTTTTTTTTTTTTTAGATTTTATATGTCAACTTGATAATATCTTTTACATAGTCTGCATGAAATATTCTTAACAAAACAAATGAGATGTCAAAAAATACAAGTAATTTAAATAGATGTCAAAAATTAAAAGTAAAAAGTCAAAGGTATGTAATATTATTAGACCACCTGAGGAATGTCAGTCAATAAAGAAAAGTCAAGAACGAGATATAAAATAATTTAAAGTGGTCGATATGTTGAAATGTTAAAAGGTTAAGATATATAATAAGCTATTTAGTGTCAATTCATAAGGGTAAAAACAATATACCGAACAAAGATATAAAACATCGCGGAATTCTGATATTGAAAATTCAATAAATAATCCATAGACAAACAACAAACCACAACTGCCCAATGTCAATTTATACACTTAAATATGTTATAACTTCACGTTTGAATTTGAGGAAATTGTCAATAAAAATATCCGTGTTATCCCCGACCAAGTTTCCCAGTCTATGAAGTCTATTCATAGGAGAGTGGAAGGTGTAATTATTTTTAGTGTTAAACTCTCGAAATAACACAGATTGTCTAGTACTTCTGGTCGGAACATTAAATTGGATCATTTCGATCAGTTCTGGAGAGTCGATTGCACCATTCAGAAGTTTGTGCAGGAAGCAAAGATCAAACATAATTCTTCGACTCTCCAAACTGAGGAGACCGAGCTCATGCATTAGAACGGGGTAGTCAATATCTTCGACAGGTATCCCTAACTTGAAATTCACAAGCCTCAAGAACTTTCTCTGTATTCTCTCCACTGCCTTGATATGTATAGCATAATTTGGTGACCATATTGTAGTGTTATATTCCAGTAAAGGTCTTACAAGTGAAACAAAGATCAGTCCATAAGACTGGATAAATTGGAGGTCGGTTGTCAGTCTAAAAATAAAGCCAAGTGTACTATGTAGGTATATAGTTACGTTGAGCAGATCTTCTCCTTTTTCTCTTTTCCCTTCCCCTTCCTATTCTTGTTATATGTGCTTTATTGTTTTTTTTAGATCCTTTAGATCCAATTTATTTTATATATATATAATTTTCGTGTTCGTCGGTAGCCTGGAGGTAGAGTCTCGGCCTCGAGAACAGGGGGTCCGTGGTTCGATCCCAGGTACCGGCAAAAGCTTACTGTGAAAGGTATATGAGGTTGTATTTGGGTTTATAACAAAACCCAGATATATATTTAAAGAAAAAAAAAACATTATTACCTAACTTATTTAGTATTTATTTTTATATACCTATTTTCTATATTTATTCATTTATCTTTTTTCTGGGTTGGCTGGAAGAGATCGCTTATGCGATATGCCCGCCTTTTGGTCTTTTTTGTAAACATGATGTGCTTGTATACATCATACCCAATACTTTGCCAATAAAGTTTTATTTATTTATATATTTTATATAAATTTTCTGTTGACTGAAATATTTCAAAATGTAACCACTACTTTTTTCTTTGTTCCTGCCGTTTTTTTTTAAAAGGAACCTCAAGGAAACATGAAGAGCGATTAAAGAAACTTTGAACCATCAATCTTCTTTATTTCTGGTAGTTATAAAGTTTTTTTAATAACATATTTGGTTGTATACCTGCTTCGTTAATTATTTATGCGAGTCCCTCCCACACTTGCCTCAATTGTATATTAAAGATCTGAGGATAGTCCTCATGTATTCGAAACCGCAACCCAAAAAGGAAGCTTGGATAAATTTTAACAAAACGTACTAGTATAATTTGTGCAGTCACTTTTATGTAAAACCTAAACAATTCTAACTTTAAATGAGTTCTTGTTTTTTTTTTGTATTTATTCACGACTTACTTTACATATTGACAAACATTAAATAAGCTTAAAAAATAAGAACAACAATAAGTGAATCAATATACAGTTGAAACAGAAAAATACATACAGAAGTGAAATGCCAAAATATTCCAAACAATTTCAAGAGATTTTTATGAGCATCTCAAATTCTGAATGAATAATATGTTTCAGATTATCTTCCATTGTTTATCAACCTTCGTAAAAAAACTTGAATGGGATACAAACGATGAAGGAAAAATTATCTGTAATTGAAATCCATCCCCAGTCAAGACATGTGTTATAGACAATACTCCTAGGAACACTGGTGAACACATTTAAATTCAAAGTCAATTGTTTTTCTTTTTTTAAATATTTCACATTTTCAATACATATGTATTCACACAACTGAAATATATAAATGCATCAAAAGTTCACATTAATTTCATTAAAATAATTTTGAAATAAGAAATAACTCAGTTTTACAAAAGTGTATACAACATATTATACCACAAGTATGTACGCCTAGCGCTTTCACCAACGAATTGGCATCATCAGGACTTAGTGTAGTTTAAGTTTCACAATTGTTTTTAAAAACGCTTGTAATTATTTTATTATATATTCCATTTCTAGGCCGTCAATCGATTTATCAAACTTATTACAGGAAAACGATTTTCTATGTGCCAATCCTACTTAAACAAGTTCCCACACAGGGAATTTAATATATCATCCAATGATCCAATCCAATTTGGTTTCTAAGCTATTTTGATATACTTTGTAGTTATAAAATAGCCCGGACAGACATACATACAATCACAATGTTTTATAACAATAATAAGAACAACAACGTGCTGGTATAATAATATTTGTTAATATGTTTTAAATTGATGCCATTGCCATTATGAGCCCTTACAAGTGCGGAGACCTATTGTATCTACTACAATAATGTATCATGAACCTCCCGTTCTGAATGTCACAAAGGTCGAACCACTGGAGTCTTTGTTAAAAGATAATAACATTTGTTATAATTCCTTGTATAGGTACTTTTTATGTTTTGTATTAACTGCAGTTAGACATAATTATACTAAAGAATGTATTTGTACCTATATTGTGTTATTAAAGAATGTTCGTTATGTTAATTAACATGTAGAGAGTATTTTTGAATAAAAACAATTTAAATTAATTGTCCTTAATTTCTTACATGAGCCCTCTTTCTGTCTATAACAGCAAATGATGAGAAAAAATTAATAAAATCTTTTCTTCTCTACACCAACAACAATATATACAAAAGTAATTTTATATTGGTATACCTCTTAATTTCCTGATGAATTTAGATTTTTTATATGTAGTACAGCGAATTTTCTTATGCATTTACATTTTTTATATGTAGTACAGCAAATTTTCTGATGTATTTACTTTTTTGATGTGTAGTGCAGCTAATTTTCTGATGTATTTACATTTTTTATGTGTAGTACAGCAAATTTTCTGATGTATTTACATTTTTTATATGTAGTAGGTACAGCTAATTTTCTGATGTACCTATTTACATTTTTTTATACTTATGTAGTACAGCTAAATGAACTGTGCACTTCGACGCGTTCATTGTCAGCAATGGCAACGTGTCGAACATGGCAAAAATGCTGATGCACAACAAAGACTTGAACAAAACCATTCTGGTTCATTTATGTATGCAAGCGAAACATAGATGTGGTTGTAGTGTAGAGAGACGAAAGTGGAATAAATGCTGTGGATATGCGATCGTTGAGAAGAGTAGTTGGTGAAATGTTGCGTGATAGAGTGAGGAATGAGGATATTAGGAAAATGGAGCGGATGCAAGAGGAGTGGAAAGAATGCGTTGCGACGGTTTAGACATGTGGAAGAAATGGATTAAGAAAGGGTGAGGAAGAGAGTGTATATTTTTGAAGGACAGGGTGTGAGAAAACGTAGATTGCTGAGAACTACGTGGCCGGAACGTGAGAATTAAATTCTGCAGGATGGAATAAGAGAAATCGGCATGCATGAATGTGGAAGAAGGGAATCAAGTATATAAAGATAGGACGCTCCGTTCTCTCTGCCTTTCCCATTTAGGATACGGCGTGAGGGTATAAATAGATGAAACAGCCAAAAATCTCATCACTTATTAGGCAACATTACGTATTTATATTTTTGTACCTCATTTATGATAAAACAAATTAAAAATTATAAAAAATAGTATAGACAAAAATACTTTCTTAAATTTAAGACATTTTTATACACCAGAACTTCCCTAATATCACTGACCATTATAATTCCATCTAGGTAACTGACCCTTGCTCTGTGTTGCCCTTGAAAATATATGGGGAGTGAGAGTGAGTTACCCTCCTATAGTAAGCCTACATATACATTTGGTATTAGAATTATATACATATTATACCTATTTACTTGAATATCACAACCCTCATTCTGTTCTATGGAAATCAATATGTATAAATTCACCAGTATACATTGACCGATAGTTATTTAGATCACATTCAACGAATGTCTAGTATATTTACGAATTTTGTTTTAACAATTAATCATTGTACGAGGTTATGTAGTAATGTCCGGCTCTAGCCTAGTGAGGTGGCTGAGTGGAGAAAATTGCATTGTATTATTTTGTATTATTGTAACAGTTCATGTAAAAAGAAATATGTAAAATGTCATATTTATAAAGATTAGAAAAAACAACATCACCTTATTTGGTAGTGCCTTGAACGGGATTTGGTTCTGCAACCCATCCTTATCGCAAAGTGAGCCTTGTCCAATTAAGCTATCAGGAAAGATACTGAAGACCTCAAAATTCTCTCTTATAAATCACAATGGCAGCTTCATGCGTAGGTATTGTTCAAGCATATCTATGTAAGTATAGGTATTGTATCCAGCATTAAATACTCATAGCTCATTCTCCCATCTGAGTATGGTTGCTATGAACTAAAGATGAATGTAAGTAAGTATTGAAGAAACGATTCGTATTATTGCATTTAGTTCCTATAATTTCCACCTTCCACCTCGTGTCGGTAGAAGTGTAGCTGTTAAATAATTCTCCTCAGCGACCCTCATAGACTTTATTTCGCATTTCTAGGAATCGCTACCCCAACTTAAATAAATTCCAAGAATAAATGAACTAGGGTGGGAGGATGTATTGAGCTTTCCAAGAATTTGGAAGTTTCCATGTTATGTTACAATTATCTATGTTATACCAAACAACATTATATATGTACTGTTTATAATACAAGAAGGAAAATATTGTGAAAATTTTGTCTAGAATAAAATAAGCCATACCTCGACATTTCTTTAGAGAAAATCTCAGCTCCGTGGAATATCCGGCAAAGAATTAGCCTCCCACTCTTTTTTGTAAATTTTTCGTGTCCTGAAAAAGTGAATACAAATCTTCTAATAATCTTCTAATATGTAATTACCTCCTAAGCGAAGCCTGGTCTAATTTAGTAATTTATTTATTAATTAATCTAATTTCTCATTCATAAGTTTACAACACAGTTGGAGCAAGACAGGAACAAAAATTGGTGAAGAATAAAACACAAAAGGGAATCAATTCATAACAACAATAACTTCAGTCAAATCATAAAATATTGGAGTGTCAGTATAAGAATGTCAATGAAATGTTTAGTTGTCAAGAATTAAAATTGTAATTAAGTTAAGAGCTGCCAAGCAGATAGAAGAAGGAAAAAATCTATAATAAATGGTACATATTATTTAAATGTCACAAAAAATGTAGTAAATATTTGAAATGTCAAAAGAATTAATCTATAATAGATTAAAATGTCAATAAAAATCCGATTTTGATGAAATTTTGTATGCTTATCGGGTAGGTCTGAGAATTGGGCAATATCTATTCTTCATACCCCTAAAAGTTAAGGATAGTCCACCCCGAATTCTTTTTTTATATTTATTGACAGTTTTTTTATTTTTATTTTTTTATGGCGAGGCATTAAAAAATACATACAGCCCTAAATTTTCACCCTTCTACCGTGAACTTCTTTTTTTTAATAGCGATATTAGTAATCTAGAAATAATGTACCTACATGTATATGGTAAAACAACGTTTGCCGGGTCAGCTAGTAATATACCTATAGAATATAAATAAACTGTATTACGTCTTAAAGTATATTTTAATATATCCAGTTGTATACCTTGCAATACTTGCCTGATAAAAACATACAAAATAACACATCTAGAGAACCTATAAACACATAAGTTTAAAAGACAATGTATATAGGTATGTTAATCTTTTATAATATCCCTCGCTTGTAAGAGCAATGTCATAAAACGAAAAATGCGAGTTTTCAGTTAAAAATACAGAATTTTACAATATCTGTGTTGTCTCCAATCCTCATTATCTCTGTCGTTGCGAACAAGAAAGCACATCTGTCTTTATTACATGAGTTCGTCGGTAGCCTAGAGGTATAGAGTCTCGGCCTCGGGTTCGATCCGAGGTGCTGTCAATATCCCCTTTCATGGCACAAGCTTTTAGCTTGCTGTGAAAGATGTATAAGGTTGTATTTAAGTTTATAACAAAAACCCAGATATATATATCTTTAAAAAGTCTTCTTAAGGCCATCTACGAGTACTTGTTTGAGAGTGATTTAGCATTTTTTATTTGACATTTTCTTAATAGCAAACATTTTGAAAGAACACGGAAATATTTTTGATAAAAAGTAGACATATCGATACTTATTTTGTAAAAGTTAGAGACCGATATATTAATGTAGAATATACTAAATGTTAATTAGAAAACGCGCGTTTTTCTTAAAACTGCATTTTTTTTAGATATGTCACTGCACTAGCAAGCGAGCGATACATACAGTGCCTGCTGTGAAATATTAATATGTACCCACTTAATATAATTATGCATAGTATAGGCGAAATGCAAGTATAAGTGTTCAATTTGAATTTTTATTTTATTTGAACATGTTAATAGATGTCTATGGGTCTATATATATTATAGACATCAATACATCGTACTACGGAATATCAGCATTTCGCTTAATGAATCTTCACACTATTTTATTTATTATTTTATTTTATTTATTACACACTATATTATTTTATTTATTGAGGTTGCTTTTGCGTCATTCACAATTCACAAAATATTAATAAAATCAAATAATTGTCTATATTTGATGAGAGAAAAAGAGGGAAAAAGCATAGGTTGAACCAATTATCTAATATAATTGTTATTATTTATTTATTCTCAATTCGTTCTCTTTGAACATTCTTATAAATGCCACCTTAGTAACTATGAAGTACAGGTCATATCGTAAATCGAAAATAATAGCTATTATTTGTAATTGATCTCATTATGCAACATTTGAAGCTCTATCTAATATTGTTTAATATATATTTACCTTGTTTATTACTAAGTTATTCTTAGTTTTGATTTTTTTCACATTTTTCAAAAAATGGTATATATTCATTGATGGAATATACACTGCACCATTAAGCCACACTCAATATTAAAATAAAGACATTTTACATCTTAAATTTAACGAAGAAGTTTGCCACCCTGAATGTATTATTTTTTTGTTGGCACGGAGAGGACAGCTTTCATGTTTGTTACACTTTTGAGATATGCCGTGAAGGTAGCGTATTTTGAAAGTACATATATACAATGCCAGTACGCATTCATAGTGTTCTTGCAATGTATGTTTTAAAATTGTGTAACGATAAATATTCTCAGAAAATATACACGATTTCTGCGTAATTGTCGCGTATACTTTCTGACGCTGATTCAGTGAAGGTATAGTAGAGTATATTTTTTAATACGTGTCTTGAAAAATCGTGAAAATTCCGGATTTCCGAACCCAAAGATCCACTTAGTAACTATTACTTACTCTTTGTCCGATCCTCTCGATTGAAATGGTTTTAGTGTACTTTTCCATACACACACACAATTACATTTTCTAGTATTAGTAGGTACCTACCACTGATGTAAACTTAATATATGTTCGTTGTACACCAACATATTCAATAATAAAATACACTTGCGCGATCTGCGAAAAGTTTACACCAACACAAACATATAGGAAACAGACCCGTCTTAAGCCCAACAAGCGCCCGGGTACAACTAATCTTCTAAAGCTCTTTCCCTCCACCATAAAGATTTTTAAGAAACCTGATATTGGACATAAATTCTTTGCAATATTTAGTAATAACAAATATATTATAACTGTATATCTTTAATACAGTTTTAATAGATAGTTTTGTTAATTAAATTTATCTTTATATAAACATTAAAAAAACATCCATATATGTAATCCACACATAAATATTTGAGTCCGTTCGTATGTATGTATGTATGTATGTATGTATGTATGTATGTACGTATGTCCTTAATGGACTCAGAAATTAGGAAAGACCGAAGTAAAATAATACACTCTATACAAGGTCTCATCTTCTGGGCAGGTTTAAGGCTAAAAACATTTTAAATATCTTACGTATTGATAAAGATATTTTAATTTTAATGCGACCATGTCACAAAATTAGCAACAAAATGTATGTAAAATTAATGCAAGATTTAGTAAATAGCAATATTCACAATCAAACATTTTTCATTGTATTGAATTAATATCAAAATGGATGTAACAATAAATACAACAATTCTGAAACTAAATATTTAGGGTTTATTTTCGTAATAAAATATCGTGTTTGCTAATGAGAAAAGCTCTTGAATTACGTGAATAAAAATTGCATATTTTTGACATATTGGGCTATTTTCATAATGGAAGACATTATGAAACCATAGAAAACTATACTGTAGAATAATAATAGTTTTACCTATAAAATCCATAAACAATGTTAAATGATTTTCAATGAGTGGGAACCTATTTATTTTCACCTAATATTTTTTACATAAATTATGAAATATTTGATAGTAAAATATTCTGAAATATTGAAGGATGCAGATAATCCATTTTTAAGGTTTTTTGGGAATAAAGAGTAAATACTTATATGACAATTTATTCTTGACTTTTTTTAATTTCATAGCAAATACCCATTTATGCACTGCAAACCAAAAATACAAATTCGAATGTGGACAATTATAATATTTTAACATTTATGTGACTACAATTTTTTCACGAAAAGGGATGTTTACCCTTTTTTTCTTATAGAAATTTGGGATGACAATCTTCGAGTTTTTACATTAAGATGAGGTTTTTAGTAGTTTTTGCACGTAGGTACCCGCCTATTTTTCTAAATAAAATATGAGCTTTCGAGGTGTCGAGCTCACATATTTTTCATTTGGAAGAGGTTTTTAGCACTTTTTCCATGTAGGTACCTACCAATATGTGGAATTTCTTAACTTCAAGCTTTTTCATCGGGACGAGGTTGTTAGTACTTTTTTTTCCATGTAGGTGCCTACTTATTTTTTTTTTACATAAATGTGAACATCTGAGGTGTCAAACTTCAAGATTTTTCAATGGGAAGAGGTTTTTAGCACTTTTTTCGATGTTGGCACCTACCTATTTTTTTTACCTAAGTATGGGCATGTGAGGTATCAAACTTCATGATTTTTCATTGGGAAGAGTTTTTCAGCACTTTTTTCGATGTAGGTACCTACCTATTTTTTTTACCTAAGTATGGGCATGTGAGGTATCAAACTTCATGATTTTTCATTGGGAAGAGTTTTCCAGCACTTTTTTCGATGTAGGTACCTACCTATTTTTTTACCTAAGTATGGGCATGTGAGCTATCAAACTTCATGATTTTTCATTGGGAAGAGTTTTTCAGCACTTTTTTCGATGTAGGTACCTACCTATTTTTTTTACCTAAATATGGGCATGTGAGGTATCAAACTTCAAGATTTTTCATTTAGAGATTTGCAATGCTTTTTATGATGTAGGTACCTACCTATTTATTGTTACTAAGCTATGGGCATGTAGGGAGTCAAAAATTAAGTTTTCTCATTGGGAAGAGCTTTTTACTTCTTTTATCCACGTAAGTGCTTACTCCGTTTTTTTTTTCAATAAGATTTTGTTGTTTTAACCCATGTATTTGCAAGGTTTTCTATTTAATTAAACCCGAGCGATGCCGGGTTACATACGCTTGTCAAAAATAATAACGAATTTACTAAAATGTTTGCTACCTTCTCTAATCCGCTTTATCGTTTTATGTGTCTTCACTTATTAAAAGAAATTGAAATATATATTTGTAACTGAACCATTATTAAACATAACAAATTTAGGAAAAAATCAACATCAAAATGTCTAATCACTACTTACTTATATCATTTTCATCACGATGAACAATGCTTATTTACAAAAAGTCAAATAAAATCTTATCTTAGTTGAAAAATTTCAAATTATCGACTTCAGTTATTAATATTAAACAAGAGATACGTATGGTTATTCCACTGTTGACTTTATTAATTGACTCTCGAAAGGCGACTCGCAAATATATTTTGTTCAGTATAATATTTTGTTTCATTACCTAATAACCTATAAACATGGCTTAAAAATTATTTACGTTTTGGTTGGGGACACCTTCTAGGGCGTGCGCTTCACCAATAGTCCAAGACTTAATCATCGGCGAGGCACTCTCCAAAACGCGACACCCGGGTTTTTTGTATGTCCCGCACTCTGGATCGAAACGGGCCTGACAGGAAAACAAGCATAGTTAAATAATCATAGGTATATGTTTGATTTTAAATAACAAATACAACTATACGACATGAATGTGTTGGTGCCACAACTCTATGGCATTTCCGGTTAACAAATACACATAAAAAAACAATGTGTACGTTACAATCTTATGTCCGGAGAGGACCACATATTTTATTTATATAATATTATCTATTCTAAAAAGTGTAGAATAAATTGATAGATATAACATACACTACCTACATATATTATTATATATTTATATATAAAATGTGTCTGAGGAAATATTTACTTCTTTATTAGCGTGCCATTTTCATTAGCACTTTAAAAACAAAATGCACATTGTGTTAGATACTGGTCAAGTGTATGTTAAATGCCATTATTTTGGCATTTGTTTATTTCATTATGTGTTGTGCATCGACAGAGCTGAATGCATATAAGTAAATATCATTATAATCTATACGTACAATAAAATGCATAAGTTGGTAAGTTTATTCAGAATATTGCTAGGTATTTCTTATAATTAGTCATTGACATAATAGGTCGGAAACGCAGCACAAATTTTAGTATTATTAGAATATTAGTTCCAAAATTAATCATAGGTAATAATAGTATTATGCTGTTACACTCATAACTGTTTCATATCAAGATGGTAATTGTCTTTTTTCTACTCATCAGTCGTCTGATATACCTGTTAAAGCAATAGAAAGATCTGCACAATAAATAAAATAATGTCCTTCTAGTCTATTCTATTCTATTCTATTCTATTTTTCTCAAGGCCATCCACTCGTTTGCGAGTGATTTAGGGTCCTTCTAGTCTGCAACACAAAATGTATTATCCACCTGTAGAAACATATAATATAAACAAACTGTGGTGATTATTGTAAAAAGGTGCACTTCTAATATATGGACTACCAATATTTATTCTGAATCAACAGTTACGTATAATTTTATAAATACATCTACAATTTAGGGGCTCGGGGGAGATTGTGAACGTATTTTTAAAATCAACCCTCGCATGCCTTAAATAATTACATAAGTATAAGCTTTTATAGGCATGGAGAGAACGACCTGCATGTTCAGTGCAAGCAGTTTATACGCTGATTATTTCACTTGTGGGAGATGCCGCGAATTATGAAATACGAGATATCTATAATTTATTTATTATTAACCTGCAGCAATGCATGTAAGCAGTAAGCCCTAGATAGAGATGCAACTACTCAATACGAAGTAAGGTTTTGAATGCAAAATATATAATTTATTTAATGTATTCATGATTTTATTTAGTCTTTAATTATATGCAGACGGTAAATAATTGATGCAATGAATATACTTATTATAATGTATATGTCGCAGTCGTTTTGAAGAATCCGTCCGTTTACAAACGGCGTCGTCGTTTTACAAACGGCAGGCGTATTATAAAATGACGAACGTGCATTCCGGCATATTACAAAACGACTAGTCAAATTGTAATATTTTGGTTCTTTCTCGCCGTATCATGGTGTTGTGTATCAAAACATTTATATATGGGGTTGCGTGGGAGATCGTAAAATAATGGTTCTATTTTATAATATAATACAGTATATCATCTATTTTTCACTTAATGCCGCACCGATAGTAGGTATTTTAAAATAATATAATAAGTAATATATAATTTATTTATTTTTGGGTTATTTAGAAGAGAAGAAGAAATTTGCCTTCTTTATATTTATTGTATTTAAGAATGCATTTCTCTTTAAAATGATTTGTATTGTAATGAATGCACAGAAATAATGGATAAATAAATAATTCGATAATAATAAAAACGATTTTAAACTATAAGACAATAATAACAGTACACTATTCTTCTGTTTTACAAAAAAAACTAAAGCATATTTTTTTTAATAATACATAGGTTTACATTTTTACAATAGATGTACTATTTTTTTGGTGGATGCTAAATTGCGTAACCACAAAACAGTTTTTTTTGTAAACTATAGTAAAAAAATATCCCTTCTTCTGCATTAACAATTATACATTTGTTTCATTTCTTTGTTTTAAGTTAGGTCTTTATATTTATTGTCTTCATTGTCTTTTTATCTCAGTGGTAGGTATTTCAATAACGATTTTTTATTTATTTTTACAATCCATAAAGCTTTGTGTTCGCAAGTCTTAAGGTACACAGATAGTAATTGGGTACATAATATTTTTATATGAATTGTTAAAAACAATAAATCTTTTTGCAATTGCACCAAAAAGGATACTAACAAAATTATGCCATATTCAGGAGCAAAAAATTAAAGTCGTCTTGTAATAGTTTAGACAACCCTTAAATGTATATTGATGAAAATTTATATATTACCAAATATTTCGGTATAAATAATTATTTGTATCCAATAATAGTGGTATATTTTTGTAAGGTGGTAATAAGCTAGAGAGTTAATTTATGAATTTAATTAAAAATAAAAATGAATCAACCCTTTTGACAATGATTTTTTAAATTAATACAACAATATTCCGTAGAGCATCCAGCAATAAATAAGTCTCCCACTCTTTTCAGTAAATTTTCAGTGTCCTGTAAAAGGCAGTTGTACAGATCATATTTTTTTTAAATAGGCAAACATACATAATAGAAAATTCACACAGATCGAGCTAGTCCCAAACTAATATTAATCTTGTATTATGGGTACTAACGCGACGATACACACATATACAATGCACTACACAAATATACATGTAACACCCAGATCCAGGACCATTTGAAAAAGGTCATTCTTCACTTTGCCCTGGCTGGGAATCGAACCCGGGACCTCGTGACTCAAAGGCAAGAGCGTCCTTACTTTATTTTACATCTTAAATTCAGCGATGAAGTTTACCACCCATATTTTGATTATTTATTCTTTACTCTGCATTGATTACAAGCAATTTTACATAAAAATATAACAATAAAAAAATTTACTGCACAAAAATAGTATACAAGGAGAAAATAAATAATTTAAACTAGACAAATAAATTTTGTGCAATGGGCAAGTTTATCGCAGAAGCGCGATATCTTCCAACTAACTCATAAAACCCAAATATTATTATTTGAAACACAATATACAATCAAAATGCAGAGAACAGCACATCCTGAATTACTTAATTTTTTGGTGGCACAGAAAAGACGTCTTGCACGTTTATTACATGCGGGTGGTCTGCTGGCTTCCCTACTAGGGAGATATGTCTTGATGGTATAATAGCAGTAGGTACAATAATAAATTATCTGATGACTTTTAATTTACCAGAAATATTACTAATGAATTGACATGATATTTCACATTTTTTTCTGATTAACCAGCATTTACACTAACTTATTTTATTTATTATAATAGGTATCTCATATAACTTTCATATCTACATATGGTTTTCGTTCGGCAGGGTGTGGTTACTAAAGGGACTATCTCCCGCGCAATCTTATACACGAATGCGTGTAAGTTTTAGTTTTGATGCGCAACGCCATGAGACGGTGAGAAATGGAACTAAAATTCTTCAATTTGACTAGTCAGATTGTAAAACGCCTAGACGTATTGTAATTTGCCTGAATATTATACTTTCGTCATTTTGTAATATGCCTGCCGTTTGCAAAAAGACGACGCCGTTTGTAAACGGACGGATTCTTCAAAACGACTGCGACATATATATTATACAATGTATATTTATGTAGAATGTGGATACCACAGAACGACCATGACACACATCATGTCAAGACTATGGGAGTATAAACATTATTATTATTATATGGGACTGGCTATGGGCTATAGGTCGCCGCATGCTTACCAAGCGGTTTAGTGAGGGTCACATTATAAACTTAGTAGACCTATAGCATAATCCCTATTGAGTACCTACTTATACGAATTCAATACAAATTTTGTAAACACCATGGGTATGCATTATGTAAATGTGAGTGCATTTTTTTAAAGATATAAATCTGGGTTTTTGTTATATACCCAAATACAACCTTATACACCCTTCACAGTAAGCTACTAAAAGCTTGTGTCGTGAAAGAAAAGTTTGGAAGTTTTTGAAATCTAAATAATATCACCATTGATTGAAGAGTACCATTGACTGGAATATCCCTTATTGGACAGAAGGCAAGTTTCCACATCACCCCGTAATTCATAATTTAGTAATAAAACAAAATATATGGATATCCACTTGCCACTGTTGACTTTATTAATTTTGCGAACCGGCTTTCAAGAGCTTCTGCTCTCATCATCAGGCAAATCGGTGACCCCAGAGGGGCTAAAAAGGCCACTTTATATGAATCATAGTAGGAATTTTAAAACGATTTAACGGTAACATTTCACCAAATATGAATTGTAGAGGAATTGCTCAATGTGGCCATTTTAGGTATATTGCTCACTGTCTTAATACCCAAACGTTTCTGGACACATAATCTCTGCTAATTGTACCAATTATACTAGGTCTTGTCATGATATAACAACTAAATTGGAGGTGACCTACTGTATCGAAACCAGTGTACGTGGAGCGTGCTTTTGCAATATCTGCACCTGTAGTCTGGAACAGGCTTCCACAAACGATCAGAGAATCGCAGGACATATTTCGTTTCAAGAACCAATTGAAAACTTATCTATTCAAGAAATCTCACGGAATAATTCAAGCACAACCTTAGTTAGCAAAGAGCGCCCTTGAAGTGGATTTTTTTTCACAAAACGGCGCTTTACAAATCATCCAAATAATAATAATAGGATAATCGTTTTCAACTTTTACATGAGTATTGTGGTTGTGACATAATCCTAAATATTTACCAGACAGTTGTTATGTACTTACATTAATTGTGTTGTACCCAGTATAATTTTTATATACGTCATGCTTTCATAATGAGTTTTTTTTAATTCTATTTTGTATTTTATTTCTGCTTGTAGGTATATATGGTTTGTTTGTTTATTTGGATAACCTATTACATAGTCTGCCTTGTGTGCAAGAATTACACCTTTAATATAATATTATTATGATTTTTTTTTTAGTTCATATAATATAAACATTAAATACAAATATACAGTCGCGCCAAATCCATTAAAATATGTAGATTTACGGCGCGTTCCTTACAAAATAACAATATATACATAATTTATTTCAACCTAATCCAAAGCATCGAACATAAACTTAACAACTAAAGTATTTACAAAATTTCAATTATATACAAATGCACATTTCAGCAGCTCTATGAATTACACCCAATGAAGCAAGAATCTTCACGACATATTTATTTTTTATTTTATAATAATATGTAAAATCTTGCCAATCAACTTAATCAACGAACATAATTCATTAATTCATTGATATACTGCAATAAAATATATTTATTGAATAGACAAATAAAATAATATATTGTACGAGGTGTAGCTATTAAATAACAATACTGATGCTACCATAGAAAAACTTTGCTTGCGTGTTAGTTTTATAATACACAATTATATACCTACCTAGTTTGACGTTTTCTCCTTTGATTGACATATTATCTCACTTATCTGTTCACAAATCATTCCGGGTGTGATTTTGATTACTAAAAGACGTGTATTTGTGTCTTGGCCATGCACAACATCGCGCCGCCGCCGTGGAGCACCCGCTTTATCCACCTGACCTAGCATCATGTAACTTTTATCTGTTTTCCACGATCGCACGTGCATAAGAAGACATAAGGACTTAAAGTGTAACCTTTGAAACTATATAAGAAAAAAGGGCATAAGTCTTGACGGAACTCTTAGAAAAAAACTAAGAAAAATTCGTACGGAACGTCGTAAAAATAGAGGAAGAATGAAAATTCATTGAGAGATAGTCAGACTGTCATCAGCTTCAGAAGCAAATTAAAAACTGAACTCATCACTGGCGCCCTTGAGACGGTCTAGAGACTGTTAAACGGCGTCAAAATAAAATCATCCAAAATCATCATCATCATCATTGGTTGGAACAAATAGCATATGCGATAAGCCCTCCTTTTGGTACTTTATTAGACATTATCGTGTATACTGCATATTTTGATACCGATAAAGTTTTATTTATTTACATTAAGGGCCGATATAATAAACGAGGAACCCAATATTCGTAAGTATATCGACACTTTACGAACGGATGGCGATCTGTTCGTACATTCTACTAGAGACTTTGTTATAAAACAATTTTGACAATTCGTTAAAAAGAAATATTTTTGCCTACTGTACCCATTGTTTTCAACCGGTGGTCACATAAGATCTTGCCTGTCCCTTTTATCTACCTGCTCCCCATTCATAAAAACTTCACCCAACAATCTCATAATTTACACAAAACAAATGAGTTAAATGACAGCGATGCTATGAGAGTATATCCTAACAAAACACATGCGTAGGTCCATCTATTTTTATTTCTTTCTCTCTTTAGGCAAATAGTGAGACAGCAATACTAGTCGTCAAATTACCAAAAACTAATCCCTGGTCGGTCGGTCAGTTAAAGCCGATGGTAACATTTTGCTGAAATAATATTAACGGATGTTTATAATAATGAAAACCGAGTAGTTATATCAAATTAAGGACCAATTTTAAAATAACTTCAACTAACGGACTTTTATAATATTGGCCCTAAAGGTATCTAAATTAAGTTTGTGTTAGTTAGAAATGAAAGATTTTACCGCGCCAGTCTCGATATTTAATAGCCACAGCTCGTATGTGTTAATCCTTTGGTAAAACATTATAATTAATTATGTAGGCAGTAGGTAATATATCCGACAGATGTACACAACAATAAACATAATATTACCTTTATACCAAATGACTTCACAACAGCCAGCAGCCAGCACCAAGGTAGCTTCTCTCTGTTGGAATCTATATGTATATTTTATATATTGTCTGATGCCAACCGCCTACACGGCCGTAGGGTCACGATTCTCAGACAGAGGACACAAATAACCTTCAATGTATTAACAAACGATCCTCGTAAACTATTAATCGTCGACTTAGAAACAAAATTTCGTAAACAATTTTTTAAATACAAATTAGGTATACCTACCTACAAAAAATATCTCGTTTTTATATAGTGAATATGGTCGATCGATGTTGCTAGGTTGGAATTCGCGTTGGAATAAAACAATTATTTAGTACCTACTTCCACAGTGACTATTAATAATGAGCCGGCTTTCAAGAGCTTTCGCTCTCATCATCAGGCTAACGCAAAGTGATTTTAGCTAAGTTCTTTAGTTATCTCCTATTCCTCCACTCCCTATATCAGTATTTCCTATACTATGGGTCGCGACCCACCAGTGGGTCGTGAGCGAATATTGAGTGGGCCCTAATGGACGATTCGCCACCGTATAAGACATCAATTAAAAATGTTGTTGGAGCAATGTTTGGAGAAAAAAAGCTAAAAGGCGCGTCCCAAGATTGGAAATTTTTCCTAGATGGGTTGAAGCCCATTCAACTTTGGGAACCACTGCTCTATACTATTCAGCTGATAAGTTTCTAGGAAATGCAGTAGAAATGAGATCGTTGAGAAGGATGTGTGGTAAAAGTCTGAGAGATCGTGTGCGTAACAGTGCTATACGAGAGGAATGTGGAATGAAAGTTGATGTAATAACAAGGATGAATGTAAATAAGCTACGATGCTTTGGGCATGTGGATAGAATGAATGAGGATAGAATGACCAAGAAGATATATTTGGCTGAGATATATGGTGCTCGGAGACGTGGACGTCCGAGGATCGAATGGCAAGATCATTTAAATCAAATCCTACAGGACGGTCACGTGTTGAGCACATTGAACAGGAGAGCATGCATGAGGAATTGTATGACAGTGACGGAAGCGAAAGATGTATGCAATAATAGAAAGAAGTGCTGCTCGATCCTTTCTACGAATGGAGGCGACTTATTATAACTTTTTTTTTTTTATACCATCACGGCATATCCCACAAGTGGGGTAGCCAGCAGATCAGCTGCATGTAAGAAACATGCAAACTGTCCTCTTCGTGCCAATATAAAAACAAGACATTCAGGATGGGTGGCAAACCTCATCGCTGAATTTGAGATGTATAATGTCTTATTTTTTCGAACACCTGCCTTTTACAGGACACTCGAAAACTTACGGAGAAGAGTGGGAGACCAATTCTTTACCGGGTGCTCCACGGGATGTATGTATGCACCTAACTTTTATGCTCCCGAAAAAAGCGTATTTTTTTACCTAGGAAATTTAGGGTCAAGCTTAGTTTATTCCTCCAGTGTGCGGACGAATGGATGTTTAGTGTTGAAGTTGTATATCGTGTCATCATTGTCTTGTATAAATGGAGTTTATACGAATAGTAAAATATGAATCAAGTAAGAAGAATGAATCGTGATCAACAGCGATTGATTGATGACATTGATTTGTAGAAACGTGATGAGAGTGAAGACTGTGTGTGTAGGTGTGGAGATAACACTGGGTGCTTTACCTATGGATAATTAATGTTTCCTTCAGATTAATTTCCCATTAGTTAACCCACTAATCACTGTCGAGTTGTGACATAGGTAATATATAATATATGAGATTCTAGATAAGATCCACGTCGAGAGAAACTCCTCAAATTTCAGATATCACGGCACTTTCCACGAGTGGAGTAGACAGTGGACTAACTACATAGTATGACCTATTTATTAAGGAGAATTAAGGTATGCTAACGACACAGTCATCTTGGTAGAAAGTATACATGACCTCCGAGAATTACTAAATAGTGTAGATGTAGCTGAAGAGGAGTTGGGCCTATCTGTAAATGTCAACAAAACTAAATGGATGACATTTGGACGGTTGGATTACTCCGGATCATGCCTTTACTTTAAAGCCATAAATATTAAGGAGGAGGACAAATTCAAATACCTTGGCAGTGTGATAACGCAGTCTCTTGACCCGGATACTAAAGTAAAGTACGAAATTGAGGCAGCTCGTGCTGCATTTAATAGAATGAGAGTGTTCCTCTGCAACGACAATCCTGAAACTTCGACAGAGACTCGTAAAGTCCTATATATGTATGGTCTGTATTAATCACTTGGAAGCATTTAAAATGTGACTTCATAGAAGAATGCTTCATATTTATTGGACTGATAGGGTCACAATTAGGGAATCCAATCCCGCATCAAAATCGCGATCCCGCAAGACTGCGGGATTGAGGTCGTCAGTCCCGCGGATCCCGCGGGATTTGCGGGATTGAGATTTTTTAATAAAAAAAACTGTTTCAAGTAGACATTTAGTTATTTAAAAAAATATATCAAATAAAGACGAGTAAATTTGATATTTTTTTATTATTATGCAGTTTTTTTACTCATATTACTAATTAACAAGTGGAAATAATGATGTTTTTGAGGTATAAATAATCAGCTTCTTGTAAGGAACAATATAATACAACTTTTCACCTAATATATTTGTATTGACAATTTAACATATTTATTAGTTTCGACTTTTAGAGGCATAAAAAATAACTTTTTTTCTGATAATACTATCGAAAAAATGATAAGTATCTAACGTTTCATCTTTTGGATTTGATCTAATCTTGTTGCATAAATAGCCAGCGGCGGAAAAGGCACGTTCAGCTTCCACGCTATTAGGTGTAGTTGACTTCATGTTACTTGGCTATCCATTCTGTACGGAGACTGTGCTCTAATTCATCTTCTAGTATAGGCGAAGGCTCATCATTTAATAGATTCGATAAAGGCGTGACTTCTTCATTGCCATTGTCATCAACTTGATGGTTTTGAGTTTCAGGTTGTACCTGCGTGTCTGACTGACAACAGTCTCTCAATTAAACACTTCATTTTAGTTCGAAGTGTAACTTTGCTTGGATGAAAGAATGGAACGTCCACCACATTTGTAGATCTTGAATCTTTTTATAGATATTTGTTAGGATTTTCTAAGCACAGCAACACGAGTCATTGATATGTGGCGTTATTTTATGCGGCGAGATAGCGACACTTCAAATTCCTGGCTTAACCTGGTATTTTGTCGATCCAGTTTGCTTATCATGAAACGCAATGTGGTTTCTGCAGAAACTAATTTTGCGTCCTCGCGGCATAAGACATTTACAGCAAGCTTCACTGGCTTTAAAGCTCGTTCAATATTACTCGATGTTATAAATTCTTCATCAGTAAATGAAAATGAAGATGATGTCAGTTTAAGATCAATAAGTGCTTGGTTGAACCTCGATAACATTGTTGCGAGATTGTTCCAGCGCGTTCAGCAATCTAGGATCAGCTGTAATTCTTTGTAGAATTCTGCTTTAATATATATTTGCAGAAGATCATTAATTGTTACTGGAAATTTCGAACAAAAAAGCTTGACAATTTTCCTGACTTTTTGAATCAGTAAAAACAAAACATGGAATAAGTTATAATGATTTTCATTGAAAAATCTATTGGTCTGACAATACTTATCTACCTGCATTGTGGTAGCAAATCTCCTTCTTGAATGTCTTCCTCTACCGAAAAGTGACCTTGCTCGTCATCATTTTCATTATCACTCCCACCATCCGGTCTATTTTCGAATACTTCAACTTGACTTCATTTCTTCTTCTGGTCTCTGATTCCATAGAACTTCAAGAACAGCGAGTTGCAACCCATGTGCAAAGCATAACTGGTGGTGCGCTTATAATAATCTCCCAACTTTCTTCATGACTGCTGCACTATCAGTTGTTGCTGTGATCACATCTAGATTTAGGAAACTCTAATTATTTTCCATACAAATTCTATAGAAAAGTCACGAGATCCAAGGCAAAGTAGTTAATTTACTTATCATTGAGGCTGTGCTTGGTTTAATAAATAATCAGAACGTTGTCTGAGCCCATTCTTAAATATTTTTTTTCAGTCCCGCAAGCGTGCGGGATCCCGCATCAGTAATCCCGCATTTCTAATCCCGCAAAAAAGGTGCGGGATCCCGCATTTACGGGATCCCGCTTTTGCGGGATTGGATTCCCTAGTCACAATTGTAGAAGTGTTAAGAAGAGCTGGAACGGACAGAGAACTCCTGTTGAATGTCAAAGTGCGTAAGATCTCATATCTAGGTCATATAATGCGCGGAGGAAAGTATACCTACTACATTTTGCGGTTGATTATGGCAGGCAAAATAGAGGGACGTCGGGGGGCTAGCAGAAGGCAGATATCATGACTGCGCAATATAGGAACGAGATAGGATTGGAATGAGAGGTGTGGAGGAGTTGATGCGGAGAGAACCAAGAAGCCTATGCCAGAGTGATCGCCAACGTCGTGGACCCCTGACAAGACATCTACAGAAGAAGAAGATTAAGACCCATTGTGTACAGTTTTAACTATTTTATTTTTAAGACCACACACACACTATAAATGCTTGAGTGTCTTCTCATAATTATGTTATTTTAATGCACATAAAAATATTATTGTTATCATAATATGCATATAATAATATGTGTTATATATTTACTTATCAGTATGAGCCGACAAAGACAGTATTGTATGACATAAAGCATGTTTATACTCGATACGTGATAAAAACAAAGCATGAACTCAAATTAATTGATATCACTTGATATGGACTGCAAATATAGGTAGGTACATAACATTGAAGGATAACACACTGAGAAAAATACTCACAACGAATCATTGCTACGTACACAAATCGTTGGTAAATTTGCGAAAAATTAATAATATAGATTCGTACTAATGAATCGTTTGTACTATCTCTGGTCCTAATCTGATATTACGTACCAATGATTCGTTGTGAAATTTCGTTAATATTTTTCTCAGTACACTTGCTCATGTAATCATTATAAGCAAAAAAATACATATATCTACTACTACTATTATCCCACAAAAGGGGTAGCCAGCTGACCATCTCCATGTAATAAACATGCAAGCTGTCCTCTGAGTCAAAGCGGGTAGCAAAGATAAAAAAGTGCAGTTGATTAAATAATAAAGATATTTTACCCATCCTGAACGTCTAATTTTTTTGTTGGAATTAGAGGACAGCTTGCATGTTTATAACATGCAGCTGATCTGCTGGTTACTCGTCTTGTGGGATATGCTGTGATGGTATAGTACCTAGCAGTATTTTGTTGACATGAAAAATATAAAAAAATATATTTGAGTTACAAAGCCATTCACTCTGATGCAATAAAGTAAAATAAAATCAATTAATAATTACATTTGAATATGGTCATACAATATATTTTATGTTCTACATATTTGGTCATTGTAGTTTATCTATCTATCTATCTATTCCCTCGCGCCGTATCCCAAGTGGGGTAGGCAGAGAGAACGGAACCCCTATTAGATCTGTTCTTACATACTTCTTTCGCTTCCTCTACAGTCATACAATTTCTCATGCACGCACGTCGGTTTCTTTTACTCAAAACACGGCCGTCCTTGAGAATTTGATCTACATGTTCAAGCCATGTAGTTCTCGGACGCCCGCGCTTCCTCACACCCCTCCTTTCAGCCAAGTATATCCTCTTTGTCATTCTTTCCTCTTTCATTCGTTCCACATGACCAAACCATCTCAATTTATTTACACGCATTCTATCCACAACACTCCTCTTGCATCCACTCATTCTTCTAATATCCTCATTCCTCACTCTATCACGCAACGTTTTACCAACCATCCTCCTCAGCGATCTCATCTCCACAGCATTTATTCCACTTTCGTCCTTCTTCAACCATGTCCACATTTCGCTTGCATACATAGTTTATCATTGTTTAATTATTGTTTATGATGTTCGAATTGTTTGCAATTGCATTTTATACTCCTGAGAGAAGCATCGAAGACGTAAATGTAACATAAATTATTGACACGAGGTTGTATTGGCCGACCAGCCCTTCAGGCTGCCCATTAGGGCCTGCCTGTGAGGATAAAAGTTTTACTTAAAATAATGCATAAATAGAAATCCCCCGACTTCTGACATATCCGGGTATGGAAGGGAGTCTTCAATTTAATGTACATATTTGGGAAAAACTAATTTATAAATACCAAAATATATAGTCAGCCTTAAGTACATAGAGTCACTAGTTATAAGCCCGATTTCGATCAGTGAATACACATGAAGCTGACTGGTTGAAATAGCAGCCGACAAAGAATTGAACTTCCAGTGTCATTTAGACTGAAGATCGTAATCCATTTGAGATCTGATAAATGAGATCCCGAAAAAATGGCCGCTTATATGGTTTGCATTAATTTTACTTGGTTGGTGGACCTTATAATAGCATGACAATGAGAATGGTGTAGGTTGGTGAATGTTCTCCATGGATACCGAAAGTGATCACTTAAGCCAGCCTAGAACCAATTCGTAAGCGTTGGGTCGCCTTTGGAACGCGTTCAAGTTTTTATAATAAAAGACTTTGTATACATATTACTAGCCTGATTAAAATCTGCCATAAGGGATACAGTATATATTATACTTTTGGCGAGTGGATGAATTTAGAAATTTGACCGTCAAATGTTGCCATGAATAAATTTTCTTTTCGATGATTTCTGCGTCGCCTTATATCGGATCTGGTCTGAACCATATTAAATTAGATTGTTACTTTATTTCAAATCAATTTTTTCCTTCTGGGATCCCAGAGTAAGATAAGATGTAGGTATTCATTAGTTAAACAATAATATTAATAATAGGACGTGGTTGAAGAAGGATGAGATTGGAAGAAATTCCTTGGAGATACGTTCACTGAGAAGAATGGTTGGTAAAACGTTGCGGGATAGAGTTAAGAATGAGGATATCAGGTTGAATGAGCGGATGCGAGATAAGTGTTGTGGATAGAATGCGTATAAATAAGTTACGATGGGTTGAACATGTTGAGCGAATGCAAGATGAAAGAATGACGAAAAAGATGTGTGTATCTGAAAGAGGAGATGTGAGGAAGCGCGGGAGGCCAAGAACCACTGGGCTTGATCACGTGGATCAAATCCTAAAGGACGGCCGCGTGTTGAGTAAGAGAAATTCGCGAACATGTATGAGAAACTGAATGAGGAGGAAGCGAACGAAGTTTGTAAGGATAGATCTATATGGCGTTCCGTTCTCACTGCCTACCCCTCCAGGGACATGGCGTGAGGGTATAGATAGATAATAATAATAAATGAACATACGTGCATATTAATAAACTGTCTAAAATATTTATTGGTTTATTGCGCTATATTTAATAAACATCGCATTTGAAAACACATGTGGTTGACACAGGAAATGCCTATGGTTTTACGTACACTGCAAAATAAATAACAAAATATACTACTTTTAGATTACTATTTTATCTAATATATAAAAGGAAGACGTGTGTGTTACAACACTTATAACTCAAGAATGGCTGTACCGATTTAAATGATCTCTGATTTGTTGGATTCTTCTCCGCCCGGAATAAACTATAGGCTATTAAAACATCTTACAAATTCACGGGAAGAAACAATATGAAGAAAATTATTTACGCCATACATTTTTAATTTCAAAAATAAAAACAATATGGAGAATTATCGCGCTATTAGCGCCCCCACGTCGCCTGTTGCATTGTGCTAACATAATCCGTAGGTTCTGCTATATTAAGAACCAAATTACTATAACTAATATGAACGAAATGTGTACTAATATTTGTTTACTATAATTCGGTAGTTACATGGCAATAGGTTGTATCTCACTAAAACATAATTTTACAGGAGAGCAAAAACAAAGTTTGCAAAAGAGATATTTCAGCCAAATTTCGAGCATTATATATCAAAATGAAGGTAATTATTATTTCTACAAGATAGATGTAACATTCTCTTAATAATTTCTTCTACAAGATGTATGTAACATTCACTTAATAATTTCTTGCAGTTTAAAAATATTTGAGTTTTTTTGCCATGTTGATGAAAACAATCTTTCTACATGTCAATAAGTTACGTCTTTTCTCTCTTTATTCTGACTATAAAGAGACATATCCTTTTGCCACACCAAATATTACACTATTTTGAGCATTTTATGGAACAAACTTGAAAACGCAAAAAATGTGAGATACAACCTATTGCCATGTAACTACCGAATTATTCGACTAATATTTATGTATCGATATATCTTCTGTCACATAAATGTGGACGTGCACAGATTATATTTGAAATTGTATTTTATTTTTGCAGATGGAAAATTATTATTGAACCAAAAATTGTGCTATTAAAGATGAAAATAAGAATGTGTTCATGTAGGTAGTTCTGATGCAAGATTGTGTAGTGAAATTTGCAGACAGAAGAAAAATTACGAAGAAAATTATTTACGCCATACATTTTTAATTTCAATAAAAAATGCAATATGGAGAATTATACAAAATCAACAATGAAGTTTTTTTTATAGATTGGCCTATTTATATGATAATTTTTCTATACATTCTCAAATTAGAATCGTTATCCATACAATTTAACATCTGTAGTTCTGATATTTCAATTTTTAAAAAATCATGGAAAGAATTTTTATAAATTTTAAATGAATAGGTAAAATCTACCTGAAAAAAAAATTAGTACCTACATAATTATATTACGTACTGCAGATAATTTATAAACAAATCTGAGTTAAGTATAATTGTTCAACATAAATTGTTCATGTCGGCCGGTGTGGCGCGGAGCTCTTTCCTTTGAGTCACGAGGTCCCGGGTTCGATTCCCGGACAGGGCAAAGTGAAGAATGTTATTATTATTATTATTATACCATCACGGCATATCCCACAAGTGGGGTAGCCAGCAGACCAGCTGCATGTAAGAAACATGCAAGCTGTCCTCTTCGTGCCAATATAAAATCAAGACATTCAGGATGGGTGGCAAACCTCATCGCTGAATTTAAGATGTGCAATGTCTTAATTTTTTCGAACACCTGCCTTTTACAGGACACTCGAAAACTTACAGAGAAGAGTGGGAGACCAATTCTTTACCGGGTGCTCCACGGGATTGACGTGAAGTGAAGAATGACCTTTTTCAAATTGTCCTGGGTCTGGGTGTTACATATATATGTATATAGTGCATTGTATATGTGTGTATCGTTGCGTTAGTACCCATAATCAAGATTCATCTAAATTTGGGACTAGCTCGATGTGTGTGAATTGTCTATGTAAAAAAAAATGAATGTTACTTTCGCAGTTTAGCGGCCCCACCCGTTGTCGAGTACTTTTTTTCCATAGAAAAGGTAATATTTTTGAAACTTGAGGAAATTGTTGCCATATGTAGAATTATTTTAATTTGCCGGCAAAAAAATCCACTTCGAAAATTAATTTCCTAAAATTCCGTACATATTACTCGACAACGGGTGGGGCCGCTCAAGTTTCATAGTTGCGAATTTTTTTTCCTATAAAAGAATTTTCCAAAAATTTGGTGACCAAAAAATAATTCACCATATGGCAACAATTTCCTCAAGTTTCGAAAATATTACTTTTTCTATGGAAAAAAGTACTCGACAACGGGTGGGGCCGCTAAACTGCGAAAGTTCCAAATGAATTATATTTTTTTACACTATACCTTCGATGACACACTTTGACAATTACGGGAGTTTGTAAAGAGATTAATAATATTAATCATTCATAAAGTCAGTGGGAGAGGGCAGAAGATAGGGCAGGTGTCGAATATGTGTTGAAAGGCTTGGTTTGGAGTGGCCAGAGGTCCTGGAAGCAGCGGTGGACAGTTATCTCTGGATGAGATACTTAGGGGCAATGGGCCCCCGACCGAACTAGGACAAGTGGAAGAAGATGTATGTATGAAATCGTTCATTGATTCTTAGGCGGTACGAAGTTCGCCGGGCCAGCTAGTTCTTTATAAAATTACTTAGAAATATGGAAAAGGCTGTAAAATAAAAAGTTGCTAATGGCAAAAAAAACTGTATTTAAAGTAATGATGACCTTTAATATAGACTGAAATTACAAAGATTTTTTTAATGCAAACGATGAATATTTGCGACCAATATAATTTCATATCAATCAGTTTTAAAACGCCCCTTTACAAAAACGATAAAATATTCAATTTTCAACTAATGTTGGTAATTTTATTTTTATTTTATCAAATCAAAAGCGAAGGTCAACAAGTTTTGAATGGTATTCTATCGAATTTGTTGAAATTTCAATATTTTACCGTTTTTGCTAAAGGGGCGCTTTAAACGAGCGTTTTTTCAAAAGGGTACGTTCATAATTATCTTCCTTGAGTCCCTCGCTGAAGATAAATTTATAAAAGTATGTTATTGTTGATTCAGAATAATATATTGATGGTCCATTTATTAGAAGTGCACATTTTTTACAATAATCACTACAGTTTAGTTTCACTATATTCATATAGGCACACATAATATCTTTTGTGTTTCATACTTGAAGGACATTCATCTTCGTTTCATTATTTAAAGGTCTATTTATGGGTGTTAAGGTGTAAAGGACGTCCTATACTTCTCGACAAGATATGTTTTTCATGTGTTTGGACCAATGTCTAAAGCACCTCATTATGAAGGCCGCCAAACGTCCCCTTTCACTCTTGCCGATGGCCCACGTCTCGCTACCATATTATTATAGCAGAATAGACACAGTAGCAATCAGTAAGTAAATGAATCGTTGCAATTAGATGTTTTTGAGTCGAGATAATTTTATCGTAAACTCCAAGTAGGTAAGTTATGTGTGTTTATATGTGTTTGTTTCAACGCAGCAAACAAAGCATACCTACCTATCATAATATTTTAATTAGAGATGCAACGAATATTAGGCAACTATTCGGTATTCTGTCTATTCGGCAACATTTTTACTATTCGGAATTTTACTATTCATTTTTACTATTTCATTTTTGTTCTGCCGAATTGTTAAAATGTAAAACTGGAAGGACCTAATACCTCGTAGATTTGCGATAAACTCCCCTTTCTGTATATTGATTGTATCTAACTTGAATGTATAGTTTTAATGTAGTTTTTGTAATCTATGTACAGTAAAAATTAATAAATAAATAAATAATATGAAATAAATAAATATTATTATTGTTATTTTTAATTTTGGAACACAAAAAATTCGAAAAAATGTACCGCGCTGCAATTCTAGTACAAAATTATGTCTATGATGTACCTATCTACACGAAGATGCGCGGTCAGGAATACCGCACGCTCTCATCATTGTTTTGCCTAATATTTGCCGAATATTCGGATATTCGGCACATGATCTCGCATAATATTCGGTATTCGGTCAAATATACTATTCGTTGCATCTCTAATGTATACCTATTATTTTGTTTGCTATAAATATTAGTCATAATGTAAAACTACATAGGTAGGTACATACATGTTACACGAGTTATGTTATTATATTATGTATATCATGTGATTACCTTATATGTAGGGAGAATAACATTATAAATATTATATTATAAAAATGTTTTTATTATGTTTCATAATAATGAATGAATTAATTAAGGGTTGTGAATCATTGCTAGTATTATTATTTTTATTATGTGTATAGTTCACAATTAAAGCTGGTTTCTGCACTGTTTTGATTTGCGACTCTTGCGATTTCCTAAATTCCCCTTATGATGATGATGATGATGATTTTGGATGATTTTATTTATGACGCCGTTTTACAGTCTCTAGACCGTCTCAAGGGCGCCAGTGAAGAGTTCAGTCTTTAATTTGCCTCTGAAGCTAGTGACCGTCTGACCATCTCTCAGCAGCACCGGTAGGCGATTCCACGTAACTGGTCCAACAACACCAAAGGCCCTCTCGTAGAAATTGGACTTACCGGCTCTATTGGGCTCAGTAAGTCTATTTACGACCAGTTCCATAGAGCGCAGAGGTCTTCTAGTGGTCGAGTCAAGGGGACAAAGCTCTGTGAGGCACGATGGTGCCATTTTGTTAATAGCCTTGTACACCAAAAGGCACACCTTGAATGTCACCCTTTCCTCGACCCTCAACGGACCCATTCCCCCGTTTTTGGAACGCTGACATAATTATTTTTTGTTTTTGCTTATGGCTCACTGCATATTCATGTTTTTGTCTTTGTTTTGGAATAGCTATGGTAAGTGAATCTGATTTTTTGTCTTTTTTATAGATTTGCAAGCACACCGATATACCTACTTGAAATATCCGCTAACTTCGTTGGTCAAATATTGAGTATATAATGTTCTAGTTTGTAATATGTGCCAAATGATTATATGTCTTGCTTGGTTAGTGAATAAAAAAAAATATGGTTTAGTTAAAAAAAAATCATCAGAAAGATGAAATAGGTAATAAAAAATAATAATAATGTAGGTTCAGCTGACATTCTGTCTTTGTCAAAAAATTAAAATAAGAAAAAAGGTGTGTTATGTGTGTAAAACCTTGCGAATAAAATGATAAAGATTTCAAACAGTCTTGCATAAATGATAAAAAAAATTAAGTGAAGATATTATCGCTTCTTCGATAAACTCTCCAATGGGAGTGTGCAATGGCACAATATCATTTATTTGTACATATCACATTATTTTATAACTTTGTAATTATGTATGCTCTTTATTTTGCAATAAAGTTTATTATTATTATTTTGTCATTTTTAAGATATTAGGTAATACTGATTCTAAGTAAACTTCGCATCAAGAGTAATTAAGAAGTATCCCGTGTTAAAAATTAGCAATCACTAACTGTGTACATACTGTACATAGTAGGTATGTATCTATACTTATGTGGTGTTCTCACTTTGGCGAATATCGCTAGGGCACCAAAATGTCGCCAGCCATTTGAACCGTGTGAACAAAATGACAGCTAGTCTGAAACGATAAAAACCAGTAGAAACGATATCGTCTCGAGTTGACCACCTTCCAACTTTCTCGGCCGATTGAACGATTTGCACATGCGCAGATATGCGCGGCATTTATATCTATGGTAAAAGCTTTATAACCTATAAATTTTATAATGTTTCCCGCTTTGTGACAGCTGTTATCTTTTTTGTTGGTTTGTGGCGTTTGTTTCCTTAATTAAAAGGCGCCTTATAACCTCTACTATAACATTTTCGACTAAAAATAAACACTTCGCGATCTCCATCTCGACGCCATTTTGAAAACAGTGTCAAAATCAAAGCGCATCTGACAGATCGTTTCTATATCGGTGGACTTGTGTGAACAGGTGTGACGATCAATGGGCGTACGGCGAATTTTGTTTTTTCGCCTGGCGTTATATTTTGAAATTCGGCTGGCGATATTCGCCAAATGTGAACACCCCATTAGAGAAGCAACGCATTAGTTACCTTTTTGGTTTGATACATTGTACCATTGCTGCTATGACTAATGTTTATTGTATTTCTATATAATATGTTATTATGTAAAATAAACAAGTCCTGTAAAAGGCAGCTACCTAGATAAATAAATAAATAAATAATAGGTACACAATTAAATGACAATGCGTATGGACATAATGAGGTGTACCTACTACATGCAACTTAATTTGCAAATTGTATAAGGGCATTTTCAGATTTTTTTGCTATGAGTATAACGTACGCGTCTCGAGAATTCAAAATTGTTTCTTAAATGACCAATTATTTCAGTTTTGCCCGAAATCACAATTATTGATAAAATGATGATTTTTTTCTTAGTTAAGCATAAAAATAACAGGTAACTATTTAAATTTTGCAAGTTAATGTGTAAATCAATAACACGGAATGACATATTTCAACATGTCTTCAGCGTACCTCTCAACTTTAACAACAAAATTATATTTGTCTGCCCATTATATTCACAGGTTTTATGACTTCATTTAAAACTTGATTGTCTCTAAATTCAGTAAAGTCCCATAAAATATCATAAAGCAAACCAGAAATATGTTAAATATGTATTTTTTTCCTGTCCTTCAAATCACAAAAAGTGGAATTCCTATTACGTCACGGCCATTCTAAACCTCTGTTTTACTTATTTTGGTCAAATCGAGTGTCGATTATAATTAATGGCAACGTTATATTAGTCTATGAATGCCGTTATATTGTGTAAAAACGTCGGTTGTGCAGATTCTTGTGACGGAACTGGTCCACGTAGTTGCTCACTAAAATTGGTGTTCCATTACGAACGCAGATTTCTAAGGTAAGTTAAGAGTTTTATTTGTTTCTTTTGGACTCTAATTACATATTAAATATTGTTCATTTTGAATTTCAAGTCGAATCCATCTTTATATTCACTAACAAGGTGTAAACATGTGGATGAACAGAGATCGATACTAATACGTCACGTCCATTACGTAACGTTATGTATTGGTGGAAAAAAACTGTCACGTAATGGAATTGTAAAGCCTAGCTTACATTGAATATTTTAATCTTCCGACTTTATTAAAAGATGTTAATAATTATTATGATGGCTTTATGATGTCCAATATATTTATTATTATGAAAACAGTTCAAGTGATTGCTAGTAAATCATAATTCAGTACGTCAGGCCAATCAAGTGTAACAAAAACGACAAATGCTACCCCCGATTCTATTTCATTTTTAGTGTGCACTAAGTAAAATAGTAACGTTCCAATTTTAGTTAGTCCATAGTGGTATTCTATAAACCAGGCATGGGCAAACTGCGGCCCGCGGGCCGCATGTGGCCCGCCGTGTATTTCCTGCGGCCCGAGAGTAATATAATATTTTAAAAAATGATCACGTTTTTATCTTCAACGATTTTTTCAACAAATTTTCTCTTCTAGTGGTCGAGTCAAGGGGACAAAGCTCTGTGAGGCACGATGGTGCCATTTTGTTAATAGCCTTGTACACCAAAAGGCACACCTTGAATGTCACCCTTTCCTCGACCCTCAACGGACCCATTCCCCCGTTTTTGGAACGCTGACATAATTATTTTTTGTTTTTGCTTATGGCTCACTGCATATTCATGTTTTTGTCTTTGTTTTGGAATAGCTATGGTAAGTGAATCTGATTTTTTGTCTTTTTTATAGATTTGCAAGCACACCGATATACCTACTTGAAATATCCGCTAACTTCGTTGGTCAAATATTGAGTATATAATGTTCTAGTTTGTAATATGTGCCAAATGATTATATGTCTTGCTTGGTTAGTGAATAAAAAAAAATATGGTTTAGTTAAAAAAAAATCATCAGAAAGATGAAATAGGTAATAAAAAATAATAATAATGTAGGTTCAGCTGACATTCTGTCTTTGTCAAAAAATTAAAATAAGAAAAAAGGTGTGTTATGTGTGTAAAACCTTGCGAATAAAATGATAAAGATTTCAAACAGTCTTGCATAAATGATAAAAAAAATTAAGTGAAGATATTATCGCTTCTTCGATAAACTCTCCAATGGGAGTGTGCAATGGCACAATATCATTTATTTGTACATATCACATTATTTTATAACTTTGTAATTATGTATGCTCTTTATTTTGCAATAAAGTTTATTATTATTATTTTGTCATTTTTAAGATATTAGGTAATACTGATTCTAAGTAAACTTCGCATCAAGAGTAATTAAGAAGTATCCCGTGTTAAAAATTAGCAATCACTAACTGTGTACATACTGTACATAGTAGGTATGTATCTATACTTATGTGGTGTTCTCACTTTGGCGAATATCGCTAGGGCACCAAAATGTCGCCAGCCATTTGAACCGTGTGAACAAAATGACAGCTAGTCTGAAACGATAAAAACCAGTAGAAACGATATCGTCTCGAGTTGACCACCTTCCAACTTTCTCGGCCGATTGAACGATTTGCACATGCGCAGATATGCGCGGCATTTATATCTATGGTAAAAGCTTTATAACCTTTAAATTTTATAATGTTTCCCGCTTTGTGACAGCTGTTATCTTTTTTGTTGGTTTGTGGCGTTTGTTTCCTTAATTAAAAGGCGCCTTATAACCTCTACTATAACATTTTCGACTAAAAATAAACACTTCGCGATCTCCATCTCGACGCCATTTTGAAAACAGTGTCAAAATCAAAGCGCATCTGACAGATCGTTTCTATATCGGTGGACTTGTGTGAACAGGTGTGACGATCAATGGGCGTACGGCGAATTTTGTTTTTTCGCCTGGCGTTATATTTTGAAATTCGGCTGGCGATATTCGCCAAATGTGAACACCCCATTAGAGAAGCAACGCATTAGTTACCTTTTTGGTTTGATACATTGTACCATTGCTGCTATGACTAATGTTTATTGTATTTCTATATAATATGTTATTATGTAAAATAAACAAGTCCTGTAAAAGGCAGCTACCTAGATAAATAAATAAATAAATAATAGGTACACAATTAAATGACAATGCGTATGGACATAATGAGGTGTACCTACTACATGCAACTTAATTTGCAAATTGTATATAAATCTTTTGAATGGAATTCAAATATTCGCCTTAGGTATCAACAAAAGATGGATATATTTTGTTTTTGGAAATTCGTTTTATCATTTGATTACTTACTTACTTACTTACTTACTGCTAGCCTTCTTCTCTCCACTGTTGAATATAGGCCTTTTCAAAACTTTTCCATTCTTTTCAATCTCCAGAAACACGATACTACTGTTTTCCCATCATCTGGACAATAATTATTATTAATTTATTGAATTTTAACAAGAAATCTCGTATATTCACTGTGTTGATGTTTAGGTAATAGAATTCCGTAGCGAAAAAAGTAATACAATAAATTACGATAGACGATAAATTAATGAATAATTTTGGAGGTGCCCATTTCACTTTCAAAACGCACTCTACCTAAGTACTTAATTACTGTCTCATTATTATGCACTGTGATGGATGAACCACCATAATTATTTTGTTTAACAGCCCTAGGCTATATACATATTATATTAGTCTCACACGATGGTAAGGTTCTACGTTTTTCTTCAACACGTGGTTCTATCCAATGCGTCATTTTGGTTCCACTGGACAGAAGTAGTGATGTGAGAAGAGAATATTCTCCAAAGAAATTTCTCGACAACGAGAGATTTCTCCTCTGATGGAAGAGAAATTTCTCTCCATAATTTTTCTTAGTATTATTATGACCTTTCGCCCAGTACACTTCGCAGCCAACCTGATTGATCCAAAAAATTGTGGGGCTGATTAAGGCCCAAATCAGAGGTTATCAACACTTTTTTTCCATGTAAGTACGTACTCGCATTTTTTTTTAAACTTAAATATAGGCATGTGGGGTGTCAAACATCAAAAATTTTCATCAGTTATTAGCACTTTTTTCTATGTAGGTACCTAACATTTTTTTGTTTCCATAATATTAATTGTAGCCATATCGGTGATAAATTGTCTCAAAATTTGTACATTGTTATTTATTGATTGAATAAAGTATTAATTATTATTATACTGTGTCTCTACTTTCAGAAATTTACCGAGAAATTTCTCGAAAAATTATTTCTTGAGAATTCTACAACACTAGACAGAAGCACGTAAAATCGCAATCTCGAATGTTCTCACCATTGTTTTTATTATTATTATTATTATTATTACTGACAAAGAGACGATTCTTACAGGGATCTTTACAGCAGAAGGCCAATGCGATCCCAGAAGAAAATCAACAACATCTAGACAACAACACAACAACCACAACACATTCTCAATCTTCCTGACAAACTCCGCATACGTCACGCCAAATATATCCATGTGTCTAGCCAGACCGTTAAATATTTGAATAGCCCTTCCTATTGGCGACTTTGCCAATATGTTTGTTCTACTTTGAGGCTGATAAAAAAAATCGTGATGCCGAGAACGTCCATATGCATCGGGAACATATATGTTAAAATTTTCCAGTATTATTGGATTAAATATGATACCATTCAGCAATTTGAAAAAGTGACGAGCACAGAATATATCTCTGCGATGTTCCAACGTATCGTATCCAAGACAACCCATCACGAATGAAGATGGAAACAGGTAGGGATAATATCCATATATCTTCCAATACAACGATCTCAAAAATCTTTTTTGTACTTTTTCCACCATCAAAATATATGCATCTTCTGATGGACACCAGATAATTGAACCTGACTCTAGAATAGTCCGAACCAATGAATCATACAAAAGCTTCAACGTATCTGGGTTCTGAAAATGGTTGGAGTGTCTTAGTAAAAAACCCAATGATTTGTAAGCCTTTTGAGTAATGTCCAAAATATGCTCCCTAAAATAGAAATTTTGAGTGAAAATAACACCGAGATCTTTACATTTTTCAACTCTGATGAGTAATGTATTCCCCATGGAGTAATCATAAAAAATCGGTTGCCTAGATCTGGAGTAGGTCATAATGTTACACTTTTGTACACTAAACGGAAGCTTATTCCTATGTGACCATTCGACGATTGCATCGATATCTGACTGTAATTCCCTAGCATCCTCGATACATTCAATACTCTTGAAAACCTTCAAGTCGTCGGCAAACAGAAGATACTTCGAATAACGCACGCTAATTCCGACATCATTTATGAAAAGCGAGAAAAGCAATGGTCCCAAATTTGAGCCCTGTGGAACTCCAGATGTTGCTAGGAATTCGTGAGAGCAATGATCACCGCTCACAACATACTGTTTCCTGTTAGTAAAATAGTCCGAGAACAGTTCGACTAGACCTTGAGAAAATCCCATTCTGGAAAGCTTATTCAGCAAAACATGGTGGTCCACCCTATCAAACGCCTTTTCGAAGTCGTTGTAGTTAACATCCACTTGTGTTCTGCTGTCTAAGCTTTTAGTTGTATACGTAGTGAAACAAAGCAGATTAGTCACAGTCGATCGCTTCGGTCTAAATCCGTGCTGCTCATCCACCAACATATGCTCACACATACCAAATATATATCTATGCAATATCATTTCAAATAGCTTGGCTGGTGTAGATAGCACGGCTACAGGTCTATAATTGGTGATTTCCACTGGGTCACCTTTTTTAAGTATAGGTGTTACCTTAGTAACCTTCCACACGTCCGGAATCTTCTTAAGATCAATACACATATTGAATAAGTATCTTAGAACATCTGAGATCACATGGCCAGCCTGCTTTAGAATGAAAGCAGGTATCATATCCGGTCCCGATGAATGTTTAGGTTTCAGACGCCTTAGACTATATTTCACGACTTCATATGTAATTGATGGTATATCAATCATTTCAAATGATCCTCTCAAAGAATTTCCAATCAACTGTTCATCATCAGCAACATGAGGCCCAAAAACAGAAGAAAAGAACGAAGCAAATCCATCCGCAATCTCGCTGTCTCCAATATACAATTTTTCATTATATGTCATGCATGTAGGTCTTTGGTCGTATCTTCTTTTTCCCTTAACAAAGTTCCAAAAACGTGAGGGATCTGATGCTATTTCGTTTTCACATCTATTAATGTGCGTCCTATAATCAGATTCTATCAACTTTTTTACCACACTTCGTTGTTTTTTGAATTTGTTGTAAGCAACCAGTGAGCCAGATTTTTTCCATAATTTATGAAATTTTGATTTTAACTTCATATTATATATAAGACTCCTGAAAACCAATTAGGAAAACCATCACGTCCGCTATCACTCTGTCCACCAAAACACTCATCAAATGAAGCATAAATTGTTTTGTAAAATTCGTCCACAGCAACATTCAAATCTGTCGAGGTATAAACGTCCTCCCATGATCTCGATGCCAGGTTGTCTATAAACATTGGAATATGCCTGCAATTGAACCTCCATCTCCTATCCACAGGAACCTCTCGACCTCGTCTCATATGACCCTCATAGTATTTACTTTTGTGGGTGATTGAGAATGTGATATCAAGGGTAGGGTGGTAAGAGTCTTCCGGAACAAGAGGATAGTCATGCCTACAAACCCTAACACACGATGGATCAAGATTTGTTTATACCATATCCAACACTCTACTTGAACAGTTGACAACAGTGTTCATCTGTTGAAGGTTAAGCAAATCAAGGAAATATTTATGTTCAGCTTTGGGATAGCTGCAAGAATACAAATTAAAATCCCCTAAAATAACTAAATTTTTGCAGTTCAATCTTGTACGCTCGCTCTCCACTTTAGAATAAAAAATTTCAAACACATCAGAGTCAGTACCTGGTGGAAAATATACAACACAAACAATAAGTACATATTGATCAAATACTAGTTTGACCCACATATCCTCTCCCGACTCAGTTTCCAAGTTGTGAATTCGCGAAGCTAATTGTAACCGAGAAGTTTTCACCGCCAATGCAACACCACCACCTCTTGTTGGCCTATCACGCCTAAACACCATATAACGGGAATCAAAAAGCTCAGAATCTGACACTCCCCCATGCAACCAGGTCTCGGTAAGAGCAACCAGCGTAAAATTCTGTGTCAAAAGATTACTGTGAAATTCGTGAATTTTTGTATTCAATCCACGAACATTCGCGTAGATGCATGACAGGTTAAGAACTGACTTCTGGGTCTGGGATTGGAGGCATCTGCGACCCGTCGCTGTCGATACCCTCGAAATGTCCACTTATTGATGGCAGTATTCGGTGGCCACATGCTCGGGTCCATCCATTCATCAAAAATTGACATCGGTACTCCAATCTTAAACGACGCATGACCTTTATTTTTCGAGACAATTTGGTCTATTTCTAGACCTTCCAAATCAGGTTTCTTTTTAGTCATATAACTTCTCACGTCACTGACCGTTGTCTCAGGAGCCAAGGAGAAAACATGAATAAACCGCTTGGGTTCTATTGTTTTAAGCAGAATGTCTGGTTCACCAGTACCTCTTAAAATCGCACGCGGAAGGGCCCGACCCGGAACACTCGGCGTAACTCCATGTAACCGAGATTCGAAACCACTATTTTTCCCCCTCTGATCCATCGACCCACGCCGCGAGCGAGACCCAACCACATCCGCATATGCTAATCCAGTTGGCATTGAGATATTTGTGCTGACATCTGACTGTAACAGGTTCGTATCACCCTCAGGTAACTCTTTATATGAGAGATTCTTACAAGTTTTGCCTAATATTCGCCGATTATTCGGTTATTCGGCACATGATCTTTCTAGATATTCGGCATTCGGTCAAATAAACTATTCGTTAAATCTCTAAAATTGAGACATTCAGGTGAGTGACATACCTCGTCGATGAATTTAAGACGATAAACGTCACAAACGTGATGTTTTACAAAAAAAACAGCCTTTTAATAAAAAGCAGGTGACTTATTCTTTCCCGGACTCCAAGATACATTGATATTAAATATTTAGCTCAACGATATAACCATAAAAGCTGTTTATTACGAATTACGAGTTGTTTTTTATCTACTGGACAATTTCCATTTTTTTTTTAATGTTCTAAGAAAATAAACTTTGCAGATTTAAAAAGAAATAATATTCCATGTAGATGCAAGTATCGAGACAATTGTATATTTAATATGAAAACTGTTAAAAAAAACCTAACCCGGAATATTAATGATGTGTTTCAAATCTTTTGATCACTTAACCACCGAGGTCAGCATGTTAAGACAATATAATAATATTATGGTCAGATTTGTATAAACTAGGATAGAGTATTCTTAAGGATACAATAAAAATTAATGTTTGTATAAATACTTATTGCAGAGCATAAATAAGGAAGTGTATAAAATTATTATATCCAAGTTAAATTGTATACATTGTAGTATCTACCATCCATTAACCTTTAGTGAAGATTGGAAATTCAAAGGAACAATAAAAATGGTAACGCGGCCAACCTAATTTTGCGACCAATATAATTTCAGATCAATCAACTTTTGGCAAAGGCAAGCAAAGCTTGGCTCAAAAATATATGCTCATAATGTCACCCTGGAGTCTCTCGTTGTAGATGCATTTATAAATGAATTCATCGGTAGCCTGGAGGTAGAGTCTCGGCCTCGTGGACAAGGGGTCCGTGGTTCGATACCAGGTGCCGGCAAACTCCTCATTCACGACACAAGCTTTTAGCTTACTACGAATATTTATAACAAAACCCAGATATGTTTAAAAAAAATAAAAGAATGTTAGTGTTGATTCGAAATATATTTATGGTTCATATATTAGAAGTGCATCTTTTTACAACAATCACCACGCAGTTTGTTTATAATATATGTTCATATAGGTATAGGTACAATTTACATTTTGTATTTTAGACTTTAAGAACAATCATTGTTTTTTTTATTGTGAAGGCTCTTTCATGACTGTTAATGTATAAAAGAGGCTATTACCATCTTCATGTTATGGAGTGAAACAGCATAATATAATTTAATTAATTAACCGGGTTAGTTGGAAGACATCGCATTTTAGCTATAAACTCGTCTTCTGTGCATTGAATTGTATAACTGATATTTTTATGATACTGTTTTGATTTGTAATATTGTAGCCAATGTACAGTGAAGAATAAAATAAAATAAATAAATAAAGAATATAATAACTAGTAGGTATTATTAATTTTATCACATAATGTTAATACAAATTTGTATTGGGCTACCAGTCTATTAAGTCTATGCCTATACCATACATTATTATGGTTATTAACGGAGACAAAGTGTAAACTGCCAGTTCTTTTTACATACCTACATACAATACTGTTGTATATTATGGAAATACTACATTACTACAGTGGTAATCATTAATCAATTTTGAACCTCCGAATGATTAGGCTTACTGCTAGCCCTCGTCTCTCCACTGCTGGATATAGGCCTCTTCGAAACTCCTCCACACCTTTCGAACTTGAGTAACACGAACCCACTACCTTCCCATCACTTGGACAATGTCGTTAAACCATTTTGGAGGTCCAGCTACATTTTTCCTGTTCTCATATGCTCTCCACTCTATTCAAGAATTCTAGGAGCAACCTCTCATTTTAGTTTGTGACTGTGATGTCGAATATTATGTCCTGTCTTTTAGCTCTCGTACGTCCATGATTCTTTGCATTCTGCTACAAATTTAGGTATATCAAGGTATTTCTCAAATTTTCTAATAAACAGATCTCGTAGCTAGAAAGTCAAATGAAAAGTGGACAAAAATCTTGGTCTTAGAATAGAATGGAAACCAAGAAATACAACACGGAACGTGGAAAAAGCACTATCGCGGTGAGGAATTACCTTACATTTATTGATGTTGGTGTCAACAGCTGAATACAGACGTCAAAGAAACAAAACATGTGGAGAAACAAATGTGTCTTCGTTCAGGAGTGAATGGTAGTGGGCCGATAAGGGGAAGAAAAAATTGACATTACAAAATATTATTTTTTCTGCCTTTAGATGTAGGTACATACACATGGCGGAGGATCGCTCAACATGGAGACAGATGGTTTACAGAACGAGGCATAATGGTCACGATCCTCAGGATTGAGGGACCGACAGAGATGATGATGAGATGTACATAGAATCGAATTAAATATATCGATTGAGTTGACAATTATTTTGTAAAACTCTATACTAATCATTGTAAAAATAACACAAATGGTTAAAGTTTACTATATTTTTTTAATAACCTAGTGTCAAAGAGTTTGATAATGACTTTGAAAGTCGAAACCAGGTCATTAGATATTTAGAAAAACAGTAAAACTTAAGGCATTTGTGCTATTTTTCATTAATGAATTAAATACTGTAAGTACCTAATCCATTTTTTTTTCAGCCTCTCTTTACAATGCACTGAAAAAGTTGCTTAATAAAATGGGAACATATTATTTTTAAATTAACATCCCAAATTAACAAGAACACATTGTGGCAACCAGGGAATACAAGATTGGTAATAATGATTCGATTCGGTACATTATGTGTGAAGTCCATTAAAAAGTACTTCAACACAGTACATTCTACATACCTAGATACATAATACCACCATACAAAACTACAGATAATGTGTGCAATTGTGTTTTATAGTGCTGAACATAATAATATTATCATTATCCTTGAAAACAAACTATAGACACATTATGTAGGCAATAAAATAAGGCTACATACATTGTATTCCATTGTTATATACAGATATACCTAGTAATTTAGTGCGTGTCTTCCAAACAAGCCCAATAACCGGACTATACCTACTTAGTTTTTAAAGTTTTAGTATAATCAAAAGATATTTAAAAAAAAACGAATCTGGATTTTTGTTTATAAACCCAATACAACTTTATACAGCTTTCACAGTAAGCTTAAAGCTTGTGTCATGTAAGAGGAGTTTGCCGGTACTTGTACTTGTACCTCTCATAATGAGGCCGACACTACCTCCAGAACATTTTTTTAAAGATATATCTGTATAACCCAAATACAACCTTATACACCTTTCACAGTAAGCTACTAAAAGCTTGTATCGTGAAAGGAGAGTTTGCCGGCACCTGGTATCGAACCACGGACCCTTTGTTCACGAAGCCGAGACTCTACCTCCAGGCTACCGACGAACTACATCAAAGAATTCATGCTTTAGTAATTCTTTGGTAGTGTTTATGTATAGATTTGTATTAATGGTATTTTATGTATTGTTATTACTGTCTGGGTCCTATTAGATTTGTAAAATTATAATTAAAACTTACGAAATAGAGATCGGAGTACCTATTTAAAATTGCAAGTTGTAACACCACATAATTTCAACATAGCATAACAACAACATAACCTGCCAATGATGACTGACAGCCGCTGTCAAGGTACAGGAAGTACCTGATTATTTAACAGGATCATCAATAGATGTCTCATTGATGGAAGCCTCCAGAATGTTCCCGAATGTTCTAGAAACTTCTAGAACAATCCGAGCGGAAATAGATAGGCGGAGTTCAGGAACAGGTACCTCTCCCACTATCACACCGTCCACTTCCAAGGTATCCATCAGCTGTTCAGTACTGACTCAAGGGTATAAAAGACGGAGCCCGGCATACTGAAAGGCAGAATCGCGGTGGCTCTTCCAGGGCCAAGGTTTCCTACCTACCGTTACTCCATAGCTGTCTAAGAAGTACCTACTCTTGTTGCTATGAAGTGATTCTCCTTACCTACCGTTACCCTCTATAGCTGTCCAAGAAGTGCCTACTCTTGTTGCTATATGGTAACTTTCCTAATACCTACCCGCTACTCCCTGGCTGTCCGAGATGTGCCTACTCTTGGTGCCATACAGTAGTAGCGACCCTTATTACCTAGTCTCTCTCCGACTACCTCAATATCCATCTAACCTAGCCTGGAGGTGTCTTCGTTATTGTTTTACTAATAGTGTTACTTTCTTTATACAGTATTGTACCAGTTGTCAAGTGATTGTAATAAATTGTGAATTTGCTAAACAGTGTTTTGAACTCTCTCGGTGTACCCCTTCAGGAGTACACCTGGTGCCCAAATTAGTTTTAAGTGTTGACTCTCTGCATTCCCCTTCAGGGAATAATACAAGTAATATTAAGTGTTACAAATGGCAGCCCAACTCGTGGCGAGAAGACGACCCTGTGAAATCTAGTTATATTTCATTATTATGTGTGTGTATTTGGTGGACTTATATTCAAAGCAAACCTGTGCGTAACATTAATTGTGAGCTCTTCGTATTTCATTTTTATATATTATTACCTTTATGTGTTTATTGTTGATGGACTGTTTCACAGCAAATCATATTTAATTATTATATGTGTGTACTTGGAGGACTTATACTAAAAGCAAACCTGTGCATATCATTACTCTTTCATAACATATTGTGTTACATGTATTGTACTTTATTATTGTTTATTATTGTTTTTGATGAACCTTCCAAAACAATACAGTGTTTATATATACATACCTTGTTTGTTATGTATTGAATAGACTCCTCTCAGAGCAATTCAGTGTGTATTTTAATTTGGTAAACTCAGTGTTTCTTCGTTTGTGTTTCAAACTGGAGTCCAAACCGAAGTACTTCACCCGTAGTGTGACTGAATCCTCAGAAGATCCTATCAACATGTCGGTCAACCTAAGCCAGGAACAGTTCCAGCACCTGATGTCCATGGTAGCGCCAAGATCCGGCTCATTTGCAAGCTGCGCTGCTTACTATGATGGCACTCGTGACATGGAGATGATTGAGACGTTCTTGGATACGGTGAAGGTGTTCAAAGCCATTGAACACATTGAGGATCAAGATGCACTTACTGGTGTCACCATCCTGCTGAGGGGCGAGGCTGGCAAATGGTGGCAGGGAGTGAAGCACGAGGTTCGGAAATGGACAGACTTTGAGGCGCGGATCCGGGATGCATTTGCTCCTAGGAAGCCTGGTTACGTCCTGATCCAGGAGATTGTGAATATTAAGCAGAGACCCGATGAACTGACAGATACCTTCCTGACCAAGAAGCGAGTCCTGTTGGCCCAGCTGCCTGGACCAACTCTTACGGAGGAGCAACAACTTGACATGGTATATGGTCAACTGGATCTTCAGATTCGTGACAGGGTATCCAGAACATCGTTCAAGAGCTTTAATACACTGATGACAATGGCCCGGGAGGTGGAACAGTTCCTGAAGGAATCTGGAGAACGGAAGGCTAGGCCACGCTGTGGGATCTGCAGAGCATGGGGCCATACTGATGACAGGTGCAGGAAGAGGAAAGGGGTGGCAAACCAACCACCCAGGTTCAAGAGTGGAAGACAGAGTCACTCGACGAACACTCTCGCACCCAAGTTTGCTTGCTACGGCTGCGGTACCCCAGGAGTGACGCGCAGCAGGTGCCCTAAGTGCAGCGGAGGCAAACCTCAGGGAGGAAGCCATGAGATGTCGTTCTGCTCTCTGGACTTCACTGATGCTCGAGATCGACCATCCGTCCCCATCCAAGTGAGAGGATATGAAGGAACTGCCTATATCGACAGCTGTGCCAAATCCAGCGTCGCTTCATATTACTTATACAACTGTCTGAAGGACAGTGGGGCACAATTTCATAGGCAGAGGATCACCGCTGTGCTGGCTGATGGCTCTGCCAAGGTCCAGGACATCCTGACCACCAGGGTACCAGTGACACTGCACGAGGTCACTGTACCAACCACATTCATTGTATTCCCAGAGTCCCGAGACAACCGGACTCTATTGGGAGTGGGATTTATTGAAGATGCAGGACTGGTACTGAACCTACCACAGAGGGCCTGGTACTTCGTAGAGTCGCCTGAGATAACCCGTGCACTGGGGTATGAGGGCCATCCCTCGCCGCAATCAGCCTCAGGTAGCGACTATAAACCAATATGCGCAATCGCAAACGTCCTTCGCGAGATGGAGGTGCCGCCACTGCTGTCCCCAGTGAAGACCACACCACCTCCAGTGGCACCACGGACTGACCTGGTGCCGAGCCCAGTGCGAATGGTTAGGCAGAAGATGGATGTCCCTCCTGCCATATCTCCGATGATGATCACACCACCACGGGAAATCCTGGCGGCCAAATCAGTGCATGTGATCCCGCAGACTATGGAATTTCCAGTTGCAATGCTGACGCCACCTCCGACTCCCCCTCCAGCTGATGATCCTGTGTGTCAAGTGCCCATAGAATCTACAGGACAGCCTAGCCAGGAGTGTTCGTGCAAACCAGGAGTCTTGTTCGATGGCTATTCTCCCAGACTGGCAGATAGGATGTTCAGAGATGCGCAAATAGCTGTATTTAATGCCGACCCCACACTGTCACCACGGTCGGAGAGTTTATTCGCACCAGAGCGCTTGGACATCTGCAGCCTGGACGTCAATGAGAAAGTACTCTCTGCGCAAGAGAAGGACTCATTGGATCGCGTGTTACAAGAACACGCTGAGGTTTTCAAGTCTAATGGACTACCATGTTCACTCCCCGAGCACTATATCGACACAGGTGAGCACGCACCAATTGCAGTACCACCATACCGCCTGTCTCCTCCGCGCAAGGAAGTGCTCAAGAGGGAAATAGCAAAGATGATAGAAGATGACATCATAGAACCATGTTCATCACCTTGGTCCGCTCCAGTGGTTCTAGTACCTAAGAAGAATGGCGAATTACGTTTTTGTGTAGACTACCGTAAGCTGAATGCCATTACTGTTCCAGATGTCTATCCTATACCAAGAATTGATGACTTACTACACGAGGCCAAGCCAACGCCTTACATGACAACCTTGGATTTGAAAGCCGGTTACTGGCAAATCAGGGTTAGGCAGAAAGATCAGGAAAAGACGGCGTTTATAACCTCATTTGGCATCTACCGGTTCAAGCGCATGCCCTTTGGCCTTCGTAATGCCCCTTCCACGTTCCAGAGAATGGTAGATCACATCCGGATCAGGTTGGATGGCATAAAGATGCTAGCATATTTGGATGACCTGGTAATTCTCTCTTCAACCTTCGAAGAACATCTCACTCACCTCAACGCAGTGTTTCAGGAGCTGAGAAAGCAGAATCTTACTGTTAACAAGGAGAAGTGTAAGTTCTGTTGTTCTACCATCAAATACCTAGGTCACTACATCACACCTCAAGGACTTCAAGTTGACCCTGAGAAGACAGCAGCCATTAGAGATCGGTCTGCACCTCGGAACATCAAGCAACTCGTGTCATTTCTACAAACATGCTCTTGGTACCGTCGATTCATTAGCAACTTTGCAAGCATTGCTGAACCACTATCGAGATTGGTAAAGAAAGATACCATCTGGATATGGAACGACGAGCAAGAACGAGCTTTCAATCATTTGAAGGATGCACTCACCACTGCCCCAATACTTCGACAAGCTGATGACAGTAAACCATACACTGTCAAGACAGATGCAAGTGGCTATGCTCTCGGAGCAGTTCTGGTCCAAGGGGAGAGGGAAGAGGAGCACCCAGTCGAGTATGCCAGTCGCCTGCTGACCCCAGCAGAAAAGAACTATTCTACAACGGAACGAGAGGCCCTTGCAGTTGTGTGGGCTTTAAATAAGTTCCGTGGTTATATAGAAGGATTACCTGTCACTATTGTGACTGATCATCAATCCCTGAAGTGGTTGATGACTCTTAAATCACCTACAGGAAGATTAGCCCGGTGGGCATTGCAGATACAAGCATATGATCTACACATCAAGCATGCTTTTACACCAGTATATCACCCAGAGACCAATCCAGTCGAAAGAAAGAATCGTGATTTGAAGCCACAATTGGCTATACTGGTAGAAGAAGGACATCGAGTTTGGCCCCAAAAGCTGCCCAGCATAAGGTTCGCCATGAACTCGACAATTTGTTCAACAACTAATTACTCTCCAGCATACCTAACTTTTGGAAGAGAGTTACGGACACCTGATGATGTACAACATGACTTTCGTCAGATCGTGGTGTCAGAGAATTTCTTACCTGAAATTACGCCAAGACTACAACAGATGGCCCAAATGCTACAGCAAGCCGACGAGAATCAAGAACGTCGTGAAGAAAGACGCAAAATCGTCACAGACAAGGGCAGACGCCCAGATCCCCGTTATAAAAAGGGAGATCTAGTGATGGTGAAAATTCACCCACTCAGTAAAGCATCACAAGGATTTAGTGCGAAGTTAGCGCCAAGAAGAGATGGACCATACGTCATCGTCAAGTCCCATGGAGCAGCCTCCTACGAAATTGCAGCAGCAAGCAATCCTGAAGTCCCCATCGGAGTACATCATACATCGGCATTACAACGGTACCACGGAAGAGAAGCTGAAGTACCAACGCCCATAATACCTATTAGACAACGAGGACGTCCGAAGAAAATAGCATCCAAGAGGTCAGGGGAACCAGCCCTTATATTGGCAGGACAGCCTGACTTGCTATCATCAGATTCCAAACTATCAGGGGAACCTGCCACGCAACCGGCAGGACAGCCTGACTTACTACCAACCATCACCCATCGTATTCAACCTAGGAGAAAGGCAACCCATCGACTCTACAATTAGATGCTGGATCATCGTCGGGGCGCCTTCAGATCCAGAAGGGGAGATTGTAACACCACATAATTTCAACATAGCATAACAACAACATAACCTGCCAATGATGACTGACAGCCGCTGTCAAGGTACAGGAAGTACCTGATTATTTAACAGGATCATCAATAGATGTCTCATTGATGGAAGCCTCCAGAATGTTCCCGAATGTTCTAGAAACTTCTAGAACAATCCGAGCGGAAATAGATAGGCGGAGTTCAGGAACAGGTACCTCTCCCACTATCACACCGTCCACTTCCAAGGTATCCATCAGCTGTTCAGTACTGACTCAAGGGTATAAAAGACGGAGCCCGGCATACTGAAAGGCAGAATCGCGGTGGCTCTTCCAGGGCCAAGGTTTCCTACCTACCGTTACTCCATAGCTGTCTAAGAAGTACCTACTCTTGTTGCTATGAAGTGATTCTCCTTACCTACCGTTACCCTCTATAGCTGTCCAAGAAGTGCCTACTCTTGTTGCTATATGGTAACTTTCCTAATACCTACCCGCTACTCCCTGGCTGTCCGAGATGTGCCTACTCTTGGTGCCATACAGTAGTAGCGACCCTTATTACCTAGTCTCTCTCCGACTACCTCAATATCCATCTAACCTAGCCTGGAGGTGTCTTCGTTATTGTTTTACTAATAGTGTTACTTTCTTTATACAGTATTGTACCAGTTGTCAAGTGATTGTAATAAATTGTGAATTTGCTAAACAGTGTTTTGAACTCTCTCGGTGTACCCCTTCAGGAGTACACCTGGCGCCCAAATTAGTTTTAAGTGTTGACTCTCTGCATTCCCCTTCAGGGAATAATACAAGTAATATTAAGTGTTACAAAGTGAATCTGTTCACGTCAGTACGTCTTACAAGATAAAGCAAAATAAGAAATATCATAAAGCGTTTGTCTCGCTTGCACATTTTGTTGCAAATGGAGATTCTATTTCTATTTTTCTCAAGGCCATCCACTCGTTTGCGAGTGATTTAGGCCAAATGGAGGTTATTTGTGTAATATTTCTGTCTCACTCATCAATTTACTAATACGCTATGATTTTTACTAGGGCCACACAACACAGGAATGACGTGCTAATGTAGGTACATAATATAGTATTATTTCGCGACTTTTATGGACAAAATAACTATGGCTTTTGGTCAATATATGTACATAGTTCAATGCGTAATAGTTTGGTCAATATATTATCATGCGAAATATAAAAGATTTTTTTGATATACGAATTTCATATATATTTTTAATATGAAACACAAGACACGCCACTGCCTAGTACAGTATATAGTTGTGTAATCTTTAGTAAAGAATAATTGATATTATATTCTGTTGTGATGATCATAAAAAAATACTCTAGGTCAAGTACAAGTAGTATGATTATATACTCAAAGTTGTTTTAAATGTCTCCACAGTAATTTTTTTTTTTAAAATACTAGTATACTATCACGGCATATTATCCCACAAGTGGGGTAGCCAGCAGACCAGACACATGTACCTAATAAACATGCAAACTCTAGTCTCCGTGCTAACAAAAAAACATGACATTTGATGATGATGAGTAGCAAACCTCATCGCTGAATTTAAGATATGAAAATATATCAAACACCTGCTTTTTACAGGGCACTCGAAAACGTACGGAAAATATTAGGAGACCTATTCTTTACTGGGTACTCCACGGGGGGAAATTAGAATGATTATAATTTTACAGATCTAATAAAATATCAAATTAGCGTCCATCAGACAGTTGGTACATAGATAAGATAGTATATGTACCGACCAGTAGTTAGCTATTTACTCGTTCATTAGGATCGTGACCTCTGCATCGAGCAGATAATAATAATATTACTCTATACTTCATAATAATATTATACTTTACACATGAGTTAGATAATAGCATGAGAATTAAACTAGTATATACTACTACTACTATGCCATCACGGCGTGTCTCACAAGTGGTGTAGCCAGCGAACAAACTGCAAGTAATAAGCATGCAAATCGTCCTCTAACTACCAATAAAAAATAAAGCATTTAGAATGGATGAGAGAGATTTAAACTTTGAGGGACATAAACGGTTGTAATTAACTGTTGTGGAGGTTTTGGGAGAGAGTACTATACTATACTATACTATACCCTCACGCCGTGTCCCAAGTGGGGTAGGCAGAGAGAACGGAACGCCAAACAGATCTATCTTTACACACTTCCTTCGCTTCCTCCACATTCATACAGTTCCTCATACACGCACGTCGGTTCGTCTTACTCAAGACGCGGCCGTCCTTGAGAATTTGATCCACGTGATCAAGCCACGTGGTTCTCGGACGCCCGCGTTTCCTCACCCCTTCAGTAGATCTCTGAGGCCTCTCATATAAATAAAGATTTTGCACGATGAGTGTGGATGACATAGGAACTATCATTCCTGAAACATCCACAGGTAATGGAGGGGTAAGGGAGGGTACAACTGTTAATTTAGAATGAATGGCATACCTGATCGCTGAATTATTACTATAATACTGCTGTACTATCATGGCATATGCCAAAAGTGTGAAGCCAGCAGGCCAACTGAAAGTAATAAAAATGCTGATGATCTTCTCCGTTCCAACAAAACAATTAAGAAGACATTTAGGATGGGGGGGAAACTCATCGCTGACTTTAAGATGTAAAAGGAATTTATTATTTCGAACATCTGCCATTTACGGGACACTCGAAAACAAATAGAAAAGAGTAGGGGACCAATTCTTTGCCGGGTGCGCTACCAGCACAGAATAAATAAAACTACAGATTGTCATATCCGTGTCAATAAAAAAATAAGTCATTTTGGATTGGTGGCATGCCTCATCTCTGCTGGATTGTAGATGTTAATTGTCTTATACTTCAGGTTTTACGATCATTCGCCTTTAACAATACACTTGAAAACTTACGAGAGGGTGTATTATGTTTAACTAATATCTGCCTTGAACAGGGGCCGTAGACAAACCGTACTTAGCGATCGACTACTGGCGAACTTTTCGACAATCTACCTACATGTACCATATAGAGTAATTATGCGTTATTGTTGCGGTTATAGTCGAAAATTCGTTTGTAGTCGATTGCCAAGTGCATGTTTGTCTAGGGGGGCTGCACACTTGAAGGAGACCAATGCGATACTGTAAACTCTACGGAATTGTATGATACCCGGAATATACATATTATGACATAATATCTTCTTCTTCGCCCTCGCCTTTATCCCATTTACTTGGGGTCGGCTCTCCTAGTCCTCATCTTCCAAGTTTTGCGGTCCCCTGCATCCTCCGCGCGCAACTTTGCCTCCTTCATATCCCTGGCAATTGTGGACATCCAGGTGGTCACTGGTCTGCCTGGTCTTCTGGGTCCTACTTCCACGTCCATCGTCTTTTTAATCATATTATCCTGTGGTAGTCTCAAGATGTGCCCGTATTATGACATATCACACAATAAATTATTATTATTATTTTATAGCAGACATCTGTTTTTCTAATTAATGTATTAATATGCTATAATTAATTAGATAATTCAATACATTCCTATCTATATAAGCAATAAATTAATTAGTTCACAAAGACTATTCAATTGACGTAGTTGCAACTGCGTTGCAATGTGGGAAAAATGCACCGGAAAATCATAAATTTGTTTGATACCTTCATTATTGTCATTTATTGCTATAAAAATAGTTATTTTCCATACTCAAGAATAGGGAGTTTCAAACTACAACCTGCGGGCTAAATTTGGTCCGCCAGAGTCATCAATTCGGCCTGCGTAATAGCTTATTTGTGTAATGATAAATTGAATAAATAAAAAGCCTTACTTAAAATATGAAATGTAAAACATTATTACCAGCTATACCTATCTGTTTTACAAGCATTTTTGTATCTAAAGAAACGCACGTCATTATAATTCCCATGTAATTTAAGATATTTTAAGGTTGTGAGAGAAATCAGAAAGTCAATGGGGTGCCCCAGACAAAAATTGGTAAGGACAAGTGTCAAACGTATTGAAATACTTGATTTGAAGTGGCCAGAGTCCTAGAAGCAATAGTAATGAACATTAAGGATCACAGGGGGAAGTATTTTAACCACGATGGTTCCCCTACCCAACAATAGAAAAAGATGTGTGTACCTATTGATATTATGCACTTCTAAAAATGCGGGTAAACTAATTATCATTGTAGGTACATTATTATATTAAAATCTTGATTTAATTATAATATTTGATTATCATAGCATTTTATAATATTTATTACATGAATTTATCAATTTTATTGTTAGAATAATTATATAGATTTATGTGGGTAACTGAGGGCATATTGTGATAAAATATGTAGTGTATGAACTTTGTACACTGCACCTGTACATTGACCTTTGGACTTGTTTACAAGCTAAGCAAAGATAATGACTGAGTAGCAATACGCTACTGCCTATATAGGTTAGCCACCTATAGAGAATGACGCTCATTAATTGATAGAACCTTGACTTGCACTGTTAGGCTGCGTGTTTTGACAAATTGTGTTCGACAAATTATAATAGGAATTATTTATTGAATATATTGTGTAAATATAAAATCCGTGTCGTTATTCAAAAAGAACCTAATATTGTTATACTTGACCCAGTATACAATACGTGGCGCAGTTTCGGTAGTTTCACAAATAAAATATTGTCAACACGCAACAATAGTTTTTTTTCCGCGCCGAAAGTTATTGTCGGCAGTACGCGGAAATAAAGAGTGAAAGGCAGTCTACAGGAGTAGAAAGGAGGCAGGAGTCTCCAAAGCCAGATAAGCCAGCAGTTGCAGGTAGCAGCAGAGAGACAGGAGTCTCAGAAGCCAGTTGGGCAAAGTTGCAGGTAGCAGCAGGGAGACAGGAAGTCTCAGGAGCCAGATTGAGGCAAGGTGCAGGCAACATAGGGAGACAGGAGTCACCCAGTATCCAGGCGGAGCCAGTTGGTGGATCCAGGAAGCCAGGAGAGGAGAGTCTTGCTAGTCAGCCAGGCGGAGTCCATTGCAGTTGCAAGGAAATCCAGAAGACCGGGGCGATTGGAGGAGTCTCTCAAAAGTTAAGTCTTTTTTATTCTTAGTTGTTTTTGCCTGTGATTTTCCGAAATGACTTCGAGAAGTTTAGAGCCGTTTTGTCACAAGACAATGAGTTGGCCTTCTTACAGAACAAGGTGGGAGAACGCCTTATTATTAAATGATGAAAGTTGGACTGATGTGAAGAAGCGTGCTTTCTTCATAACATCGTTGTCCCAAGGCAGTTTCAAGCTACTGTCTGATCTGTGTTTTCCAGCTTCTGTGGAAAAACAGTCTTATAAAGAGTTGATTCAGTTATTTAATGGTTATTTTAAAGAGGAAAAAAGTGTATTTGAATCGCGTGAATTTTTTTTCAAGGCTACTCAAGGTCATTCGGAAAATGTTAAAGATTTTGCCTTAAGATTAAGAGAATTAAGTATAAATTGTGAGTTTGGTACTAGATTAGAAAGTAATATAAAAGATTTGTTTATAATCGGAATTAGAAATAAAGAAATTAAACAGCAGTTATTCTTGAAATGTGATAAAGATAGGGTATCTTTGAACGAAGCAGTTGCTTTGGCTTCTAGTTATGAGCACATACTAGAGAGAAAAATAGAAAAAGAGGAAGAAAATTTTGAAGAAATTAGCCAGATTTCCAGGCGAAACAATAATAGTTTCAGTAGTTCAAGTAGTACAGATACAGATTATAAGAAAAATAATCGACCGTCAAAATTTTCAAGGTTAAATTCAAATGTAAATACGAGTAGGTATAAGCATAATAAAAATGTTTCATGTTTTATTTGTAAGGGAAATCACTATAAAAGTGAATGTAAATTTAATAGAGAATTTTTTTGTAGAAAATGTAGATCTAAAGGGCATTTGAGTGAAAATTGTTATAAGATACAAGGTATTTATAATTCGCAAGACACCGAAAACGATTTTATAAAATTGAATGTAAGAATTGAGAATAAAAATGTTGAATGTATTTTAGATTCGGGAGCGAATATTAGCTGTATATCTATTCAAAAATTGCAAGAAATATTCAACGAAAATAATATAATAGAGAAGTGTAATGAAATTAATTTATCTACGTATAGCGGGCACAGTTTGAATGTGTTAGGTATTAAACATTGTAAAATAAATCATAATGGAATGGAAAAAAATATTAAATTTGTTGTAACAGAGAGCGGGAATAAAATAATATTGGGTACAGATTTTATGCGTAGGTATAATGTAGGGTACAAAGTACATAGCACGGAAGGCAGTGAATTAAACAATATTGTTGCATGTAAGCCCATTGAAAATATTCCGAATTTCAGTGCGAACGCATCGCTTGCGTGTAATGTGAAACAACAAAAATTAGATTTTGTAAATAAAAATAATAGTTTTAATTCGAAATTAATTTTAGAGAGAAGTAAAAGTGATTATACATTGGAAAAAGTTGTTAAATATGTGGAAAAAAATAATTGGCCGTGCAAAAGACAGTTAAATGAATCTATTGCGAAGTTGTTTAATGTGAAGGAACATTTGACTGTGTACAAGGATTATTTATTCTACAGAGATAGAATTGTTATTCCGGAATCAGTTAAAGGTATTGTGATAAATTATTTGTGTAAAAATTATTCAGTTATTGGGAAAATGAAATCATTTGTTAGAAGTTATTTTTATTGGGTTAATTTTAATATAGACATTGAGAATATAGTTAAGAATTTAGTGAAAAAGCGGAATAACAATGGATGTAAATGTTTAAATAGGTATAGATATGAGGAAAGGTATGTAAATGGGGAAACTTGTAAAGATAGTTCCAGGGGCTCGAAGTTTGTCTCGGGGAGGAAAAAGGAATTTAATTTGGGTACATCAGTACTTGTCAAAGATCTCAGGAGTGAAAAGATGGTTTTAGGTAAAATTGAAAAGATATTAGGAAATAGAACTTTTCTTATTAGAATCAAAGGTACTGATCAGCTCTGGAAAAGACATATGGATCGGATAGTTGTGGGATCTGTGCATTGGGATGACAGTCCCTCTGATTAGTGGTAGGAGTTTAGGTTCCCTCCCCCTGTTTGAAGGCAAAGCACTCACCGGTTCTGAATTTTTCAGGTCAGATTGGAGGCCATTGGTGAGGACAGCTGAGACCCAGGACTTAGGCTGGTAGAAGACTTCATCTGGTGGCCCTGGACGGAAGGAAGAACATGTCTGCGTGTATTTGTAATGTTTTGTTTTATATGTATAGAGTCTTGAAATACGTAGAGAACACAGTCACTCGCATTTAATTGTATAAAGATTGAATTATGTAGAATAGGAAGATTTTCAAGATTGTGAGGGGAGAGTGTAGTGTATGAACTTTGTACACTGCACCTGTACATTGACCTTTGGACTTGTTTACAAGCTAAGCAAAGATAATGACTGAGTAGCAATACGCTACTGCCTATATAGGTTAGCCACCTATAGAGAATGACGCTCATTAATTGATAGAACCTTGACTTGCACTGTTAGGCTGCGTGTTTTGACAAATTGTGTTCGACAAATTATAATAGGAATTATTTATTGAATATATTGTGTAAATATAAAATCCGTGTCGTTATTCAAAAAGAACCTAATATTGTTATACTTGACCCAGTATACAATAAAATATAATAGGTTTTTATTTCCTGGAGCGATTTCGTCTCACAATCACATATTTCGAAGTGAGAACAGAAAATCCAGTGATTCTGTGGATTCCGTAGATCACCCGGCAAAGAATTGGTCTCTCACTCTTTTACACAAGTTTTTGAGTGTCCTGTAAAGGGCAGGTGTTTGAAAAAATTAAAATATTTTACATTTTAAATTTCGCGATGAGGTTTGCCACCAATCCTTTGTCTTTTTTGTTAGCACGAAGAGTTTAAGTTTAAGAGTAAAAGTTTAAAATAGATCCAGCAGTGAAGAAAAGAAATAAGTACAGTGAAGATGCAAGTACAGTGGTACCTTGACATACGAGTGCCTCGACTTATGAGTTTTTTGAGATACGAGCCGTTGAGCGAGCGATTTTTTGCTTACAAATACGAGCTATTTAATGACACTTGCCTAACTCATTTCCGAAACATTCTGAAAGGAAGGAAGAAACAAACCTCCTTGGACATGTTTTTTTCTTAAACGGCCTACAGGTGAAAGTGAGAAAAGCATCGCGAAAAGGGCAAAGACCAGTGAAGAGAAAAGCAGTGACGAAAATGAAGCGAAAGTAACACTTTATAAATCTAGTTTAACTCTTTACATTCTCTTTTATCCTGTTTTTGTACAATATTTGTCATTTATAAATATATTTTTCTTTCATGTAACAAAAACAAAATTGTTTTAAATTTTATATATTTTATAAATACATACATACATACATACATACCATCACGCCGCTTCCCTCGCGGGGTAGGCAGAAAGGATCGAGCGCCACTTCCTTCTATCCTTGCACTAGTGATGTAACGAATATTCGCATTCGCATTCGCATTCGCGAATATTCGCATATTTCAAAGTATTCGCATTCGCATTCGCATTCGCAAAAAAATATGCGAATGTTTTGCGAATATTATTTTAGTAATAAAGTATCTGGTCTGTTCCGTGTTGGCCACATTTGTTGTATTGTTTCCTGTGTTCGTTTGCTTGATGATGTTATTATTATTAGGAGAAATATGCATTTGTGGAGATTTAATTTATATGTTTGTTTTAAGTATTACAACTGCTATGAGTATAGGGCCCTACAATAATTTTATATTCTATTTAAGGAATATTTATATCATACTACAAGGTGAACCACACTAAAGTATTCTCTCAGAATTTTCGGGGCTTGAAGACTAAGATCGAGGAGTTTAGAGCAAACTTATTTGCAAATAGTTATGATATAATTGTTCTGACGGAAGCTTGGCTAAATTGTGGCATATTTGACAGCGAACTTTTTCAAAACGAATATACAGTTTACCGCAAGGATAGGGATTTCATGTTGAGTGGTAAAAGGGATGGAGGTGGGGTCTTAATTGCTGTGGATCGGACACTAGGATATTCATCCACTCTTGTTTGGGATGATACTGGTGAAAGTTTTTTTTACCAGTATTCGTTTTTCATCGGTAACGCATGAAAAAATGCTCACCGCTACTGGGTGTAGTATATGTATATACCGCCTTCCACATCCTTAGATACTTAAAACATCTTTTTTTTAAAGTATATCTGAACGTTTAATCAGCTATTACGGCAAAACGGTTATTTGTCTTATTGGAGATTCCAATATCCCAACAATCCAATGGAAAAAAGACCCCGATGTTGATTCAATCTTTGTTCCGTATTCTTATTCGTGTCCTGTTGCGCAGTATTTGATAGAATCTATATCTTTTCTCAATATGTTTCAGTCTAACGGAGTTTATAACAGCAATCAAGTTATCTTGGATTTAGTTCTTTCAACTATTCCGTGTTCTGTTACCAGATGTGACTCTCCACTGGTTGGTAAGGATTCACACTATCCTTCACTGTTGATAGATTATGAGTTTGAAATTGCTGAGGATTTGTCTCAAAATATGATCCAGAAATTAATATACTTTAAGTCAAACTTTTCGGAAATAAATTTTGAACTACAAAGTGTTGATTGGGTCAGTGTTTTGGGAAACGGACCGGTGAATAAGATGATTGAATCTTTTTATGGTTATGTTTTGCCAATAATTGAGAAGCATACACCTACATATGAAGAGGGTGTCACCTAATAATTTTCCCAAATGGTTCTCTAATAGAATTCTGTTATTGTTTAAGAGAAGTCTAAGGCTTGGCGTAAGTTGAAGATGAACCGTAATGATTCTGACTACAATTTATTTTTTTCAACTAAGAGCTCAGTTGAAGTTGTCGCAGAATCACGATTATAGGTCTTTTATTAATAACACTGAGAAGTCACTTAAGGGCAATGTCAAGTCTTTCTTTTCATTCGTGAATTCCCTTAAAGAATCTAGAGGCTATCCAAGGGTAATGGGTGACGGTGACCAGACTTCGAGCGATCCAGAGGGGATTGCAAACTTGTTTTCGACGTTTTTTGGTTCTGTATTTTCACTGAATAATTTGCATGATTCTAATACTAAAGATGCGGAAAATATTTTAACTAACTCATGTTTATCCATGGTTAATATCTTGAAATCTGATATTCATAAACGTTTATTAGGTATAGATGAGACAAAAGGAGTTGGCCCTGATGGTCTAGCACCAATATATTAAAGAGATGTGTAAGTCATTTAACCAAACCATTGTATCTGACATTTATTAGAACACCTTGCTGCAGGAGGCAATCTAGACTATGGGACATGGAAAACCCTAAATCTACTGAGATCTGGTGTAGGAAACTGCCGCGACAATAGAGAACGATTGGGCTTCCTACAGGATGAATCCGGAGCGTGTGACTGTGGTGCAGCACAGACTATGCCACACTTGTTGGAGTGTCCATTATGCCCTGTCACTTGCACTATGGAGGATATTTTTGACGCATCTCCACCTGCTGCGCGTTTTGCGCAGTACTGAAAATCAGTTTGATGGGTATTTTTCTCTGGGTTTCGACACGATAAATAAATTAGGAGTTTACAAGAAGGATGCTTTCCATGCAAATGGAAGATGGCTAGTATTATTCCTTTGCATAAATCTGGCAGCAAATCGGACGTTCGTAACTACAGACCAATTTTAATTCTATCACCTATTTCAAAAATATTTGAGGGTATGGTTCGTGAACAAATTACTTTTTTCCTGAAGCCGTATCTTCTTGTAGAGCAGCATGGATTCATGAGTGGAAGATCGACAGTAACAAATCTGATTTTTTTTCTCAGCTATGGACAATCGTATACAGTTGGATGCCATTTATATCGGCTTTCAAAAGGCATTTGATAAAGTAGAACATCGACTTTTTTCAACTAAGGTGGATTGACTCATATATTTCTGATAGATTGATGACAGTTAAACTTAACGGTAACTCATCTGGCAGTGTCAGTGTTACATCTGGTGTCCCTCAGGGGTCTTCTTTGGGTCCTTTACTTTTCACGATATTCATAAACAACATAAAAAAGTGCTTTGACCACTCAGAGCTTCTATTATTTGCGGACGATTTAAAAATATACTGTCAAATTCAATTATTGTTTGACTATGAAATGCTTAACGAGGACTTGGAAAGACTACACGAGTACTGTAAAAGAAATAACTTGCACTTGAATCTGGAGAAGTGTAATCTGATCTCTTTTACCAAAAATAGAAACAAAATTCGATAAATTTACAATATCCATAATCATGATTTAAAAGAAGTAAATAAGATTAGAGATTTAGGTGTGCTGTTTGACTCTGAGCTTCACTTTGATGATCACGTGAACAAAATTATCGAAGAGAGCAATAAAATACTGAGATTTATTCTGAGATCTACAAAGTCATTTAGGTTATATGAATCGTATTTGTACTTGTACTTATCGTTGTTTCGCTCCAAGCTGGAGGACTGTTCCTCTGTATGGAATCCACATTTTAAAAAATATGTCGATCAAGTTGAGAGAACTCAGTCTAAATTCATTCGTTTGGTTAGGAAGAGATTGCATTATCCTGTATTTATTAAAGATTTGCCTAAATTGGAATTGTGAAGAGTTTTGCTGGATGCATGCAACCTGAGAAAAATATGCTTGTCCGAATACGATGTGCCTAATATTTTAGATAGGATTAACTTTAGAATGCTTCCTTTAACAAGATCTTGTTTTCCGTTCTACATTAAAAAAAAAACAAAAACGATTGCAGACTCAAGAAACCCTGTTTATAGAATTTTAAAGTGCCAATTACGTCAGGTTTGTGAGAAAGGAGAGTTGAGGGTAGAATAAGATGAAATAAATATTAAAAAAAATGTATATGTTTGATAAAATGTGAAGTGTTTGGGATAGTATTAATTTTTAGACTGTTTTTTAAATTTTTAAATTATTGATTTTTCTTTTATAAGAGTTTTTTTGTATTGTTATTGCATACATTAGTGAAGTGTGAATGTGTTTGTGCGAATTAGGTATGTGTGCGAAATTGGGTGAGCAGCGATTTGTAATAGGAATGGGTGATTGGATGTATTGTGAATTAATACCTATATTATGTGTAAGATTTTCTATAATTGTTTTGTGTGTTATTGCTGAAGTATGCACTGTTTCGATGTAAGACTATTGGAATGTTTTTGTCGCTTACATGTTTATATTTATATGTCTTTCATCTGTTGTGTACCATGTAAATGAAGAAACAAATCAGTAATTCGGTGAAAGTACCGGATACTTACCCGCTACATTGTGGAAAAAGGTACTGCAAGAAAATATTCTTTAAGAAAACCGAGGAGTTTTGGAATATTTCAAATTCCTATACCATTTTCAAGTCAATATTCGCATTCGCATTCGCATTCGCGAATGTCGGCATGAAATATTCGCATTCGCATTCGCATTCGCGAATATCCAAAATCAGACATTCGTTACATCACTACCTTGCACACATCTTTCGCTTCCGTCACTGTCATACAATTCCTCATGCATGCTCTCCTGTTCAACGTGCTCAACACGTGACCGTCCTGTAGGATTTGATTTAAATGATCTTGCCATTTAATCCTCGGACGTCCACGTCTCCGAGCACCATTCCTCTCAGCCAAATATATCTTCTTAGTCATTCTGTCCTCATTCATTCTTTCCACGTGCCCAAACCATCTTAACTTATTTACATTCATCCTTGTTATTACACCAACTTTCATTCCACATTCCTTTCGTATATCACTGTTACGCACACGATCTCTCAGACTTTTACCACACATCCTTCTCAACGATCTCATTTTATAAATAATTGCATGAAATAAAAGTTACATGAAATAAAATGAAGTTTAAAAAATAAATGTCAACACAATAAATAAATACATTTTTCTTATTCAAAAACACGTAACAAAAGTAACTTAGGTGACATTTTGGGGGCTGGAACGGATTAATGGCAGTTCAATTAATTTCAATGGGGAAATTTGCTTTGAGATACGAGTAATTTGAAATACGAACAAGGTTGGAGAACAAATTAAACTCGTATGTCGAGGTACCACTATTATATTTTATCCCCGATCTGATCTTGAAGATAAATGTAAGTCTAGTAAATAAATTAACGTTTTTAAGATAATTAGTAGATTTCTAGATTCTACTTCGAGAAGAAAATTAATAAATAAGTCAAAATGATTGAAGATTTTGATAATATTAACAATTAAATAAATATATATTTTTAATGTTTTTATCTCCGTGGCATTTACAGCTTTTGTAATAAATTGACTTAATTTAATATACTTGATATTATGAGCTTACGAGAAATATTAAAATGTTCTTATCGCTGACCTTAAAATCAAGGCTTTTATGTACAATACGTAGTAATAAAAATTACATATAATATGCAATAATTATTTTAAATTAAAAAATAAATAAATATGTAATGAAATCCATAAAAGTATTTATTTTATTACAACTAATGAGGAGGAAGGACTTATTTAACACAAAGAAGTCTCTTTGTGTTAAATAAGTATATTATGCTTTAGTAGGTACGTTCACAGACTACCTCACTTGTGGTAGGTACCATAATGCTATCTATTGATGTAGTACGTATTCTTCTTATCCTAATGTTGTGTTAAATGCACCCGACGTTGATCATCACTTTAGTTAATGAAAATATAGATGATGTCTAGATGTCAAAAAAGTTCATTATGCATTATTCAAATCCTATAAATACTGTTTGTCTCTATATCTTATTTCACTTTTTTACTAATCGCCTGATGATGGAGATGAGAGTCTCCGAATACTAGTACGCGAAGTTAATAAAGTCATTTGGAAGTTAACTACATATTGTGTTTTTTTTTCAATAATTATCTTCATTATGCAAGTCTATGGTAACTAAGTGCTTTCGAATGTCGCAGGATGGGATAATAGTATAGAAATCTCGTGCAGAAGAAAAAAATATAATTAATAACAGTCAAAAATACGTTTTTAAATTTTACTATCACTTTAGTGGCCCGAGTACACTTACCAAACTGTTTTTTACTATGATTACTTATATCGAGTTTTCACAAAATATAGGTATATAATGAGTTACAATCCATTGGTCTGCAACGATTTTGGACTTTCTTCTCCACTCCTCCCTATTCTCAGCCAGTCTCTTCAACTCCATGTATGAGCCACAGCTCATGTCCCTCTTCAGTTGGTCCATATAGGCGTCTCTCGGTCGGCCATTTGTGCCTTCGGTCCTACCCTCTGCGATTGCGATGAGCAGTCCTGGGTGCCTGATGTTGTGGCCAATCCAATTAGCTCGTTGTTGGCAGATTCTTTTGAGGAGTTGCCTTTTTTCGCCAACCCTGGTTAACACTTCTTCGTTTTCGACGTGTTCCGACCAATGAATTTTGTGCAGAATTATGTCAGGATATTATTGTAGACACTTTACTTACCTAACTGTATGACATAATATTGTTTATTTTGATTGAATATGATAAATTATAATATAACACTGTATACTTATACGTATTATATTACAATGTTCTACATACAGTATTACGTATGTAGGTATAGTGAATGCGTGACTCAGTCTCAGGAATGCAGTCTCATAAACTACATTGTATATTATATAGGTGTCTGTAATAACTCCATACAAAAATATACAACATTCCCTTTCGTCGGTAGCCTCGGCGGTTGAGTCTCGGCCTCATGTGCATGAGGTTCGCGGTTTGATCCCATCAGGTGCCGGGAAACTCCCCTTTCACGACACAAGCTTTTAGCTTACTGTGAAAGGTGTACAAGGTTGTATTTAGGTTTATAACAAAAACCCAAATACATCTTTTTTAATGTGGATTGAAGGTTTTAATGGCGATCTTTATTATCTGGTTGTTGTTTTTCAGGTTTGCAATGTCAATGAAATAAGGATATGAAATGAAGATGGGGCCAGCATGTGCACCGAAACGTCGACAAAATAAAACTAGACATGGCAACCCCGAACAACAACCACATCTTTAAAAAAAAAACAAAATATGTATTGGTAACGGGATGTTTGCAAACAGTGTAATCAAACTTTATATACTTCCTGATAATCAAAATTTAGCTAAAGGGGGTGTGTAGTAAGTATCCTAGGTATTTCCTCCAGAAATGCCCATTGTCTATTGTTAAGGGGCCCCTTTAGCAAAAACGATAAAACATTCAATTTTCAACAAGTTTGGTACACAAACTTTTAAAACTTGTTGACCCTACGAACTTTTTGATTTGATAAAATATGAAAACAAATATTAATTACCAATATCAAACTTAAACTTTAAAAAAAAACTCGATTTTAGCTTTATAGTATTCGTTTATAAAAAAGCATATTTCTAAAAATCGAATTCGAGGGTGTGTTTGGTACATAAATGCACGATAATCCTACAATTTTCATATATTTATTTTAATATTGAGAATATTTAGATAGTTATTACAATTATAGAACAAAAAAAACTTCTTTTTTTTTCATTTTTTCATGGATATTGACCGACTTAAAAAATATTTTTTTTGATAAAATTTCTCATATTTTGAAACCAAAAATCACCACATGAACTCAATTTTTTGTATACTAAAAAAAGTTTGCTAAAATCTATAGTATTTATATGCTTGATATGACGAATAAAAAATATATATTTATCGCATATAATTTGTATTTTGATATAATAAAGAGTACCTAAATGTATCTCGTCAGTCTGCGATTTATTTATTTTTTAGTAAAAGACTAATATTGGTAAAAAATATTTGATTTTTTATTTTATCAAATCAATATGTACGCAAGGGTCAACAAGTTTTGGCAGTTTTTCTATCAAATTTGTTGAAAATAGAATATTTTACCGTTTTTGCTAAACGGGGCCCTTAAGTACTGCTATCGAAAGCTCTGTTAAATTTTTCAATTCACATGCTTGTCATTGTTATTGTTGACAATATCTTCTGTTTTCTGTCCTCTCTACACAGCCTCTAGTTCATGATTCAAAATTTATTTTGTTTTTTAATACTTTGCTACTGTCTGAGCTTGTTAAATTATTTGTACTTGATTTACTGCAAGGATCATTATAGGTTATGTTGTATACAATAATGCTTTATTATATGTGTACGTATTAATATTAAAAATAAGTAGGTAACTATATAGGGCTTTACTGCATTCCACATCTCACTAAGCGATTAGATTTATATTATGTAGATCCATATATCGTCAGTATACAAAAGAAACCAACTAAGTCCATTTTTGGAAGTATTGAGTTATTTATACCACTCGATAGAGTTTCAAATTCTCTATCGTTTGGTGTATCACACTGTACTCGTATAATCAACATTTGGAAGGTTATTACAGTTTTTCAATTTGAATTAAGTCACAAATTCAAAAATATCTACAGGAGAAACGCATTAACATCAGTAGTGCGTTTCTCTTGTAGATAATTCATTATTCACGGACTTAGTGCGTTTCTCCATCGTTTATTGGTACTTTGAATGCATCATAATTTTGTGGACATTAGCTTTGTAGGTACTGACGTTTAACTATTATTTTTGTCATACCTTGAGCGCCCTTGAGGTGGATTTTTTTCACAAAACGGCGCTTTACAAATCATCCAAATAATAATAATAATACCTACATGATTTTTTGTTAATAAAAAGCAAAGTCATAAAATAAGCAGTCAAACTATGTATAATGTGGTACGTAGGTGAATATTTTTGTGTTAAAAGATAATCTGATAAATTCTGTCAAATTATTAGTAATGAATTAATCATACATAATATTGTAAACAGTTAATTGAAGAGATCAATGAAAATCTCGCAATTGCATGTCACGCTACAAGTTTGTGTTTATTTTTATGTAATATATACCTATTAAATAAAAAATAAACACATTGTAATTAAAAAAACATATTATAACATAAGTGTTTTAAGTTGCACATATAGGTTTTCTGATAAACATTGTTGGTAGCGTGTCAGTTTTAAGACATGAATGAATGAATGCTGTATGCATGCAAACGGAAAGAGCAAACATGAGTAAAAGATGGAAACATGCAGATGAATCCAACTGGAAAAAAACGTCGAAAAGAAAAAAAGAAACATGGGTGTTGCGTACGTAAGCTCCAAAGGGAAAAAACAATTACCAAAAATCCCAAAGCCCATTAACTGCAGTAATTGTCGATACAAGTGCTCAACAAAGTTCTCTGAGGATGAAAGAAAAGCCCTATGTTCCAAGTACAGGGATTTGCCGTTTGAGCGGCAAAAAGATTTTATTTTATGGAACGTGGATTTTATTTTATTGAATGTGCCAAAAAGAAGAAGACAAAGAAAGGCAGAATGTTCTGGGATAAGAAGCGAATCACGGAAATATAATTTCATTAATAATAGAGGAGTGAAAGTCAGAGTGTGCCAGTCTTTTTTTTTTAAAACACTGTGCATTTCCAATCACCCAGTTATTCATGCGTTTAAAAATGTAGGTAACAGTAGACAATACGAGGGCAAGGATAAAAGAGGCCAAAATATTTCGGGAAATAAAACGTCCAACTCAATGCTGGATATTGTGATGGAACACATCAATAGCTTTCCAGTTATGGAAAGCCAATACTCCAGAAAATCAACAAAACACCAGTACCTACAACCCAATCTTTCATTTAGCAAGATGTATTCCCTGTATAAAGAGAAATGCTCACAGGACAATCAAGAGTTTGTGAGTGAAATCACATACAGGCGAATATTTGGCACAAAATTTAATCTCTCTTTTTTCACCCCAAAGAAAGATCAATGCATGGTATGTAACCATTATGAAAAGGCTTCCCCCGAAGAAAAAACAAAAATTGAGGATTCCTACAGAGAGCATCTAGAGAGAAAAACGCAATCGATGCTTGAGAAAGAAAAGGACAAGAAAAGGGCGTGTGATGATAAGGAGTTTAAAAGTATAACATGCGATTTACAAAGTGTGCTCCAAATTCCTTCTTCGTCAGTTAGTCTTGTGTACTAATTGCGTAAAATCAACCTATATAATTTTACAATATACGAAGCAAGTCCACCAAACGGCGCTTATTGCTACTTCTGGACAGAGTTAAATGGAAAGCGAGGGAGCTCAGAAATTGGAACGTGCTTATCATTTTATTTAAATTCTTTGTCCGCAGATGTCAAACACCTCACCATATTTTCCGATACATGTGGGGGTCAGAACAGAAATATATAAATTGCCATTCTGCTATTACACACTGCTGTCACATACCCAACATTAAACACTATTGAGCAAAAGTTTTTAGAATCTGGTCATTCATTCATGGAAGTGGATTCAATGCACAGCGCAATTGAAAAAGCGAAAAAGCATGTGGATATTTACAGTGTACACGAAATGCAAAACATCTTTAAAGTTGCCAGATCAGCAGCGAAAGGGAAACCTCCATATAATACGCGGGAACTATTATTCAGTGACTTCTTGGACTTAAAAAAATTAGTGCAAAATACAGTCACAAATAGGAGAAATGATGACGATGGCAACGATGTAAATTGGTTAAGAATCAAGTGCTTGCGGTATGAAAAAAGTTTACCAGATACAATTCAATACAAATATGGTTACGGTGAGGATTTCAAACGAATTTGTATAAATTCAAAACGAAGGAAACGCTCGCAGCACACGACCCTTAGAGAAACTCCTATAACACCGCTGTACGACATAAATATACCCATCAGCGTCCAGAAAAAAAATGATCTGTTTAAGTTGTGCAGACAAAATATAGTTCCTCCATGGTACCAAAATCTTCCCACATCATTTTCTGCGAGGGATACAGTTATGGTGAATGATGTGTCTGAAGACGATGATGATTGACAAGGAGCCAGGTTTATGTATGTCTTTGAAATTATTGTTTAATATAATTTATATACAAGTTCTATTAATAAAGTGTGTTTATAAAAAAAACAGAATTATTCAACCTATTTACACTTAAAATAAATTACTAATTCACCAACCTGACGCTTTTGACAGCTATCGATTGATTCTCAACAAACGATAGAGCAGTGAAGGTATGTAGAGCCCAAAGGGAATGAAAAACATTTTCACCATAAAACCGTTTAGCATTCTTGTAGTAGCAACCTTATTGTGATCCTCCTAACCCAACCGTAAATTAACCAAATCATCATTATCATACTTCACAAATCAAAGCTCTCCTTACAAGAGAAGAAATTATACGTGAAGTTATATCATAAACCAGAGCTTTCTCTACAAGAGAAACAAACTAAGTCCCTTTTATAGCAACTAAGTCTATGCATCAGGAATTTTCATTACAGGAGAAATGCACTAAATCTATTTTATCAAGAGAAACCAATCAAGTCCACCTGATTTGGTATTGTTTTACTATTTTGAGTCAGAAGAGTAAAATTTAATGTCTTAATTTCTTCATGAATTAGAAGTACATTGTTTTATCTTTGTCTTGTGAAAAAATGGAGTCTGTATATGCATTTGTTTAGATTCTACAATGAAAAAACGAACACTTAAAACTTTAAAATCAAATATCTCAAAATGTGATTTTTGGACTTAGTTGGTTTCTCATGTACACCGACGATATTAAGTATATGGACGGACATAAACAGTTCAGAGTCTTTTCAAAACCAGCAACTAACTGACAGAATGTATGTATATATCGTCGCCATCAGAGAATTGAATTAGCCAGTTAAATAAATTCCTAACACTGGAAGACCCACCGACCACCCGGATACTGGAGAAGTCGGTCAATTCTACTATAGGTTATCCAATATAGTATCCAGTTAGAATGTCCAGAAATAGAATAATATCCAGTATCGATGATCATTGTTGTATTTTATTTTATTTATTTTATTTTTATTTTTACAATATTAAAGAATCAAACAGTCATAACATAATATGTTAACAATTAATACACTCAACATGTGGACCAGCGAAGATTCCACTCTTACCAGAAATGTCTTAGTCTTGAGAAAAAAAGCAATAGTTAAAATTTTCTTAAAAAGTCAAAGTAAATTTAAAAACAATAATAATACAATATTTAAAAATAATACAAAAATATAAAAGTAACAAATCCCAAAATACTAGAAATCAGTCTTTCAGTCTCATTAGTCTTGAGAAAAAAAGTATTTATTTTTATTATCTTTCACTGTACACCGTTACAAGATATCATGGGGCATCCAGATATGAGATGGGAGAGGGGTACAAGTATATTTATAATATAATTTGTATATTTGTAATTATTTATTCCTGTACATAGTCGAATATTTCATGACATATTTATCGTATTCTAATTTCTATACTAGCAAATTTGTCCACACGGGAAGTGCCTAGGTACCTCTCGTGTGTGGAATATTTTATCTACATTCCTTCGATGTCCCTCTATAGCCGAGGGAAGCAAACAAATATAACGGGACAATAAAATAACACAAAAAAAGTATTTTAAAAGGTAGTACAAGTTATACAAATGATAATTAATATGTTCAAAATTATAATAATATTCAAAAACACTGATTTGAATTTCCAAAAAATTATGAATGACTGGGCAGTGGGCGGTTATAGTTACACGCCGGGATTTAAGTCGAATATTTTAACGCAACATTTATTAATCCTAGCGCCACAGGAAAATAAATTTCAACAATCGGGCTAGAAGGGGTGTGAGGAAGCGCGAGCGTCCGAGAACCACGTGACTTGATCACATGGATCAAATTCTCAAGGACGGCCGTGTGTTGAGTAAGAGAAACCGACGTGCGTGTCAGAGAAATTTTATGAATGTGGAGGAAGCGATGGTGGTGTACGTAAAGATTCTCTGCCTACCCCACTTGGGACACGGCGTGAGGGTATAGTTTGCTGGCTGCCCAACTTGCGAAGTACGGCGTCATGGTATAATTATTGCTTGAATAAATAAATATAAAATCCCGTGGAGCACCCGGTAAAGAATTGGTCTCACACTCTTCTCCGTAAGTTTTCGAGTGTCCTGTAAAAGGCAGGTGTTCGAAAAAAATAAGACATTTTACATCTTAAATTCGGCGATGAGGTTTGCCACCCATCCTGAATGTCTTGATTTTATATTGGCACGAAGAGGACAGTTTGCATGTTTCTTACATGCAGCTGATCTGCTGGCTACCCCACTTGTGGGATATGCCGCGATGGTATAGTTAGTATAGTTAGTTATAAATAAATAAATAATAAACAATGAATGCATCAGCATTGTATAAATAGCCAGATGACAAACAAAACAGTCATTATCTTTTGTTTTTAAAATAGTAGGTATATTTTTTTCCAAATTTGCGCATCGCAATAAAATAGTTTACACACAGCAAAGCAAATACTAGTAAACATGAAACAGGTATAATATAAATTTGATAATTATGTGCCTAATCAATGACTTTAATTTAATAAAGATTAGAAACTCAATCTAGTAATGCAACCAATGAAATTTTGCGACCAATATAATTTTACATCAAACGGTTGGTGGTCCAAATAGATACGTTCATAATATCTCCCTCGAGTCTCTCATTGTAGATGCATTTATAAAAATATCTTACTATTGATTAATATTATATTGATGGCCCATATATAAGAAATGCACCTTCTTACGACAAACACCACAGCTCGTTTATATTATGTTGATATATGTACACTTCTAGTATGGCTCTGTATGTACACAATCAAGTTAGGTACATGTTTAGACAGATATAAAGTTGGTCAGTTTCGTTAGAATATTTATTGCAGGGAATTTAATGTGATATTGATGGTTTAGTTTCAACTGTAGGTATGTTTGTATTTTTGAAGTTGTTTTGTGTATGATTGTATTGAATAGTTTTTATGTTTTATTGCAATTTTTCTATCAGCTTTGTTGTTATACAATAGGCTCTCATTCCGTAAAATGTATCAAATAAATAAATAATATTTTTGTGTTGCAGACTTGAAGTACATTCATATATATTTTTTTGAAAGGTTTTTATTTGGCATTTCAAATGTAAAGAATGTCCTATACTTCAGCATTAGTAGGAAAGAGATTATCACCATCATCTTAATGTTATGGAGTGAAACAGCATATTATTATTACCTACTATTATCATTAATTTTGTAACATAATTTTACAACAAATTTGTACTGCGTTACCAGTGTATTAAGTCTATGTTGCTAATGCTGTATATATGAATCTGCGCAGGTAATAATTATCATATCCAAAAAAAATACTACTTATTATCATTGTTTTAACGTAAGAGATAAAGGACATTAAGTGCAAATTTAATATTTTATGATTGATTTATCTTCTTCACTCTATCTCATCACATTGCATTACACATAACCAATACAAAGAAAATACAACTCGTCCTAAATTCCTCACAGTGGTATGAAAATAAGAGATTCAGGATTGATGGCATTATAGCTAAATTGAAGTTTAAACAGAGAAAAATACAATATCAATACAATTAAAATAAATGAGTACCTAGAGACTTTTATATTTTCTAATGATGTCTTGAAATTATCCAACAAATAAAAATATCAATAATATGCAGCTAGAATTAAGATTGGAAAGCTAACCGAATGACCTGTGATCATCAATGAATATAAAAAAGGTTGAAAAAGACGATTACATGATTTTTTTAAGTATTATTTTGTTTTGTGATTTTTTCTTTTTTTGCTTTTGCTTTGTTTTTTCCTGCTGAGATCGCCTTAGCCAATAGCTTTTATGGTCTCAGTGCATGGTGACATTTTTAAAATAATAATAATAACTACAAGAACTTGTAAACTCAAAAATGTATTACTTATAATTAGTGATGTGAAAAGAGAAAATTCTCCAAAGAAATTTCTCGAGAACGAGAAATTTCTCCTCTGATGCAAGAGAAATTTCTCTCAATAATTTTTCTTAGTGGTATTTTGACCTTACGCCCAGTACATTTTGCTGCCAATCTGATTGATCCCAAAATTTTTGGGGCTGATTAAGGCCCAAATCAGAGGTTATTAACACTTTTTTCCATGTAGGTACGTACCTGCAATTTTTTTTAAACTTAAATATGGGCATGTGGGGTGTCAAAGATCAAGATTTTTCTCAGTTATTAGCACTTTTTACTATGTAGGCACCTAACATTTTTTTGTTTCCATAATTAATTGAAGCCATTATGGTGATAAATTGTCTCAAAATTTGTACATTGTTATTGATTGACTAAACAAAGTATTTTTTATTATTAAACTGTTAAATAAAAAACAAAAAAAAATTCTCCGAAATTTCTCGGTAAATTTCTCGAAAAATTATTTCTTGAGAATTCCACAACACTACTTATAATTATGCAATATAGGGAGGAATGGAGAAAAAATCCAAGCTCGTTGCAGACCCAAAATATATTTTTTGGTGAAATGAAGTATCGTAAAATATTTAGGATAATAACTATTTTTTTTTTTGTTTGTTTTTTTGGGTTTGAACACAATGCGCAGATGGCAAAACCTATCAAATATCTCAATTGGAGAGCTACATTTACACAATATAACGTTGTACAAAATTGTTGAAGAAGTAAAGAGAGCGTCCCAATACTTACGAATTGGCCCAAGGCTGGCTTGAGTGATCACTTTCTATGTCCATGGACAACGTTAACTAAGTAATTCCGCCATAATCACTGTCAAAATCTTCCAATCGAGAAGCCGGCCGTATGTTGAGTAAGAGAAATCAAGAAAGGAATGTAGAAGAAGCGAAAGAAGTATGTAAGGATAGATCTCTATGGTGTTCCGTTCTCTCTGCATACCTCACTTGGGACACGACGTGAGGGTTTAGTTAGTATTACTGTATAATATGTAAGTATAAATATATTGGTAATATAGTTACAGATTATAGTTTGTTTTGATTAGATCACCTGTAATTTTACGTGTTGTGATTATGTTAGTTGTTTTGTACTATTTATAGATCTATGGTAATAACGATAATAGTATGCTATAATATCAAAAATCCAACGTAAATAACATAGTTGGTACATAGCTACATATTAATATTTTATGTGTATTTACTGTACACGCTTAATTATAATTATTCGTGTAAGTATTGTATGTTGTGTCAAAACAACACAGTTCTCTGTAATGTAATTATTGTCAATATATTTACTAAAATATATACATTACTATGTAAGTCCTACATTGAGGATCTCATCATCCGGCTAACGTGAAGTTATTTTTACGTTAGCCGGATGATGAGAGCTGAAGCACTTGAAAGCCGTTTCGCTATTATTAATAAGGTCAATGTGGAATTGCATGACTGTGGAGGAGGCGAAAGAAGTACGTAAGGACAGATCTAATTGGCGTTCCGTTCTCTCTGCCTACCCCACTTGGGATACGGTGTGAGGGAATAGATAGATAGATATAGATAGATAATGTGGAAGTATTAAATATACATATAAGTAGTACCTAATGCAGAACTTCAACTAAATCGCCTACAAATGGCATTTAATGGCGATGTAAGGCTAATTTTCCGCGAGGATAAGTGTTGTCACATCACTCCTTTGCTGGAAAAGTTGTACTAGTTAAGAGTAGGTGAAAGGGTCCAATACAAACTGTGACTTATAGTCTACAAGGCTTTGAACAACATGGCAGTTGGTACCTCAAGAACAAAGCAAACAAGTCCCGCTTCTATTCTATGATAGGGCTTTTGCCGTCGCTGGACAGAATCCCCGAGGACCTTCGTAAAAACCAAACAATAACATCATTCAGGAGCAAGTTGAAGACATCGCTCTTCCAACATAGTTTCTCGCGCCCTTGAGATGGATGCTCTATTGAACGGCGCCGAATTAATCATCCAACATACAATAAGTGTTTTATTTTAATTCATTTAACATGAACTTCCACCGAGTATCGTCGGTCGATAGTATTAATTATGAAATCAAAATATTACATAAGTTAACGTAGTACACATTTCATATCAAATACTTAGGAATAGCACCTACCTATAATAAAAAAAAGCATAAAGTAACTCGCTCGGTTAAATTGTAGACATGTACTTACACACAAAACGTAATACGCCACGTAGGTACCTACACAAAATGTACCTACGTAGGATGTATAATCTTTTATATCGGTTAGTAGGTACAAAATGCTGGCCCCATAGCGGGTGAGTCATCCCAGTAGCGCAGAGTAAATTCTAAGAATTCTCTCAACATTTTTCCAAGAAATATCGCTTAGTAATCCCTACAATTCTATGGATTAGGCTTTATTATAATATAATAATATATTATATTCTCTGCCTAATTTATTATTTGATGTTTTACATTAATAATAATGTACTAATAGTATTTATAGTAATTTGCTTTTGAATATTAATTCGAATGCCAAACTATGATTCACCGACAACTGTCAATTTTAATATTGTTCCCGCCAAAAAGTGTTCGGATGTTTTTATAATAATAATAATATAATTATGTAATCGATTTAAATCCAAGGTGAAAGCTTTGTAACAATTAGGTTTCCCGCACTTTTCTGCATGTTTTCCAGTTTCATGGCAAAAGCCTAAAAAAGGCGTTTTTTTTTTTTAAGATATATCTGGGTTTTGTTATAAACCCAAATACAACCTTATACACCTTTCACAGTAAGCTAAATGCTTGTGTCGTGAAAGGGGAGTTTTGCCGGCACCTGGGATCGAACCGCAGACCCTTATTGTTTATTATTATTTTAATACAGAGTGTTGTGCGGATATATTGCTTGTAAATAATGTTGAGATGCAAAGTTGGAATGGTTTGAACACGTAGAGCCAGAGGATGAAGAAGAGACGACCGACTATCCAGTTTTATAGACCTACAACTATAGAAATTTTTCATAACATAGGTTTTTGCGTTTTTACACGTAGAAAGTGATAAGCCGATATGTATTTGTTTTTAGCTTTCGGCAGACCGCCATACATTACTGTTTAAAAACATTAACAATATTAACATGACATCATTAGGTACCTATATCTCAGAATGTTTGAAATTTCGAGTTGTTGATTTATGGAACTAGAGCGAGTCAAATATCTGCGGAAGAGGGATGTGAAAAAACGCGGACGTCCGAGAACTACGTGGCTGGAACACGTGGATCAAATTCTCAAGGATGGCCGCGGGATATGGCTTGGGATATAGCGTTAGAATAAAGATAGAAAGAAAATGTAATAATAAGTCAATAAAGATGTAGCATGTTATCTACAAGCTTTTATCAAAACAGTCGTGGATGTAATGTCCTAGAATTGACAAATGTACCTACAGTATCCTTGAGGTGCTTTGACACGTAAACAACACTTAAAATGTTGTCCAATAATTATAATACTGATTTAGATAATGGATATAACCTAATACCTAAGTAGATTATTACCTAAATCTATTTCAAATACATCTAGAAAGACAAGTTAATAGGTTTTGGTACCCACGTACCCAGATACATGCACTTTTCTCAACTTTCATGGATTCATAAGTAAAACAAAATGTTACGTACATAACTTTTTTAAAAGGATCTTACATTTTTAAAGTATTGAAATGAAATATATTTTTCCTACTTATATAATGAATAAATTAATTACATACGTTTTTGAGTATACTGATTTTTATTCAATCTGCGATTATCCTCTTAAGACCCAAACACAAAAGATACTTATTTCAAAAGTGAAATGTTGATTTTTTGAGAGTATAGGGCACAAATAAAACACATTTGTAGAAAAAAATTTTTTTTTTTTATATGGAGCAAGAATATCGATGGTACACATATGTGCACCTCAGGTCTCAAGTAATAAAAAAAAGTTAATATGAAAGTAGATAATTATTGAACCGTGTGATACTTTTTAAAGCAATTATTTTTCAATACACAAAGATAAACGTTGCATTTTGCTGCATTTTATTCTACAGCGTGAATTGCAGCCTTCAAACCTGCATTTTGAGGCAAAATTATCGTTCTGATATTCCGGAAAATGACCTGTGTTATCGTACCGGGTTTCCGAAATGGGTTGTGGTATGACGCACCTTTGCCTCTTTTTTGCTGGTTGCTGGTTCTCATCGATTTCCAGAAGAGCTTGTGAGGAAGATCTTGTTGTATTACAAGAGCTTCCTACAAATGACTTATCAATTCTTCCGCCTTCGTATTTTATCATTGCTGTAGCAATTTTTAGGCGATACTCCATTAGCCCAAGTTGGTCTTTTCGAGGAATATTTTCTCTCTTACAACATCTTACATAAACCAACCAACAATTTACAATGGCTAGGTCAACAAAGTGGCTAAAACAACGAACTGGACATTTTCTTGTGCGCATCGATGTTCTGTAATAGGCAATTAACCTATCACACAAATCAATTCCTCCCATGGCAGAGTTATACATTTTAATAACCGCTGGTTGGTCCACATCTATTTTCCTTTTCGCCCCCTTGTCCCATCTTTTACATTGTCCAGCAGGAGAACTTCCAACACACGTGGAAAGCATAGTTACAGATTTTGTGTCCTTCCACTTCAAGACACACACTTTGTCATCTTGCCGTACCCATTCGTCCCATTCACCACGTTGCAATTCTTTATCACTTTTAAATTTTTTTTGTACGTCTCCAATTCGGTTGACCATAACTGTGCCAACTAAATATATGTCATTTTTTTTATTTAAAAAATTTGCCAATTTGAGACTAGTAAAAAATCGGTCCGTATATAAAATTGTTTCATTAGAAACAGTACGACACATCATTTTTACTATTCCTGCACCAAGTCCAAGCTCCTTCATATCTTGTACATTTACTGTATTGGATCCTGTGTAAATCTGGAAATCCAATACTAAAAACCATCAGTAGCGGCAAGAACAAATTTTTTTTAACCCAGTGGATTTGGTTTAGATGGAACGTATTGCCTCTGCTCACATCGACCAGAAAACGGTATCATCTGTTCGTCTACAGACAGATGTTTTGATCGAGGCAATGAATGACATTTTTTAATTATTGGAGTCAAAACAGATCTTATCTTCCAAAGCTTATCATCAGTTTTTGAATCTAAGTTATCAGCAAAATGTAAATGGTTTCTCAATTCAAAAAAACGAAGACGAGGCATTGCCTCTTTTATGAGAGAAACTGAGAGACCATCTCTCCAATACAAACGGGCTTGCGGATATTTCAGCGTACCCATAAGCACTTGCATTCCCGTAAATTTTATAATTTCTTCTGGTGAAGTTAAAACACTTTTGTGGTTTCTCACTTGTACAGAATATAGATTTGTTTGGTCAGATACCAGTTTCCAAAAGTCTTTGTCAAAATATTCAAAAAAAGAAAATAAAACGTTGTCTGATGACGAACCAACACACTCTAAAACATCCGTTGTCAAGTTTTTTTCTGGCATAACTTTGTTGAACCAACGCAGCCGTTGAAGATCTACTTCAATTGGTTCCATGTCTTCAACAGGTTCCTCAGGTAAATGTGGCAAAGGTGGGTCTTCAATGTAAGGTAAAACAAACATGGAGTCATCTTCATCATCCGATACATCGACGTCACTATTGTTCAGCAAATCATCAAGTTCTTCATTAGAAAGAATGTTACCTAAAAATTGACATTTTATTATATTTACTAGTATTTTGTGTTATCTAGAATAAAAAAAATCACTATTAACTAATCTGTTTTCTACAAACACAAGTGGATTTATACTTTTTCCATAATTAGATTAATTTAGTAACACTTTTCGATATTAACACAAACATATTACTGCATACTATGGGTGTCGTGTTACTACACAGTTGAAACCTGAGGTGCACATATGTGTACCTCAACTTTACATCAGTATTACAGACTAATAATCGTAAATTCATTCAAAACTAAATCATAACTGTAAAGGTATGTCTGTTCACATCATATTTCACTAAAAATAATAAATAAATCATAATAAAACAAAAACTTACCTCTAACGCAACGACTCGAGGCAGCCATTTTGAAAAAAAATCCCAACACACTGATTAAAATGATTGTTTTAACGAGATGAGAGCGCTAATGCTGCACTCTGTGGGCATATACCGTAACTAGGATATCTTCTTATTGATACAAACAAGAAAGTTTACGCAAAAATCGATAGATGGGCGTATATTTTGATTTTTTGTGAAGGTACACATATGTGTACCCAGGGTCTTAAGAGGTTATAATATTTATATGCTATTTCTATTATAAAATTGTGTAGTTACTGCCATCTACCGAAAATTTTCAACAGCAGCGAGAACAATACTTTTACGTTTTTTAAACAGATGTGTTTTATTGCGTTATTTGTAAAATGTTGTAACAAAAAATATTAAAAATGTTTTATAAATACTAGATAACAAATATTTTTTTATGAAATAATTTAATGGTATTAATACGTTTAAGAGAAATTATTTTCATATCTTTATACTTGCTTACAGAATAATGAATATTATAATGAAAATTAAAATTGAATGCCCTCGGGTATTTTTGAGATTTTTATCGAGATACGTCATTAAACTTATTTATTCTAAATAAAAATGTTTTTTTTTAATTGTTTTCTCGATCAAGATGACTAATTTTTGATAATTAAAATAAAAGTATCTATTTAAATTTTAATGATATTGGTTAGGTGATGTTAGCAGCCATAAAATAATTTAATAGTATAGCAACTTAAAAGTCGATAACCGGATATAGTAACGTGTGTGGCAATACAAGTTTTCCTCACTTGACTCGTTCATTTCGCATTTGCTGACTTGAATAACCGGAGACAGGACCAAGATGGGTGGTGGATTAGCTGATCCTGTTGCTTTCGCAAAAGATTTCCTCGCTGGAGGTATCTCTGCCGCCGTCTCCAAAACTGTCGTCGCCCCCATCGAGCGAGTAAAACTACTACTCCAGGTCCAGCATGTCTCCAAGCAGCTCACGGAGGATCAGCGCTACAAAGGTATCGTCGATGCCTTTATTCGCATCCCCAAGGAGCAGGGAATGATCTCCTTTTGGAGAGGAAACCTTGCCAACGTCATCCGTTACTTCCCCACCCAGGCGTTGAACTTCGCCTTCAAGGACAAGTACAAGCAGGTGTTCCTCGGTGGTGTGGACAAGAGAACCCAGTTCTGGCGCTACTTTGCTGGTAACTTGGCCTCAGGAGGCGCCGCCGGAGCCACTTCCCTCTGTTTCGTGTACCCCCTGGATTTCGCTCGTACCAGATTGGCCGCTGACGTAGGAAAAGGAGCTGGTGAACGTGAGTTCAGCGGCCTTGGCAACTGTCTCACAAAAATCTTCAAATCTGATGGTCTGGCAGGTCTATACAGAGGTTTCGGAGTGTCCGTACAAGGTATCATCATCTACAGAGCCGCCTACTTTGGATTCTATGACACAGCCAGAGGTATGTTGCCAGACCCCAAGAGCACCCCCATTGTGATCAGCTGGGCCATCGCTCAGACAGTAACAACCATCGCAGGTATTGTCTCATATCCATTCGACACCGTGAGAAGGCGTATGATGATGCAGTCTGGCCGTGCTAAGGCTGATATCCTCTACAAGGGCACACTCCACTGCTGGGCCACCATCGCCAAGCAAGAAGGATCTAAGGCCTTCTTCAAGGGAGCTCTCTCCAACGTGCTGAGAGGCACAGGAGGAGCTTTCGTATTGGTCCTCTACGATGAGATCAAGAACTTACTATAAGTACACATATAAAATAATGAATGTTATAATTAATTAAAATAGTTTGAAATTATTGTTGACAAAAATATCTTTGCTGAGTTTTGTGTTGTAGACCATGCGAGTCCGGTACAGTGAAAACTGAAAGTGTGTTATGTAATATAATGCCTCGCCTCGTCATGTTTTGTCTCCTTAGTGCCCCTTGGCTCTCACACAATCTCATATTCACACCTCTTATTGAAATGCTATCATACACCTCTTGTATTATTTTATAATTTATATTTTTGTGAAGATGTTTTTATTTTTATATCCATTTATTTTGCGACATAGTATTCTACCAATTACTATTTGATTTCCACTACATAAGCATTTATTTTGTAAGCTTAGTATATTTTTGTTGACTTTATAAGTTATGTATAGGAGGATATTACATAAAATAATAATTGAAAATTGTTATGTACGTATGCAAACGCAAGGGAGTTGTAACGATGTAAATGATATCTCGATATTGCGAAGATCAATAAACGCTCTAGGGAAGAAAATTACATCTTTTAATTATAACAACCAATCCTTTCAAATATCCTATCAATCATGAAATAAATCTGAGGCCCTGGAACCCTATCTAGCATTGATGTTAATAGAAGACAAGGAACACAAAAGTCCAAGAAATTGTTTCTATTCTAAAGCTATCCAAACAGATGTTTTGATAACAGTAGAAAGCATGTTTGCTTGTTGCAAAAGTAAATGTGCATTTTTTACTATCATGTGGCATAGCATACATAATACAATCATTCAATTCCAAGAATTAGGGGCAAGGTCCTTTTGTAACCGAGTTAATTGTTCTCAATACAATACCGGATTTTTTACATATCTTATCCTCATAATTTGAGCCTATCTAGCATTGCAAATGTCTGAAATTCTACAATTTATTATAAATTTTTGTAGTTATGTAAGCAAAAATCCATTTTTATGAAAATGGTGCATTCCTATTACATAACCGTGTTGGTACTTTTGTAGGTTAGGAGATCAATGTTTCGTGAATTTATAAATGAAAATACATATTTTGTAGGCATGCAATGAATGAAAAAGCATTGAGGGTCATCAAATATTGTCGTTAATTAATTGTGTACATAGTTTTTAGAATTATATTCAACAAATATGTAATAAATAGATGTGAATTTGACACTTATAATGTCACGAGATACCTATTGTGTTCATAACCAATAAATTTTGCCAGTTGTCAAGTGGCGCTGGAGTCCATGCCTTTCTATTTTGATATGACGTATCAGAGTATTTTCTTATTTTACCGCTATCTAAAATTAGATGGTGGAAGTATTATCGACGTAGGTGAATGCTACGCACACCACCGCAACCGCATGTACTACATTCTGTTTGCTACTACATACAAAAAGTTAATTCGATCAGTATGTCTGAATTACGTCAAGGACTCTAAAAATCTTTGATGTGACGTTGTTGGTCGACGTATCTTAACCCTGAAGCTACCGAACAATCTAGACAAGCATTTGAGGCCCTCGTCTGCTTCCCTTTTACAATACTGAAAGATAAAGATCAAAGGTGAAGTTGTGTTAGTTAGCCGCCCGCCCTAGAATTGTAATAATGCGGGTCACGGTCACCGGTGCCTATAGATAGATCTAGAACACACGGTCCCTGGAAAATGTTATGAGAATGATTGGGATAGGTTATTCACTCCAATTGGGGGAAGAATAAGATGAAAGGGAACTAAAATATATCCGAACGCATCAAATTGTGGAAAATTAGTCTGGAATTTCCACTTTTCGCTTTAATTTATCAGAAATTTCATTATTTAAAGTCTCTGTTTTTTAGTTGAATTTTATTTCCGTTACATATATTTTGATATTAAAATAAAATGAACCTCCATCAGCAATTCTTAAATACCTCAGTAAATATTAGCCAGGTTATGCATTAAGGCGTATTATACCTGACATTATTTTTTCTCTTATAGGGTTGATAGAAAAAAGGTAAGTATTGACAAGAAGATAGAAAGGTAGGTAGCTCTATAAGTTGCAGGTATAAAATTTATAGGTGCAAACTGCCTTATTCACATTTTATAATTATTATTCTTATAACCCTCTCCCCTTTACCTAGATTCCAATTAATATTTTCGAAAACAAAAAATGACAATATTACCTTTAAACATAGAATTATATTACTTCGTATAGAAGTGCTGGTAGCTTAGCCGCGATGTTCCAACTCAGGTCGGCCGATCGGCCGACCTGCATTTTTGCCTTGTTCAGTACGAAATTGACCATCGTTCGAGTAAGATGTAGCGTACTATACTATACTATACTATACCCTCACGCCGTATCCCAAGTGGGGTAGGCAGAGAGAACGGAACGCCACACAGATCTATCTTTACACACTTCCTTCGCTTCCTCCACATTCATACAGTTTCTCATACACGCACGTCGATTCCTCTTACTCAACACGCGGCCGTCCTTGAGAATTTGATCCACGTGATCAAGCCACGTGGTTCTCGGACGTCCGCGCTTCCTCACACCTTTTCTTTCAGACAAGTATATCCTCTTTGTCATTCTTACTTCGTTCATTCGTTCAACGTGTCCAAACCACCGTAGTTTATTCACGTGCATTCTGTCCACAACACTCTTCTTGCATCCGCTCATTCTTCTAATATCCTCATTCTTCACTCTATCACGCAGCGTTTTACCAACCATTCTTCTTAACGATCGCATCTCCACTGCATTTATTCCACTTTCGTCCTTCTTCAGCCACGTCCATGTCTCGCTTGCATACGTAAGTGACGGTACCAGAATGGTATTGTGCACCAGCATTTTAGCCATGTTCGACACATTGCCATTGCTGACAAAGGGTCGAAGTGCACCGTTCACTCTAGCACCGGCCACTTTCCTTCTTTCAATGTCCCTATCGCATCTTCCATCCCTCGTAAACATACTTCCCAAATATACATACTCACTTACTTGCTCCAAACATTCGTCACCAACTTTAATCTCGCAAATCGTTTTTTCATTCTCTCTTTCAAAAACAAGAACTTTCGTCTTCATAACATTCATTTTCAAACCATTCAAATTGCAACTATCATACACACACGTAACAATCTCTTGTAAGTCCCTTTCACTCTCAGCCATTAACACCAAATCATCTGCGTACATCAATGCATTCACCCGAAACCCATTCAGCTCGACACCAACATCCATCTCTTTCACAGGTCGCATACAGTAGTCGAAGAATAAGTTGAACAGCCACGGAGACATGACACAACCTTGCTTCACTCCCTTGGTGAGGACAAACCACTCCGAGAGAGTATTATTTACCCTCACGCATGCGGAGCTTCCCACATAAAGTGAAGATATTGCGCGGATCAACCGGCTGCTCACCCCATACTCCGACAACACGCGCCACAACCTTTCCCGGTCCACTCGATCATATGCTTTCTCCAGATCCACGAATGCACAAAAAAGCCTCTGGTGTTTACCCAGAAACTTCTCTATAACCATTCGCAGGGAGAAGATCTGATCGGTGCACCCTCTGCCATTCAAAAAAGCTCCTTGCGCATCCCATATCTTACACTCAGTTATCTTTCGTACTCTCTCAATCAAAATTCTACCATACAATTTCCCTATTGAGCTCAGCAAGCTAATAGCCCGATAACTCCCGCATTCAAGTCTAGAGCCTTTCCCTTTGTACAGGGGGCAGATGATAGCCCTCCTCCAATCCTCTGGTGTGACGCCTTCTCTCCAACATTCGTTGAAAAGCTCCAAGCACCACGCGAGAGCCCCCGGTCCACCAGACTTGATGAGCTCAACGGCAACACAATCATACCCTACAGCTTTACCGCACTTCGCCTTTTTTAATGCATTCATAATCTCATTCATGTCTATCATATCGTTTTCATTCACACTGCTTTCAATGTCGTCATACTCATTCTCATTTGTACCATCACATTCAAACAGATCTTCGAAATACTCCTTCCATCTCCGTAACACACATTCATCATTCACTAACACACATCCATCCTTATCTTTTATCCCTTTCATACTGTTCACACTTGTACCCGTCCTCTTTCGTTTCACTTCATTCCAAAAAATCTTCATATTTTCACTCGCATACGTAGACAATTTCTTACATTCTTCATCTTCAAGCATTTTTTTCTTCATTTTCACAACTTCACGCACTTCCTTCTTGCATATCTTGTATACTTCTTTCTTTCGTTCTTTTTCAAATGTGTCACACTGATTCACACTCAGTAAGTCTTTCCAAGCATTCTTCTTCTTATCTACAGCTTCTTTCACATCATTATCCCACCATGCATCGCCTTTTTTACGTCCTACTTTAGCTTCACCACATGCTTCTTTTGCACTCCCTACAAGCACACTTTTTAAGACATCCCACCTTTCATTCATCGTTAGATCATTCTTTCCGTTCGCGCTAAGCTTCTCATTCACAGTTTTTACATATTCATTCTTTACACTCTCATCTTTCAGTTTTTCGACTCTCAATCTCTTAGATGGCGTGGACTTTTGTGTTCTTGAACGCCAACCGGAGAATAGATTTATTCTTGAGACGACAAGAAAATGGTCCGTCTCCAGCTCAGCGCCTCGATACACTCTAGTGTCCGTGGTCGCCTTCCTGAGACGAGAGTCCACACACACGAGGTCAATCATCGATCTTTCATTCCCTCTCTCCCAGGTATACATGTGGATCTCCTTGTGGGGGAAAAAGGTATTCGCCACAAAGAGATCCATCTCCAAACACATTTCAATTATTCTCTTACCATTATCGTTCACTCTACTGTCTCCATTCATTCCCAAAACATTTTCAAGTTCATTCCTTCTAACACCCACCCAACCATTCAAATCACCTGCCAAGATCAATCTTTCATTATCTTTTTTATCTTCTGCAATCTTTCTCACGCAATTCCAGAACTCTTCCTTTTCAGTCTCTATGGCATCGTTCCCAGGACCATACCCAACTATGAGTAAGATCCTAGTCATCCCCACTTTGAAACGGATCCAGATTAGCCTGGGGCTTACACATTCATACCCTTTCATACATTCACTCATTCTTTTCGATAAAAAAGCACCCACACCTTGACACGCGTGTTGTGTATCTGGGACACCAGACCACAACTCGATCCTTCCATCACTTTCTTTAATACCACATCCTTTCCTCTTCGTTTCGCATACACATAAAACATCCAAATACTTATCATTCATCATCTCTAAAATTTCGTCCGTCTTTCTCACCATCCCTCCTCTCACATTCAAAACTCCCACTCTACATTCCGCTCTCCTCTTTGTGCCCTTCACCCACTTTGACGCGGCATGATGGGTGGCAAGCCTCATCGCTGCCATATGCGTCAAAGCGTACTACCTATGGTCTTACATTCTACCCCCCACCGCCAAGGAATACAAAAAAGATGTAGCGTTCCTTACAAAAATGCATGTTACACATGCACTATTCAGGTGTATATAACTCAATGGTATTTTATCAACTATAATTTAATTTTCTGTAAGTATCTGAAATTCCCAGTATGGAGTAACTATGTCGCCCTGAGACCCCAAATGAGGCATAAGGAGAGCGAAACGTTTATTCCACATCACAAAACTCTCCACGCTCCTCTTGGAAGCATAAGTGGAAGATCATGCGCCAAAAAACAAATTAAACACCCTTTCCAAACCACACAAAATACAGAACAGGTGGTGAGCCCATTACTTGGAGTAAATATTGTCACACATTTTTAAGTTTTTAGTTATTTATTTATAGTACTTTAGTACATATAAATCTATGCCTTTAAATAGATTATATTCAAATGCCAGATTAACTGGAAGAAATATGATGGAAATGAGGGAATTTGAATGAAACTCTTGAAATTTGTGTTCCAATAACATATTACTTTTATTGATTTATTTTTCTCATTAATCTATCTACATAAATATAACACTATTTATAGAAATTAACAAATACACAATGAAAAAGGTAATACTGCACCCCATTACAAGCATCAACAGAGAACCTAGAACCTAAGTGCTCTGTAGACACCACAGAGACAGCCAAAGGAAAAGAGCCTCGATGAGAAAAACTGGCCCCAAGTTCGCCTTCAGATTCATAAAATTCATACCTAGCTATTCATTTTTTCATAGAGTTGAGCGTAATATTCCAAAAGCATTGATGCAGTATTCTATCATTATACCTACAAAAATACTTGCAAACATAAAACTAATTCAAAATTACTACTTCACTCATATTCGTCAAGTTTAACTCTAAATTATAAACATAACTTTTCATTTTGAATGTTTTTTAAATATTCTACAATGCACATCCGTTACTTGATTTTTTAAAAATCGCGATCGATTTCGGTAAACCTTTACCATTGACGAGCGAGATAATACTGACTACTCGTCAATGGTAAAGGTTTACCGAAATCGATCGCGATTTTTAAAAAATCAAGTAACGGATGTGCATTGTAGAATATTTAAAAAGCATTCAAAATGTCTCGTAACTGTTACATAGTTAATCCTTCTAAAATAACTGATATTCATAACTTTTCACTTAGTAGGAAATCAGAATAGTGTTTACAAGTAATTGTTCACATTTATTGTTGTATTAATCGAATGTTTGAATGTCAAGAAAGCCAAGAAATCTACAATTCAGCAGTGATGAGGCATGCCTCCCATCCTGAATGTGTTATTTTTTTATTGGCACAAAGAAAATAGTTTGATCGCTGACTACCCCACTTGTAGGATATTATGTCGTGATGGCATAGTAGTAGTAGTAGTTATTATTATTTTATTTTTTTGAAAAATATATCAAATATACATTTACTAAAATACACTTCAAAATTTGTTGTTTACTATCCCATTAAAAGAGTTATACTTGGGTATGGGATAGATTTTCAGAATTTTTATTTTTACACATCTAAACAATAATAAATTCAATAAACTCTACTCTAGATATGTTCTACTTTATAACTATTTTCTTTTACAATCATTTTTTTATTCAATAAACCTATTTTATTTTTAAATATCTTATATCTCCCAATGTTTTTCAATTCCTTTGGCAACTTATTAAACCACTTTGTACCCTGGTAATAAATGTACACATTTATAGCATTATTTTGGATAGCAAAAGGATATTGCCTCCAGACAATAAGCTCGCCAATTGCTCGTGATTTTATTGATAACTGAAGTTTTATTATTGTTATTACGTGTTTACTAATAAATCATTTTTAAATGTATATTTAGAATTGTTACATTTCGAGGGCATAAAGTCGTTACATAAGAAAAATCTATTTTTATACAGCTCATAGTGGGTAAAGTGTAATTAGGTATTATTCTCTTCATATTCCCAATTTTATTTTAATATAGTGTAGACTTATATAATGTTAAGAACTTTTTTGGTGAGTTCATCATAGGGTTTTTGATATACCTGGAGTAATTTGTGGTGATCCGTACCCTAATGGTCAATTGTTGGACGTTTATCATGGAAATCCTAGGTTTGAATTCTGTCACAACAGACGCATAATATTTTTCCTTAGTGTAAATTTGTTTGGCGATAAATTGGGTTTATAAAAAACCTAGGATTCATCTTTAAATGAACCATAACTAATTACACAGCTAGTCGTAGAATTATAGAAAAGAACCAAATCATTGGAAGTAAATTATTGAAGTCTGGGCTCATCAGCTGTTAAAATGAGTCAAAAAGCGCTAAGCGTTAAGAGTAAATTTGCTATTAAAAATATCTTTATCCTATATGCATAATTACCTACGCATCATATTGTCCCTGTACTATTTACTTTACAAAATGATGGTGTAACACAACAATGTGTCAAAGAGTTGATGTTATAATTCTAATTTAAAAACGAAATTCTTACTTTGTTAAAATAATGAAGCAGCAAAAGACAATCAAAGTTTATTATAATTATACAGTAAGTCTTTTGATTGCAATTGGTTAATGATATGCTGTAATGGAATAAATAATTTGGATTAGTTGGAAGAGATCGCGCCTTTGCGATACCCTCACCCTCTGTATGTTGATTGTATCTAACTTGAATGTTTACCTTTTATGTAATTGTTTGTAATCAATGTACCTACAGTAAAGAATAAATAAATAGATAGAGAAAAAGAAGTTAAAAAATTCTCAACTGTAACATCTGATTTATTAAATCACATCTCGCACAACTGTTATCAGTATTAGCTCAGTATAAAACATTGATTATCTCAGTTTAAGGTTGGATTAATTTGATACATTGTTGCATAACACCATCCATATAATGTTTGAAGCAACACAATTGTGATGATTTTGTAAAATTGTCTTCTGTGTCTGTTGTATAACAGATATTCCTCTGCACAGTGGAGTGTTCCAACATTCATAGTTACATCAACTTTGTGAATAATTCACTACTTGGATCATATCCAAATCACAGAGATTTTTTACGTTTAAAACATAATATACTTGTGTTATTCTACGATGTTGGTGTTATAATATTTTACATAACAGTAAATACAGTCAGACCTCAATTATCACAAATACATTTTTTTATTATTATTATTATCAGACAGGCGGCTTAGCTGATATGTCTGATCTCAACACTACTGTCACAATAACAACTATCAGGCCCAACAAAATTATCACAACTTCAATGAATTATACAAATTCTTGAATCTGTTCAAATCTGAAGACTCAACCAGCTCAGGTCGCAAACTATTCTAATGATTAAACGCCCTGTTAAATAGACAGTGCTTCAACGGATTTCGCTTGAACCTGTAGCCATCCAGCTTAAATCCATGACCCCTCAGGTGAACATTCTGGTTGTACTGGAACATTGTATTGAGTTCTGGACAGTCATAGTGGCCATGGAGTATTTTGTATGTTTCAATCATATCACCGCTCTTCCTTCTATTATTATGTAGCATAGTATTTTTTTTTAACATCCACAGTACTCGACTTATGATGCTGGGAATAAGATGATGTTGGAGTGTTGGATAATTTGTTTCTTTGGTGCCATTTTAAGTTCTTTTGACTATCTCAAGGGCGGCTTTCATTTTGTTTCTAAAACCAGTGATATTACCTTGATGCTGCGTATCGCAGAAAGCCTCTGGACCTGCAATTCCGAAAGCCCTTTCATGGAATTGTGTGGTCTTGTATCTGTTGGACTCTTTCAGCTTACCAAAGGATGATTACAACTTTTTTCAACAGGAATTTATTTACTTACTAAAATATATGCATAAAAATTGGATTATCCACCTAGGTAGAACATGCTTTAGAATAATCCACATATATAGAAACCAGACTCTTACCTTTGAGTCACGAGGTCCCAGATTCCATCACCGACCAGAACAAAATGTAGGTTGGCATTCCTCTAATTGTCCTAAGTTTGGGTGTTACATGTATACATGTTTGGTGCATTGTATATACATAAATATGTATCATCGAGATAGTACCCATAATACAAAATTCAAATCTAAGTTTGAGACTAGCTTGATCTGTGTGAATTACCCACATAAATATGTTATGATATATTATTGAAGTTTATTAAAAACTTAGTCTAATATTTTAAAATATCCCTGAACTAGTATTTATTTTGAATGTTCAACTTATTTTTATTTTATTTATTAACTTCTTTCAAGGGACAAACAATCGACACAATAAATATTACATAAACCAATGTTACACACAATACAGACCACAACTTATCAACTAACAATTCTTAGTAGAAGTTCAATATAATAAAAGATTAAAATGAAACTCTTTATTTAGTATATGATTCTTATATCTTAGAAACGTATGCCCAAGGACTGACAAAGAAACAAAAGGATTTTATTATGAAGCTGTAAGGATTTTTAATGATCTACCGGAAGTGCTGAAGAATGTAAATAGTTATTATACCTTCAAGAGGCAATTGAAGAAACGTAGGTACATTAGAAAGAAGAGATATTAGTTTTTGATTGCCGGTTTTTTGTTTTTTTTTTTCTAATTTTAATTTTTTGTGTTAAAACAAGAGGTAAATTATGTGCTTTATAGAAGACAAATTCATTTGAAGATCTAGCCCCTAATACCAGCTCTATGGTGCTGTCTGGGGCCAGATTTTGTTATTTTTGTATATTTCAAATATCATTTTTTATGTTATATAATTGAATTGTTGCCTTATATAGGTATACATATAAATAAATTATTATTATCGTCGGTCTAACTTGTAAACCACGTAAATCCCGATTTGGCCAAAAGTGACTTTTTGATACCAATCAAATGTACAGTTTATTCCTCACCACTGTGTGAAACTTTTATTTTCAAATTATTGAAATTGTTTCAAAAAATGGTCATCATAAAAACACGCAAATCCAGTCCATAGAACAATATAATTTGCAAACCTCTCAAATCCCAATTTACGCGCCTTTTGTACGACAGATATTGGTTGAGTGTTGCCGCCTGGTATAAATTTCTTTGCATTGTGATTCGACCATATTCAGAAGTTTCGGTGTTGTTTTTTTTAGAGAGAGTTGAATGAGAATAATCAGTATTTTGAAAAAAAAATACCAGGAAATAAGAGATTAATTAAAAATAGATGCAAATATCAATTAACAAAGAAAGGAACTTTGAAATTTGCAACGTTAGATGACGATGAGCGGAGAAGTTTGCTGAATTTTGGTCAACTAACTGGGGCCAAAAGAAGACTTTTATAAACATGATGGTTAAGTCAGTAAAATCGGGTTAGTTGGAAGACATCGCATTTTATATATATATTTTACTCGCCCTCTATACATTGAATTGTATAAATGATATTTTCTATGTTAATTTGTATTATTGTAAACAATGTATAGTGAAGAATAAAATAAATAAATAAATAAAACAGATAATTTTTGCAAGAGAATTCACATAGATATAATATTATGTGCATTTTTTAATTATCTTCCTAAAAATGAAGACAACATTATATTATGTAGTGTGCAAAATAATGTATTGAACACACTCGGAATAGGGGAATGATCGGTCAAAAATCGGAAAGATAATTTTAGGAATTTTGAAGTTTCCAAAATTTCTCAACATTAATTTGTGGAGAAAAATTATTAACTTATGAATGTTATTAATCAATTGTTTTCACTGTAATTCCATTATGTAGAGCTACTTTATCAGAACCTTATCTCTTTCCTGAATGGCGTTCTAAGTCACATTAAGGTATTATTTTTTAATAAAAAAAATGGTTCAGCTATTTCAATTTAAGTTTTACAAAGTCTTGAGAAAAGGAAAACATATCTTTTTTCAAACTAAAAAAGGACAAATGTTTGACATGTGTCCATATTTGCTAGCAGTGTTATTATTTCGAGATTCAGCTCAAAATTAAATTTCTCAAACCTATACCTACTACAAAGGCAATTATTTTTGTTTTGACGATTTGACCATTTCACAAAATATGGTTTTCCAGGGACATAAATGTGCCAGCAGAATTTATAAATATGTGCAAGTATGAATGTAAAAATTTGAGACGTCCAGTGTAGAATTTTTGAGTTTTGACAAATTTTAAATAATCGACAGTGCTCATTTCTCAAAAACTTTATACCTGGGGAGAAAAGTTGAGGATTCAGTAATTTGAATGGTATAATAAAATACAAATTATGATTCCAGATACCTGAGCAATTCTACCACAAATGTTGTATCATAGCCTCATTAATGTCGGAGAAAGTATGACGAGTTGAAAAGGATATTACCGAAGGATTTTTGAACTTACTATAACAATTTATCACATTAAAATAGATTATAGGCTGGTAGGACGTTCATGTGTTGAGCACATTGAACAGGAAAGCATGCATGAAGAATTGTATGACAGTGACGGAAGCGAAAGATGTATGCAAGGATAGAAGGAAGTGGCGTTCGATCCTTTCTGCCTACCCCGCGAGGGAAGCGGCGTGATGGTATGCATGTATGTATATATATAAAAAAATAATATTTGTCATCTTAAAATTATAAATTAAGTTCTTGTTTCACTTTGATGTTCTTGTTTTCCCGTACTAATACTCTTTGTAAAACTAATAAATCCCGTTCCAGTACTAGAGAGTTAAGAGTGAAAAACTCTTAAATCCAAATTATTGAAAAAAAGTATGGACGCATTTATATTTTTGATTATTTTTAATACAAATCATACGCAATGGAAAATAATTATTAAATGTAATTGTTAAAATTTTAAAATTCCTCCCCATTTTAATAATAAATAGTTTTAACCTTCTCCTGTAAAAAATGTAAATTTGAATATATGAGGTTTACAAGTTAGACCGACGTTATATTTTCAAGCCAGCTTTCAAGACCTTCTCTCAATAATAAAGTCATATGGAATTAATATGTTTCACTTTAATTTCTTATCTGTTTTCAATGCACACTTCTGACTGAACAAAATGAATGCACAATAACATGCCTTATGTTAATTTAATTTGTTTATTCCTCTGAGTAACATTGGGGTGCTACTGTATGCCTGTACACGTGACTCTTTTACTATCACTGCTCTACTGACCATAATATATCTATGCCAATATGAATACGTCGACATTGAGTTATATAAAACATAAATAATATTAAAGGGTTTATAAATACACATTTTATATATATTTAAAAACTCACAGATGAATGAATTAATTCCAAAATAAAAATCATTGTTTGGGATATCTAAAAATTTTCAAATATATAATACAAACAATGATAGTATTTTCTTTTTTTTGTTTTACTATGAGTTGTAAAGCACTCCAGAACCGAACTAGAAAAAGCTATTTCTATGTTATTATATCATCACGGCATATCCCACAAATGGGGTAGCCAGCGGACTTACAGCATGTTATAATAATCATGCAGATCGTTTTCTCCATACTAATAAAAAAATAAGCATTCAGGAAGGGTGGCATACTTCATCACTGAATTTTAAAATTAAAAATAGATTAACACGGTGTTTGATTCTCTCTGCCTAACCCACATGGGATACGACGTGAGGGGAAAGTATAGTAATATTAAAAGGTGAAGGTTTAATTAATAAAATATCTTTTGACATTTAGGCTTCCACAATGTAGAACAAATTATGTTCAAAATTCCTTTATACAAAGAGCATGTAATAATTATAATGCTTTTTTCAAAAATAAAGATATATTTCAATGTTCTACATCTATATTTAGAAATGCCACAGCGGGTGCCCTGTATAGCTCACAATAGCTGGTTTCTGCACTGTTTTGATCAGCGACTCCTGCGATTTCCTAAATTCCCCTTATCCCCCATTCCCCCGTTTTGGGAGCGCTGATATATTTTTTTTGTTTTTGCCAATGACCTACTGCATGTTCATGTTTTTTTGTCTTTTTTATAGATTGTAAACACCGATACACTTGTAATATCCGCAAACTTCATTGGTCAAATATTTATGTAATGTACTATTTTGTAATATCTGCCAAAATACTGTATGTTTGCTTGTTTAATAAATAAATAAAATAAAAAATAAAATCACTTTTTTGTGGAGTTTGTACACACAGATATTTCTCCTAATCTTCAATGTTTAGTAACCAGTTGTATCCGAGTGAATTGGAACATTGTGTTCTGTTCCTACTATCATGATTTCATAAACACTGATAAACTTAATTAGGCACAGAAACATCATCGGTCAAAGGTTTGATATACATGCTGTTATGATTTGATTAAACTAACATAATTTAATTCCTTAGTATTTGATCTAATTATTAGAAATTAATATTCTAAACTAATTTGCTGATAAGAAAAATGAAGAACTGAAAATCTCTGATAAAATTTTACAATAAGCAATAAGACATAATATCTACAATATTTTAGTATATGAATGATTATGCAAGACACAAGGTCATAAAAAATATAATACTGTCATACATATAGAAAATATTTAGAGTTGGGTAACTACGCATGTTTAAAATTAACCCAGATTAAATTAAACTCTTACTCTCAAAACAACTTGTTTTCCCGGGCTGATTCAGAATATTATTCACAAAATAACATTTTCTACAGATCACCTATTTAATATCATTCAGAAAATACAAATTTTGAGTTGGATAAATTGAAACAAACGTTTCGTTCTACTCTAGATTAAACAACTCTTGATTATCAATCGATTGATAATAGCCCAAGAAGTCAAAGTCGTCTCTAGAGTTATTAAATATATCATCATCGCCCTCAACCCTCCTCTCGGGAGCACAGGGCAGAAACCAGCCTCCTCCATTCAGAGCGTCTCTGCGCCAATTGTGTCACCTCTTTCCACGACATTCCCTGCGCTCTGATGTCACTGTCATAGGAACGGTGTATTATGAAAGAGAGACGCCCGGGCCAACGGAACCCTTGCGGACGGAAGAACAGTACTCTTTTTGGACAACTATCATTGGGCATTCTCAAAACATGTCCCAGCCAAGACCATCGTCTCTCCTGTATTACGGTGATTATAGGTCTCTGCTGGGTGCGCCGGGGCACACCATCATATTTGTAACATGTTCATACCATTTGACATCTAAAATCCTTCCAAGACACTTGTTTTCAAAGCTAATTAAATATTTAGTAGAACAAAACGCTTGCTAGAGGGTTCGGTTTAACTGGCAACACAAGAAAAGCTAAGTAGGGGAGTACAATAGATCTTACAGGTTTCAGTGCATAAATCAATAAAAAAATGCCACAAATCTTCTTGAATGAGTTAATTATTATAAGAGATAGAATTTTTGTATTTTGACCGTGTTTTGCAAGTTCAATTTACAATATTGATACAATGATAACAGCTGATAGAGATATGTTACGAGAGCAAAGTGACAACGTAATTCTCTGTACATATTACGTTTCTTTGAAATATTAGCCAGTTTAATTAATATAGATATATGTTTCTAGCACAGCTTGTCCCATATTTGAGAGATATCTTTAGCACAATGTGTTGCGTCATATTAAATAATGATACGGCTGTTAGGTGACATTGTTCAGATAAGATGTCGAATAGTCTATAAAAAATGTATAACATATTTTACGTTAGCTACTTTAGAATATTTCTTACATAAATTTTAAGCAAGCAAGAATAAACATGAAAGAAAGAAATTGCTGTAAAGTCCTCAGAACAGATGAGGTATGCCCCTGTTTTTGAGTTTCATCACCGTCACACAGTTTCTCTTTTAGGATAGGCAGAAGAGATCACTCTTCGCTTCCGTCACTGTCGTAGAGTTTCCGATGCATGCTCTTTTATTTAATATGCTCAATACCTGTCTGTCATCACCATCACACCTTTTCTTTTTTAGGATAGCCAGAAGAATTACACTGTCAAAGAATTTCTGATGCATGCTCTTTTATTTAATATGCTCAACACCAGCTGTCTGTCCAGTAGGATCTGATTCCGTGGTGCACTCGCCAAATAATTGGTCTCCCACTCTTTGCTGTAAGTTTTCGAGTGTCCTATAAAAGGGAGGTATTCAAAAAAATAGTAATTTTACATCTCAAATTCAGCAATGAGGCTTACCACCCATCCTGAGTGACTTAATTTTTTGTTGGCACGGAGAGGATAGTTTGCATTTTTATTACATGCAGCTGGTCTGCTGGCTACTCCACCTACAAATACCTATGTTTTACAGAATGCTCGAAAACTTTTTTGATAGAATAATTTTTAAATATATTTTTTGTATAATTTGATATCATTTTTAAATATATTTTTTTAGTAACTTAACGTAATTGTAAATATATAATTTTATGTAGGTACAGCATGTTGCAAAATGGTGCGTTTATAATTTTACTTACAGGGTCACATAACATAAATATATTAAAAATAATATTATAATGGAGCACAAATTGAGATGTAAATATGATAAGAATCACAAAGTAGTTCCCTTTACACGGCACATTGTAAACATAATCATAGATCACAATGTATCTTCTTTCCATACATGTGGGGTATAAAAGCAAAACTACCAATCTGAGGCTCAATAATAATTTCAGGAAACAAAAAAATAATAGCATACAATTTGATGGCTAACCGGACAAATATTGTAAGTCCACTTTTTGGTAAAATTGAGTTATGATACACATTTTGTAAAATGTGACATTGTCTTTGATATTTGAAAATATAGTTGATCCACACGCAATACAAACCGAGATATGATCAATTAAAAAATATATATTAGACTCAAATACTACTCTATTCAAACTTTCATGTTGACTTTTCTCAAAACTATAAAAAGTGGATATACAATATTTGTCCAGTTAGCCATCGTTACACTTCAAATGCATGCGTATATTTTATTCCCATTTTTACTGAACCTCTCAACATGTAAAATATAAACTTCAAAATCCTAGTAATAAATACCAACATACCAAAGCGTATGTTATGCACCTCAATCACTCTGTTTTGTATGTAGCGACCATATTGGATTTAGGATAATTCTTACGTGTGATTGGCTGATTTTCAAACAGTACAGTATTTGCATTTGATATACAATATAAATATATTTATTTGGTTCACACATCCTCAGGAAAACATCCAAATAGGACATATAGATAGGACAATATTTACTCATAACATGAGCGGCTTAAGGCACAGTGGCGGTATTGCATTTAATATGGATTTTTATGCCAATTTCCTTTTTACATTTGTATGCGGTTTTACTAATGTTTACTTTTTGTAATCTGTAGAGATTTGAAAGAGAAACCACAAACAACATTTAGATACATTAAAAATATATACATGAAGAGTGACAGTTTTGCTTCTGTACCCCACATTACACACAATAAAAAACTGGTTATTTAAATGAGTAAGCTTCTATTATTATCTCAATAATAGGACTATTGTAAAAGCTATTTTTAAATTTGGAATATTTTTATTTGTCTGTGGAGTGCCCGCAAAGAATAGGTTTCCCACTTTTTTCTTTGTGTTTTAAATAATATTTCAAATAATACGTTCACAATAAATTATATGATTATACTGTAACAGTGGATTGACTCAATAGACGAATTATATTATAATTGTGGATTAACTCGACAGATTAATTAAATCTAGGATTTCCTGTCTTAATGTGAACGAGAAACTCTATATTCAAGTGTCAACTGATCTATGATCAAAGTTTGCATATCTCTGATTCGCACATTATCAATTAAATACAACACGTTACGGTAATCCTTACAATATCTCAATTAATACAATCACACATACATCCTATATACATTATGTAATATATAATACCCTACTTACGTCATACAGTTACAGGATTGTAAAACGGTTTTAAATCCTCCACTATCATCAGTGAAAAAATATGTCACTCATTCTAAATGTCTTTTCCATAACACACAAGAAAATTATGAATGATATTTCAAAGACTTGTAACAGAGAAAATATATCTCAAATTGTATATTACAGCAAATTGCTAAGCATAAATTGGACTTACATATGTTATGCTATAAGTGTATTATTTCATTGGTTTCAACTATCCTATACGGGCATATTATGCAGTTTAAATAGTCAGTTAAATAGTCATGCTGTGAGATAAGAACAATATTCTCCATTAAATTTCCTATTGTACTATACGTATAGCATTACTTGTCTAGCCATCACTAACTGTAAAGTAATATATACATAATATATAGTATATGTGTCTATAATTACAGCTGTGTGTTGTCTATTATTTATCATTGTACTTCTATGATAAATATAATATGTTAGACTCCAAGGTTTTGACATTAACACTGCAATTTCCTTGCTATCAGTTCTATTCTCTTTATGTTAATCCTACATGTGTCACAAATAAAATAAGACATATTTATATGGAAGAAAACACAATTGGTTTTAGTTTTACTTAATATTAAGTATTGTGTTTTCTTCCATATTTAAACATGGAGTTTTACAAAATAAACCTTGACTCAATAAATAAAATAAGACACCTGGAATAGGTGGTAAACTTCGCACCTGAATTTAAAGATTACTTTATTTGACGGATATTTCAGGAGTCCAAGGACTCCTATTTATCCGTTTAGGTGACAATTTATTTATATTTCAACTCTCTCTAGTCTAGTACCACTGTGCCAGTGTTGGCATCTCCGACTCTACCACGTCAGTGGGCGGGGGACCCGGCTGACGTAGCAGATCCCATCTTGAGACCCACACATCCACGAATGCCTTAAAGTGTGAAGCATTTGTGGCATTTAAAAACACATTCCCAAACCAGATGGGTCGGGGAGTATAAACAGTCATACCCAGAATCATTTTCTCTCTTGCATCCAACATCATTTTGAATTTAAGATATAAGTTAATTAATTTAAAAAAGAAGAATGTCATATATTCAAAACTAGATGAATTCATTCCATTTTCCATTCAGAACAATTTTGTGCCAATTGATTTATATCTTATCTTCCTTCTTTAATCAATATTCTTTAAACTGTAATCAATATTATTCTTTAAAAAAATGTGTATTATGAAAGAGTCTTCCAAACCACCGAAAGATTAATTACATTAATTCAAACAAGTATAAATCTATAGAAGGAAAAAAGAAATTAACAATATTAGGCAATAATTAAACATTTGACTTTTGATTGCCAATTGTAATCATTTGAGTATGTACGTAAGCAAATGTCATTTTAAATCCATTGATTAAATAAACTTATCATCCTTCTGGTGATCATACAATCTACATATTATAAAGTCAGATACAGGCAATATGGGCATAGAACTGTGATAAGAAACAAATTCGTATTAATAATTACACTCAAAACTGGTTGTAAAGAGAATGAAGAAACTGACTAAATATGCATGTTATAGCCATTACTCAATCATTTATATATATATATATGGACAATTTGTAAAGCGCCGTTTACTCATAACATGACCTCAAGGGCGCCGTATATCGTATCCATCACCCGAAACTCCCAGCAAAAAGGTGTGTCTTCAGTCCTCATTTAAAAAGAACATGGTAAATAATAATGCTTTTTTACCTATTTTTTGGTCAATGATACTTCCGATGTGATGAGTTTTTCTAATTGGAATTCTCAGGCTATGTGGTACAATTATAAAAGTGAGAACGACAAATTTATTGCCTTTTTTAATTGCAAACTAAGATTCTATATAAAATTTAATGCCTTTTTTAAGAAATTGTTATTTTTTGCAATCAATATCTTTACAATGTATCATTTTGAACGTTATAGCTGTGAAATGAGCTTGCTATAACAGTGAAATTTTTTTACAAAACCAAACTTAAATTACAAATGTGACACAACCCACAGTTTACACTCAGCAGGTGCACCATCGCTCACGACTACTGTCTTATAAGTAATATCTAAGATCCTAGACTTCATAAGATGTCTGGAACTTGGGAGTTCACTTTGACTGATAACATCAGGAAAGCTTAAGTAGGGGGAGTACAATAGATCTTATAAGTCGCGGTGCATATTATTATACCCTAAACAATAAAATAAATGTACAATAACCCAGTGGTGGATACAGATGGGGGAGTGCGGGGGGCGCGCGCTCCTCCCTTGCGGGGCCTATTGATGATGTCTTGTATATGGGTATAATCAGTTTGAATAACATGGCATTGTCTTGTATATGTGTATAATTTTTGTGCCCCTTGAGTTTTTTCTGAATCTGTCACTGCAATAACCAACCGTGCCACTGGGGATGAAAATAATATTTGCTCTTTAAACCATTATCTCACTATAGCCATACTCAATATAACCGAGTTTGACTGTATACACAAAGATTGTTGCACAACAGTGATTGATAGATTGAAAATTGAAGTAGAATAATCTATGAGTGATTTACGTAGTTGTGTTGTATCATATCACTACTGTGCCCTTTAGATCAATCAACACCCATTCTAATCGAGATAACCAATGATAATAAATTGTAAGTCATTCAATACACGCAGCTGTAATTAATTAATTAGTTAGTTACTGATAGAAAAATTATGAAATGAATAAAAAAATATGATTTGATTATGTATGGCTTGTATACTATATTTTTAGAAAGATGAATATGTTGATTGTTTATATATGTACATGACCGCCTGTTAGATAATGATATAAATAAATTTAAATAAATAGACACTTTATTCAATCAATAATAACGTACAAAAGTATTGAGACAATATATCACCAATATGACTACAATTAAGTTGCAGCAGCCTCACTAGGTTAGATAAAAACAAGATTCACATCAAAGATCCATGGTGACCCCAGATCATGTGTCGAACATGGCAAAAATGCTGGTGCACAACACCATTCTGGTACCATAATTTACATATGCAAATAAAACATGGACATGGTTGAAGAAAGACGAAAGTGGAATAAATGCAGTGGAGATGTGATAAGTGAGAAGAATGTATAATCATTAGTATGAAAAATAAACAGTGTTGTTTGGATACGTTTTTAAAAATTCTTAATAAAAATAAATAAAGATGGTTGAGTTTGTTATTGAGTTTGTCGGTAGCCTTGAGGTAGAGTCTCGGCCTAGTACACATGAGGTCCGTGGTTCGATCCCAGGTGCCAACAAACTCCCCTTTCACGACACAAGCTTTTAGCTTACTGTGAAAGATGTACATATAAGGTTGTATTTGGGTTTATAAGAAAAACCCAGATATATCTTTTAAAAAAATGGTACATGCTAATTATATTACAAAGAATAATATCTTAATGACTAGTTAAAAGAATTTTGAAATTATGTGCAACTATATTCATTTATTTATTTAATAAGAACTTGATAATAAAGTTAGATACTTAATGTATGTTTACATTTGCATAACATCGTCATTTGTCATTATGAAAGTATTTAGTTTAACACATTCCTAACTCATTTGTAATCGCATTGAAATGTGTACGGTAAACAGCATTATGATGGGTGACAGAAAGATCACTCTCAATATTGTCTTATCAACTAGAAATTTATCATAGTGTCTCACAAATGTCAATTTGACGCAGTTGAAAATAGCTGCCTAGTCTTAAGAGTACCAAATATCATTTACGGACCCACCGACCACCCGGATAGCGCAGAAGTCTGAAGACTTCCATTTACCAAATATCATACAAAACTCATTGATTGACTATTTTTGGTTGAAGTACATAATACAGTCGATTCCGCTTAATTGGGACAGCCGCTTATTTGGGACAAATCTCAAAGAACAGAGACCAAACCATGACACCAATAGTATATTTATATGTTTAATTGGGACAATATTTAATTAAGTTTAATAAGTAAATTTAAGATCACAGCACATATTATGTTACACATATTCTCAAGAGAAAAATATGTACAAAGAATTCTCATTTTTGCATTGAATCAAATTGTATGTACCAACCCATTTATTATTTGAATTAGGAATTTTCCTTTTCTTAAAAGTTTATATTACATATTTGTAATTTATATGATAATTTATATTACCTATTTGTAATTTACAGTTTCCAAGAGTTTATAAAATAAAATTATTGAAAAAAAAAATGCATTGTTTAATTTTATGTGTGTATTACTGGTTAATGGCCTTAGTTGCCAAAACCAAATAAATTGATTGAAAAAAATGTGAAATTCTCTTAATTGGGACAGCCGCTTAATTGGGACAAAATGCCCAAGTCCCGATGTGTCCCAATTAAGCGGAATCGACTGTATTGTGTAACTATTACTGTTACTATACGAGACGACCACTGCGCTTAAGTATCTTCTGCTACCAACAAATTCATGATATCCAATATGACCAACAACTCCAAATTTGCAGAAAGGAGCTTCAGAGTCACTGTGCCAACCGCCTGGAACGTATTGCCCACAGACCTGAGCGGGAATCAGTCCACCACCACAAAATTGCCAATTAAAAGACATTCAGGATGGCTAGTATGGCTCATTGCTTTTAATATAATCTGTAATTTTTGTGTATTTTCCATTTTGGGCTTAATAATCTACTACTTGAGTTTTACGAACAGATGCCTTTTACAGGACACTCGACAGAACAGAAGAGTAGAAGACCTATTCTTTACTAGGCAGGTACTCCTCATACATTAAAATGACACAGACAACTTAGTAATTCCATTGTGGCCTTCGATTTGTGAGCTTCAGCTCTCGTCGTTTCATGATTTTGAAGACTTTCTTTTATTGGATCTGCAACTACGCGACGATTGCATTTTATTTTTAGGAACAGACAATAATTTGACATTTCTAAAATCCTATCTATAATTCACATCAGAAGTAATCCATCAAATATTATTACCATATTATAAAAGTATATAATTATTTAAACCAACATTATCAGTCTTAGACAAAAGTTTAATTTATTTTCTTAGATAAAAAATACTACAATTTAATGACTGTACTATGCTATACTTCACTTTACACCATACAGTTCAGCTTTTATTTTCTGTGAATATGTGTGTTGGGAAGAGAGGCATTTGATAATACTTGGTGTCTTCTACTGCTTCAGCAGGTGATGAGCTGAAATAAAACGAAAAAATATATTTATTTTTTTATTTTACATTGGTGATAGAGTGTGGAATGAGGATATTAGAAGAATGAGCATATGCAAGAGGAGTGTTGTGGATAGAATGCGTATAAGTACATAAATAATAGATATACAACGAATATTCGGCAAATATTCAGTATTCTAACTATACGGCAACATTTTGACTATTCGGCCGAATACCGAATATTTAGTCTATTATTCGGTATTCCGCCGAATAGTTTAAATGTAAAACTGGAAAGAACTAATAGCTTGTAGATTGTTGCTATTTTATTGTCAGCTGCAGATGAATAATTATTAATCCTCAAATATCTAATTAATTAATTTAATTTAATATGGAGTGAAACAACATAGAACATAATATTCTTATTATTAATGTTGGAACACAAAAAATTCGAAAAAATGTACCGCGCTGCAAGTCTAGTACATAATATGGACAATTGGACATATAATGTCTATGATATACCTACACGAAGAAGCGCGGTCGGGAGTACCGCACACTCTTACCATCGTTTTGCCGAATATTCGCCGGTTATTCGGCACATGATCTTGCATACTATTTGGTATTCGGCAAATATACAATCATTGCATCTCTAATAAATAAGTTAAGATAGTTTGGGCATGTGGAACAAATGATGACGAAAGGATGAAAGAGGCGGTGTAAGAAAGTGCAAATATTCAAGAACAATGTAGCTTGATTATGTGGATCCAACTCTCAAGGATGACGCAATTCAATGGGTGTGGAATTTGAAGCTCAAGTTGTGTGCGACCATAAGAAAAATGAATGAATCAGTTCATTTGCATAAGTAAATTAATATCCTCACCTTTTTACATTTTTCTTTCTACTTGGTGCTGTGATGTTGAGTCCATCCACAGTGATCTCCACGGGTCGCACAGAGCCGAAGAAGTCTGTCACGGGAACTTTGTCAGTGTCCCTCAGAAACAGATCCCTCCTCACACCTACAGTAGACTTGCATACATGTTTTGGACACACTTTCAACTGAAATATAATGTGAATGATAAATACACCAGTACTTCTTTATGGAATATTTTATTTTCTAACAGCTAACTATGAATATATTTTTTCTTGCACTTATACACTTTTTCTCTATGGCAATTCACTGAGTAGGTAATATTAAAATAACACTGAGAAGAATGGTTGGTAAAACGTTGTGAGATAGAGTGAAGAATGAGGATATCAGGAGAATGAGCGGATGTGAGAGGAGTGTTGTGGACAGAATGCGTGTAAACAAGTTGAGATGTTTTGGACATGTTGAACGAATGCAAGGTGAAAGGATGACAAAGAGGATGTATTTATCTGAAAGAAGGGGTGTGAGGAAGCGCGGACGTCCAAGAACCACGTGGCTAGGTCTCGTGTTGTGAAAGTGGAGTAGGGAAGTTAAAGTATAGAATTGTGCATTCTTGATATATGATTATTAGAAATAAAGGCTTTCTTGGATTTTCGATTGAGAAATCACAGATTCAAATCCTTACATCACCTTCACAACATAAAAAAATTGTTCATTGTGGAGATAAAAAAAAATAAAGAATCTAAAGAAACTTACGAATTCTCCCATTGTCTTCTTACTATCAGGATTAACTTTCTCAAGAAACTCCAGAGCAAAGAATGTGTACCGATCTATAATGTATACTCCTATCACTGAATCTATGTGATGCTGAAAACATATATTTAAATTATATCGCCTTCAAACATTTTTAAATTATTTTGTCACGCTCAAAATGTAACATCGGATCTACAGATTAACCCTCTGCAACTGAGGTGGCTTTTTAGTTATTATTCTGCTGAGGAGTGGTCTGACAGACACTCATTTTAAGTTCCATTATTTCCATTATTTAAAAGGTTTTGATTATTTTTTTAGTTTTTTTGTGAGTATTTGACATGTATGCAGACACCATTTGAAAAAATATGGTTTTAAAAAACAGATATTAGAAATTACAAGATATTTATTAATGCTTATAAAAAATCACCATTTTTTTGAGAACAATTTATAAAAATTAATTAAATGAAAAAAACACATGAAATAAAAAAAGTAAGTGATAATTTCTTTTCTAATAACTTTTGTTAAAATGTAAAAAAATAATAAAAAAAATCGTTAGAGCGGTTTCTCTAAAAATCGGCTTCCAAGTACGTCCTCTCAGTCCTGGTAAATTTGTGCCGAGCATTGTAGGCAGACATGTTTTTTGCATGCATAACGAGTAAATGTTGTCTTCCTTTCAATTAAATCGCACTCTTTAATCTTTCCTTTCAATTCACTCGTAAAAATTCTGCACAATATTCTTTCACACGATGTCCCAGATTCGTTTTGTTCAGGGGCAGTTGGGAAATCTCGTCCTAAGTCATGATTGCGCAATTCTCTCGGCAATTTTTCATTATACACCCGCTGTGTAATAATAGGAAGAACAAGTTCCCTAGCAAGGCCTCAAATGAAATTTGCTCTCCATTTATTGAATTTTTTTTTTTTTATTGAAGTAATGCCAGGTAAACTCTATGAATTTACTGAGCTGATGTATGTGAGACACTATGAAAAAATTACTATGTTACTGACGTTAGGTCTAACAGACCCATCATTTATTACTGACGTGAGGTATGTCAGACACCCATCAGCTATAGATCCACACATGTACTCACGACGGCCGTCGTTACTGTACTGATGATTAAAAGAACAGAAATTAGGAAGCTACTGAGCGAAACGGAAAGATAGGACTCAAAATGGCAACGTTGTTGCAAAAAAAAGATTTCGCGGTGTCTGACAGACCTCACGTCAGTTGCAGAGGGTTAAACAAAAATCATTTTTTACATATTTATTCATAACGTTTTGTAATACATAACTTGTTTCATAACAACATCATTTCATTCAACATATTGCAATGATAAAAAGATAAATATTTTGTAATTCTCTTATTATGGATGGTAAATTTATGCATTTATCCTTTATTAAGCTCCCCTGTAAAATTTCAATTTTGGGTTAGTTGGAAGAGATACCGCCTTTGCGATAAACTCGCCCTCTGTATATTGATTGTATGTAATTTGAATGTATACCTTTTATGTAATTGTTTGTAATCAATGTAAAGTAAAGAATGAATAAATAAATAAATATTTTTAGATCTGATGTTACATTTTGGGCATGAAAATATACAGAGCGAAGAAAAATCTCATCAGGGATTACGCAATGATACCTCAAAGCAGAACAAACATATTGGCAAAGTCCCCAGAAGGAAGTGTTGTTCAAATGTTTAATGGTCTGGCTATATACATTGATATTTTTGGCGTGACGTATATGGAGTTTGTAAGGAAAATTGAAGGTATATTGTAGTTATGTTGATGTCTGGATATTGTTAGTTTTCTTCTGGGATCGCATTGGCCTTCGGCTGTAATGATCCTTCTAAGAATTGTCTTATTCTCAGTAATTAAAAAAAATAATAATATCATATATTTTTGATTTAATATATATAATTTTTGATAACACCTTCTATGTATACCATCATGGTATTTCCCAAATGTAGAGTAGCGGGTAGACTAATGGCACTTATTTAAATATATAACAAATATAATTTTTTAAATTTTACTCCAGACTAATCTTAAAACTAAAATTAAATTACCATTTAAAAGATGATGAATACGAAGATTATTAAATTACTGAAGCTCCGAAGCTCTGATCTAAATTCAACATTCGCAAATGGAAATATTTACGAGAAGAATTATTTATTGTATTACCGAAAGTGAATCCTCTCCAACGAGACTGCTGGCCACAGCCAAAAGATTTGGAGAATAGAACTTCTCATACATGGAGGCTGCCTGGCAAGTGTCTATCATGAAGAAGATCTCATTGTATCTGAAACAAACAAAAAACAAATATTTTATTTATTTATTAATTCTTAAGGAACAGTCAACACAGTAAGCATAACAACAATCAATATTACATTCATTATGGACCAAAAAAGTTTCCTTCTATTACCACAAAATAAAAATTCAAAGCAACTAACACAAGACAAACATAAATAAGAAAATATAAAGCCATCATCATCATCGTCAATCCCATTATGGTATCTCACACAAGTGAAGTAGCCAACAGACCAACTGCTTTTAATAAACATGCAAAACATCCTCACCTTGCCAAAAAATAAAGAAATTGAAGATGGATAGCACACCTCATTAAATTGTTTTATATGAAATGTTTTACGAATAACTGCATTTTACAGGGCACACAAAAACTAACAGAAAAGAGTGTAAAGCGATATGAGAAAATAAATTTGCTTTGAAATTATAAATAATTCTGAACCTCAAAATGGACCAATGTATATCACAAAATTAATGCATTAAGGATGGGTGGCATACTCCATCACTGAATTAAAGATAGTAAATGTCTTGTACATGATGTTTTATAAATTCCTGCCCCTTACAAGACAACAACATTCGTCCACTGTATATTAATTATATCTTATTTGAATGCATTTTTCTATAAAATTGTATGTATTGCGATCAATGTACAGTAAAGAATGAATAAATAAATAAAACAACACAATTATAAATTCAAAATATGGTGATAAACCAAAATACCTTCTCTTCTGCCACATCTGTTCTACGGCATCAGCCATCTCCTGACTGGTGATCTCCTCAGAGTCCTGGAACTTGAGGAAACCATCTCCCCCGTGTCCTGTGAGGTAGATGAGAATGTTACTGCCCTCATCACTTAGCAATTGCTTGGAGCGTGGAGTGCCAGGGGGCACACGTCCAGTTAACAGGCGGACAAAGTTCTCTACGGTTACCTGAAATGATATTCCACAAAAAATTTACAATTATTTTACACCATCAAATTAAATCATAATAAACCCATGAATTACATATAGTCCTTGTCTGCTTACATGTTTGGACACACATGATTTATTTATTGTGTATAACTGGATGAATAAATAAATTAAAGTAAATTAAGCTGTATGGGCGTGATCTAGTGGGCAAAATGTCTTACAAGTGAGAGCTATAATGCCAGTTATAAAGTCGAAGATTTTCCATAATAAAAAAAGCTTAAAAACACCAGGTCCAGAGCCCTTAGACAAACCGTACTTAGTGATCGTCTACTGGCGAACTTTTCGACAATCTACCTACATGTTCCATATAATTATGCGTTATTGTTGCAGTTATAGGCGAAAATTCGTTTGTAGTCGATCGCCAAGTGCGTGTTTGTCTAGGGGCTCAGGGCTCAATTTCCTGATAGGTTAAAATGAAAAATGACCTTTTACAAATTGTTCTGGATCTGGATGTTAGATGTTTGTATATGTGATTTATGAAATGTATATGTGTGTATTGTCATGTTAGTACCCATTTTACAATATTCAAATCTTTATTTGTGGCTAACTCAATGATGATGATGATGATTCTGGATGATTTTGTTTTGACGCCGTTTAACAGTTCCTAGATTGTCTCAAGGGTGCCAGTGAAGAGTGCAGTTTTCAATTTGCTTCGGAAGCTGGTGACAGTTTGTTTTGTTTGATTTGTCTATTTTTTTTACTTACATCTTTACAGGGATACAAACAGTCATATCACAAACAATGTTCACAAAAATTATACAAATCCATAAGTGGACCAGCAAAGTCCCCTACTATTACCAGTACGCTAATGTCTATACATGTTGTATTATGAATTTATCACCTCATATCCTCTGTAATCCACCTCCACATCATCTCCATACACATTAATCTGCTGATCGTCATTATTAAATACAGTGGCAGGACGAGGATTCCTTGGATTGCAAGCCATATCATCAGCCACCATGAGAATTATCTGGCTGTCAGGTATGCCCAGACGCTTCACACTGCGGTAAATAGATAGCACATTGGCTACATGACGGTAGTTAAACCAAAATCGAGACGTATCCACAAGAACAGCCCAGTTATTGGAATGACTTGATTTATTTATATCACTTTTTTCCTGAAAATATAAAATTGTTTATTCATTAATGACAAAGATTGGCCACGTCGTTAGATCCGGAGAAGAATGGGTGACTAAAGATATTCTGAAGGGTATACCCGAGGGCAGAAGACCATTAGGCAGACCAGGACAAAAATTGTTAAATAACATCAAAGACAACTGGCATTCCATTGTCCAAGATATAAAGGCTTGGAGATCTGTAAACTGTAAACTCGATATATTCTAGATACGTTCTCATAGAAAACTATATATTAGATACATTATTGTCTGGGCAGTGATACGGTTGAAAACCTATGTCCTACATGGATTATTCAAGGGAGGGGCCAGTCAGGAAGACCCTCAAGACAATGGAAAGATAGCTATCTCTGATTGCAAGAAGACACTAGTATCTTACGAAAGATTTTAAGATAAAGAATAAAAGTATGTAATATGAATAGTCCATTGGGTGAAATGCAATAAGTTCATCATTAAAATATTTAGTAAACAAATCACACTAACCTCATTTGAGTAAACTAAAGAAATGCTTAGGCATAAGAATATAATTGTTAAATTATATTTTAATCTAATCATGATAAAATTGTAGTAAGTAGTATTATAGTGGTGAAATTTTAAGAAAATCAAATACACCGGGGCGAAATAAATACAAATTTTGACATTCCCGATTTTTTATCAAACCACCATAACCAATTTTATTGACAAATAAAATGACAGCTTGTCGATGAATAATGTTGCAAGTTGCAAATATTTCGTATTGCGTGGGAAAATATTGTTATTACGTTTTAGGCTACTGTGTTGTTATTACGTGGGCGAACAAATAAATACGTAGATACTTTTTCACATATCTGTTTTTTTTCGAAATAAATAAAAGCGTAGTGTTGTATAATAGATCATTATTATTATGATTTGTATAATTATACAGTATTTCAAAAAATACTTGGTAGCTATGATTTGATTTATGGTAATACGAGATCTGTCAAAATGTTGACAGATAAAAAATAGAAATGGCCGTGTGATTGTATCGAAACTGTGATAAATACGGAAAATAATTAATAATACCCATCAATAACTCATGTACAAATGTGTAAAGTGATTTATAATAAATAAGTATAATGTCAGGAAGAAATCCAAATACTCTGATGAGTGTATCTAATGATGAACACTTTGATTTTTTATTTAAAATAGTTTTAATAGGTGATTGTGGTACAGGAAAGACATGCATTGTGCAAAGACTCAAATCTGGAAATTTTATAGAACGTCACGGGAATACAATAGGCGTGGACTTTTCCATGAAAACTGTACTGGTTGATGGGAAAAGAGTTAAGGTAAAATATCGCATTACATATTATAAACATTGTATAACTTTCCAGTGCTGGAGAATGCATTTGTGGGGTGTAGACATTTTCACGTTGCACCGAGATATTTATAGTCTATTATCTTCTCGGTAATCTCTTTATAGACTTATTCCATAATTAGACTCTGTAGTTAAGAGTTCACTCATCTGCATCACATTACAGTTGGGGGATTGTTATTGTCTTGTGTTTGAAATATTCTGTCAGATAATTTATTTACATGACATTGAAAGAACACATGGCCTGACAATAATAAACATAGCGTACAACAATGTTTATTTAAATTCTAAGTAACTACATTTTCTATTCATGAAGAAATAATTTGTTGTTAAATTGACAATTCAATACAATGCTATTAAAACTATAACAAAATTGGGATGTTCTCTTTCTGTACAGATTTGACACTTTAATATTATCGCAAAATCTGTGATATCTTTATTCATAAAAAGGTTCAATATTTCAATGCGTCCTCAGGGTAACACTTATCCTGAGTAAGCCCTTAATTTGGTTAAATTTGTTTAAAAATCCAATCGTCAAGCCCAAAATATAATGTTGGATCTGCATTGTTAACATTTTTTTAAATTCAAATAAAGGGGAAAAGTTGAATATGTAATTTTATTGTTTTATTAACGTACTGTCTTCTCTGTCTACCACACAAAGAATGTGGCTTGAGACGGATTGGTAGAGAGTTTTTTTAGTGGAAGCTGTTATAAAAGATATAAATAAGCGTAGATAAAAAGTGATTAATTTTCTATCAACATTTAGCTACTAATCAACCAACAGATAGTGAAACTCAGTTCAGCTGTATTGATAACAAATAGTATAATATGTCTACCCATCCCATCCCATCTCCACTCAATACTCGCCTACTTATAAAACTACACCATTACAGGTGTGTTGGTGGGTGAGTATTGAGTATCAATGTACCATAACACCATCTCCAACGAGTGGGGTAGCCAGTTGATCATCTGCTTGTTGTAAACATGCATATCATTCTCTATGTGACAAAAATAGTTATGACATTCAGGATGGCTGGCATATCTCATCACTGACCCCAAGATATGAAATATCTTAAAACGTGATGTTTTACGAATACCGGACTTTTACAGAACACTGGAAAACTTTCCTAATAGAGTGGGAGGCCTTTATTCTTTATCAAAGACTCCATGGGATAATTTGTGTATGACTTTTAATAGATAATATTAAAAATGTCACCATTTATGGTATTGAATAGCTCAGCAAAGAATGAAGTATATCAATATTATGACAGTGTTAGTGTGATAATGTGTTTATTGTTTTATTATTTGTTTATTAATTATCTGCAATGTGCACTATCGTCGTTGCATATCCAAAAAGAGACATGTGGGCACATTTTTATTTAGGCACACTCTTCAAACAGTTCATTAGGGCATTAAAATTGAAGTTTGGACATTATATTGGCATGTGATATTATTCCTTAAGTATTGAATTTTAATATTTGCTATTAAGAATCACTTTATAAAATGGTTATGATGTCATTATGAGCAGTTTATTCTGGAAATGTGAAAACATTTATGAATTCACATGTCCCTTTTTGAATATGCAACAGTGATATGCAATGTGGTGATGAATGCCAATGAAATTATAGTCATTTTGTTTGTTTGTTTGTCACACAAATAAACATAAAAATTCAAGTTATAATTTTTTTAAATGTCTAGAAACTGTTACATAGTTAATGCCTCTAAAATAAGTGAAATTATAGTCAATAAATTGATAAACTGAATTACTTATCATCAGCTTCTACAACTTGAAACTCAATTTTTTTTTTATATGTATTAAAGGTGTAAGCCGTATATTTTATTATAAATAGATATATAAATATTAGCTATCTAAAATTAGCATTGATTTTTATCCAAAATGTTCTAGGTTCGACTCCCATTTGGGTTGCGAATTTTTCAATAAAAATGATTGCACATAGGATTCGATGATACACTGTCTCTGTAAATTGAAACAGCATTGATTGTCTGAAAAAAAATGGTGGGAAGTCCCCTATCTACACAAACATATTTGTGTATAGAAAAGTCTTTCAATAAATTACTTAATTAAATATTTCAAAGGTATAGCTTCATAGAGGTGATTGGTTGCCTGATGATAAGAATCTTGGTTTTTCAATCGAGAAAATCTAGGTTCAATTCCTTCCTACTCCACTTTCGTAATGAAAGCTATTGCTTACTATAATTATTATCGAAATAAATTTTTTTTTTTTTTAAAAAAGATATATCTGGGTTTGTTATAAACCCAAATACAACCCAACCAAATAAGACAAGTGTTTTATTCTGTATTGATTTATTCGACGAAAGAGACGTCTTTCGTCTTATTAGGACATTGTCAATCTATAATTATGTTTGGAGTGTATTAAGATTTATTCCAAAACCAAATTTTATTTAAAAAAATATTTTTTAATGTAGAGGTTGATCTTTTGAAAGGTTTCTATATAAGAGGACCTGTTTCTGTTTATGTAAGCTTTACTATATACAAGTAAATATATGCTGTTAATAAACTGATAATACACATGGTCATAATATGTGTTGTATTGTCTATTCAACTGTATAACATTGTCAATGAAACCAACCAAGTGTCAATTTTTTCAATAATGTTCAAAACCATCCCTAGAAATTCAATATACTATAGATATTTTAAGACACTTTCCACATAACAAATCATACACATAGTAAATGTCAACCAGTAAAACAGATTTTGATTCCCTATAAAATCTTGATAAATGCATGTAGGAGGTTTTGTGAATCCACCGACGATACTGTATGCTGTATTGTCCTACTTTCTACGCCAGATAGTATTTACTATAATGCTCTGTTGTGTCCAATCACTAATCACATTTCAGTTCATTGCCTGTCCCATATTTTATATTATTGTATATTGTACGTATAATATTATGTAAAGTACTAAATTAAATTTGCATATTATTTCAATACAGCATTTTCACACAATATAATTCCCTTATGATGCAAAGAATCTTTTTTATGTCAGCAGGCTCGTCAAACAATTATAGCAAAATGTAATTAATTAAAATATGTAACTGTTAAATTATTCTTTGAGACAGTCAACTTTCGAACCATTCGACTGCCACCCAAGATATTACTGACAATAAGACGATTCTTACAAGGATCATTACAGCTCAAGGCCAATGCGATCCCAGAAGTAATATAACAATGATGATGTTGGATGATTTGTTTCCTTGGCACAATATATGATCCTTCGACCTTCTCAAAGGTGCTGGTGAGAAGGACTTTCATTTGCTTCTAAAATACCTTGCATCCGCTTCTAAAATAGGTGATGTTGCTTTGACCTCACAGATTGGCAAACAGCCTATAACAGATCACAGGACTTGCAATGCCAAAACAATTTTAAAAAATCACCGTTGTAAATAATACATTTTAGTGTTAATTTTTTAAAGATCTGGGTTCGAAATAATTATAAATACAACCCAAACACCGTCGCAGTAAGCAATATACTTTTGTTGTGAAGATGGGTTAGATCAGCAGCAGGAAGATTCGAACCTGAAACCTCTTCACTGAAATATCCCAGGAACTTCAACGAACAGGCCACCAATCTCACATTTTGCCCATGTAATTTCATCAAGTTATACCATCACGGCATATCCCACAAGGGGGGCAGCTAGCAGACCAGCTGCATATATATTAATATGCAAGCTGTCCTCTCCGTGCCAATATGAAATCAAGACATTCAGGATGGGTGGCAAACCTCATCGCTGAATTTGAGATGTAAAATGTCTTAATTTTTTCGAACACCTGCCTTTTACAGGACACTCGTAAACTTATGGAGAAGAAGAAGTATTTCATCAAGTTAATCTTGCTAATTCATATTATACAAGTAACGGTGGTTAAAAGGCATTAAAAGTAATAATGCGCTAGTATTTATGTGTATTATGTCTGACTTTATATATGTTATTGTATCATTATGTGTATGTGTGTGGTTGTGGGCGTGTAATGTGTCTCCATATGGTATTTCCATATCCCTATGAATAGTGACTGGTGTCATTGTATAAATACAATAATTACAACTACTAAAGGTTACATCCATACGATGCCATCATTATAACTATGTAATAAATAGTATTTTAAGTAATTAATTGTATCGGCATTAACTTTGTAACACTTCATTTTAAATTATCAAATAAAATAAAATAAATATTTATTATTTTTGTTTTGTGTTACTGTCGAGTAAGACTAACACACAACCGGTTTCGCGGACTCTGAGTTAACTCCGACAAAAATTTTAATTTTATTTTTTTATGGTGAGGCATTAAAAATACATACGGTCCTAAATTTTCATGTTTCTACCATCAACCACTATTTTTTAATAGCTACTACTATACCATCACAGCATATCAGCCGGCATACCAGCAGACCAGCTGCATGTAAGAAACATGCAAGCTGTCCTCTTCGTGCCAATATAAAATCAAGACAATCAGGATGCCACCCATCCTTTTTTAATAGCGATATTAGTAATCTAGAAATAATGTATATGTCAAAACAATGTTTGCCGGGTCAGCTAGTCATATAATAATAATTAATCTTTATTGCACAAAAAGTATGTAATACAGAAACATAAAACAAAGGTTGCTGGAAGATTATGTATTACAACAAGTCCGCCCTTTGACTGTTCATCATTAGTGTACTATTTTGTAACTTTTGATCTCACTATTATTTTTTTTTCTTACTATTTTGCTGTAACTATTTTTTATAGTCGAATATAAAGATTTATTAGCCGTGGAGCACTTGGTAAAGAATTGGTCTCCCACTCTTCTCCATAAGTTTTCGAGTGTCCCGTAAAAGGCAGGTGTTCGAAAAAATTAAGACATTTTACATCTCAAATTCAGTGATGAGGTTTGGCACTCATCCTGAATGTCTTAATTATTTAGTGGCACGGATAGAACAGCTTGCATGTTTATTACATGCAGCTGGTCTGCTGGCTACCTCACTTGTGGGGTATTCTGTGATGGTGTAGTATTAAAATACAGATTTATTATTATTATTTTTAAAACAACAATAATGGAACAAATAATTTTGTGCAATGCGCGAGTTTACCCATCTATATGTCTTCAGCAAATTATATAATATGCATTCATTTACGAATAGTATCTGTTTTGTAAAATGCTTAAGATGGATTTAGTCCAGGGGTCAGCAACCTTTTGAGTCGGAAGAGTAAAATATTACAATTTACAAAATTTCGAAGTTTTTTTTTTTAACCACAATTTATTCTCTTGCAACTAAAGAGCCGCAACACATTCTTACATCCTTATAATTAAAGTTATTTCTGATTATGAGGGTGTGATTAAATTATTTTTATACTACCATTGTTTATTAACATAACATGCATAGATAATTCGCACAGATCGAGCTAGTCCCAAATTAGGATATGAATCTTGTATTATGGGTACTAATACGATGATGCACTAAACACATACATGTAACACCTAGACCCAAGACAATTTTTATAAGGTCATTCTTCAATCTGCTTTGGCCGAGAATCGAACCCGGGTCCTCATGACTCAAAGGCAAGAGCATTACTTCCGCACCACACCAGCCGTATTGATGTGTAACTAATGTTTATTAATTGACGATTGGAATATTTGCAGTTACAAATATGGGACACGGCAGGCCAGGAGAGGTTTCGCACCATCACACAGAGTTACTACAGAGCAGCCAATGGCGTTATTATAGGTACGCATCATTATTTATATCAATATACGAATTAATTAAATGCTGAAAAGTGTTGTAGTCATGCTTTCTGTGTTGTTGGCACTCACCTTAAAATCACAGGTTTAACCACACAGATCAAATTTTCGAAATTTGTCGTGTTTTAAATAAAACAATTTACATGAGAAATTGTACGAATGTGGAGGAAGCAAAAGTACTCAAGAACATATTGTTTTGGCATTCCGTCATTTCTGCCTACCTAGCTTGGAATGTCGCATGACGGTATTGATCAAACATCAAATTAGTTTGAAATGTGAGTGCTACAAAAAACTGCATTTGATATTTTAAATTAAAAAATAACAAATGCACTGCCTTCTGTTTTAGTTTATGACATAACCAAAAGAGCCTCGTTCCTCTCGCTCCAGCGTTGGATAGAAGAGGTGAGAAGATACACTTCCACCACAGCTCTGCTGATGCTGGTCGGGAACAAATGTGATATGACCACACAGCGGGAGGTGGAGTTCTCGGAAGCAGAAGCCATGTGCAGATATATCCCTGAGATTATGTTTGTTATGGAGACATCGGCCAAAGACAATACTAATATAGAAGATGCTTTCATGTGCTTAGCAACTGAACTTAAGGTAACATATTTAATATTATTTTCTTTACGATTTTTTTTATTTTCTCTATTATTTATCATTTGCGGGCTGTTAGTCAAGCACGCCTTCAAAGAACCACTATAATGAGTTCGTTAGTAGCCTGGATGTAGAGTCTCGGCCTTGTGAACAGGGGGTCCGTGGTTCAATACCAGGTGCCGGCAAACTCCCCTTTCACGACACAAGTTTTTAGCTTACTGTGAAAGGTGTATTAGGTTGTATTTGGGTGCATAACAAAACCCAGATATATCTTTAAAAAAAAAATAGGAAGAAGTATTGAGTGATAAAATTCAAAAGTTCCTAAACTTAACTGTTAAGAGGACAGCTTGCAAGTTTATTACATGCAGCTGGTCTGCTGGGTACTCTACTTGTGAGATAAACTGTGATGGTATAGTAGTAGTAGCACTATAAATGTCCAGACTGCCCTTTCCATACCAATAAAAAAAAGACATTCGGTATGGGTGATATACCTCATAATTGAATTATAGATGTAAATTGTCTTTTATCGATTTGTTTGTGTTATCAAACGTGGTATTAGGTTAACTGGAAGACATTGCCTCAAGGCAATATGTACACATTTTGTACAAATTTAGTTGACAAATAAGTGTTTATTATTGTTATGTTATTTCATTACAGAGACGTCACGAAAACAGTGAAGTACAAAGCGGCGAAGATGGAAATGTGACATTAGGTGATAGCAGTGCCATCAGTAGATGTAGTCCTTGCGGAGGAGGGAGTGGGAGTAGTGGCGGAGGAGGAGGAGGAGCTGGGAGCAATAACAGCGGAGGGGGTAACAATAAGAGTACATCGTAAACAAATAAACATATGACTTATACATATACGTACTATTATACTCTACTGTAAATTATCATATTATTATTATTGTTATATGTGTATTATACTTTTAGCAGAGTTCTTACGTTAATATCACAAAGTGTTTATCGACGACTGTTCAGGGCCCTAAGTCGGATTGCTCGCACCGTCAGTAACGCTACATTATCTCCATGGTAACTACAATATTTCCATAGTAACAACGGTGCAACATTAGCAATTTCCGTTGTTACCATGGAGATAATGTAGCGTTACTGACGGTATGAGGAACCCGACTTAGGCACCAGTTCCATAACTCAAGAAGACAAAATTCTCAAAAATTTTGATTTTTTTTTTTAAATAAAGGTCAAGGTCCCTTGTGTCACTGCGACCATAATAGATCTATTGTGACATCCTTCTGTGTCATATTTCACTCTCAAGACCTAGGTGCGTCATGTAGCTCACTATTTGTCTTGGTGTGAGAAGTCTCACTTTCTCAGAGTCCAGCAGTGGACCTCCGAGGATGTGACTTCGGTTGTGAGTGAGTGTGTCACAGTAACAGAGGATGTGGATGGGTGTTTCATTATCCTCTGAACAAAATCTGCAGACTGGGGTATCTGACAGTCCAATTTTCGTCATGTGTTTCCTTAGTCTGCAGTCTCCTGTCAAGGTCCTGGACACTGCAGAGTAAGTATTAATTGGTAATAATAATAATAAATAATTTTATTGCACATAAAAATCAACATAAGAAAATAAACATAGCAGAATTAAAACTAGACATATAAATTTTGTGCAATGGGTGAGTTAATCGCAGAAGCGCGATATCTTCCAACTAACCCATACAATCAATACCACTCTGTCAATTCCACAAACAAATAAGTATATAAAAGTTACACTGTTCCCTTTATATATCAAATATTTAGTTTAAGATTTAAGACAGAACCAACCCACTGCAACGTTCAGAAGTAAGCTGAAAACCCTGCTTTTCAAGAAAAGCCATGGCGCCCTTGAGATGGTCACGGATCATTAAACGGCGCCAAATATAAATTGTCTTTATTATTATTAGTTATAGAAAAAAATGAACCTATTCTCAGTTCCACAAATAAATATTTCGTATTGTTTAACTATTGAAAGGAACAAAGACAACATGTGTCTTTAAACAGTGTGATTATTATATACCTAGTATCTTTCCCTTTCTGATGTGTTTTTAAAAGATAATATAAATATATTGCGTTTTTTAAAGATAAAAAAATAAGACATTTCTACTTGTTGAGTTATGGAATTGATAAATTTCTTTTAAAAAACAAATAAAATCACAAAAATAGGATTCAACATTCACCATACCAAAATATGCAAATAGAAAATAGTTAATGTTCCTCAAAATGTGAATCTACAATAATATGTATGTATACTCAGTGATAGAATCTCATTCAAATGAAAAGCCATACATTGTTTTATGATTATATTTTTATTATTATTTAAATATATGCATACATTTTATATTTACAAAACTGATATTATTATCTATAATATGCTTTAAACATTTTTATTTTTAATTATTTGAGAGTTTTTGTAATCACATAGTGAAAAAGAGAGAGGAATGTAATTTGTAAAAATAATAATGTCTTATTTTTATTGTAATTTAAAAAAGTATAGAACCCCTGAAAAAGACATGATGTTTCTCCTATAAAAGATATGTATTTTAAAATACCATGTGTGGGATTATAAATTCAGCTAATATGAAGTGTTTTAATTTTTTTATGGCATGCAGAGATCGACCTGCTTGTTTATTACATGCAGTTAGATCAATGGTTGACCTACTTGTGGAATATCCTATGATGTATAGATAGACCAACAGTTAATATATAAAACTTTAAAGCTTGTATTTTTAATAATGTCTAAGCTCTTAAGTTAGTGTGAAAAATGAACAAATCATTCATTAGAATATTTTCAATTTTTTTGGTTTGTTTAATCGGATTTGGGCACAACACACAAATGACAAAACCAATCAGATATCTCGATTGGAGAACCATATTTATACATCGTAACATTGTGCAAAGTCTAATCGAAAGAAGTGAGAAAGGTGTGAACTCTGTCCACGGACACCGAAAGTGATCACTTAGGCCAGATTATTCATAAGTGTTGGACACTTTTCTCAATACTTCCAAACCATTGTTGTTTTTACATATTATATCTCTCATTTTTATTTCGTAATTAAAATGCCTTTTATCTCAGTGGTCCATAAATGTCGACATTATTTGTGTAAATAAAATAAAAATATTAATTTAAAATAATAATAAATATTCTCATATCTTATTCATTAAGTAGTAGATATGTGATTTATTGTTAGTTAAAATTAATATTATCATTTGAATTATATGGGTAAACAATATGCATTAGCAATTTCTAGCATTATTGTATATATTATAATTTATTGAATACTTCATGGCAATCCTACTTTTATATATATATATGTGGTGGAAAATGTTATCACGGAGATCTATATTCGAAAAATCTTTTATCGGATTACTCCGGATTACTGATTATGGCTGACCGTGTTCAGCCGAAACGTCGGAAATATGCCCCTTTGGGTAATAATCCATGTACACGGAGTAATCCGATAAAAGATTTTTCGAATATATATATATATATATATATGAGATAAGAGTTTTACTCCATTTCGCTGCGTACAGTCGGGCAGAGATTTAGCTCATGCCTTTGCATATAAATAAATAAATAAATTCTTAATTCAATCAATAAATGTACAAAAGCTGAGACAATATATCGTCATTGCATATTCAAAAAAGACATGTGCGCAGATTTTTATTTGGGCATACTCTTTTAAAACTATTCATTAAGGTATTAAAATTGTAGTTTGGACTTTTTATTGGTATGTGATATTATTCTGTAAGTATTGAATTTTGATATTTGATACTAAGAATCACTTTATAAAATGGTTATGATGTCATTATGAGCAGTTTATTTTAGAAATGTCAAAACATTTATGAATTCACATGTCCCTTTTTGAATATGCAACGACGATATCACCAATATGGCTACAATTAAGTTGCAGCAGCCTCACTAGGTTGTCCTGTATCGAGGTGTATATATGGTACAAAACTCAGCTCGTCGTTAGAATATACAGTTTGTATTCATCGAAAAGATATTTCGAAATTGGAACTTGGTTTCATCAGAACCATCTGTCACAATGGCCGACACCCAAGATTGAAAAGCCTTTAAGCGGGGAGCATCGCATATAATGAATGACATATGTATTTAAATATATAGATAAAAAGTGGATCCCAGTGCATATATAAATGATTATCTAAACAATGCTAGAATATTGGTTCTGATTTACAAAAATAGTTTTTATTTTAAAGTAAAGTTAATAACAATGCATATTTTTGAGCTATTATTTGCATATTATAATCCATTGTTTACCCAGAGTGTGTTATATATTAAAAATAAATCAAATATATTAAACATTAGATATAACATATTAAATATTATGTAAATATGCAATGAACAAAACATTATATTTAATCATTTATCATTTCATAAACCTGTTAATAAACTTTTGAATCTGTCATATTCTTAAAAACTCGATTGTATATAGTTTTATTATAATCCTCACACCAAAAAATGGTAACTTTTTCATGTAAATATCGTCGTTACATATTCAAAAAGAGGTAAGTATGTGCGAACATTTTCATTTAGGCAAACTCCTTAAAAACTGTTCATTAAGGCATGTAAATTGCTGTTCGGACTTTTTATTGGCATGTGATATAATTCTTTAAGTATTGAATTTTAATATTTGATACTAAGAATCACTTTATAAAATGATTATGATGTCATTATAAGCAGTTTATTCTAGATATGTCAAAACATTTATAAATTCACATACCCCTTTTCGAATGTGCAACGGCGGTATGCTGTATTTGTTGTCAGAAATCTTCTGCTAGCTCTAAAAATATTCTCAAGTCAGCTGAATATAAAATGTAAAAATTGTAAAAACCGTAGCTTGTATGTGTTCGTAAAAATTTAAATAATTATGTGATTACCTATTTGATAAAATTATAGTTGATAGTGATTTTCAACATCACAGAGTTTCCATTATTTTGTTGTGAGGAATATTATAATGCAACATTTCAATTGATCAGAATATGTATAGAATATAGTTTAATGGATCTTGTGTTGTTCAAAATAGATCCCTTGGGGTCGATATAGATCACTTTAGTAATCCCTTATTACATGATCCATACTCCACAATGGTTTGTTTTCCATATATTTTTTTCTATAATATATTTCTTCCCATTCGTCTGATGGTATTTCCAACGTTATCATGATGTAGTTTATCATTAAAATTGTACCAATGATAATCACAATAATCAAATCTAAACCTCCGTGTCGTATCAATTTACAGAATTTGCACACAAATCCATGTTTTTCTTCTTTCATTGTATTTCTTTCTTGTTGAACCTTAATTGAATTGAATTGGTTTGAACCTCAGTTCAAAAAGTCTGCAGAGTTTTATAAACTTGTATAAAATTACCACATAAAGATGATTACGTGTATTTTCTTTACATGCAGTTACATACTCTGTTGGCTACCTCAAAATGGCTTGATGATATAGATAGAAGAAATTACCAAATCACGCAATATCAGATATTAATATTGTTTATATTCACAATGTTTCAGTATTTAGAAATATTTCAAGTAAAATATGGAAATGTTTGTGTTTGCTACCATGACAAGCAATGTTTATTTATGAAAAATATGTTTTTATCAGTTCTGAAAATAAATTTATATAGGTATTATTATTATTTGTAAAATCCTTCCATGCTGGGTAGTTATTTAGATTTCAATAATCCTTGTTTTTGTTGTAAAAATAACTTTTAAATCTATAAATAAACCTTAAATCACTCTCACGGTTCATATTGGATCCCAAATTATACATTTTTTATCTAACAAATATTTTTAGTTTATTCTTTTTTTAAATAGAGTAATACAAAATATTGCATACTGAAGATAGTCAATAGACTGTTAATACAGTCTAGGACTTTTAATTGGAAGATGTTAAGCTTGAATTTCGCCGCTGATCTACTCCGTATTCACAATGATACATAGGTATTATTTATTGTTCAGGGATTGGAGTATGTTGAGATTTATTACTAAATTAAATTCACCTTTAAAATAAATGTTTTTTAGTGTGGTCTGTGAAACATGTTTTTTTTTTTTATTTGCTGTATTCATTTCAGAAATATTTAAAAATAATAAACTTTTAATTATTTTAGAGATTAGACACCAAAGATTGTGAAAATGTTAATTCTAAATTGCTCGCATGGAATTGGTAGGCTAACGGGCGGTTCCATAAAAATGAAAAAGTTTAGAAACTTATATTAGTAGTTACACATAGTAACTAATAGAATTTGACATTTCGGACTTTAAACAAAAGGGACTTTTTCTTTATGGAACCGACAGTTATTAAATTTAATTCCTATAAATGAATTTGTGTAGCAATATTGCATGTACATAAAACATAATTTTAAGTGATGAAATGCTATACATATACATACATATATGTAGTATTATATCATTATTCTTGTTAAGCATTGTACAAATGAATTTATACATCTAACCACCAGATAGTTGAGAATTAGTCAGGTAACTGAAAGGCTAGGGATTGTTTAATGTAAAGTTTAACTATCCTAGCGCCACAGTGTCAAATAAAGAAACTAAATATGTTTGATGTGTCATTGCAATTCAATGAAACAACTAACCATTCATTGAATGCCGGCATTTCACAAACCGCTAGCAATTTAGTTAACTGGCTAATTTACCTATCGGTTAGTGACATCTATGTATATTGTAATATTTATAAAATAGATATCATATTTTTTCTTTTACTTCTTTCAAATATGGAAAAGATTCCTTAAAATTAAACTCAAATTTAGAATCTCGAAGATACTATTCAAATAATGAGATATACTCCATAGAAATGACACATCTTTCAGTCATAGAAAAATAATTTGTAGTTATTACTTATTTATATATTCACCATAGACAAAATATATATAAAACAAGACTGCACTTCCTTGCAAAACTTACCACTTTAGATAGTAATTGGTTAAGAACTGTCCCTTTCCAAAACATGGTTTTACTATGTACTTACTATAGTTATGATGTACTGGTAATATATTAAAAAGAGACACCTCTTTACCAAATGCTTTCTCACATGGTACGCTTTATTTTTTCTTAGGAATATAGACATTATCACCATGGCGGAAAGAATATTTTTGCTTTAAATATATTTGGTAATAGGTAAGTGCTCAGTCTTGTTCTTCTAAGGGCCGTGATATCCAAATAGAAGTTAACCAGTGGTTAAGTAATCAACTGTTATGAGTTAACTTGTTCATGTTCGGCGTTTGGTGATATCATAAAAATAATTTACAATGGTTACTTAACCAAAGGTTAACTTTCTGTAGTGATGTAAATACTAGGGAAGTTATTTGACACTTCACTGGTTGTTTGGAGCCGCCATTTTAAATTTTAACGTGTTGCTCATGTTGACGAGTGTTTTGAAAGTATCAATAATATTGTTCATCGGATGATGTATCAACATTATTATTTATTTATTTATTTATTCTTTTTGCATATCATCATTACATTACAGTGTTAACAAAATAATACAATTTTTTAAAAACTAGGATGATGTGCAGTGGCGAGATTATCACTATAAAGTAATTTCTTCCATCTAACCACGATTATGAAGATAATTATCCAGTTTTGATCAATATATTATATTATTATAACACAATATTCTCAAACCAAAATGACAAACTATGAAACTGTCAAATTGATGATATATATAGCACCATCTACAGACGAAAAAAATATTCATTCTCAAAGTTAACTCGTGGATTCGATAGTTAACTCATGAAAATCGGGTGGTTATAAATAACCACTTGTTATCTCCGTAACAGACATTGGATATCACCATTTCTTGAGTTAACTTATGGTTAACTCTTGACAACAAGTTAACTACTTGGTTAACGTTTTGGATATCGCGGCCCTAAATTTGTTTGAAATTCACATAAATTATTCTGTAGTAATAACCGAAATGTTGTCTGTGGATAAAATTCTTTACCAAGGAAGAAAAAATAATTAATACTATATTACGCTTGTTTATGAACAAATTATTGTAATAATTAATAATTTAATGAAACTTATTGAAATTTAAAATTTATGTTATTGTGATTATTTTTAAATTATTCAATTGTTTTTATTTATAGTACTTAAAATGTAAATGAATCCTTCATCTCATTTTTAATAGACCCTATTATCACTAAAGAAGTCAAATAAATCGGTGTAATTTTTTTATTTATTTATCAATTCAAATGGCTCTGAAGCCAATTACAAAAGCACATATTAAAAACATACAACTTTATGCAATAAGAACAACAGAAATTTTAAGAGCATTAAAATGATATATATCATGACACAATAAATAAATAATAATAACGTAATAAATAATAATCAAAATTTCTGAATACCTTTTGTGTCATCTCTTATCCATTAGCCATAATCTTGGTGAATAGGAAGTTATAAATATAAATATTGATCATTAAAATTGTTTGCATCTTCCATTCTTTGGTAGTGCGCAGAACAATGGAATTTTTACCCCTCCATTACGTCTCTACATCTCTCGGAAACTGTATTGATATGCAAAACTATTATCATTGAAGAAACATGTGTGTCTACTTTATTTCTTTATCTAATAAGACTTAGGGGACTATACAATGGTGACTACTTACACTGTTTTAATACTCGAGGGGGAATGACCAAAGCTTTTTTCTTATTATTTGATTTATCTGAGTATGCCGATTGGTTTCTCCAGGACAATCGATCAGTGGATCATAAGTGTTTGTTGTGACAACTTACCCAGGAGAGAGACACTGTTTCTTCTTATCTTTCTCTAAAATAAAGGTAAAATTTATATTATTTTATTTCACATATCACGTTTTTAAAATCTTAGATCTATTATACTATACTGTATCCCAAGTAGTGTAGGCAAAGAGAACGCAATGCCATATAGATCTATTCTTATATACTTCTTTCACTTCATGCCAATTTCGAGAATTTGATCCACATGATCCACACATAGTTCTCAGATATCCCTGCTTTCTCACACCTCTTTCAGAAAGATATATCCTCGTTGTCATCCTTACTTCATCCATACGTTCAACACGTACAAACCTTTGTAACTTATTTAACTTATTTGCTCAATAGTCCTCTTGCATCCGCATACTCTCCTTAATCTGCTCATTCTTTTATACGACTTAAATTATAGAATATTTCTGCATTCTATGCAAAAACATTTTTGTATTTGACTATTTCCAATACGACGATAACTCATAAAACATTTATAATTTTTTCTATTGATATATTATATTTCCTCGAGGAGTACCCGGTAAAGAATAGGTCTACACGCATATGTAATAAACAGCCGGCATATATGTAAATTACAGCTATATATTTTTTTTTTTTAAAGGGCAGCGCCCGCCACATACCTCGTGCCGTACCTGGAGATATATATCTCCATAACGACACACACATGCACAAACAGGATTTAATGTCGCATTAAAGCGAGAAATGCTGCCCCGAGGGAGCACTCTAGATTTAGCGGCCACACACCAAAGAAATTTGGTGCAAAAAGGGAAGGGAAGAAATGGGAATATGCCTTCCTCTCTATGTATATTATTTTATTTTATTGCTGGGGTATTAATTATTAATAAGTTCTATTTTACCCCCCTTACTCAGCTTTCCTGGTGTTGCCAGTCAAAGCGAACCCTCAAGTCCCAGACATCTTATGAAGTCTAGGATCTTGAGGGAATCTAAAGTAATTACAGCAATACATATGATCAATTAAATGCCCCATTTATAGGCACACCTATAATATGACACAATTGAGTAGTTAGCGTACCAACACTATATACACAAAAAAAATCATTGGTGTACAAACACTATTAAATATGTTAAAAAAGGAAATACAACTCATAGAATATATTTGAAAAATGAAAAGGGATGGGGGGGAAAAACAATCAGTTTCCAAAAAGAATTATATTTATTTACTTTGGATATTTGTGATTATTTTTGTATATTATCTACATCATCACATGATATTTCTTAATGTTTTATTGTATCTTGGTCAGATAATCTGTTAATGATATTAATGTACAAATACACATGACATATTGTTGTAGATTAATGTTAACATCTTGTAAACAACATGTCATTTAATTATTACTACTACTATACCCTTGTGGCATGTCCCACACACAAATACTTCAGCTAACAGACCTGGGGGCCTGAGTCAACAACACACTTTCGTCTCACGTTCCCGCTCCGTTGGCGTTCGGGTGCAGACGATGTTGCAAGCAAGTGTCAATTTCGTTGCTAAGATACACAATAGTTACGAAAATTAACACTTTGGCGCACCACCGTCTGCACCCGAACGCTAGCGGAGCGGGAACGTGACGCGATAGTGTGTTGTTGACTCAGGCCTCTGGGGGCCTGAGTCAATAACACATTTTCACGTTACATTTTCGTTACGTTAACGTTCAAATATAGACGAAGTTGCGAGCAAGTGTCAATTTCGTTGCTAAGATACACAATAGTTACGAAAATTAACACTTTGGCAATGTGAAAATGTGTTTTTGACTCAGGCCTCTGGAGCTTAAGTCGGATTGCTCGTACCGTCAGTAACGCTATATTATCTCCATAGTAACAACATTATCTCCATGGTAACAATGAAAATTACTAATGTTGCACCGTTGTTACCATGGTAACCACAGAAATTACTAATGTTGCACCGTTGTTACCATGGTAACCACGGAAATTACTAATGTTGCACCGTTGTTACCATGATAACCACGGAAATTACTAATGTTGCACCGTTGTTATCATGGTAACCACGGAAATTACTAATGTTGCACCGTTGTTACCATGGAGACAATGTAGCGTTACTGATGGTACGAGTAATCCGACTTAGACTCCAGCTGTGTGTAATAAACATGCAAGCTGTCTGTTCTGTGCCAACATAAAATTAGAAGTTCAGAATGGGTGATAAACATCATCTCTGAATTTAAGATGTTATATGTTTTTATTTTTTTCGAACACCTGCCTTTTACAGGACAGGACTCAAAAACTTACAAAGAAGCGTGGGAGACATTTTCTTTGCCGGGTGCTCCATAGAAAAAACTTATTATTATTTAACAATTACATATCTGTATTATTGTATGGAGATTATTTTCATCTATTTAATGTTTTATTTTTGTATTTCAAAACTTTATGTACTATTTGTTGCTTCTCAATTTTTTTGTTGTAAATTTTGAGGCTATGATATTTGTTTGTTGTGTAGATAAAATATATATATAGATGCGATATTACGAAATTAAATTGAAGCCAAGCAGTCCTAAACAATAGAATGTCTATCATGTAGATAGTATATGGTGACAGGTCCAAACAAAAGACAATCTAGACTGTTCCGTTACCATAGCAACACATTTTAAATTTAGTCTAGTGTTGTTGAGTACACTCCAAAGACATTTAAAAGAAAATAGAGTTTGCACTTTTGACCAAAATACAAGCAAAAATATGCTTGCCGCCGTGGCGAAAAAGTCTATATTCCTATGAATAAATAAAGTGTACCACGTGAAAAAGTAACTCTGAGAGTGTTGTCCGTGTCCAACACACGCCTGCAATTGATATACAGGTATTAATTCAAATTCATTTATTTCCTCAAATAAACATGTAGAATCCAATACAGTTCAAATAAACATAATCATAGCAATACCTACAATTAATTCCACTTTGCCACTTCACTAGGCTATATAGCCTGTGTGGAGGCGGACAGTACAGTCAGCAGCATATGTACAAGAAACGAATTTAGACATCATAATAAATAGATTAGATACAACTAACCAATAGACTATAGAGATCAGAAAAACATTATTAAACAATATTTAAAAAACCATTAATTATATAATTTAATGAGCCAATGCGAGTAGTTTATCACTGTATTGGGATATCTTTCAACTAAACCCAGTTTAATTATTTACTGCTTGGTTAATTTTTAATATTTCATGTTTCGCGAACTTTAAAGTTCTTCTCATGACGCGCTCAAGGAATTACAAACATATGCTGATTTGAAAAGATATTGTTTTTATATATTTAGATTTATGTACATAGTGTGCTCACTCTTAAAAAGTTAGTTTATTTTAATTTTACTGTCCATTTTGGTAAATTAGAAATTTATTTATGCTTTACTCAAGTTTATGAGTGTGTGAGTAAAATGTGCAGATTTATTTGTTTGAATTATTTGTACTTTTTAGGTAAAAAAAAATATACAATTTTTTAATTCAAATGTGTGAATAGCAAATGTGTGCAGTTTATTAAAAGTATCAGGGGATAAAAAGGATAAATCTGGGTTTGAATAAACCCAAATACACCCTAGGCATACTCAAAGTAAGCTTTACGCTTGTGTGGTGAAGGTGGAGAATGTTAGCAGCGCTCAAAATTTATTTATTTATTCTTTAATGTACATTAATTACAAACATTTTTTTCACACGAAAATACAATAAAATCAATATACAGAGGGCGAGTTCATTGCGTAGGCATGATTTCTTCCAACTAACCCAATTTCATGAGACATTCTCAGTAAACCTTTCCATCACAATAAACCTTGGCAATAAAATTAAAAGAAAGAAGAGACGAGATATACGGGAGAAAAATAGCTATGAAAAGGGACTATTAAACAGACGTCAAATTTTCAGTAATAAAGTGGAGTTTAACCGCTCGCTTCAAAGCGTAAAGAGTGGGGAGCAATCTTATTCTATTAAATTTCTGGATAGAGTCTGAGACTATCTATTTATTAATTCTTTACTGTACATTGATTATAAACAATTACATAAAAGGTGAATGCGCGATCTCTTGCAACTAACCCAGATATACTTACTAACTAATCTCTTCTAACTATAATCTGTTTCATTCTTTTGTGTGTAGTTATATTAATATAATATGTTGTTAATATGAAGCTCACGATAGTTAGTCCAAATAATAGTGTCATATTAAACAGCTGTAACAAATTATTAAATATTTATATACTTATTACAGCGTCACGCGCAAAATGTTACGTCGAATCTGCAAAATTGACATTTTACAGGAGAGCTAAATAAAGAAGAATACCTATATGCATAAATTAATTATTCGTAATAACAGAATTACAAAACATTTGACTTTTTTACATTTGAATACATAGGATTAAATGATGTATATGTGTATTCTATTTTTTCGGTGGTAACCTTATGAAAGTTCATTTTTATTAATAATATTAAAATAGTTTAGTTAAAACACTATAACTTTCACTGTATAAATTTTATTTTTGGCAGAAGCCTTTCGAACTTAGCGCATCTTCAGTGCCGTTAACTTAGAAACAAAAAGTTTAGTTTCTTAATTAACGGCACTGAAGATGGACTAAGTCCGAAAGGCCTCTGCCAAAAATAAAATTTATACAGTTAAAGTTATAGTGTTTTGACTAAATCATTTTAATATTAATGAAATGATTTAATTATGAAACAGGTGACATTACAAAACGCTATAACTAAATATGTAAAAAAGTGATTTTTGTAAAAACTGTAGATCTGACATTACATTTTGAGCGTGACCACGTAGAGTTATTGTGTCAGGCACTATGATATTATATAAAATAGATATATTATTGTACATAAATAGTTAATATTACAATTATACTTGTAATATTTTATACAAAAAATATAAATATACATACCTAGTATTGTTTAATTTTCGTTTTTATTCTAAATCTTTCAACTCCAATAGGTTGCGACAAACATTGCCTCGTCGTTACTTAGAATCAGACCCCCTAGACAAACCATACTTGGCGATCAACTACAAACGAATTTTTGACTATAACCGCAATAATAATGCATAATTACACAACATGTAGGTAGATTGTCGAAAAGTTCGCCAGTAATCGATCGCTAAGTACGGTTTGTCTACGGCCCCAGGTCTTCAGGATTACAGTAGCCGTCCCCCCCGTTGGTGACCGTCATCCTGAACTGTATATATAGTAAAAAACATTTATTGAATACATGTTGAATAATTTAAATTTTTAATATAATAAAACAACACTGTTTTTTTTTGTTTAATTATTAAGTATACAACATGCCTAACGCTTTTACCAATGAATCAATATTTATTTAGCATAATCACAGTTTACGCCTTTTACATGTTAACAAACGTAAAATAAATTTAAAATATAAAAACGACAACAAATTAGTCAATATTGAGTTTAAACAAAACATTACAGGAGTGAAAAAATATGAAATTTTTTTATAACATCTTATACTTTGTAGTGAGACGAAAACAGTATTTTTTTCATTATGGCAACACTGAAATATTAAATAGAATAAAACTATGTTGAAGTACTTTAAATGATCATACTGAAAAACGATAGTTATTTTTATGTTTGTTTCTTCCCGACATGCAGATATCGTCTTCGCATGATCAAAGTAGGGTTGTCATGTGAAGATTCAAAATTCATTTCTGTCAAACATTTTTGAGTTAATAAATATTATTTTTTCACACATAATAATATTTTTAATACTGTAAAAAACAATTGAATTGAATTTATCAATATTTTGATAATTTTCATGGTTTATTTTGATCATGCAATGACAAGATAATGTAATATTATTATAATGCAGTTAAATATAATTATTGTTGTTTTCTTTGATATTAAACAAGATCAAATGTTTTCTTATCTTTCTATTCTGGCAACACCATGTCCTTCATTACTAAGTTTTCACCGCCCAAGAATCATTTGCGTTTGGTTCAATTGGTATTTATTCAAATGAGATTTGTCTATGGCATTTTTGTAAAATAATACTATAGTACTACTGACATGTAACATATGATGCTTTACCTGGTTTCCACTTACTAAGTCATTGTCAAACCACAATCACCTTGTAAGTCGAAACCAGGTTATTGTACCTATTATACTATACTACTATACCCTCACACCGTGTCCCAAGTGGGGTAGGCAGAGAGAACGGAACGCCAAACAGATCTATCTTTTTCACACTTCCTTTGCTTCCTCCACATTCATACAGTTTCTCAAACACGCACGTCGGTTTCTCTTACTCAACACACGCGGCCGCCTTTGAGAATATGATCCACGTGATCAAGCTATGTGGTTCTCGGACGCCCGTGTTTCCTCACACCCTTTCTTTCAGACAAGTATATCCCCTTTGTCATTCTTACCTCATTCATTCGTTCAACATGTCCAAACCACCATAGTTTATTCACGCGCATTCTGTCCACAACACTCTTCTTGCATTCGCTCATTCTTCTAATATCCTCATTCTTCATTCTATCACGCAGCGTTTTACCAACCATTCTTTTTTTGTTTATTTCCATTAATTAAAATAAAGAAAATGATATATTTTGTGTTTTATAGTTTTAAAGAAGACGGTTTGTAGGTTGCTTTACTGGCTACCCCATTTGTGGGTGATACTGTAATAGTAGGTATAGAGCGAAAGTTAAATAAATTTATTAATAAACTGTATACTTAAAATTCATACTAGACAACAAAACAAAATATAAATTTGATTGCTTACGAGATTCTCAAATTAATATCAACTTGTCAAATTTATATCTAATACATCTTATGTACCAGTAATGTAATTAAAAAATAATTATTTTTATTGACAATATCTCTGTATACTAATTGAGATATACAAATCATTATTATAACCACTGGTTTTCAATCTGCATTTGTGTCTGCAAATCAATTAAAATAATGCCTTTAGGAAAACAAATAATTTAACTCAAATCTCTCATCAAACAAGTTTTTATTTGTTGTAAAAGATATATCTCACAGATGAAACACTTGCTCAGTACTGGAATGAAAACTTGATTCGACATAAATGAATAAATAAATTCCAAACGTCTTACTGTATGAATTCATAACACTGCTTAGAAAATGTGTGGCAAAAATACAGGAGATCATTGTTGTACAGGAGTTAAAAAATTCTTAAAATACAGACTCTTGAATCTACACGCATTTTAATACAAAGAAGAACAAAACTATAGGATATTACATTGAAAGAACCTCTACACACTCGTTATAATGGATTAAACATGAAGGAATAACAGCTTGATAAAAAATGTATCAAAAACTCATATTATTGTTACAAATAGAAGTCTTGAAAGAATTTAGCATTGAAAATGTATAATTAACATTAGTTTAAGTGTCAAATTTGAATATTGTGTTTATGAAACACTGTATATGATCATAATATATATATATAACATTATCTACAGAAAAAAGATTAGAAAATATAATTTGTATTACACCAAAGTGGCAGTTGTGTTTCATCAATCACCGAGGTAAGTTGTGGTGCAGAAATTTATTAGCAACAATAATTTATTCATCAACTTAATAATCACAAATGTACACTAATTTGATTGGAGTAATTATATTTATTAATTATTATATATAATGTATAATTATTAATAGTAGCTCTATTGTTTTCATTGTCATTCATTTGTTACGCTGACGTTCATTTGTTAGAAATAATTATTTGTTGACAAAAGAGTATTGGCGGGAGTGATTTTATGTAATTCGTGGAATAAGTCGATTGAACCAAAATAATGTCAGCCTAGTAAAACTTTGTTTTGCTAAAACAAACTGTTTTTGTTTTAATAAAATATACTTTGTCGTACAAAATAAAAAGTTTAAAATGTATTGTTATGATTGATAGAATGCATGTAAATAGGTTACGATGGTTTGTACAAGATGAAGAGAGTGTGTTTATCTGAAAGAGACGTTGTGAGAAAATGTGGACGTCCAAAAACTACATGAATTGAACATGTGGATAAAATGTTTATGGATGGCCGTTTGTTGAGTGATAGGAATTGGCGTGCATGTATGAGAAGTTGGAGGAAGTGAAAGAAGTATCTCTGCCTACCCCACCTGGCATGTGGCTCAAGGTATAGACTATAGCAGGAGGGGGCAAACTTTTCGGATGAAGGGCCAAATTCAGGAATTCATAATTATCGGCGGGCTGCAAGTAAAATATAATTTTTATATGTACACTATTTCTTATCATGAAAATGCATACAGTGTGCTTTGTTTGAGTTATGAACAAGATCCAAGATGATGGAATTACAAGACACTTTTAAATTTATTTTGAATCTTTGTTTAAAAAGTCGTTAGAAGATAAAAACGTGATTATTTAAAAAAATATTATATTACTTCCGGGCCGCAGGACAGGTTTGCTGTGCCTGGACTATAGTCTACGCATAGTTTAGTTAAAAAAAAATTATAACACATTGTTCATGTGAATGTGCAAGGATAATGTGTAAGTTGATAATAATTATTTTATTGTAAGTTTGTTGTAGTAATTTTCATTCGCACTCGTTTACTGCATAACAATTTTTTATTTCATTAAAGAACACAAAAAACAAGTACCCGGATTACTAAAAAAATTGCTCCATTAGCAATTACTCTGCCAGTTGCTCTAATCTTTGTAAAAATCATGTAATTTTAAAACTGTAGTAAAATTTGCATGTGGAAATTTTTGCCATCACCATTTTTATTAAAAAATATTAAGGCTATGGGTAAGGCCATTTTGGCAATTTCACCGTCAAACCACGCCGTAATTATTAAAGTGACGTCTTCCAAAAAAATATATAATATTATTTCATCTTTTTGCAAAAGACATTATTAGATAACTTTTTTATATTTTGTGTAATTTTTACGTAATAAATTTTTAAAAAGTACCTGTTTTCCCCGATTTTCTACGCATAACTCGAACATCATGAGACTTAGAAACATGATTATTTTTTTAAATGAAAGATCATTTAAAATACCTTGTACATTGCAAGACAGTTTTTTCCTTTTTATTTTACTTATTTTTTAAATGAGCAAAAACCGTGTTTTACATATTTATTGAAACTCTTGAATCCAGCCCACTGTTCGCGCCGCGCGGGATTTTAAACCATGTAGACGTGCACTCTCACACTAAATTTGAGACTTTCGGTTACATCTCTTTAGTCACGCCTCGTTTCTCGAAGCGTTCGGACGTGGAATCTATGTCAAAAGTTTTAGTGTGTTTTGAAGAAAATTTTGTTTGTTTAATTAAATATTTTTATATTATTTAAGTAATTTTTCATCTCAAATTCATCAAAGGAACAGTTGGTAAGTGATATTTTATTGTATTTCATTATAAATTTACACTTTATGTAATTTCGACCCTTTGAGAGTAAGAGTACCTATGTGCATAAACATTCATAGAATAATATAATATAGAACAGACATACGTTTTCTATAGAATGAAATAATTTTGTTTTAGTTGTGGACCTTCAAACACGATGGAAAATAAGAATATACTATTTTCTGGAAAGAAAAGAAAAAGAAGAAAGATTTTAGGAAAATTATTATACCAAAGGAAAATTATGTGAGTACCTTCCAATAATTTTGTGCAATATTCTTATTCTTTTAATTACCATGTCATTTAATTAATTAATATTTTTTATCCTGTAATAAAAAAATACCTAATCAAATATCTATCTCTCTATATTAATTTGTATTATGCTTCCCTATGTATTTATTTACCTTTCGTATTTTGTGCAACGTAGATATCATATTCTATCCATCCTATCACACTGTGTCCTCACATGCGTGGATACATAAGCGAATGGTGTCTAAACATAATTATTATAATACATATAGATGATTATCGACCTCGGTGGTGTAGTAGTCAATTCACTATCCTTCCATATACGAGGTACCGGGTTCGATTCCCGGTTGGGTTATAGAATTTTTCTCAAGCAATATGCTCTGGTATTCCGTTCAAGTAGAGGACGGTCCTGGTTGAATGAAAGAAACTGCTTCAAAGAAATAAGTTCACTAGCTGTACTAGCAATTTTGTTTAGAAAAGTTCTTATTACATACAGCATAACTAATAATTATTATAAGATAGGTATACCTAAACATCAGATGTATTATTAGGAGTAGGTATGTTCATACTATTTACATTCACATCGGTTGTTATATTATTATAGTCACATAGGTGTTCGAAAAAATAAAAGCATTATTCAGCGATGAGGTTTGCCATCCATCCTGAATGTCTTAATTAAAGAGAAAACAGTTTACATGTCTATTACACACGTGACTGGTCTGCTGGCTACCGCACTTGTGGAATATGCCGTAATGGTATAGTAGTATTAGTAATGCAATCAATATTTTTTTGTTGTGTGATGAATGTCTCATAGGTATACTTAGAAATTTTGTTATAAAATGCCTTTCTGTTCTGTTATGGAAAGATCAATGTTTTCAGTGGATTATCTAGCTATCTGAGAAGGTAATTATATTGAACAAAAGGTTTAATGTGAACGATCGTAAATAATATTTAGTGCTATACATTGAGAATCTCTCACTTGAGGATTATTCTTAATAATATAATCGACTATTATTATTTTATTACTTACAATTATTGTATTATACCTACCTATGTACTTTATTTTAGGACTAACGCGGTTACTGAATCAGTCAATACATCTAAAGAAGACTTCGTTTCAATCCCATGCGTTGAGACAACTGCATCAAATATGGAGAACAATTTAAAAAAAATGGAAAATCATATAAATTTCTGAACTTATCCCAACTGAATTATAATTTTATTACTGACCTATTTTTTTCTCAATTCGGTTAAATATAGCTTATGACATGTCCCAGGTATGGTAGGTATTTATTTATTTGTTATCATATATGCATATCGATTTCTCTTAGCCATCTCGCAACCGTCCTTCAGAATTTGATCCACATGGTCAAGCCACGTAGTTCTCGGAAGCATTTTTCTCAGTGATCACATCTCCACAGCATTTGTTTCACTCTCATTCTTTATCAACTTCCAAGTCTGCTTGCATTTATAGGTGTCGGTCCCAGAATGGTACCGGCCACTTTTCTTCTTTCAATGTCCTTATCGTATCTTCCATCCCTCGCGAGCAGACTTCCCAAATATTCATAGGTACTCATCAAATAACATAACAATAGTATTGACAATTGGATACTGCATTTTGGATAATCCCCCAATTAAGAAAAATGAAGATGAGATACTTTACCTTAGACAATAATTATATCACTATTGTGAGTGTTATAAATAATATTATTATTTACCGCACTGAACAAAGCCTGCGAATTTACTAATTTATTTATCCATAAAATTTCTGCTTTTATATAAATTAGGTACTTATAATGTCGTGCCTGTTTGGAAATAAACAAACTATCATAGATTAAGTATTTAATTTTTTTGCTTACTGCAAATCGTGGATGTAATAAAAGACATTGTTGATTAAAAAAGCATATATATTTATTGGTATAATAATTATACAAAAAAATAAAGTTAAAATTTACAAAAAAATAAAAGTAATGTGACACATTCAAAAGGGCAGTTTAATCACAAATAAAACAAATAAGTTACATTTTTATATTCGTGTAGGTAAATTCACGGAATACTGTAATTTGTTTAATGTTAATTTCTTTTTCTACATGTTTTTGGTATTGTATTGACCTAACTTATTTGTTTTATTTGTGATTTTATTTTTTTTGTAAATTTTAACTTTATTTTTTTGTTAGAGAGTGTGATGATGGAATAACAAGAGAATATTAGGTATATAGGTCCGAAAGAGTGCCACACGTCTAAATGATAAGTGTTTGAAGTGAAGACAATATCTAGATAGGTAGAATACAAAAATCTACGTCGTTTGTAAATATAGTTAGTATTCATACGCCCTTGAAGAGTATCTCTCTGGCAATATGAAAAATATATTTGTGTAAAATAATATACCTATTGTTTTGCCTTCATATTTCATTATACCTATGAATTACATCTTCATCATTCATAGATATTTGGCCCGATGCGAAAATATAGATTAGATAAAGTAATACTGTGTTCACAATATTGATAGCATAGCAGGTAGAAACAGGCAAAGATGCACATCTTTAGAAATGCATACATCTGTGGATTTACTACTCATGACAAAAGAAAAGGGGTGGGACGTCGGCGGAGAAGGCGGGGCGGTGCGGGGAATATTTTGACTTTGTAACGCCCGATTGGGGTAATAAAATGCCCTTACCCAGCGCCTTAAAAGTAAAAATACTTTATAGAGTTTTAAATTTAAAACTAGAGTATTTTCACTTTTAATATTTTTTAATTTAATAAAAGAGTTTTACTCATTAAGTGAAAACAAAACCATTTTTATTATTTTTAAAAAATTGTTTCATGTTTTTATTTATTATTTAGTTTTTATTTATTTTATAAATTTTACTGTATTCAGTAAAACTAAATTCGTTATATTTATTTATTGTACAAAATAAAGAGTTTTACAAATAAAAAATACAGATAAAATAATAAATACAACGTACAAATCTTACGTGTATCGTATGTTCTTTGATAAAATTACAACATTTTGATGGATTTCCCGCGTGGTGTGAATATAAATTGCCCTTCAACACGGAATGACATTAAGATAAAGATGTAAGACTTCAATGCTCACTCAGTGTAAGCGACAAGGAGATAATATTTATATGGACATTTTATTATGTATAACCAGCATGTTATACATATCTAATAATATAAAGTGATAATAATGATGTATTATTATAAGGCTGAGTCGCTTTGACAATGCCAATGAGAAAATAAAATAACATTGATGGTTTCGCGAAACTTCCTATATGCATTTATTAAGATTTTACAGAACACCAAGCAAACCGTTTTGTTGGATGAAATTTTTTTTGTCTGAATCGTTATATCTATATGAGGTTTCATAGAAATTATGTAGTACATTGAATTTCTAGATCTTTTTACTGACTTCATAAGTTATGAATGAATTTCTGTATGTTTTTACTGGTTTCGTAAGAGATTAATAAATGTCTAAATGTTTTTACTGGTTTTGCAAGGGAGTAATGAATTTCTGGATGTTTTTACTGGTTTTGTAAGGGAGTAATGAATTTCTGGATGTTTTTACTGGTTTTGCAAGGGAGTAATGAATTTCTGGATGTTTTTACTGGTTTTGTAAGGGAGTAATTAATTTCTGGATGTTTTTACTAGTTTTGCAAGGGAGTAATGAATTTCTGGATGTTTTTACTGGTTTTGTATGAGATGAATGAATTTCTGGATGTTTTTCATCATTTGTTGTCTTCCCTTATCCAAATAGTCTCAAATAATTTATTCTCATTTCAAATAGGTTGACTAGCAATATTTTAATTGATGATTAATCTAAAATAGTTTAATAATCAAAAATATGATTACCATCTACACTTATTTGTTTACCTGTTGGTTGAGTTTGAAAATAATTTATTTGTTATATTTTTCCAGAGAATGTTGAGATTCAGTGTGTTACTGGGGTCCCTAGTGTGCGTGGCCCTGTTTTCCAGCTGTCAGGGCTACATAGAAAAGCCAGGACCCAGGTATCCTCCTACTAAAGGCGCCGTTTGGCCCAAACCGCAACATCTAGTCACTAGTAAAACACAGTTTGTTGTAGACCCTCATGATTTTGAATTCAATGTAAGTTGATCTTGATAGACCGTGTTATAACATAACATATTTATTTGCCAGAGCGAGACTACACTACGTCATGAGACGCAATTATTTATCAGTATGGCCGTTCAGTTATTTCAACACAATTACATTATTCTTCTTGTTTGCTTGCTTCTTACATGTTTATTAACACGAAAATACTGTCAATAAATATTACTCTGGATGATTGCCATTAACCATACCTCTCACTTTAAAAAAAATACTTGCTATCATTTCAAAATGACATTGTTTCGCTTTAACAAAAATTTGACATTATTGAATATGGCATCAAAAAGATCATAAAGACCACTACCACTACTACTACCACACCATCACGGCACATCCCACAAGTGGGGTAGCCAGCAGATCAGCTGCACGTAAGAAACATGCAAACTGTCCTCTTTGTGCCAATATAAAATCAAGACATTCAAGATGGGTAGCAAGCCTCATCGCTGAATATAAGATGTAAAATTAAGAAATATGTATCATAAAGACGAATATGTTGATAAGTGACTTTGGCCAAAATTTTACATATTGTAGTTTTGCTCTTGCATACAGATATGAAATTTAAAATTTGAATAATTTTACTACTGTACTATCATAGACAAATCACTGAAAATGATAAACTGTAAATTTTACTGGATTTTTTTACTGTTAGTTGACATGTGTACTCAACACATGTCGAACTTATTGGTTTGAAACAAGTATTGGTGAACTCACCATGTACTTAAACCAGCCTAAACCAATTCTAATCACCAAAACACCTTTCCTGATTCGTACTAAAGGGAATTTACACAATTTGCTTAAACCAACCTAAACCGATCCCAAAGCATTGGAACACCTTTCTTATTACAACCTTAAGGGAGTTTATACAATTTGCTAGCTATGTAAATGAGGTATGTATTTGTTGAGTAACTCTCTCATGCTGAAATGTGTAACATTTTTGTATTTTTCCTATTTTCATATTCATTCAGTGGGGCAGCAACACCAACGCATTGTTAATTGTTACATAAATAATTGTGGTATTATTTATATAAATGTGAAGTAAATATTTTATGAATAAAGAAATTATGAAATTATAAAAATTATTATTCAAGATTGTCGGAAGCCATTCATGTATGATTCTGACAGAGGCTGTGAAGCGTTACAATGCCCTCCTAATCAAACAACTTGGTGTGGGGACATCTGGCGGCCCATCATCCAACTTGCTGCGACTTAAATCCATAGACATCAGTCTGTCATCTCCTTGTGAACAATGGCCTTCATTAGATATGGTCGAAAAATGTAAGTCTCAAAAATTTATCAGTTATTAATTAATATACTAAGGCATAAAAGATCTTTTTTTTAAAAAAAAAAGATGTATCTGGGTTTTGTTTGTTATAAACCCAAATACAACCTTATACACCTTTCACAGTAAGCTATTAAAAGCTTGTGTCGTGAAAGAGAGTTTGCCGGCGCCTGGTATCGAACCACGGACCCCTTGTTCACGAGGCCGAGACTCTATCTCCAGGCTACCGACGAACTGACGAATCTATCTGGCATTCCATTCTCCCTGCCTACCCCACTTGGGACACGACGTGAGGATAATACTATCTATACTATATATCAAGGGTGGCCAACCCGCGGCCCGCGGGCCACATGCGGCCCGTTGGGTGTCTCCGTGCGGCCCGCGAAGCATATGCATACTTTTTTTAAATAAAATAATAGTCGGTACAAATACCCGTTACTTTTTTGAAAGAGGTATTTCGAGAAAATATTCTTAAAGAAAACCGAGGAGTTTTGTAACATTTCAAATTCCTATACCATTTCGAAAATTTGGCAACGGGGGGGGGGGTAAAAATTTTAAGGTGAAGTAAAATTAAAAGTTCCAAAAAATGGAGTAGGTGTATTGTTGTGCGGCCCGGTAGGAAATCTTATTCTGAAATTTGGCCCGGCTGCTGAAAAGGTTGGCCACCCATGCTATATATAGTATAGACATATGATCACAATCCTTAGAACTGAGGGATTAACAGAGGAGAAGAATAATTTATGGGCTTAATATTATAACCAGACATCTCGTAATCAATAGTTTTGAGATAATGGATAAATCATGACACTACATTCAGAAGGATAGTAATTAATATAATGTATATTATTGAAACACTTTGATTACAGTACAAAGAAGCCTCTTTATTCATTATTATGACTAGAAATTACTTAAACATTAAAGGCAAACATCGGGAACACATATCTCAAAACCACCAAAATTTGAGATATCAAGTTCTAGTATTGAGCCCACGTATTTAAAAATACATTATTAGTTTTTGTTTTAAGCATGAAAACAACATTTTAATGTCCTATTGAATTTTCAGATTACTTAGAAGTAGACGAGAGCAACAGTATTATAACGAGTAGCTCCGTGTGGGGTATCCTGAGAGGTTTGGAAACATTCTCACAGCTGCTCTACAGAGATGTCAAAGTATCTTCTGTAAGTACATTTATTTATTTAACATTATACATGACGTGAGCCTTTAACATGATGAAAAAATAAGTATGACGGACAACAACATAAAATAAACATTACAAAACTACTACTATACCATCACGGCATATCCCTTAAGTGGGGTAGCCAGCAACATGCAAGCTGTCACATACAAAACCACAAGTCAAAATAAATGTAAAAATATAATATATATTATACATAATACCATCATAACTCTCCCTGACAATAAAAAATAAGACATTCAAAATTGGAGGTTTGCCTCATCACTGAATTTTACATAATTAATTGTCTTATAATATCTTATACCTGTCTTTTACAGGACACTCAATAATTTATTTGAATGTATTAGTGCATTTTTTATATTATTTGGGCACGTGGAAAGAATGAATGAGACAGAATGACTAAGAAGATATATTTGGCTGAGAGGAATGGTGCTCGGAGACGTGGACGTCCGAGGATTAAATGGCAAGATCATTTAAATCAAATCCTACAGGACGGTCACGTGTTGAGCACGTTGAACAGGAGAGCATGCATGAGGAATTGTATGACAGTGACGGAAGCGAAAGATGTATGCAAGGATAGAAGGAAGTGGCGCTCGATCCTTTCTGCCTACCCCGCGAGGGAAGCGGCGTGATGGTATGTATGTATGTATGTATTTTTTATATATATTTATAGACTGTTTGTATTATTGGTTTGTCATACATAGTCGGCCGGTGTGGCGCGGAGGTAACGCTCTTGCCTTTGAGTCGCAAGGTCCCGGGTTCGATTCCCGGTCAGGGCAGATTGAGGAATGACCTTTTTCAAATTGTCCTGGGTCTGGGTGTTACATGTATATGTGTTTAGTGCATTGTATATGTGTGTATCGTCGCGTTAGTACCCATAATACAAGATTCATCTTAGTTTGGGACTAGCTCGATCTGTGTGAAATATCTATTTATGTTATGTTAGGTATATGTATTAAATCTACTGTAAAAGGCAAATTGCCGTTTATTGATCAAATAAATAAATAAATTTACAGAAAATAGTAGGGGATCTATTCTTTACGGGGAACTCAATAGGACAGATAATAAGATGATTTATGTTTATACTCAGATATTGATAACATCACTTATTTTTCTAACACTTGCTTTTCATAATAAATGTTTGACAGTTTCATATTGTAGGAAAAGATATCCTAAATTTAGATCTCTCATGCTAATCATTTAGAATAACAACACAATCAGATAGTTATTTTGATACAAAACAGATAATTTGATGCACAATAAATTGACAAGATAACAAGAAAAAATACCAATCACCTCAAATACACTAACTAATGATCGCATGAACAATACCCTTGTCATTCATTTTAATCAAACTTCAAGATTACACACCTGTCAACAAATCAAAACAATATTTCTTTATCAACCTTTCATTAATTTATAAAGATGGTCAATAACCTTACAATAACATTGAGAGTATATCATGTTTATATAAACTTTATTCCAGAATTTTATCATCAACGCTACAACCATCAATGACTTCCCTCGCTTCCCTCACAGAGGCATTCTCCTGGACACAGCTCGTCATTATGTCTCAGTGGAAAACATCCTCACTCTTCTAGATGGCATGGTATATAATAAACTCAACGTCTTCCATTGGCACATTGTAGAGGACCAGAGCTTCCCTTATGTCAGCAAAACATTCCCCAACATGAGGTAAATCCAATAATTAAAGAACTCCCCTGAATAAGGAGCCATATCTTATATATAAAATTCTCGTGTCACGGTGTTTGTTATCATACTCCTCTGAAACGGCTGGACCGATTTTGATGAAATTTTGTGTGCTTATCAGGTAGGTCTAAGAATCGGCCAACATCTATTTTTCATACCCTTCAGTTAAGGGTGGTGAACCCCAAATTTTTATTTTTATTTTTGGACAAAAATTTTTATTTTTTTATGTTGAGGCATTAAAAAATACATACAGCTCTAAATTTTCACCCTTCTACCATCAACCCCTATTTTTTAATAGGGTTATTAGTAATTCAATCATTTTCAACTCCGGTCAATGTACAATGTATATGGCAAAACAATATTTGCCGGGTCAGCTAGTAATACCTATTTTCCAAAATTGACATTTTTATTTTTATAAACTTATTGTCCCATGAGCCATCTTCCAGTATAATAAAAATTCTAAAAAAGTACCTAAGTCAGTCTTATTTATGTATAGAAACTACACAGTTAGTCGAATAAGGAACTATATACAAACATAATCTTTTACGTTTGTAAAACATGTTTACTTTATAAGAACAATCTCTTTGTACATATTGTGTTCCACATATAAGATATAAACATACAAAATATATTATGATATCACTGAAAACCTATAATTTTATGAAATCTCTGGTAAATAATTTGCTTTTAGTGAACTGGGAGCTTATCATCCAATGTTGATATACTCGCAAGAAGTTGTGTCTGAGGTCATTGAATATGCTAGAATGAGGGGCATCAGAGTTATGCCAGAATTTGACACTCCTGGTAAGAAAGACAGCATTTAGTACTATCTATTTATGTCTGGGTTTGTTGGAAAATATTGAATTACAAGGATGAACTCAAGGGTCCCAGATGTTGGAACAAGCTGCCTCTGTGTCTGCGAGAGGAGGTGAATGGAGAGAGTTTTAAAAGAGGACTGAAGACACACCTTTTTGCTGGGAGTTTCGGGTGATGGATACGATATACGGCGCCCTTGAGGTCATGTTATGAGTAAACGGCGCTTTACAAATTGTCCATATATATATATATATATATAAAGATTTATTTAACTAATTATTTATGTTACTACTGTGTAATGGTGGATATTGTAACCAATGTAAAGTGTAGAATAAATGAATATATGTCATCATGGAAAGTTTCACAAGTATGATTCACTATTTGCAATCAATGCATAGATTTTACTTTTAGAGCTATAAAAAAAAGAGATTTAGAATGTGTAGCATATCTTATCGCTGAATTCATGATATGAAGTATTTTTTTAAATGAATAGAAAGATAGAAAGCCTGTTAAATTCTAAAAGTCCTATGTATGAGTTCAGAATAAATGTTATTAAATATAATTTTTATCAGATTAAGTGACATGGTACATCTTTTTAACATAGAATAACATTCAGTATATTTACCATTGAACATTTTAGTTTGTTCAAGAATACCACTATGATCTGTGAATAATAAATAAGCCATGAATCAGACGTGCATTTTTTTAAATTATAGCCATAAGGACTCTTTCTTTTTCAGAGTTTTATAGAAATTTCTAACATACGATTTATTGTTTCATTGCAGGACATACTAGATCATGGGGTGAAGCCTTCCCTAATATATTAACAGAGTGCTACACTAATGGCAAACCCAATGGAGACTTGGGCCCAATGAACCCCGCAGAGCCTTCTGTCTATAACTTCATGGAGAAACTGTTGGCAGAAGTGGTCCAGCACTTCCCAGATAAATATGTGCATTTAGGAGGAGATGAAGTCGACTTTGATTGCTGGTATGCTATATTTATTTTATTTATTTATTTATTCTATACTGGATTAAACTATATGCATAGTTTAAACTATATACTGGATTAAACTATATGCATAGTTTAATCCAGTGGTTCCCAAAGTTGACTGGGCTCTGACCCATCTAGGAAACATTTCTCAATCTTGGGACCCGCCTTTTTACTTTTTTCTCCAAACATTGTTCCAACAACATTTTTTTATTGATGTTTTATACGGAAGCGAATCGTCCATTAGGGTCCACTCAATATTCGCTCACGACCCACTGGTGGGTTGCGACTCATAATTTGGGAAATACTGGTTTAATCAATATTAGCTTGAAAAATATTGCTTTTTATGACAATATGTCTACGATGTTTGTGAATTATTATCATTGAAAAGACATCATAATATTCTTCTGGGGCCACTACAGCTTTTGGCCAATGCGATCCCAGAAAAAACAAAACTTTTACAATGAATGACATGTATTGTATTTTATAGGCCTTCATTTTCGTTTTTTTAATAAAAAAAGTAATCTTGTTTTGAAATAAACCCAAACGTACTCTAGATGCTCTCTTGTAAGCGATATGCTTGTGTTGTGAAGGAGGAGTAGGTCAGCAGCAAGGAAATCAAACCTAGAATCTCACGATTGAATATTTAAATATTTAAAACTGCATCATCAGGCTACAGACCACCTCAAAGTTTTTCACAAAGAATCTGAATGAACAAGAAGATGAAGATAAAATTTTATAATTCATTTAATTAGAAAGAAATTAAATTTATTTTTTAGGGAGAGCAACCCTGAAGTAAACAGCTTCATGGAAAATAACAACATAAGTAGCTACGCCAAGTTAGAAGAATATTACATCCAGCGTGTTGTTAACATGGTGGAGAATCTCAACTCCAAAGCTATGGTGTGGCAAGAGGTGTTCCTCAATGGAGTGGCTCTACAGGAAGGTACAGTAGTGCAGATATGGACTGGAGATCAGGAGGCATTGCTTAATATGGTAAGGAATCTACATGCGTATCTATCTCTATGTTTCATTATGAATTTTCTGAGATTATCTATGATAGATATGCGGGAAGTGTGTCTGGTTGACAGATGACAGCTTTTGTGTAAAAAAGAATGAAAATGCAAGTGGCAGTGGTGTTAAAATGAAGAACAACAGGAAATTGAAATGTGAATGACAGGAAATGGTTGTTAATTGCTCTATAGGTATGTATGAAGAATTGTGGATGATGTGACCAAAACAGGTATGAGTTAACATTTTCAAACAGTTGTATAACAAAGTTTAATTTTTCGACCGACGGTTCATGGTGGAAGCTCAAATCAATAATTTATTAATAAAACAAGATATATAGTTATTCAACTGTTAACTTTATTAATTCTGCGAGCCGGCTTTCAAGAGCTTCCACTCTCATTGTCAGGCAAAAGTAAACATGATGAGAGCGGAAGCTCTTGAAAGTCGGCTCTCAAAATTAATAAAGCCCGCAGTGGAATAACTATATACATATCTGGTTTTATTAATAAATTAGTTGTGTAATAGCCACATTGTATTGTTGTAAATGTTGAATTAAAGGACATTGAATTGTTGAATATACACAATTGTGTTTGTTTTGATGATACCAATGATTAATTTCCATTATTTAGTAAGGTTTAATGGATGTAAACACAAATACCCTTGAACTATTAAATATATTTTTCAATGTTATTTATTATTTATTAGGTGACTGCAAAGGGTTTGCCTGCCCTGCTAAGTTCCTGTTGGTATTTGGATCATCTTGCTGGTGGAGGAGACTGGGAGAAGTATTACAATTGTGAACCTCTGAACTTCTCAGGAACAGAGGAACAGAAGAAATTGGTGAAAGGAGGAGAGGCGTGCATGTGGGCTGAAGTTGTGGATAATAATAATGTGATATCTAGGTAAGTCAAATTTTCCATGAAACTCGCCTTTTACAAACTGCTTAAATCAGCTATCCCTTCGAGAAAAACTGAAGATGTCCTTTCATTGTTGTTAAATATTTTAAATTGTTAATTAATTATCTTTGTGCTAGAATTAAGTTTGCAATGAATTGTTTTAGATATAAACTTGTATAATTGTACCTGCAGGAACTATTTTACTATTAATTATTTGTAATCTATATAATTTATAATATTTTAAGCAAATGTGAAAAGTATATTTCACATTTTGTTCTTTCTGCCTACCCCCACTTGGGACACAGTGTGAGGATATAGTATAGTATAGTATATTTTTTAAATAAATAAAAAAATATTTTATTTCCAGAATTTTCCCTCGCGTCAGCGCAGTGGCTGAGAAACTTTGGTCTGCAATGGATGTGGGAGGAACCGATCTTAAAAACAGATTAGAAGAGCAATACTGTCGCATGAACATCAGAGGAATCAAGGCACAACCACCAACTGGACCAGGGTTCTGCACTCCATAAACAAAAAACAATTATTTTAAAAGACTTAAAACTAATATTTATTGAATACACAAGATTAAGATTGACAATTAAGTTTCATTGTGTCTTATTTTGTATTTATTTTATCTTCTTTAGTTTTATTTTTATCATTTTAGTCATGATAATATATTTTTGTTAATAATGTCTAAAACAATATTACTTACTAGCAAATATAAAAATGTGAGATTAAAACAAATGTGTAATTATTGTAAATATTAAATCTTGAATGCTTTAATTTGTCTGTCTTTATTTGTAACCCTGACCTATTCTAATAAAAAGAAAAAATGGCAACTGTCTATGATGAATGTAGTTTTCACATTTGGTTGGATTTTTTGCGCATATGTGACTGGAAATATTAAGAATATTACTCAATAGACACCTAATCCATACAACCACCCGATTATGTAAATTCTCTCTAGTAGGAATCAAGAAAGGTGTCTCAACACTTAAGAATCGGCTTAAGCTTGTTTAACCTGTCCGTGAGTGAATAAAGAAAAAATAAAAGTGTATGGCAGAGTGAATTAATTCAACTTTTACTTTTTGAATATTTTTTTATCGCATGTTATAGAAAATGATCCCTAGAATAAATGTTTATAAGGAACCAACTCTCAAAAATTAATAATAACGGAGTTATATAACAAAAACAATTTTGATAAGTCATGTCTGCTCCGGTATTGTCAACAATGGGTTCAACATAAGAATATTTATGATTATTAAAAATATTTTTTTTATTTTTTTTTTAACAAAAACTTATGTAGGTACTAAAAACTAATCAAACTGTCCAGAATTAGCACAAAAAGTAAAAAAATGCATAAAAAAACTCCACAAAATAACACCCATAGCGCACGAACGCACGCAGCAAAATGGTTTGCAACCGCGAGAGACGGCTAGGTATTTCAAGCGGCGGTCACGTGACATTTTGTAAAGGCGATAAGTAAGGTCTAAACACGCCTATTTTTGTTTTTTTTTCTTGTGATTGGTAAAGTACATCCGACAGATTGGACCAATGATGAAATTGACGAATTTGGCGGGAATACCTAAATATTACTGGATCAAACGCACCGGTGCGTGCATACTCCAGATCCCATAATATTTTTTGTACGCACCGGTGCGTTGGTACTGCTTTACAGGTTAAGTACACTTCACCCATTTTTTATTTTATTTTTCTAACTGTCCCTAGGCCGCTATTATGCAGGCACTTGGACTCATCATACATACATTTTATAAAATTTATCATAATTTCAAATACATTAATAATAAAGCAGCTGATTAAACAATCAAAGTTAAACAAAATATCAAATTACAGCATTTTTGTAATCAGCATGTAAAGAGTCCAGATCCACAACGTCAAATATTCAAATAAATAATAGTTCAAGTTATTGAAATGAACAATCATATCATAACAACAATGAGGAAATTCTATTCATTTATCATTTCGTCGATTGAGTAAAATGACTGTTGCCAATAATTTTGTTTATGTAACTATTAAATTACTAATAATGACTCTACTTTGGTATTATAAGCACTCTTTGGAGCAGCATTACATCTCACTATATTTTACACACATAAATGACCAATAAACACTCAATCATGTTTATAAAAGCAGAATAAAACAATTTCAATGAGAGTTATTAAAACAGAGTTAAATAAGAGTTATTTACACGAATTATTTAAAGTTTAATTTTTTTTATAGTGGTGGTGGTCGAGTAAACAAGTTCTAGAATTCTAAAATTGGATACACGAAAAACAAAGTATTTTCTTTTACTTTAAATTTCAAGCAATATTGTTCGACTTCTAACATCAAACACACAAAATAATCAAAATGTGTAGCAGTAGAAAACATTTGCTTTTATTCATTATATTCATGATGCTTTATTTAGTTATACAATTAAAATTTTGAATTTGCCACACTTATGAGTCCACAATCCATAAACAATATTTTCTAATAGAGAAAAAATCTGCGCATCGGCTATTCGTCAGTAACAGAAATCACTGTCACTGTCAAAATAATAATGACAGTTGTGACCTTGAAGTATTTTACAGTAAATTATGTAAACAAAACGGCATGACTTTGACGTCTGTCAATTCAGTAGCTATTCGTAAGGAATTTTATGTAAAGATAAACAAAGCCACGCTGTTTTGACGTCTGTCAATATTGGCAGCAGTGTGACCAGATTTGGTAGCTTCCTACTTTTTTGGTAGTTTTTGAGACATTTGCAAGAATGTTTAGTAGTTTTTAATAGTTTTTTGTCAGTTTTTGTATTTAGTCGGCAAATTATCGGGTACTTGGGAAAAGTACCCGATACTTACTGATCGAAAATAATTGTCGGTACAAATACGGGATACATTTTAGAAAAAGGTACTGCGAGAAAATATTGTTGAAGAAAACCGAGGAGTTTTTTAAATACTTCAAATTCCTATACCATTTTGAAAAATCGGTGACGGGGGGGGGGGGGGGTAAAAATTTAAGCGAGTAACTTTTTTTCAAAAGTCGATATGAAAGTATCCGAAAAGTAACAACAGTCGGTACAAATACCCGGTAAAAAGGTACTATGTTAAAATATTGTTTAACTAAACCGAGGAGTTCTTGAAATACTTCAAATTCCTATATCATTTTAAGAATTTAGTAGTTTTTGACTTCCTCATTTAGTAGTTTTTGAAAATAAAATCTGGTCACACTGATTGGCAGTCGTAATGTGAGCCCGGCCGCACAACAATATACTCCAAATATGGAACATTTGATAACTTAACTTCACCTTAAAACTTCTACCCCCCCCCCTCGTCGCTAAATTTTCAAAATGGTATAGGAATTTGAAATGTTTCAAAACTCCTCGGTTTTCTTTTAGAGTTTTTTCTCAAATACCTCTTTCAAAAAAGTATCGGATACTTATACCGACTTTTATTAAAAAAAGTGTGTAATAGTGTTAACCATAAACATATTTTACAATTTCTCTATGGAAAAGTTCACCATAGATAAATTTTATAATTTCTTTCTTTTTTCTATGTAATTACGGACAAACATAGACTTTTATACTATAATACCTAGACGTCGTACTAACCCTCAAAAGTGTGTCGAATTGCACGGCACTTTTCGTTAGCTGGTTGGCAAAACATTGGTTTCTGCGGTACGTTTGCTTGACGGTTCCTCGTGTTTCGTTATAAAATCCTCGTTTATACCATTTTATACTTTTGAATGAATGTTTTTATAATACTAAGGAGTTGTTTAGTGTTTGGTATTAATTATAATCCGATTTTTCTTTTTATTTTAAGTTTGGTGTGGTTTTAAAATTGTATTGACTGTATACAGTAGTTCATAGTTTTAATATTAAGTTAGTAATAGTTGTTTTATTGATATACTTTTTTTTGCTAATCAATGAAATCTTTATCGGACTCTAAATTTATTTTAGTATATTTTAACAGATATAATATAAGGATTCACTTTATACATCTGGCCGAAGGTAGATTTAGAATTGAACAATCGGCTTCAATCAAAACTCCATTTTTGGTCGAACACTAACAATGATTGCATAGTGCTGATAAAATTGTTTTCGTTTTGTGATTTTGTATACTATTTCTGTTCACATGTATTTTCAAATGTTTTGTTATCTGAATGAATGAATAAATAAAAAAATCTTTAATTTGGTATGTACTAGGTATATGAAAACTATTTGTACATTTAAAATAATTTCAATAAAGTATATTTATTACAATTATTTCTTTCTTTAATTATTTCAAAAACCACATTTACTCCACAAACATCTTTAATATTGTTTTCTATATTTTTGAAAGCAAGAGGTGACCCAGGAGCCAGGGTTGGATCTAAATTTCATCTCCGTTGAATGACTAAAAATGTTAATCAAACCAATTCTAGTTCACCTGTGGTAAAGATCGAGAATTTATTCTCTGTATATATTTTCATCTATTTATCTCCTATGAAAAAGATAGCCAGTGGATCTACTGTGTAATGAATTCAGAGATCATCCTCTATGTGACATACCTAAAAGTTAATATGTACATATATTTGAGATATTGCATGGCTCAAATAGAAGCTACTACTATTACTATACCATCACGGCATATCCCACAAGTGGGGTAACCAGCGGACCAGCTGCATGTAAGAAACATGCAAGCTGCCCTCTTCGTGCCAATATAAAATCAAGACAATCAGGTTGGGTGGCAAACCTCATCGCTGAATTTAAGATGTACAATGTCTTAATTTTTTCGAACACCTGCCTTTTCACACAGGACACTCGAAAATAGAAGCTCCAAACTCTTATTGTCCTGTAAAGACGTATTATTGTGTTATTAAATAAAGTAAAATAACATTCTACTCTGGGGGTTTTAGTTTGGTAGTTTGAGTACATGAGCCAAACATATCAACAATGTAAGAATCACCTCATATACATTGGAAAAATAAACAAAAACAAAAACCATGTTGGTATTTTTTATATTACTAGACATCTCAATTGCTTTCTTAATCGATTCGTTTTAATTTTTCAACTGTTACGTTTATTTTAGTTAAATAAATGCGAAAATTTTACAGCATACTCCACATTTCCCATACAAATTGCCATAGTTCTTGCCAACCAACTGTGCGAAAGAGACAATCTTTGTTTGCCTCACTTCGCCGCTATGAAAAGTTGCCGAGGTACTCTGTCTAGGTATATAGTATTAAAGTCTATGCGGACAAATAGCCTTTGCCAAAAATCTGTCAAAATATTGTTTTGACATTTGAAGTGGAGCTTGTCATAATAATACGTCTTAAAAATATTAATATTATTTATAAATCATTTGAAATAAAGTAAACAATGTCACAAGTCGATATGATTGAAATTGATGGAAGTGTATTAGAAGGGGTGAGTATTGAATAAAACCTAACGAACTTGTAAAAATAAATTTTGAGGTTAAACATACCGCTTAAGAAATCACCTTTTCATTTAGTAAATAAAATATTTAGCTAACGATTTTGTTTATTTATTTAAGTTATATGATAAAGATACGTTTAATCAAACTAGTTCATTTATTGAAGCAACATGGCAGAGATGTTTATTGATTTATAATCTTTATTGTACTATCAATTCTTCAGGGAGGACAGATTCTTCGCATGTCTGTGACGTTGAGTGCCCTGTGTGGTTTAGCCATAAGAATTATAAAGATACGTGCTGGAAGAAGTAAGCCTGGCTTGGCTGCACAACATTTAAAAGGTAAGAAGTGTTTTTTCTTTAACCTTTGTTGATTTCTGTTGATTTTTATGCAATTGTTGTGTGATATAAAATGTTGATGATTATTGTAGGAATTGAATTAGTCAGAGACATCTGTGGAGCTAGGCTGAAAGGGGCAGAACTTGGATCCACTGAAATAGAGTTCATTCCAAATAAAATTAAAGGTGGAGAATACATGGCCGACACGCAGACAGCTGGGTAAATACACTCAATTTATTTACACCACTTTTCTGGGCAAATTAACTTATAAATTATTTCTCATTGATGAGATGCCAAATTAAATGGTACATAGTTTGATCATAAATTGCAGAGTCTTCAGCTGAAATCCATCTGGATCTCAAAATTAATCTTATTAATTATGAATTTGTTGGAAGATATCACACTTCTGTGATAAACCCGAGTTCGTCGTAGCCTGGAGGTAGAGTTTCGGCCTCAAGAACAAGGGGTCCGTGGTTCGATCCCAGTTGCCGGCAAACTCCCCTTTCACGACACAAGCTTTTAATAGCTTACTGTGAAAGGTGTATAAGGTTGTATTTGGGTTTATAACAAAACCCAGATATATCTTTCTTTTTAAAAAAAAAAAAAAACTCGCCCATTGCACAAATTTTTGTTTTCAGTAAATTCTGCCATGTTTATTTTCTACTGTTGATTTTTTTAAATGGTAAAGATTTTTATTATTATTAAAATAGTTTAATGCTCTTCTCTATAATGATGTTCACCAAGGAAACATTATAAGACAAAATAATAGAAGGGAACATGTTAGAATGGCTTGAACGGGTAGAAAATGTGAGAAAGCTCAGCTATCTCAAATTACATGCCCCTGTGTAAGCTTGTCTTTAACCATGTATGTGAATTGTTTGTAAACAGTCAATTGTAAATAAATTGATCCTTATGTATTTTTATATTTCTATTTTCAGTTCTATTAGTCTTTTGATGCAAGTTGCCATTCCTTGTGCGCTGTTTGCCGATGGAGATGTCACATTACATTTAAAGGGAGGTACGAATGCTGATATGGCTCCGCAAGTAGATTACACTACGGAGGTATTCCGACCCAACATGGAGAAGTTTGGTGGTGCCACATTTGACTTTGAGCTTCATAAGAGAGGATACTTTCCAAAAGGAGGAGGTAGTGTTACTGTCAATATATCTCCAATCAAATCTCTGAAGCCCGTGACAATGTTGAATATTGGAAATATTACTAAAGTTATAGGATATAGTTATGTGGCTGGGACACTGCCAATGAAGGTGAGATTAATAAATGAAATTTACTGCTTACACTCTCACATTAAACAAACAAATCTCGTATCATAAAGCTGGAGCAGTGCAGGTGGATTTGAATTACACTCCTTCTATTTAGAAGTTCGATACTCTCTGATCAGGCTACAGTTCATTTCATTTTCATGTTCGACCTAAATCTTTCCACTTTAATAGGTGGGGAAAGACATCACCTTGTCACATTTCCCAGAATCAAGCTACTACCACCTGATTTTGAACATCGGCACTTCTGGTTAAATAAACATTAATTCATTTTTTTATCTATTCCAGATGTCATATGAAATGGCAGAAGCCGCTAAAGAAAGGTTGAGAAGTGATCTGAATGTGAGAGATCCGGACATACAGTGCTATAAGGAATCTTATGAAATGGCACCAAATAATGCAAATGGCATCATGTGAGCTTAAACTCTACTACAACTTGCTGGATATAGTAATAATATAGTGATACTCCTCATTTATTCTTGATATAATTTGTATTTTTGTTCCAGCCTCATTTGTGAGACCTCCGAAGGTTGTGTGATAGGAGGTTCAGGACTTGGTAATAGAGGCACTCCCCCTTCAGCTGTAGGACGCAGTGCAACACAACATCTCATAGACACAGTGCATGCCGGGGCATGTGTAGATTCATATTTACAGGTAAATACTATTTCATTATATTATCGTTATTTTTTTAACATAGTTTACGTTGCACAATAATTTGACAAAGATATTTTATTTGTCATCTTTTCATTATCTATTTGATACACGTGTCCAAACCATTTTATCTATTTTAAACACATTTAATATATAGACATGTAATAAATCCTTGTAATAATAATTATATTTCAGGATCAGGTGATACTGTTTATGGCTCTTGCAGATGGTATTTCTTCCATCAGAGTTGGTGAGATCACAATGCACACTAAAACTGCTATTTACATTGCAGAGAAACTTACCAAGGTAATGTCTACATTAATTGTATTAAAACTATTATTATACATCCCAGTAAAACCACACTTATAAAATCAATTTTTTCTCCTCTTATGACAATGTGAACACATGTTGTTAAACTTATTATTGTTTTATTTGTCACAGGCTAAGTTCACCATAAAAGAGGAAGGGCATTCCAATGTTATCACATGCCAAGGGATGGGATATGTTAACCTCTAATATGCTTGGTAATATGACACCTGCAAACATTCGCGGGCGACGCTCTTGAATTCCACACTCAAATAATGGATAGCCTCTCTTTTGTCGTCATTATTTACCAACAAAATAATAGTATTAAAAATTTGTAATCAAATTTTTACAAAGAAAAAACAATGATCTACCTACTGATATAAGTATTATGTCATATCTCGCATTCTATGATTCATAAAAAAATAAACAAAACAGCAGTTTGATAAGTGATGACTGGTGTACAATATACTTACATGTAGTAGTGACTGGTGTATTGTCTCAACAATATAATTATGTGGTAGTAAGAATATCCAATACATTGGAACACTGCATTGAAACAATACCTATTTGTATATAGATAGATATACTTTGAAATAAATAATTACACAAACAAATTACAGTAAGGCGTCTAAATATGATCCATGAACCAATAAAAAATATAATTATATTCATATTAATTGAGTAGTGTAATGTTTATATAATTATTATGGTTTAAATGTGAGGAAGGTATTATTATTGTGAACATTATTCCTCTGATTTCATTAATATTGCTTATTTTTTCCATAGGCGTATATTAACTAGCGGACCATTGTAAAAATTAAAAAAATCATATCATAATTTTAAAATGATATCATGATAGCAGATAATGAAATTGACATCAAGTTACAGTACGAGCTGTTTGGAGATATGCCATAGCGGCAGTGTCGACGCATGATTCATGAACTAATAACGGTGGCGCTACCGTCGCATGGAGGGAAATATAAATTGACAAATTCGTTTACCGAGGTGTCATCTCAGTAAAAAAGGTTTTTTAATAAAACTGCTTAACACAACTCAAAATAAATTATATATACTTGTGCAATAATATTTTATACGCCAATGTCTGGTACATTCTTGGAGTTTTGTTACGTAATACAGCCATAATACTCATGTAAATGTTGAAAATGACTATACTCAGCTACCGCAGATTTGTCATTCACGTACTGTGTGACTATAGTCAGCTCCCGCATATTGGAAGTTAATAGATATGTACCTGAGCAAGGGAGACAAGATCTGTGATTGGATAGTAATAGAGGAGCCAGCTGAAATTGATAAACAAGCTTCAGAGACTGACTAAAACTTATATAGTACATAATTGTAATTCTGAAATGTGAATATATTGAGTAATACATTTTAAGAGATAAAGGAACATTTATTTTAGATTTTAAGTACCTATTAATTTGTAATTGTATTTATTCTTACCAACATCTTCTATAATATACTAATCCCTATGTATTAAATTATATTTCTTATGCGTGCATTAATTATTAAACTTTTTGAAACACTTACTTAGCTATTGCATCTTTCTATAATCTAAGTCAGTCCTTTATACATAATTTTATTATTGTTTTGAACCAGAAACAGGACAACTTAAGTATAAATATAGCTTTTAGTAGGTCCTTTTACATTTTCATAAATACCTTTATTAATAAATAAGATAAATAGATTGGTTAGTTGGAAGATATCGCGCTTCTGCGATAAACTCACCCATTGCACAAATTTAATTCTGCAATGTTTACTTAATAATGTTGATTTTCTTGTGCAATAAAGATTTATTATTATAGATACAATTTTACCATACAGAAAATGGTCAAAGGAAATTTTCATTTAAGGCATTGGTTTTCATGTCATCTGTATGGTAAAAGTGGCTATATAAAGAAAAATCAAACATACACACATATTTACAAACAGACTAAAGTATTATGTGGGACTTTTATATTCTTCAAAAACAGAAAAAATTGAGAGGTAGTCTATAAAGCAAAAAGTTTGGCTACATCTTATATACAATCATGTCCGTAGACTGGTAACATTGTACAAATTTGTTATAAAATTGAGTAACAAAATTAATAATAATATTCTGCTGTTTCACTCTATGACATTAAGATGGTGATGGTCTCTATTCTATTAATGCTGAAGTTTAGGACATCCTTTATACCTGAAAACCCATAAAAATACCTTTGTCTTATAAAAATTAATGGCCTTCGAATCTGAAACACAAAAGATATGTACCTGTTTAAACATAATATAAACAAACTGTGGTGATTGTTATATAAAGGTATAATTTTAATTAATGGACCATCAGTATGTTCTGAATCAAAACTAACAATTTTTTTATAAATACATCTATAGTGAAGAATTCGAGGGAGATTTGAACATATATTTTTGATCCAACGCTCGCTTAAAACTGGTTGATATGAAACTATGTCGGTCGCATTATCAATTTTTCCTTTGTATTTCCAGTGTATATTAAAGATTTGCAATGCCAGGGTATCATCTCTCCCATATTACAAAGACTACAAAACAAGTGGCAAAACATTCCGTACCGTCATAATATATGTTACTTTTTTTCGAATCCATGTATTGAAAGAGATAAGTTTCCGTCTTGAGAACAATTTAAAACATCAATAATGATATAATCAATCCAGCATATGTGAGGAAAATTATAATCAAGAATATTCTGTTGATGAGGAGTGCGAATCTAAACCATTCTCTCTTAGACACCAGCTCCATTTCTTCCTTATTAAGAGTTTCAGGATCTCCAGAGATAATTGCCGTGGCAGCCTAAAATTAAAATAATTCTATGAATATAACCACTAGTGTATATTATTTGTTTATATATAATTTTTTGAAATTAATAAATTTGGGACATCAGCCTATGACATAATTTATAGTGACATCTGTTGATTTTTATAATTTGGTAGAGACATCTAGCGAAATATTTTGAAACCTTTTGAAGTTATACTCTTATCAGTTTTCAATAGATGCTGCTGCTGTTCGATGCACTGTTTTAAAATAATATTTTTCTTTATTAAATACCTGTTAGGTGTAATAAATCAATCTTTTACGATTGTGGTTTGACTTATTTACTTACCGGATCGAATTCATGGAACATAATAATTTTTCCTGGACCGCTATTTATTAAACTTGTCATAAAACTGACCCAACGCGGTACAACATCTACTCTCTTCACAGTACCTCTAAGTAGAATACCTTCCACCAAAACAATGCATGCCAAATATGTAGAATCTCGAAAGTAAGCAACTAAAAAGATAAAAATACAATGTAAAGGAAAAAATGAAAAAAAATGTGATTTGGAGGAGCTGGGATTTGAACCCAGGACTTTCAGCATGCGAAGCAGACACTCTACCACTGAGTTACACCCCCGATGGGCGTCTTCGTCCGAAATTTATTACAAAAGTATAGGGTCAAGAGATGAGCAATGACGTAACAAACCATTTTGAGAATACTGTATTTTTCTTTCCTTTTAATACTATTTTATATCTATGTATTCATAATACACAATAGCAGTCATTCATTGTATGATTTACCAATAACATTTAAAAAAATCACATTGCTTCATAATAATATTGTTACTACAACTACAACATTTTTTAAAAACAGTGTTAATAAATAGGTACTCGAAAAATTCCTTAGTACACAAAAATATTAGACAATTAAAAAAAACATTGTTTTTTTTACCTGCATTCGGAACGGTGTCACCAGAAACGGGTGCTGTCTCGGAAAGACTCTTCAAAAATATAAGATGATAGTAAAGGTTGATTATCATCAGAGCTACCCGCTCTACAGAGTTAATTTCTAGTAAGAGAGATGTTATTGTCAATAGAACCATAACTGTAAAAAAATAAACACCGAATTGTTAAATGGATACTTAACGAAAAGAAAACGGTAGGAAAATATAAGATAAATTGCATTCTTTGAGAACTGCTTTTAAGTTCAAGTCATATTCATTTTGTTTGGAACAATACCATATAACCACACATACAGTATAACTTTTTCTATTTAGGTAAACATAAATCTGCTCGAATACAAATTGGGTAGGTACATCAAAATTGATACTTATAATTATAAACACCATTACAGCTGACGTAAAAAGATTTATATCGACACAAATAAACGTCAACTTCTTACCGAGCGCTGGAGTAATCAAAAATATTATGCCATCTGTAGCCTTTCTTTTCAATCTCATCCAAATAGAAAAAGACGGATACGTGACATTAGGACAACAAGCATATTTCCCAGGATTATTGTAAATTCCACTGTCAATAATGTCCCAATAGGGATTATCGTTGCCAGATTTGCTTAACTGTCAAGAAAATAAACCAAAGTCAGTTAGTTAAATTATGTAAAGTGATTTTATAGAATATTAACCAATAATAAAAATGTTGGAGAAAACAAACGCAAATAATTCGAACTTACTTCAGAAGCTTTACTTAATTTAAATCTAACTTCTTCTCCAGGATGTGTCCACGCTCCAAACATCATAGAACAGTTTTGCGTGTCTAGGGGCCATTTTTTGTAATTTGGTTTACAGAGTGCTTCGAATACCATGTGGGGTATGCAAGTTACTTTACCTGTTTTTACTACAGAGCATGGAATTTGGTAGCCAAGGTGATCACCCATATCTCTATCTAAAACTCTGCAATATAAAAATGAATTGCATTTAATTATTGTTAAATTTATTAAACTTAACATAATTGATCTGCGGCGCGAAAAAAAAAACAAAACTCTAAAATCAGAGGCAAGATGAAGAATATTATCCTTTCCACAAGTGCTCTTGAGACGATCGACAGATGACAGCTTGATCGCGCAAAAAAATCACAATGAGGCTCGTTGTCCAATTATAATGGAGGAATGGATTATAAAAGACAGATGACAGCTAAATAAACAAATGCGTATTATGAAGTAAGTATAATTTTTAGGCACCCGTTTAAATCGATTAACTTTTTTTCGATCTATACCACTTGTAAACGCCACTGTCTTATGGGAAATTTCACCGGTGGAAGCATTAGCAAAACAAGAAAATTAATTGCATTTTATTGAGTTATATTCAATAGGTAAAATACGTCATCATGAATGTAGATTTCAATCAAGATTTAGCATAAATAAATAGTACACGATATGTTATAAGATACGTACATTATAATAATAATGGATTAGTATGTACGCTATACGCCTACGCGATACTAACGCAAATAGACATCGAGTGATGATCAATGCAAAATGAATGTATAATGTGGGATTCTTATACTGTTATTAGAAGACAATTGTAACAGTCAGGTTGGCCGAGTGGTCTAAGGCGCCAGATTTAAGCTCTGGTTCCCGACAGGGAGCGTGGGTTCGAACCCCACACCTGACAAGTGGTGTTCTCACTTTTTTTTTTACATTTTTTTTTTTTTTTGTCAATATCATATAACTCAATTACAGTTTTTTGACAAATAATAATAATATTAGAAACATAATCTATTAAACTCACAAAATGTAATTCCTTATTATAAATACAACCCGGGACCGGTTTTAGAAAATCAAAATTACAGGTAAAACAATAATAACAGATAGACAAATTCATCACAATAGACCCGATTTAGTATTACATGATAAACGTAATAAAATAACGTACCTAATAGACATCGCTGTCCCAAATACACATAATATACAAACAACCGTCGCAGAAAAAATACGTAAATATACAGAACTAGCAGGAGAAATAAAAAAATATTTGGCATTCTAGGTCCGTTTATATAATACTTTTAGTCATGTCAGCTACAGGGGTAACTCCGAAATCTTTAATAAATAATTTACAAAAATTAGATTTACCGGTTAATTTGTACATTAAAATTCAAAAATCTATTATAATAAACACTTGTAATATTGTAAAAAAGTTTTTGAACACAGATATTTCAGACACAATGCTGGTATTTTGAACCCGCGTTCTGAGCCTAATCCTTTGATATCGAGTTCGTCGGTAGCCTGGAGGTAGAGTCTCGGCCTCGTAAACATGGGGTCCGTGGTTCGATTCCAGGTGCCGGCAAACTCCCCTTTCACGACACAAGCTTTTAGTAGCTTACTGTGAAAGGTGTATAGGGTTGTATTTGGGTTTATAACAAAAACCCAGATATATCTTTTAAAAAAAAAAAAAATATCCTGTATATCTGGATAGGTGATTTTTTCCCGGCATTAGACTGTTAAGTTTTTGTGTGACCATGACTGATCATATGGAGACTTATCTGGTTGTATAATGCTGAGAAGTGTGGATGGCAATTCTGCCACCGCGTATAAGAAAAAAAAAGTATGTACTAATGGCTATACCTGAATAAATGTTTATACTAACATTTATTGAATTAGATACATCAGAATAAAGGTAATCAAACGATTTTACACCTTGGTGACCTTATCGGTATGGGTGAAAATACACTGGGGTTACATAATACCTACAATTTCCGTAGCACATTGAACTTCAACTGCAAAGCATTTCAAATAGATGTCTCTATCGTTGAAATATTATTTCTACGACGTATATCTCACCCCATGGGAAGTGCTTTACGAAAATTATTTTAATTAAAATGAGCGAATATAATCATACGTACGAATTAAAAACAGCAAAATCCGGATTCCAAATTTGTGAGCTGTGTATTGCAAGTTCCTCGTGGTTACCATACTCTTTAGGATCCCACTTTAAATAATCGTCCAACCATGTCTAAAACACAAGAAAAATAATGCTTTTTATTGTGTTTTTTCTGAAGAAAAGACAGAAATCGGTATATACGTGTGCACTTTTTTTATTTTGTTCTAACATACCACGACGATCCATAGTCCCACGGTCAAAACGGGTTTCGAAAAGCCTCCAATTGACTGAAAAAGTAAAACATAAATTAAAAATGGAATGATATTATTCGTATTATTTGCAAGTAATGATCATGCACGACGTATTTTTGTATCCTAAAAAAAAGACAAAGATTGGAGGAATATTTGGGCGCAATATGTAGGTAAATAATTATATAAGTTTTTGAAAATTATTATTAGTAAAAAACAATGTATTTGACAATTTCATTGATTTTCGTTCCATTTTTTTACCGTGTCTTCAAAGTTGAAGTTCTTCAAAACCATTCTGACTGAGACATTTACAGCATCCTTACTATTCTCCCTTGGTCTGGTATCCTTATCATAGTTGCATAATAGATCTTTCTGCAAGCGAGCTTCATCTGATAATGTTTTTTGTTTACAGTCTTCACTAGCTTAAGATAATACAATGAAAATTAGTAAAAGAAAAGTTTTTTTTTTATATTACGTAACTAGATATTTGCTATAATTTTTCATACGCAATATTTTATCATTAAACTTTTTTAGCCAATTAATTTTTTATCATTTATTGGGGTTTTGAAATACTGAGATTTCATTACACTGTTTATGTATGATAGCAATGTAAAATAGCCTTTTTTACGATAAAATCGCTCTCTGTGGTATGACTATTTATTATGTATATTTACAATAATATTCTGTTGCCTTAATCTTTCAAATTAATGTAAGAACAAAACTAATGATAAATTATAAATAGCTATACAGATATTTAGAATGATTTAAATCTTACCAATAAATTCGAAGAATAAAAACAAACATAGCACAAAATATATTATTTTCAATTTATTGTTAGTAAACATGTTATTTGAATTGTATTAAAATATCAACTAAAATGAAAGTGTTCATAAAATATCTACCTATCACTCCCCTGTAATAGAATTCCTGAAACGCCCATTTTGTGTAAATTAAAATCTCGCTGGAATCCTCTTAGATAACATATTTTCAGGAGCGTATCTAAAATAACATACCATTTTTTTTATTTTCTTTTTACACTGAGTATATTGTTTATTTTATCTTTAAACTAAGTATATATAATAAAATTATTTATAAATAGCTGAAACATAAGAACTTCAATTAAATTTAACTAAGTGCTATTGTTTTGACAATTGATATCAATGCTATATAGCTGAATATCTCTGATTTTTTTAGAATTTTCATCCATATTCCTGGAATACGCCACTGACGTATATATTCTGAAATACATATTTTATAATAAAATACATGTGATGGTTAAGTTCATTGACATTCTGTGCATAAATAATATGAACATTGAACATTATAATGATATATAATCATATATGTCCCACGATTTGAATAAATTATTATTTATAGACCATTAAAGGATGACGTCACAGAAAAATCCTTGAGGGGCATCAGGCATCCCAACACAACACATTCACAGTGTTTACGGTGTAATATTAGGTGGGACGCCTAAAGAATAGATACCTAATAATAAAAAAAACTGTCAGTGTCGATTTTGTTATAATTTTGTCGTCTGACTTTCTTTTTTTTCTCTTATGGCATAACATCCTACAAGTATGATTTGCGCAATTTGATTGTTTGCCCCCCAAGCAAAAGCAAATCCATAGACAAGACCACGTGACCTTTAATGGTCTATTCTTAACTGTACATTGATTGAAATAAAATTAACATAAAAATACATTCATAAAATTAATATACAGAGGGCGAGTTTATCGCAGAGGCGCGATTTCTTCCAACTAACCCGAATTACGTGTTTGAGTATCATGAATAAATTTATTTCAAATAATTTTGTATTGAACGAAGCACTTTTTGAAAAATATTAACAATATCGTGTTTTTAAATATACGTGGAAATATTTTTTATACAAGAATCTACGAAAATATTTAATGAAAAGTTATCACTGCGCTAAATAATAGAAAAGAATTAAATAAAATTTAGATTAGTTGCAACATTATGATCTTGTCTATGACTAAAAGTTCAGTGCTACCAACACGCCACCACAAAATTATCAGTTTATCGAAAATTATCTTCTGCGATGGAGTCAAAGTTTTATTCATCACATTTCGGGAAATATGTCGTTGGAAATATACACATAAGATTTTTTAATAAAACGTCGGATATCATATGTAGAAATCGCACTACAGAAACTTACGTCTGACATTCTTTATTACGACATTAGTCACACAACCTAGAATTCATTGGGAGACATCTCGCGACATTTTACCTCTGGTATTTGAAAAGGACAACTGTTCAGCTGAGTTCACGTGGAGTAGCAAAGCGCCAATATGGGAGACGAATGGGGTAATTACATCTCGGCTTATTTTAACATCGAATTTTTGTGATTTATATAATAGAAATGTCGTAATATGATTTCTGTTATAACATTTTAGATGCAGATGATTTCGAGCCAACTGTGCAGCCCGCCGCCCTCGTCACAGTCAGCAATAAGTGGGAAGGTGAGGATGAGGATGATAATGTAAAGGTACGAAAATATCTTATTATATTCGTCTTACAAACTTAAATTAACATCCTTGATCTTATTTCGATACCCAGATATATATTTTATCTTTATTTCTGTGACGTGTCACAGTGTAAGATATAAAATAGGTTTTGAGGTTATCTGCAAATATGCTGTCAGTATGTAAGGTCACGTCTCCTACTATATAATATCGTGTTGACATAATAATCTGACGCATATTGCGATCTACTATTTCTACTTTCACTAGACACGTGTACTGCAATGTCATATGTTTTATTTTAAACCATCTTATTTACCCTATTTTACTATTTAATAATGTATTATGATTTATACTAATTCCATCAAGTAATGATGATTCATTTTTTTAGTATTGAAAGTGATTTGATGATGTATCTATCTGTATAGCAATATGGAATATAGTTCTTAAAATATTGAGAATGTTTGCCAACTGTGTAGATGTATTGTACATATTTTTATTATATTTTTGCATAATGTCTTATTCATCTCACAATAATTTGTGACTAAGCAGAATTCATAATAATTATAATAATATGATAACACAGTTACCCTTTAATTAGTAGCCAGCACTATGATGAAGATAATCACTTCATTAGTTTGTTTCATTCAATGGCATTATATAATATAACAAGATTTTGAGTAAATTCAAGTAAAAATTCATCTTTCATCCATCACAGTATGATCTATAAGTTTATTATTATTATCTCATATCTCATTTATTAAACAAAACAATATTTGATTCTACATTTTGAACACAATATAAGATTAACAATAAAATTTAAAAAATTATATTATTATTATTATTATTTATATTTCTATGAAAAAATAAAGTGTACTGTATGAGATAGTACCCCCAGGGGGCTCACTTACGTTTCATTTACGGGTATGGCACACCTCCGATGCCTGACGCTGAACGCTGATCTGTTTTCTAATCCTTTCATCCAGTCGGCGTACTCCCAATTTTATGCCTAATATTCTATTTATTTTATTGTCGAGGTTATAGTATGAACCGTGACCTATGAGATCTATTGTACTCCCCCTACTTAGCTTTCCTGGTGTTGCCACTCAAAGGGAACCCTCAAGTCCCAGGCGCCTTATGTAGTCTAGGATCTTGAGGGGATCTAAGGTGTGGAGAGATCCCACTTCTACCCAGTGCCTGCCTAGGGCTTTGATTCTTGCAAATGTCACGGCATTGCATTCCGCCAAGAGATGTTGAGGGGTCTCAGCCTCTTCTATTCCCAATATCCTAACAAAATTCCTTATTTGTACACTATTATAATCAATCTTATATGTTCCATCAAATTAATTCCAACCCAAGCCAGAGTGAAAGTATTTCGAAAGAATACCAGACGATTTCCTTAAGTAAACTATCCTTTCTGTATCATATTATGAGACTCTGATGCAGCGAACCTTTAGTTCCCTAGCTACTCGTGAGATAGTAACAGTTAGAGGGGTGTTTATTTTAAGATATTGCCAGAACATAATATATCATATTAATATAGTAATCTAATCTTAAATCTGTGTAAAAAACCACTGCAAGGGCCCATTCAAGAATCATAACACCTCATGAACAAACAATTTACATCTACAATTCAGTTATTAGGCGTATGTCACTCATCCTGAATGTCTTATTTTTTTATTAATACGGAGAGGACAATCTGCATGTTTATTACTTGCAATTAGTCCGCTAACTACCCCACTTGTGAGGTAACAGAGATATAAGTATACCTACTATAGTCCCACAATGGACTACATCTAGAAGTCGAGGTGGGCAAGGTCTTTGGATGGAAAAGGAAAAAAAAGTATACATAGATAAATTGAAGTGGTAGAGAAATCCTAGATTCGACTTCTCTTACTAGCGACCCACTCCACCATCACAATATAAGTTTACTTGAGAATTTTTGAGGCATATTTTGGTTTATTTCACATTCAATCTCATCATTTTGTACAGTATCAAAAAAAAATACTTAAATTTTTTGGAGCATACAATGACTTATTTTGTTGTGTTTGGTACAGGAATCATGGGAAGATGAAGAGGAAGAAAAGAAAGATGAAGAGAAGAAGGATGTGGCTCCAGTGGCCAAGTCTAAAGCCAAGAAACTGGCTGAGAAGATAGCTCAGAAAGAGGTATGTAGTTATGTATCACAATCACCATATACTTTTAAATTCCAGGTCCACTCTCACTGTTGGTTCATTCTTTTTTAGTAGTTCTGTAGGTTTGCACCACTGGCAACACAAATGTTTTGAAAATAAAAATTAATAAAATGAGTTAATTGGGATTGTTAGGGGAATGAATGTTGCAAGTAATGATATTTAAACAATAGATAAATCTAGGTTTATCATCACAGTGTCTCCCACAACTGGAGAAGCCAGCGAAATAGTTGTGTCATAAACATGCAGGTTGTCCTCTGTGTGGCCATAAAAGTTATTCAGGGTGGGTGACATACCTCATCACTCAAGTGAACATATCAAATGTGTTTAATGTGAAGTGACACATTTTATGATACAATATTCAAAATATAAAAGTTAAGGTTTTGTAATTGGTAGTCCTTGCAAGAAATTTATGTTATTTTAACAACTACTCTTCCATTTTTTGTTGTTGTTATAAGTGTTTGAATAAGATGATTATTGAGTATAAGTAAAACAAAATCATTTGAATAATTAAAATGGAAATGTTTGTATTTTAGAAAGAGATGGAGTTGGAGAGAGAAAGGAAATTAGCAGAAGAGGAGGCAGCCATGACACCTGAAGAGAAGGCTGCAGAGAAACTCAAAAGGCAGCGCATGCAGGAGGAGGCAGATCTCAGAGTGGCCATGGAGACATTCGGAGTCAACGATAGGACAGGGGGCAGCTTAGACTCATACAACCCCAATAGCAAAGAGGAGTTTGACGAATTCTGCGAAGCATTAACATCTAAAATATCATCTTACAGAGAAAAAATTGAGTATGTAGATTTTGTCACGAGTCTAGTCAAGAATATAGCCCTACACATGCCCTCGGGGGACATTAGGAATCTAAAAGGTGCTCTAGAAAACTTATACCTGGAGAAATCCAAATTAGAAAAGGGAGACAAGTCTAAAAAGCCGACTAAAGGAAAAGGAAAGGCCAAACTGAATGTGGAAACTGATATGACCAAAATGAATCAGTACTCGGCTTACGGAGACTATGACGATTATGATGACTTCATGTAACGTATATACATACACATAATTATTATATATGCTATGTTGCTATTATTACCATTCTTATTAAGAAACAAGCAAACTCTGGGGACATATTTATGCAATGAAACTAGTGTCAGATACTCAAATCTCTTCCAGTGTGTACATAATAATAGTTGACAATGTTCATATCAGAGTAGAAACAATGTTTTTTTGTTCTCTTTGTCGATATAGAAATCAAAACAGAAAAAAATACATGAAATCTCTCTTTAGTTTTTAAGTTTACTGTTAGAGTAAAGGATGTGAAATATGTATTAGATAGCAGCTCTCGTGTGGACTGGGCCGTTATTTGTCTTTGCAAACAGCGATGCATTTGACAATCTTACGTAAATAATATGCTACCTATTTATCCCTTCACCCTGCAACTTTTGTGAGCTAGTGAGAGAGGACGAAACGCCAATTTATTGATCATTCTTCCTCGTTCGTGTTGTTCATGCGTGCACAAGAAAGTTTCGTTATTTAAATTTGTCCCATGTTTATATAAACTATATCAGTGTATCATTATTCTATTATGTTATGTTTTTAATTTTATTTTTGTCATTTTATGGTTTACACTGCAGTAATGTTATCATATTTTATATTACATATTTGTTTATTGTTGCATCCTATTCAGCTGTGTTGTATTCGAGTCTTTTCATTCTCTGTGGTTTCCACAATTATTTCAAAATAGATGTTGATAATCTATTTATTTATTTACTTGTATCGGAACTAGATATAATCTGTCTTAACTAGAGAGATGTTTGAAATGGCAAAATACATCACAATTTTCATTACGAACTCATTTATTTGTTTGTATAAAGTCGTAGGTATCTAGAAATGTACTTATATCAAAATGATTTGAAATGACATTTGCAAATTCAATACAACAAAGTTGAAGTTTTGGTATAGCTGGTTTATTCTGTATTTAATTAATGCCATGAACGCAATTAATGAAATTTAGAACAAGTGTTTTTTTTCTACTATATTGATTTTTATTAAGAGAGATGTCTTTTGTCTTTCAAGGACATCATCGTAATAAAAATCAATAAAGAAGAAAAACTTTTGTTTTTGATTTCATTATGGAATTGTACTACCTAAATACTGACACAGTGAATAAACGCAATTGAAATTTAAGTTTTTCTTTATAATTTCTTCAAGCAATATCTCAGCACACAGTACTGCAACATTATCATGTTTGTTTTGTTTGAAACATTTGTATTTTGTGCATAATATTATTATTTGTCAATATTTTATAGTTATTGAAATTAGTTTATATTAAGCATGTTGTTATTTATTTATTTGATTTAAGTTTTTGCAATTATACCTACTTGTATTTTTGGCTGTAAAGTTGATAGTTACGTGTGCAGTGATTTTTTGTAATAATTTTGTGAAATAAAAATTGTTTTATCCAACATAAAATATTTGATTCAAATGAAATTATTTCAATTTGGGAATATATACTTGTGTATTATGTATAAAAAATTATCAAATTGATAAATACGAAATATTGCTTTGTACTGTTTTATGCTGAGAGAATATATTGCTTGATTGATATTATTTGTGTAAATATATATAGGTACATTATTATATTTATTAATATATCATGATGTATTTTAGGTAATCTATATTATCTATCTATAATAACTATTTTATTTTTTATTGCTATGTTTTATCTTATGGGTTATGTATGTAAGAAGTTAATTAATTTTATTTTGGGCCGTATTGCATACAGGAGATATGTGACAAAGGACCAGTTTATTTTAATTATTTTTGTTAATTGCAATGAAGACGTAACTTTGTGTTATTATTGCTTGTACAGTAAAGAATAAATAAATGATAATGATGTAGCATTTTGTGATAGTAACAAAGTCTCGGTCTTTGGCTAGGACGTGTGAGGTTTTAATCTCACTGCTGACTTTCGTTATATATTGTGTTTGGACACTCCTAAATATGCACAAAAATAAAAGCATAATTTCTGCAACTGAGATAGATATTCATAATGTATACGGCTTTATTACAAGTTTTTGTTGGAACGTATAAACATTTGAAGACATTGTATTTTTAATAGCTAAATTATTATAATGTTAATTATAAATTTTTATTATGTTGTCTATTGATTTTGTATCGAGGACTGTTTTAATTAGTTTATTATTGTATCATTTGTCTTATCTCTTCCGTATGTGATAAATCTCAAATAGGATAAAAACGTGCTGAGATCAAAACTATTTCCAGATAATTCAAAACATTAATGTGTTATAGTAATAACTGTATTACTATATAACGTATCTTTACTATTGTGTATAATGTAATTCTTATACTCGGCACATACATTTTTTTGTTATTTACATAATAAAATTAAATTCTGAAAGGTATCCTAGTTTTATTTTTATTTTGAATCAATCTTGAAAACTCAAGTTTATTGCTTACTGTAAGATAACTCATTGAAATAAGCAAGGATTCATACAAATGTTGCAGTATGAAAATACTTGAAGTGTATAGCCACTCATCTGATTTAAGGTTTTGTCTATGACTTTTTAAAATGAATTGGGCATTCTGGCTCTAGATTCAATGGTATATTTCTAAGCCAGTTGGCTGGACCGGTGGTTATCTCACATAGATCCCCCTAACTAAACTCAAAGCCATTCAAAAGACACTCTGCAAGATGTCTGGCATTGTGAGCCACATTCACACTCAGGACAAGAGGGACAAAAAGTGCATATGGTCTGTACATCTGTCATGCCTCATTCGTAGTTTATTTGGTGTGGACTATTGCTTCCATGGCAAGCTTTATCTCAGTTATTCAGAGGGATCAGTGCCTAGATAATGATAGTTTCATTAAATTTGAATTTGGAATCAAAGGCATAGATAATAATTTTTGTCATTAATCAAATTTGACAATATTTGAGAAACATTTTGAAAAAGAGACTTGACCATCAAAATAAATTTTTGATTAAATTTTACCCATTAAATTAAATAGTATTAATAAGATGGCAGACTACACGGACCCAGCGGTGATCCGCTTTTACACGGAATGCATGGAAAAGGAGAAATTTCGTAGGATCAAATGGTTCATGAACAACTTGGAGAAGATCAAAGAATGCGCTATGAACAAGTCTGGCAAGGAAGGTTCAGAAACAGTGGCTCTGCTGGATAAGTTTAAAGCTGTAAGCACTTCTGATGATGTTCAGTAAAATTGAGTATTCCATAAAATGATAAAACTTGAGATAGTAAAAATGCTAAGATTAGAGGTAGGTGCAAGATTTTATTTTGAAAGTCAAATACCTGTCCCAGAATCGAGCATGGCTCATGCTTTATGTGACTAGTTATTAAACTTAGTTGGCTTATATATTTTAAGAAAAGAAAATAGTTCAAGAGTTGGATTATTTGGTATTCTGTATTTTCCGCTGAATCCCAAAAAGGTCCTCTTACCTGTCGTAGTACCCATGAAAAAGTAGAAAGATAGTAATTGCTTCAGTTACTTATCAATCTTTTTCCTCTGTAGGCGATTGATTTGGTAGTTGAAATTGTCAATAATTTTCAATCATTACATTGCTATTAACATCAAAAGAAACATAATAGGGTGGCTGGTAAGATATTTTCCCATTGTCTCTTATAATTCTGGATTACTTCAAATTAAATCTACATTATGTAGGAAATGGAAGCAATGCCAGAGTTTAAGAAGAAGGTAGAGGTGGTCCGAGAGAAAGAAATGGAAGGTGATGTGTATGCTGTGATGAAACCGGTGCCAGAAGAAGTAAATGCCTTGCTGTACAGCAGTGAGAAGGGGGATGGGAGGGATCTATATCTGCACAAAAGATATAAGATTAATCCAGAGGATAAGTATGTAGTCATTTTTACTTCCAACATTCATTATCATTTTCATTATCTTCCAGGTTCCAAACCAGCTTCCTCTATATATAATATTCTTTTGTCATTTTATACTATTCTATATATCTACCCCATCACAACATTTCCATCGAGTGGAATAGTTAGATATTATAAACATATAAGTAATCTTCTGTTTGATAAAAAAAAAGACAGTCAGGATGGGTGGCATGCCTGAATAAATGTTTAATTTTGAATCTTTTGGTGGGTACAATACACATAAAACTAATAAGAAATTCAATATATATGGACAAAATGTAAAATGCTATTTACGGCACCTTAAGGGTGTAATATTGTGTGTCTATCGTCCAAAATACCCAGGATAAAGAAAAAACTATAATCTTTTTGGTTTTTTAGATTCTACTTTCCCGAATGTACATCATGGGTTTATGGCTGGAAGCTGAGTAGAAGTACCTTACCTCGTGGAATGCACAGACCAAGAATAGCGGAGATCAAACAATCCTTCTACAGGAAGTCAAATGTGGCAAGAGATCCAGATCACTACAAGAAACCAGGACTACTCAAAAACATATGTTTTGCTGATTAATTGTAATTTAAATTCAATCAATTTATTGTTGTTGCATAAGAATATTTTTTCATTTGAACAGAATAAATTTAACATACATACCTACATACATACCATCACGCCGCTTCCCCCGCGGGGTAGGCAGAAAGGATCGAGCGCCACTTCCTTCTATCCTTGCATACATCTTTCGCTTCCGTCACTGTCATACAATTCCTCATGCATGCTCTCCTGTTCAATGTGCTCAACATGAAATAAATTTAAACTTGCTTGAAATATACTGTGTTTACATCTTGAAAAAAAAATTATCTATCTACCTACTGTTTATTTGTATCAAATATCAAAATTCAGTGTTCAAATAGTAGTTTTGAACTAAAATAAATAATAGATATTTTATATTTTCAAGTGTAACTTTGTGGAAATGTATTATAAAAGATAATATTTAAATTAAATCAAACACTTTTTCATTCCGCTATGAGATTGTTTGATTTAACCGGCATCCAAAGTGTAGAAGAGCTGTTCCGACAAGGCACTTGAAGAAGTAGTAGATTACATAAAAAATCATAACACTCTAGCGATTTTCATATCTTGAACAGTTTATTTTGAGCATGAATAAATTTTGTGAAGCTCACATAAGTCAAAGTTTATATGCAAAACCTAATCTATTACGTATCCACCTTATCTGTATTTATTCAAAAGTAAATGTTAATATTAGATAGGGAAATAAATAAAACCAAAGAAGTTTTTTGTAAAAATGTGCACTTATATTATTTTTCCTTCTTTTTTAAAAATGTACAAATGATTTGGATTCAACCAAAAACACAATAAGTCAAAGTATAATAAAATAGTAATAATAAATACATAACAACTTATGTCAAATAATAATAATTATCAAATTAAATTATTAAATTATAGTAATAATAATAATATGACAAAAAAAATACCGTGCTACAATTATTCTCTCCTCAAGATTATCAGAGTTGCAACTTCTGAAATCAAATAACAAGCTGTCGATTGACGATATATAAATTTATTTTACAATTATTGTAATACATGGTAAAAATGAGTAATGACATGATAAAAATAAGCATTACCATTTCTAAATAAAAAGGTTTTCGAAATTATTTCTATCTGAGATCTGAGTTACATACGTGTACCGAAAATTGCTTTTTCTTTTCCATTATAGTGTACCACCATATGTATTTTCTAATTATTCTGAAATCATTATTCATTCTTTATAAATATCCCTACAATCGTGAAGGTGTGCATTTGGTGTTTTATAATACCAGACATACTTTAGTTAAGTGAAGTTTCTCAGGTAAACAATTTGAAAAAGTTTGTTCTCGTTAATGAAATATAAAATGAGAAATAAAATGAATCAGTTTATAATTATTACAAAATATTAATTTTCAATGGATACAAAATAGTTTTATAAAAACTATACATCTATACTTATTCACTGTGTCGGTGTTAAGGTAGTAGAATTCCATATCGAAATATATTAAACAAGCGTTTTATTCTACTAATGATTTAATCTGTGAGAGAGACGTCTTTCGTCTTATGAGGACGATAATCATTATTATGATTGACAATGTCCTCATAAGACGAAAGACATCTCTCTCACAAATTAAATCATTAGTAGAATAAAACGCTTGTTTTATTTATTTCGATACATCTATACCTTTACTGTATATATTAAAAGTGAGTTAGCAAGCAGACTAATGGCTTGTAATGAACGTGCAAGCTGTCTGTAGTGTACAAATAAAAAATTAAGACATTTTGGGATGTGTATTTATTAAAATTTAGCCTTCACTAAAAAATTGTTCCACATTTACATCATATAGAAATCTGAAATATATGGTATAAATGCCACAAAATTTAACAACATAATATTTGATTAAAATTTGAATTCATTCGTGAAAATAAACTAAAGGATTAGATTAAACTTGTAAACATAGCATTTGATGAATAACAATGACAGGTTAAAATATAAAATGTTGGATAAATTCACAACAACCGACTTTATTTTTCACAAGATTTAAAGCTGGCTTCATCCAGGAGATAATCATCAAATTGATAAATAAAAATGCATAGATAACCTTGTTTTAACATTCTGGGCGAATATTCAAAAAATCTTCTGAAAATATTTCAACAAAAACAGAGTTCGCATTCTTTGCTAAAAACTAGATATAGTTCCATGCAAAATGTTTATAATTAATTAGATTATGGGTGTTTTGGTAACAAAGCAAATGTGTTATATTTTAATATTTAGAAATTCAGTCAATTACGACAGAAATAGACTAAATATGAAGAGATTTATTTAATAATTGAAATAATTAAATGCATTAAAATGTACATTCATTTAAATTGCTCATGCTAAATAAACCAAAACATTTTGAATGTCAAGCTATCAGCATTTAATTGTTACACATTGTTAAACTGATTGCGTAACGAAAATAATAAAAATGTTTTGAAATAGTTAAAATATGTTCTGCACAGAGGTCTCTTCATAACATCAACATTTCCCTACAATCAAATGTCATTTTATTTCTTTACTTTACACAGATATTACGCAAAACAATACAACATTACTTTATATACATCCAACAATATATTTTTTTGAAATTATTCCGCTTTTAAATTGATTCAAATTCATTAGATGCAAAGTCTGGGTTAGTTGGAAGGTGTCGATATGCAGAGATATACTCATCCTTTGTTTATTGAAATATATAAAATACTTGGCAGGTGAAACATATGCCCTCTGGTGGTATGCTCTACAAACTAACTTGTCAGTTTCAATTCAACAGAAATTTGTGCGGGAGTATTATGATTATCCAGTAACTTGTGTTATTTAATCACAATGAAGTATATATTGATGTGTTTTCCGTATAATAACAAATCATTATGGCCATAAGCATGAGTGCCTAGTTTTTACTTTCAAATAAAATAAATAATATATTCATTCAATTGGCAACACCAGAATGTGAAATATTTATGACAAATTTCGCAAATGGAACACATCATTTTAATTTATAAGCTCGTATGAAGCTTGACTGTGTGAATGAAACATTCAACGATACGTTTGCATTAAGAAAACCGTTCAATAAAAAATATATGAACATTATTTTATGAATGTGGTGGCAGAATAAGAATGTGTATGAGGATCAAATAATTTTACATTTGCCTCTATTTGTCTACTTTAAAAGGGATGTGATAAGAGGGGTTGGATATTTCTAAACACAATGTATTGATATTGTTTTATGTAATACCAATCACTATTCAACACACAAATATAATATCTACATTCAAACATCTGCTATAGTAGGGGGAGTGGGGGCAGATTGATACACTTTTTTTCGGAGTCTCAAAACACCCTCAAGATGAGAACATTGAGTATCATTTTGGAGGTCGTTGTGTACTCTATTGACTTAACTGTTTAATGTTTGTTGGAACTTTCACGTAGAATCTACTGTTACCTTGCAATTTCAATTATTCTAAAAAAACTCTTTTGCATCAAAGTGCCCCACTAGCGGAGTACATTGATACACATAGAGGGGCACATTGATACATATCACTTCACTTTATATGAAGATATTGACTTGGAAGTATGATAAAAATATAATTGCTTATTGTAAAAATACTCAGAATATAGCTTTATTGAAAAAAATGTAAAAAAAAAAATCAGTATTGAAAATAACACCATAAAATTTGGAAAAAAAATAAAAAAAAAGTTTAGAAGAAAAAAAAGATAAAAAAGTATGAAATTAGAAAATAGCATGTGAGGACCTATTATTGTACGACACATGCATTAATATAGAAGATGAGGAAATAAAATTGCAAAAATTTACAAAAAATCAAACGCCTTGATACAGCCTTGTGGTAGTTTGATTCGTATCAAAGTGCCCCACTCAAAGGTGTATGAAACTGCCCCGTTTGCAGTATTCACAAAAATCTTTAAAATTACTAATCACACGGCTGGTGTAGCATAAAATCATTATTTATATAAAAACTACAATGGATGTACATACCGTTTGCGATAGTGTCACGGATAAAAGAAAAAAACTGACGTGAATAACAAAATTTTACGCCGGTGATATTTTTTTACTTTTGACACACAAAAACACACTTCAGAACATAACTTAAAAAGGGACAATATAGCGGCTGACCTTTCTTGGTCAACTCAAATGATATAATTAACGCCAACTTTTAGTCCAAGATAGAACCGCGTAGGTAAAATAGTTTTCTCGATACATATGGTGTAACATTGCTCCCCTTGTATCAATGTGCCCCCACTCCCCCTACATCATACAAAACAGGGTACTACAATAATCATTATACGTTCTGAATGTTTTTAAACGAGTATTCTACAATGCACTTCTGTTACTTGATTGTATATGTGCATTGTAATAACGAGTATTCTTCAATGTAATTCTGTTACTTGATTGTAAATGTGTAGGTATTATAGTAACAAGTATTCTTCAATGCATTTCTGTTACTTGATTGTATATGTGCATTGTAGCAACAAGTATTCTACAATGCACTTCTGTTCCTTGATTGTATACGTGCATTGTAGTAACAAGTATTCTACAATGCACTTCTGTTACTTGATTGTATATGTGTATTGTAGTAAAGAGTATTCTTCAATGCACTTCTGTTACTTGATTGTATATGTGTATTGTAATAACAAGTATTCTACAATGCACTTCTGTTACTTGATTGTATACGTGCATTGTAGTAACAAGTATTCTACAATGCACTTCTGTTACTTGATTGTATATGTGTATTGTAGTAAAGAGTATTCTTCAATGCACTTCTGTTACTTGATTGTATATGTGTATTGTAATAACAAGTATTCTACAATGCACTTCTGTTACTTGATTGTATATGTGCATTGTAGTAACAAGTATTCTACAATGCACTTCTGTTACTTGATTGTATATGTGTATTGTAGTAAAGAGTATTCTTCAATGCACTTTTGTTACTTGATTGTATATGTGTATTGTAATAACAAGTATTCTACAATGCACTTCTGTTACTTGATTGTATATGTGCATTACTGCAGACTACTCGTTTAAAAACATTCAAAATATCTCGGAACTGTTACATAGTTAATTCTTCAAAAATAGATGATATTAATATACATTCATTACTAAAACTCTTCATTACAAAATATTACAAAAGTGATCCCGTAAGCCAGCCCGGAGCCGATTCATAAACATTGGAAAGCTTTTTTCAATTGGATTTTACACAATGTTACATTGTGTAAACATGTTTTTTCACAAAGATTATCTGATTTATACATTTATATTGATTACTTTGATATTACATTTAGAGTGTTACCCAATTTGTAAGAGATGCTGTGATACAATTGATTTAAAAAGAAATTTCTTTCCATGAAGCATCTGGCAAAGAAAACATCTCACTCTTTTTTCCATTAGTTTTGAGTGTCCTGTAAAAGGCAGGTGTTTGTATAAGCTCACGTATAAGACATTCAACATCTTTTATTCAGCAATGAGTTATACCACCCATCCTGAATGTCTTATTCATTTTATATTTATTGTTACATGTCTTGTATGTGATGTTTTTACAAAAATTGCAGAAAGGAGTGAGAAGACACCAATTTTAACCAGGGTCCCCATACATATGAACATATTATGTTAAATTTTTTGCCCCTCAAATAAATGACGGCTCTGTAGAAAAGACCATGTGACCCTTATTGGTCTGTATGAATGGCTGAAGGTGAAATTTAATAATTCAATGATGGTAATAAAAATGGAAATATGAACAAGAATAAAATGGTTTTAAAATTAACAATCAAATGAAATATAAATGCACAGTAAAGAATTTAAGTTTAAGATATTTTTTGTTTTTTTTTTTGCGAATTTATTACCAAAAATATGTAATATATCATCAATACTATATAATTTTTAAATTTATTCCGTTTTGTACTGAGTTACATATAATATTTATATAACATATATAACCATTCACATTCATTTAATTAATGTTAATAGAATACATCTGCACAACTACGATACATACAAACATTTTGACTTATTGTCCAACACTGCGTATGTGTATTACTATGAAAGATCATACAGCTAGGAGGATATAACAAAGAAAATATCTGTACCCCAAAACGAAACTTCACTATCTCAATATACACCATTTTTCACTATGACTGTTCAAAGTTATTTCAACAAAATTATATTTGCTTCCCACGTACAGATATTTACCCCTCACATTGCATCTCTGGTAAAGTAGGCATAGAAAAGATGGAAAAACAATTTGATGTAACCTAACACACTAATTTAGCTTTCACCACAATCATGCAATTCCTCAAGCGTGAATACTCTTACCCAATAGGCAGCAATCATTGAAAATTTGATTCATGTAATAAAACTACATAATTCTCAAAATTCTGTCTTTAAACACTCCATATTTCAAACAAATATACTTTCATCATGGTTCTCTCACTATCCATTCGCTCCACATGTGTAAAACGTTGCAACTTATTTACACGCTTTCTAATCACAACTCTCGTCTAGCATCTGGGTACCTAGACAAATTGCATTTGGCAATTGACTACAAACTTTTCGACAATGTACCATAACATTATATGTACATTGTCAAAAAGTTTATTTGTAGTCGATTGCCAAATGCAATTTGTCTAGGCACCCAGCTTATTTTCCTAATTATACTCATTATTCACCCTGTCTCGCAATGTTTTACAAACCAATCTCTTTACAATTGATTTCCCTCACTCCATGAATTGATTATATTTTGAACAATTTTATAAAATTTGATTTTAATGAATTCTTGAATACTTTGACAATTCTTGTTTACTGAGGTTTACTTTCATTATTGAATACAAATGGATTCTGAGACCTTTCGGGTAGCTACCCATCAACATCAGTTTTTTTTAATAGAAGACGGGGGTCTACTCGAATGGCTTCAGATTATTTAGTATACACAGAGAAAGAAAACTTTTTTTTTTTACTTTTATATAATTTAATAAAAAAATACACATTGCTGGACATAAGCTAACGTTCAAACTAAAATATGCTAATAATAATAGTAAATGTAATATGTACAGTTGGCCTATGTATAACAGTAATATTAATTATACTAGTTTATGTACAATTAAATTATCATTTTCATTATGAAAATAACATATTTCATTTATTCACTTTTTTTATAAATGTAACTTTAAATAAAAACAAAGTTCTCGAGAAATCATTATTGTTCTAAATTGATTTAATTTTTAAATGCATAACTAGTAAAACAATTGAGATATAAATAATAAAACAAAAATTGGTAGTTGGTTCGTTTGTTGTCAATATAAATATAAACACGTAATAAAATACAATCAAACTTTTCATTATGAAATTCTATTTTCAAATTATTATTGATGGAGATGAAAAACCATAGATATTGTAATCGTACAATAATAGGCTTAATGTATGTGTTGCTATGCTAAGGGAACAAACCTGGGCCCCTCAAAACACATTTTAACGTTACATTTTCATGTTCCAATCGTTCAAATATACACGAAGTTGCACCAAAGTGTCAATTTTCGTAACTATTGTGTATCTTAGCAACGAAATGTTGAAAAATTGGACTTCGGGTTCTGAGTCCGAAGTCAAAACACATCATTTTAGCGTTATATTTTCATGTTGTTGTCATTCAAATATTGCACCAAAGTGTCAATTTTCGTAACTATTGTGTATCTTAGTAACGAAATTGACATTTGCTTGCAACATCGTCTATATTCAAATGCTAATGGAACTAAAACACATTTTAACGTTAAATTTTCACATTGTTATCGTTCGAATATTGCGCCAAAGTGACAATTTTCCTAACTATTGTGTATTTTAGCTACGAAAATTGACACTTCTCGCAACGTCGTTTTCATTCACTTTATTTGATAATTCAAAATAAAACAGTTTGATTGCGTTCTAAACATGTAAATAAACTTACAGACAATGACACAGATAATAGAATATCTTCAGACGTTGGCTGGTTGTATCATGTTCTCACTCATATGTCCCGATTTATCTAAATAATAAGAATATTTACTCTACACTCCGACTACCGCACTGTCTCTATTTCGCTTAAACATAATATTTACACAGAATCTCTCAATAGCATCCACACATACACATAATTATGTTACGTCACGTTACATCGTTAGCATCAACTCTCACGGCTCACCACACAATAACAACAATAGATATTATATTATTTACATTTATTCTAAAACATATCATTTCATTTGGCGTATCGTTCCGTACAATTTTAACATTCAGTAGTTTATAAACAATTACATGATTTTAGAGATTTTAAAATTAAAATTAAAACAATAACAGTTTTATTCTACTACGAAATTATTTAATTTGGTCTTACAAGCGGTTAGTTCCACTAATCTCTTTATCCAATACTATTAGTTAAAATCCAATCATATAAGGCTTAGAAAAGACAATGTCACCTTATTCGGTAGTGCCCCGGACGAGAATTGAATCCGCAGTCCATTATTTTTGCTAGGTGTGCTTTACCCAATTAATTTTAATTATTAACATGTCCTTCGGCATGTCGCCCGGCAGCTTAATTGGACAAAGCAACGGTTAATTGTAAAAATAACATTGATATACATAAGAATTTAATGTGCACAAACAGTATTTTTACTAATATAGATATAGAATAAAACATAAGACAGATTACTGGAACCCACCGTAAGACACTGCTAAACTGTAGAGAGGTAAATGATGTCTCTAAAATTAATAAAAATTTCATTGGTTAAACAATTTTTTGCTATGATTATATGTTAAAATTGATTTCTACAATCAGTACTCCAATATAATGAAAATAAAATTGTATTATACATAGCTAAATGTATTGTATTATATATGAAATTTAATTGAATATTAAAACTTCATCGAAAGACGACCGAAATTAAGACGTCGTTAAAAAATAAAATTGTTCCAGTAACGCAGCAGACACAATCTTTAAAATGACAAAAAATGCATACTAGTATAAACCATCCACTCTTTTAAAACAATAATAATAGGACCAATTCTGAATCATAATGAACTAACTACTAATAGTTGACTAATATTAGTTATTATAGTACAAATTCGTATTCAGCATTAGTTATGAACTATAAACAACTATAAACTCGACAACCATCTAGGACAAACGGAAAAATCTATGGGACAAACTAATATTAGTCGGTGATGTCGCAATACAAAATGTTTTTCACATTCCAATTTAAATTTCTGGCAACAATTTAATAGTTGTCGCGTGTGAAATGTCAGATTTGCAGCTATATTTTGACGTTCGTATTTGCATCGGTGGTGGTATAATTTTATAATTTATAGATGCTAACAATTTGCGACTGCCCTAAAATATCCATTTTTTACTTTTAATTGAAAAAACAACTTTAAACTTCCAAAATATAGCAATATTCTGCGTCAAAATGACAGCAACTAATAATAAAGTCGTGAATAAAATTCTGCCAAATCCAACTTATTTTAGTCATCGGTTGTCAACAAAAATTTCATTCTGAATACGAAATCCATAGAGTGACGAAATTTATAGTTGTTCTAAGGTGTCAAAATGAACTAACTAACTAAATTAGTTTTAGTACGGAAAAAAACAGCGGATACGAATTAGAACTAACTATCATGACTCAACTATCTCCTCACAGATAGTTAGTGCAACTTAACTATTTTATGATTCAGAATTGGCCATAATATAATATAATATGTACTAATACACGCACAAAAATTATTATTACACAACAACATTAAAATATGACGGTATTCATAACAATGTCACATCATCCAGATGTTTTTTTTAATATACAGTCATAATATGTTAAAACGTCAGTTGTCAAGAATAATACACAAAGCGTAGTAGTTTTGTTTTGAATGTTTCAACGAAATAACATATACACCACGCACATTAGAATAGTTCTGTTAACGAAACAATGAAAATTTTAGTCATTGTTTCATAATATGTTCGAAAAGACGTCGTCACAATTTGAACAATAATTTTTTTCATAAGGTTCACGTGTGTCATTCTTTTTACTATTATTATGTTCCACTGTATGACGGTTGATGATGATCCGGTTGTTGTTGCGTCTGTTGTACGCTCGATACCTCGGGCAGAGGTCCGCCCGTCCACTGAATAAGCGAGTGCTCAGGCATCTGAGTGGATTGGAAGTGATCTTGTAGTAGCATCTGCGAGAAGTTGCAGTGCATTTGATAAGCTTCATTCTCTCTCTTGGGATCACTGCATAACCTGTACAAGTCTGGAAATATATAATAAAATTAATATTTTAAATCCTATCTATACCATTACAAAATTACCCAAAATGAAGACAGCTAGTCGATAAATTACATAAATCTACATTTTTTTTTATTGTTTTACCGGATTTGGATGCATATGACATAACCAATCAGATATCTCAATTGGAGAACCATGTTTACACAATGTAGCATTGTGAAAAATGTAATCAGAACTAAGTGAGAAAGTTGTCCCAACGCTTACGAATTGGTTCTAGGCTGGCGGCTTAAGTGATCACTTTCGGTGTCCATGGACAATATTCACCAATTCCACATTTCTCACTGTAATTCTCGATGTAAGGCCACCAATCAAGAAACGCTTTATGAAAACCATAGAAGTAACCATCTTTTTGGGATCTCATATTTCAGCATCTGCACCCAAATCCGATTAAACAATAAAAACTGACTAGTCAAACTAGCAGCACATAAATATACATATTTGATTATTTCCAAAGATATTTTACATAACAATAGAAGAAATAAAAAAAAAATCAGAAAAAATTTAACTCTCAGACTGTATGTTTGAGGGACTTGAAAAATGATAGAAATTGTTACCTTTGAGTATAGCTGACGCCCATAGCTGCACATGTACGTCCGGTATCTTGCTAGCCAGTTGCATGGCTGGTGTGACCATGTTCATACTCTCCCGACTGTTGCTGAGTGAGAGGAAGATGTGCCCTAGCAGTACCAGCGAACAGGATGTCAAACGGTTCAGATCCTCTGCATTGGCCATCTTCAACGTCTCTCGCAAGTAGCGCCTGCAATAACATGATAATTCAATGTACATTTACACAAATGACAAATAAGTCCCACTGGATTATATTCTGAGAACCGAAGAAGGCATATCTTTTAAGTTTCTTAGGAAATTTAAGAGACAAATAATTAATAACAGTACTATTTGTAAGACTCACTTGGCTTCATTGTATTTGGCTTGGAAGAATGCCTGCAAGCCCTGCACATAGTACGCTGCAGCTCTCAGTGAGTGTGAGTGAGATGGCAGGTTCTCAGGGTTGATGTGTTCCATGAGACCGGCCAACTCTGTCTCTCTCTTGCCTCGCAGGTATACTATCGCCAGGTTCAGGTTGGCAAACGTCCACAGCTCCCTCTCTTGTGAAGACTAAAATAAAAAAAATTATCTACTTATTTTTATGATTATCAAACTCAACTTTCAATCACCCTTTAATGCTCCTCCCAGGCCCAAAATTAGACTCCTCCATTCACAGTATCGTTGAGCCAACTGAGTCATCTCACCCACAACAATCCTAACGCTCTGATGTCATTGTTACTGGATAGGTGTACCATGAAAGAGGAACGGCTGGTGGAAAAAGAACAGTGCAGTTTTTGGCAAAATATTATTGGGCATTCTTTAAACATGACCCATTTAGGTCCATTGTTTCTTCCGTATTATGGGGACTACAGATTTTTGATGAGTGATCTAGCTCACTTTGTCACTTGTCACATGCTAATCACCAAATATCCAAAATCCTCTTTTAAACTACCCCACATAAAAGTAATAAAAATACTTACGGATATTGCTGCTAAAAATTGTGCTTCGGCAGCCTCCATACAGTTCATACTCATGGCGTAGAGACCGAGCAGTGTGTGCAATTGAGGCCTGTGTGCTGTCAAGAGACGAGGACTACTCCTACACAGTTGTGCCCCCGCGCTGATCTCCGCTAGGGCTCCACACTTGTTCCCAGTGACCAGTTTACACATCACCATATGCTCCAGAAGCATAAGTTGGAATACAGACAGGATGGGCTTGTTGTCTACAACTGGATGCAATAAACAACAAATTGTAATAATAGTGAATTGTTTATTTTAAGTAAATTTGATTTTAGAATTTTTAATCCTCAAAAGAATCTGCCAACAATGAGCTAATTGGATTGGCCACAACATCAGGCACCCAGGACTGCTCATTGCAATCGCAGAGGGCAGGACCGAAGGCACAAATGGCAGAGGTCGACCGAGAGACGCCTATATGGACCAACTGAAGAGGGACATGAGCTGTGGCTCATATATGGAGTTGAAGAGACTGGCTGAGAATAGGGAGGAGTGGAGAAATAAGTCAAAACTCGTTGCAGACCAATCCAATGGATTGTAACTCATTATATATGTCTGGTTATGCGGACGATTGTAAGTGTGAGTGGGATAGCAGCATTGTTACTTTAATGTGGATAGTCTGTAAATGTTATAAAATAAGTTTGTATACTGGCGGGTGCTATAGTTTTATATTGCTGCATTGTATAGTTATGTGTATGTGTGTGTGTGATAAGTAAATGTGACTGCGTTTGAAATAATTGTTGTATTGCATCGAACTAAATATGATTTTTTGTATATGTTTAATGGCCTTGTGCCGTATATGTTGTTAAATAAATAAATAAATATATATAAAATTGAAAAAAAAATCATTCATTACTCGACTTCTATATCTTTCTTGTGAAGGAGAAAATGAGTCAACTCCATACCTACACCAGAATAATACTTACACATGACACTGTTATTGGGGTTTATAAAAGAGATTAATATATTAAAGCCTTCCCCATGTCGCCTGGCAGCTTAATTGAACAAAGTACACCTCGCTAAAAGGATGGGTCGCGGGTTCAAGTTCCGTCCGGAGCACCACCAAATAAGGCGACATGGTCGTTTCTTAGTCTTGTGTGGGAGTTTCGTATGTGAAATTTACGTATAAACCTTATAATAGGGAATGAATACTACACTGAAGCTGACATCTTCTGTGACTCAAGGTACACTGGGAACAGATGTGCTATGGGTGGATTAACTCAAAAGTACAAGCCTTTCACCAAAATTTCCCTGTAGGTTTTGCTTTCTTTAAATGTTTCTTCTTGATGCTGTTTTTTTGTTGTTATTATCACATTTCTATTTTAATCGACTGTTATTTTTTTTAAACGCGGCAGCAGAATTGTCATCTACACTTCTCAGCATTATACAACCAGATATTCTTATATATCTTCATATGTCTTATATGAAAAGATAGTCTTCATATGATCAATCATGGTCACACAAAAACTTAACAGTCTAATGCCGGGGAAAAATGCACCTATCCAGATATACAGGATATCAAAAGATAAGGGTCAAAATGCGGATTCAAAATAGTTTGCTATTTTTATTTCATATATATTGTATTATAGAAGCTACTTCGGTTGTATATTTTGCTGATAAATAAATAAATAATTTCCAATAGACTCACTTTTAAGTTTATCAATCTGTGTGAGCGCCTTATCGGTGTACTTGTGTGCCTTCTCCATGTATCCCGCCTGCATGGAGTGCATCACAGTCACCAGGTACACCAGCACATACAGGTGCTCCTTGGGCATCCACAGGAACATGTCTCCCACATTGGGACCACATACAGCTCCTAAACAACACACATAAACACAAAAAATTATAATATTATCAAATAATAAATAACTTCATTAATTGTATCGGCATTTACTTTGTAACACTTCATTTTAAATTATCAAATAAAATAAATATTTAGTATAGACCAGCACCTGATGATGCGAACTCGGAGTCCGCGAAACCGGCCGTGCGTTAGTCTTACTCAACAGTAACACAAAACAAAAATAATAAATATTTATTTTATTTGATAATAAACAACTTTTCTATTTTCGAAGAGGAAACACTATGAAAGCTCATTTTTAAATTTAGGTAATAAAAAATAAAACACTAATTTTCACTAATTAATATATTGCTTAGAAGCTTTTCGGACCTACGTCAATCCTCAGTAATAATCAATCTTATAACTCTTATAGTTTTAGTTATAGGATATTTATTACTGAGGATGGACGTATGTCCGAAAAGCTTCTAAGCAATATATTAATTAGTGAAAGTTATACAGTGTTTCATTTTTTATTCTTTACTACCTAAATTTAAATAATAAATTTTGCTAATCCACCACATTTGCGATAAGTGATTTATACCAATATTGAGTGAAGGAAATACAATGAAAATGTAAAACTAAAATTTATACAAGAGATAAAGTTTTACAAATACACTTAACGATAAAGAGTTTAAAATTTCTTCTACTCTGGGAACTTTATGAGCTCTAATAGAATCCTACTACTATACCATCACGGCATATCTCACAAGTGGGGTAGCCAGCAGACCAGCTGCATGTAAGAAACATGCAAGCTGTCCTCTCCGTGGCAAAATAAAATCAGCATTCAGGATGGGTGGCAAACCTTATCGCTGAATTTAAGATGTAAAAAGTCTTAATTTTTTTGAACACCTGCCCTTTACAGGACACTCGAAAACTCACGGAGAAGAGTAGAATTCCATACTGGATTAAAATAATTCTTAATAATTATGTACAATAAAAAAATACGTGTTATGATTGTTAAATTGACTTTTGCAGTGGCTTTTACCTAAAATGGCATATTTTTATTGCAAAGTGTCTAGATTTTAATTATTAATACAATAGTTATTAATTCCGAAGAGACATTATCATATGCAAATTAGCAAGGACATAAGAAGATGAAAAACATCTCTCAATGTACTAAACATTGTAATAGAATAAGTGTATTTTGACATTTTCTGTCATGGAACATTTCCATAGACTGATTGATATGGATTGAATCATAACAATATTTACTTATCATATTATTTGGTAGTATACCTTCATCAGTGGGCCACGTGGGTGACATGATGGTCTGTATGCTCTGCTGCAACTGTTTGAGACACGGTTTCACACTTTTCACTTGCCCCGCCATCAAATAGTGGCATACCTGCAACACAAAAACACATATTCGTAATTATATTAATTTGTAATACTAATGAAATCATCTTTGCATTATATGCCCTTTAGATCAATCATGGACATGCAGATTGTTCAAGCAAGATATGTAACACCCCTAGAAAATATTAAAATTTCAGAAAACAGCCTCCGTCATTCAGAGAGACTATGTGCTAATTGTGTCACCTCTTTCCAAGACATTCCGTTCCCACATCATTCATAAATATTACCTCAATAGGGGTGCAAATCCAGTGAGGTAGTATTGTGTATAAATATGAATTTTAAATTGTGAAAAATGTTATACTTTGTGCTGTAAAACATTTTGGGAAATAAATTTTATTATTATTATTCCCTGCACTCTGATGTCGGTGTCATAGGAACGGTGTATTGTGGGTTAGTTGGAAGATATTGCGCTTCAGCGATAAACTCGCCCATTGTGCAAAATTATGTATTCAGTGGTAATGTTGTCATGTTTTTTTTTAATTCTTTGCATACAAATTTTGTGCAATAAAGATTATTATTATTATTATTGTGAAAGAGGGATGCTCGGTCTGATGGAACCCTTGCGGACGGAAGAACATCTTGACATTAAAACTTCATAATTGTTTATTTTTCCAATAATGATAATAAGATAAAATGAAAAGTGGCTCACTTGTAAAACTAAGAAGTAAACTTTGAGGTATTCCTTCTGATGCGGATTACCCACCCACGAATCTACCAGGTGGCCCGCTTGGTTCAGCAATGGCAGCACTTCTTGCAGTTTCTTGTCTATTAATAAAAGCTGAAACAATAACACATTCATATTATTTGTCGTCAGATAAATATTATCTTATTGTATCAGATGTACAGTGTTGGACATGAACACATCCATCTGAGCTTCAGCTTCTTGCCATAGAACACAAATTAATGATTGATACATCATTCCTTTCTAACTTCCATTGATACATGTATAGTTACATTACGGAATGATGGCTTTCACTACTGGTATACCGTCACGGCATATCCCACAAGCGCGGTAGCCAGCAGATCAACCACATGTAATCAACACGTGAAACTATCCTCTCCATGTAAAAAAATATTAAGACATTCGGGATCGGTGGCAAACCTCATCGATGAATTTAAGATGTAAAATGTCTTATTTAACACCTGCTTTTTACAGGACACTCAAAACTTACGGAAAAGAGTGGGAGAATTATTCTTTACTACTGCTATTGCATTTTATTAATTATAATAGGTATATGTTAGACTTACCATGCCTCTACTTAGCAGGAATAGTACCCTGGTGTAGTTGACATTGGATATCTGAGCATAGTCCACACCCACAGCCAGTAGACTGCTCGCTATCTCATAGTTTTTCTCATTTGCATGGATTTGCTGTAATCATTATATGTACAACATTATTGTAATGTACACAATATCACTTTACACACCAGAAATATTAATATCATTATCTTCGTCTGTCTCTCAATTTTGAGATCGTGACCATCATGCCTCGTTCTACAGACCACCTTTCTCCACCTCGAATGATCCTCCGCCATGTACACAAAATTAAAATATACTGTATTATATCAACAAAAAAGGTATTAGCTAATTGGGGTATTATTAAATATTGTTTAAAAAGAATAGACTTCCCTGCCTAACCTACTATGAGGTATGAGGAAACGGATAATCTGAAAGAGGCAATGTGAGAAAGCACAAACATCCAACAACCATATGGATCAAATTCTCAAGGAAGCAAACGTGTCGAGTAACAAAAAAAGGAATATAAGAAATTGTATGAATTTGGATGAAGCGAAGTATGCAGGGATAGATCTGTATGGCGCTTCAACCTCTCTGGCCACTCCATATGGTATACGGCGTGAGGGTATGGTATACATTGAAGAAGACTCCCTCCCATACCAGGATATCGTCGTTGCATATTCAAAAAGGGACATGTGAATTCATAAATGTTTTGACATTTCCAGAATACCATACCATACCATTACGGCATATCCCACAAGTGGGGTAGCCAGCAGACAAGATGCATATAATAAATATGCAAGCTGTCCTCTCCGTGCCAATATAAAATCAAGATATTCAGAATGGGTGGCAAACCTCATCACTGAATTTAAGATGTAATAAGTCTTAATTTTTCGAACTCCTTAATTTCCAGAATAAACTGCTTATAATGATATAACTGAATTTCTTTGGGTCGCTTCACCGAGACGACAACACTTTATTAACTACGACCCCATATCCATCCAAAACATCAACATCATACCATCGAAACACGTTAAGTTTCTCGGAGCCTACATTGACAGTTCCTTATCTATAGATAAACACGTTTCATCCACCGTCAGTAAATGTTTCTTTGCACTACGACAATTAAGTCCCATAAGGAGATGCCTGACTTCCCAGGATGCTAAAACATTAATAAATGCCTTTGTGGTATCTCGGTTAGATTACTGTAATGGTATTCTGGCCAATTTACCACAATACCAGCTTCAGAGAATCTGTGCTCAACGCCGCTGCCCGGTTGATTTTCAAAATAGACCAACGCTCTCACATAACTACTACCTTCAAAAATCTGCAGTGGCTCAAGTGCGCAGAAAGAGTGACTTTTAAGATTTGCCTCACAGTTTTCAAGTCCATTCACAATATGTCCCCATTATACATCTCCGATCTCTGTAGACAACAGGTTCCAAGTCAAAGGCAAGCCACCCTTAGATCAGGCTCTGACGCAGGTCAGTGTAAGAGGAAGACCAAAATATTTCTATCGAGCCTTCAGCTCGGCTGGACCATCCATGTGGAATGATCTTCCTGAACAAGTGCGTAAGACACATTCTCTTGCTTTGTTTAAGAGTCGGTTGAAAACACACTTGTTTGGCGTATCATATACCTAACTGATATAAATTGTATAATTCGTTGTTATTATTTAATATGTGTAGTTTATAATATAAGTTGCTCATAAATACATAGATATGTATTAGGATTAAGTTACAAGTATTAACACAATATTTTAGGACGCGCCCTTGAAGTGGATTTATTCCACAAAACGGCGCATTATAAATTGTCTATTATTATTATTATAAAGTGATTCTTAGTATCAAATATTAAACTTCAATGCTTAAAGAATAATATCACATGCCAATAAAAAGTCCAAACAACAATTTAAATGCCTTAATGAACAGTTTTAAAAGAGTATGCCCAAATAAAAATGTGCGCACATGTCTCTTTTTGAATATGCAACGACGATATATCAGAAGTCAGGGGAATACTATTTATCCTTTTTTTCTACGCAAAACTTATGTCTTTAACGGGCAGACTCTAATGGGTATAGTGTACATTGAATTGTATAAATGATATTTTTATGATACTTTGTTTTGATTTGTAATATTTTTTTTAAAAAGAAATATCTGGGTTTTGTTTGGTATAAACCCAAACAAAACCTAAAACACCTTTCACAGTAAGCTACTAAAAGCTTGTGTAGTGAAAGGGCAGTTTGCCGGTACCTGGTATCGAACCACGGACCCCTTGTTGACAAGGCCGAGACTCTACCTCCAGGCTACCGACGAACTCAATATATTGTAATATATTGTAACAAATAAATAAATAAATACACTAAATTATGTGGTATACTTACCGCTAACTGAAATATTAATCTACAATGCCAGTACACACTATGTTGTGACAGTTCTATAGCTTTCCGTAATATTGGTTTAGATAATGTGGAATGTCCCTGTTGTTCATATAACTCTGCTAGTAAACTGGCTGCTTCAAATTTTACATCGTCAAAGCCGTTAATTGATTCTGAAAGGTGCCACTGAAAAAAAAATAACAAAATTTTATCAATTTTAAGGCTGCGTGTCGGAACAAAATCACACTATATCAAATTTTGACCAAAATAACTTATAAACATATTGTTGCAGTCCTCGTTACACTCTTTTCAATGCCATATAGATACCAATACCTTAATGTGTCATGGTTAGATGGAAGAAATCACTTGATAGTGATAATCTCACCACTGCATATCGTCCTAGGATAGTACTTTAAACTTTGTATTGTTAACACTGTTATATAATGTGCAAAAAGAATAAATAAAATATTCACCTATCTTGAAAAGGCATTAAATTGGAAAAATATAATTTTATTTATCAAAACAAAACAATGGCATTTTAACTTTTATCTTTTCACCGTGTCGGTGTTTAGGTAGAAGAATTCCATAGCATTTGTTTTACTATTTTGTTAACTTTTATCGTAACCTATTTTCATGTATCGTTTTAAATTATTAAAAAAATTAGAGCAATAGTAATCGTCAATGACCCGCAATCATCTTTGATAGAAATTTATGTTAACAAACAAGCGGTGAGATGCGGCCATACTGAAAAATGTTGTGTCTTCCCATACAACCATTTTGGTATCAGTTAGAGAACATTCACTACACTCGTTTTCCTACACCGGGATCAAATTGGTATCAGGGCGCACACTTTTTGTTAAACGGTTCTTAAAAATGGGGAAGGTTAGTCACAGCTACATTCCATATTCCATAGCGCGCGCGCGCGCATCTCAACAGATATCGTGAACACGGAGAAATCCGAACGACAAACGAAAATAAAAGACGACATGTTTCGTTGTAGCTGCGTTCTATCTGTGGTGCATCGTTGTTTTGTCATAAAATTATTAATGGCGTTGATTGCGAAAACGTTGTAATAAGTGATAAAGTATTTCGGAGATCATCGTCATTATGAGTGCGAGATGTTGATTGACTGTGCAGTTTATAAAAATATTCACGAGAAACAAGAACGCCATTTGAATTCTGAAGGTAGGAGATATTGTTTTATAATTATAATATTTATGTAACTACAAAAATTAAAGAAATTGATACCACCAGCTAGCTGGCAAATGATATTGGTAAAATTAGGTTAAAATATTGACGAATCTATGCCAAATTTGTTGTAATAATCAGATAAATTGCATTTTTGAAATGGCTTGGCATTTAGTATCATTGTTCCAATATGGCCCCACTCGTTTAATGGACCTTAAATGGTTGTCAAACTGTGCGGCAGTATCTGATATAATTATGTACGTAAATTAATTTTCTTTGAGTAAAAATATTTTTTAATATTTGGTATTTTGATGTTTTTAGATATATGCAATCTTGCAGACAAGACATGCACTGTGAAGGAAGTAGACACTTTTATCCAAAATAGTGTTATTAACCATACCCAACCAAGGTTGAAAATAAAGGCGTAAGTATTATTCATTACACATATAGGGTAAGCCGCATAGTGATGGGCCATTTAAGGACGTACTCTCCCAATTACTGTCATAGAAATTTTAGGAATACATTCGTAAAAATAAAACAAGTTTTTTTTATTTCTTAAATGTATATTAATTTCAAATTTATCACTAAAAATAGACTAAGTATTAATTAAATATTTTTTTTTAATTATCAAAACCAAAAATAGCGAAAAGTATAGTCATGGGCCATCTTCATACAATGATGGGCCACAAAATATTCAGTGATGGGCCATTAGAATTTTTAAACATAATATAAGGTAAAGTAGGTAATTTGTCAATGAAATTTTTGAATCTGATTAAAAATATGTTAATAATTAAAGAAGGTTATAAAAGTTTTAATCATTTGTTCCTCGAATTAGGCTATAAAGCTCGTCAACATCCAAATCGTCAGAGTCTTCATTTTTACTATTCACATCACTGTTCGCTTCACCCTCACTTGAAGATTTTTCAGCAAAACAATTATGACATATAAATAAATCATCCTGGATGTCAACAGGTACATGAATACGATGAGAAACTGGGATACATTTGTCGTGATATTTTTTTTTGCACTCTGCACATTCAATACTCGTAATTTTTATAGATTTCTTACATTCAAAACAAAAAGAAAATGTTTTTTTTATTTTCTTTGCTCTTTCTAAATCTTTTTTCTCCCTGGCCACAAGTCTTTTTCGTTGCCTTTCTTTTTTGTCATCCTCCGCTTTTATTTTTATTGAATTTTTTTCTTTCAGTATTTCTCGGTACTTTTCAGAAGAGATTGCAAAAGGTACTCTTTGAATAATACGTTTACCTTTACGTTTAGGTGTTCCTGGCCACAGTAATACCTCGTTTAAATTGGCTGATGTAGAAGGTGTAATTGTTTCTTTTGTTAATTTAGTTTGAGATCTTTGATCCTGTTCAATATTTTGAGTGATTGGAATCAACGACACATTCTCTGTGCTATCACTCTCCTTGGATAATTCCTTCCATATTTTGAAAAGTGCTACAAATTCAGCGCTGTGTTTGACTTTATCAATTTGTGTGGTGTTTTTTAAATTATTCACAATATCTTGGCCAGCAAGATCAACAAACTGCTTATAATTTATTGAGTTGTGATGGTTAGGACGATGGCTTGAGTTCGCTTGTACTGATTCATTTTTTCCTAAGCATTTAGTATAATCAATAGCATTTTCATTGAACGGAAAAATACCACAAGCTCTAAATCCATTTATTAAAATTTCTTTTTTCATACATCGTTTAATTGATTCTTCTAATACAGGAGCAAAAGTAAATTTTGTTAAAATTTCTCCTGGATGAGAAATTTGCCACTCCCGTACTTCCTTTTTCCAAGCAGCCTTTATCGGTCGGAACACAGCAACATCTGCTGGCTGTAAAATTCTTGTAGCGTTTGGATATAATGCAATCAAATGAATATTTAGGCTTGCGCACAGCTCACTGACTTGAAAACTCAAGTGAGACTTGTGCCCATCCACAAATAAAATGATGGGAAATTTTACTCCCGCATTCATAACATTTGGATAGAATATATTGCCAATGTATTCGTAGAAATTTTCGCAAGTCATCCACCCATTATCACTGCGTCCGATTCCCCATTTAGGATTGACATTTTGCACAATTTTCTCAGGAATGCGTTGATATGGATATATAATCATAGGATCACATATCATCCCACTTGCAGAAAACGTGAACATTACTGTGACGTTTTCTTTTGACGCTCCTCTTTCAACGGAATAAACATTTTTAGATCCCTTCATCGCAAGGACTCTGCCCGTTGCAGGACATATTTGGAAACCTGTTTCATCTCCATTGAAAACCCTACTTGGGTTTGAAATAGTTTCCTGAAGGTTTTCAGCATGTATATATTCACTGATTTCAGAAAACCATTTTTTAATATCTGACTCACTAACACAAGAGCTAGCTGTTGTCACGCTTTCACTAGTTCGCTGCGTCAGGGCTGGATGGCGTTTCAGAAAAGATTTAACCCATCCATCACCAGGTCTATTCCCTACAAATGGATTGGTTCTCGGGTTTTTGTCCAAAAATAATTTAACGCTATCCTTTACATCATCAATTTTTCTTGGAAATCCTTTCCTGGCTAGTTCCGATATCCACGTGACCAAACTGGCTTCTTCTTCATTGGATAGTATAGGAGCTGGCCCAAAAGATGTTTTATTTACAGGATTTTTCATTCTGGTTTGGAGTGTAGTACGGGGAACTCCAAATTTTTTGGCGACTTCTCTCAATGAACCGCCGTTTTGTGCAAAAAATGAAATAGCTTTCTCCATGTTCTCCTTATCATATTGTTGTTTTGGTTTGTTCGGCATTGTATTGGCTGAAAGTATAAACATAGTTTATAAGCAGTTGTATAAAAATTTCTAGACAGTAATGGGCCACCAAAAATTTAGTGATGGGCCACCCGGCCCATTACTGTTTACAGTCATGGAAAAAATATTTTAAAAATATTGGGGATTAATAAGGGCATAACATCTGTAAATATGTTCTAAAACCGTTCAGAGTTGGTATTTTAATAAAATACAGTTATGGGCCATGATGGCCCATGACACAATCTTTACAGTTAAGCCATTCAGTCACGGGCCACCCCATACAAATCACAAACTCAAGAAGATAACCCTAATTTTCATGTAATAATAAAACATTTACACATTTGACTATCGTATTAATCCATAATATTGATTAAAAGAATAAAAATAGAAACGGTCTTACCTTTTGAAATAATCAATTTCCTTAGTAAAAACGTAAGAAATCCACTGACAATTTGAACACGTGCACACCTCGCATAATAAATGTCAACTGATAAAACTGCTAATGACACCTGGTAGAATTTTGATGAACTAACATGATAAAACAGGGTTCTACTAATTTGCTGCAATATTACAACAAATCCATAGATGGTGCGTTTCCTTATTTTCGTTTAATAAATTTAAAGTGGCCCATCACTATAAGGTGGCCGATCACTGTATGGTTTACCCTACCTATAAGAAATGGAAGTTCTTGTGTTTTTTCTTGTGTGTACTGCTTTATTTAATTTGTTATACCTATGAACGATGATGTGCAAGAAGAATAAAACAAATAAATAAATAAAATTATTTGCAAAGAAAAAAGAGTTATTTAATGAATAATATTTTCTATTTATTTTCAGATTAAAACAAATAAGAAAATTGGGACAGTAAGAAGATATGCAAATTGAAATGGAAATGACCAATTGATTTAATTAAAACCATTTTTTGAAGACACCATTAGATCATGAAGTGAAATTTAACCAATTTTTACAATATCTTGCATCTAATTAGACTAGTCTACCTGCAGGAATTTGCAACAGAAATTACATAATTTATTTCAAAATCATTCTTGTTTATGTACATTAAATTGTTTTACATATGTATGTGTATGTTTTTTTTAATATACTTTCCATTCCATACCGATGTTGGAGTAAGAGTAAAAAAGATGGTAAATATTTAAAAAAAAATATATACATAATTCACATTGTTGATAAAACAGGTATGAATATTATATAATTTTTATCACTCATAGAAATGAGTTAACACTTAACTCTTATCAAGATCGAACATTTTAATTTCATCTTGTTCATACCCCTTCTGTGCAATGTTGAGCAACACTGGTATTGTTTTGACAACTGTCAACTTATTATACGACCAAGACCTTGAGATAACTTTTTCTATAACCGCTACTTCTTTGGGTACACTAAGTGTACTAAACATCATTCAGTGGCAATTTGGGTCCGACGCGTAGACATTATTCCTTTACATTGTGTTTTTAACATCACGCATTCTCAAATTAGTTGCAGTGCGTGGATATTGAGTGTACATTTTGTCATATAACCTTACACTATAGCGTTTAGAACACGGCGGGTGAACATTGTATGTACAATATGTGTATGGATTATTTTGTGGCTGATATTTTAGTCACGGCGACCGTATTTGGTTGTATGGGTTATGACATAACTTAAACTCGCTCCAACATGCGAATAATGCATATTATTGTAAATAGAGAGAAAGAAAGAGTAAAATCCTTTTTTTGCAAAGCATTTCTGATTTTTCTATAGGAGCACGAAGAATTGGGTCAGATACTGTAAACAATATTTAAGTACTATGTTCCTTTAAATTTTTTGATAAACATTTTGATTACTTAAATAGCTAGTTATAACAGGATAATTATGAATTAGGTTTTCGGATCATTTTTATTGGACTATTTACTTGATTTAATAGAACAGACAGATATACTTGGTAATGTCAATTTGACAGTTGAGAGTAAATTGAGATATTTATAGTCATTTTATACAAATAATAGAGGGATTCTTAAGGATTAATAAAGGCCTCTAAAGAGCATTACAAATAGTTAATCCATATATCCTAATAAAACCAAAATTATGACTTAGACTTATTTACATTTTTGAAAGTAGGTTATTGTTTATGTTTTGACATAGATGGCAGTAAGGGTTAACATGAATAAAAACTACTTTTACACATATTTCACTGAACAAATACATTATAATACATGCGGGTTATCAATTGAACATTCTGTTATATCTAATAATATCAGAAATAATAAATAAACACCGCTTACACTCTGTTCCAAATGATTTTTTGCTAAGTCAATATTTTTAGTGTGAGTTAATAGGATGTTGCCCAGCTGCAGGTGGGTCCTTGCTTCTACCCGCTGTGGCGGTTTAAAGTTGAAGACGGCCTGAAGACATTGTATACAACACTTTATGTTTGGAGGACTAGATGTCCTAAAATTCTCCGCCAAACCCAATAAAGAAACATACCAAGCGTCTTGCGACGACGCCATTTTGACATTTCTACAATGAAGTTGATTGTGGTGTTACTATATTGGAAAACACCATAAAGCAAAACTTTTTATTTATCAAAAGTATATGGCAATACCAATACCAATTTTTTCGTTTTACTTTGTGTTTTATTAATTTTAAAATAATAAATAACAAATTAATTAAAATTATTAGTCTAAATAAACTCCGTACACAACAACTTGAATATAGTAATTGAAATGTTCGTAAGTGTGTTCTACAAAATTATCTCTCTCATGATCCCATAAAAATGAGTGCATGGTTAGTAGACCTTCCATTTTCTTTTGTCCAGAAGTTACGCATACAACCAGTCGACATCTAAAATATAAATTATAATAATATGATAAGTCTATACAAATATATTTTTTATTTTTTTATTTTTACAATGTATACAGGATCAGACAGTCGATTATAGTACATGATAACAATTTACAAAATCAAAAGGTGGACCAGTGAAGATCCTAAATTTACCAGAAGGGTTTCAAAAAATCATCAAAGTTAAGAACAAAATACAAATATACAAAAACACCACAACATGCTTTTAAATTAAAACATTATATGATAGAATGCTTTGATGTACATATTCCAAATATAAAATTATCGTAAATGAAAACCAAATCCTAAATTGTCACCACTTATATTTCTTTATTTTATAAAATCTTTGAAAAATCTATCTTATATTGAGTATTTAAAAAAAAGTCAAAAGACTTTTTTTTTAAATGTGATAAAAACAATGAAATGCGTGGCATATACATTATGCCTCATCGTTGAATGGGCACGTTGCACATTTTTTTTTTATTTGATAAAATCATTAAGTACTCTGTTCTGAACACGACAATATTTTTTTTTTTAATATCTGTGTCCTAATTTTTAAGTTATTTGCATTTCAAATTCAAAAATAATATTCCCGCGAAAATAGTATTCTGACGGCAACTCAGTTGTGTGACGTCATATTTCCCGTTCTCTTGCCGGTGTCGAGTCCATGTCGGGTCGTTTCGTCGGGTGTTTTTAATGTTTTTATGCAGATTAGATTGGTGGTTACCATTGACTGTTTGCTTCTCTGTTGTGTATTCGTTACGTTGCTTTAAAGAATTATTTTAATTTTCTAATAAATAGCATTTATTTTGTTCTAAACTTTGTTTTCCAACATATATAAAATACATCGTGTAGTGAGCTGTTGAACACAACCAATCAGGAACTAACTGTTTTGAAAAGTTTGTTTCGTGTTGTGGCTTTATTTGATAATAAAAACTTTTGTAAACAAATCTCTAAAGATAGTTTATAGTTTATTTCAAAATTAAAGTGATGGAGACCGGATTTTGTAAAGGTCAATCTGACAACTTACCCAAAGTAACTACATCAATGATGTTTGATTTCTTCGATACCAACAAAAATTTATAAGTTCAGAAATGAGAGGTGTCAAAACTTCAAGGTATGTTATTTCTTTATTTGGTGTCCATTAAATTATATATTTAAAATGCAATTCAATACAATTCTTTAAATAAACAGAAGAAGTTCTTAGGTACAAATAGGGATTTGACACAATATCTTGATATTGTTCTTTTAAAATAAATTAGCTTAATCACATCTATTGATTTGTGGTATATATACTACATAATATATATTATATTTCTTTTTGAATTTGCAGATCATGTAGGAATGACTATGGTGACAATGCTATTGAGTATGTGCAAGTAAAACGGGATGCCGGAAAGTGCATTGTGAAAGCTAAAATTACACCGGAGCACAAAGTAAAATTGAAACCATACCAAGTTGTTTTCATTTGTGATGAAAAAGAAGAGGAAGTTGAGAAATGTGTGTGCGAAGATTGTCCAGCATCGCAAGGTTTGTTATGTAATTCAATATGATATGTGCATAAGATTTTCAGCGTTAGCTGGGAGAAATCATGTGTTTTTAATATGTAATTTTTATGTTTAACTCGTTGTGATATATGTATACTAAATAATAAATAGATGACATTAAATATAAGTAATGTTGCATGGTATATTACAAGTAGGCTGAGAGTTATTGCTAAATTTTCTATTTGCAGGAGGTTGTAAGCATGCCGTAGCTTTTTTGTCATGGTTACACCGTAGAAGCGAGGAACTATCAAGAACGTCCATCCGGTGTTACTGGAAGAAATCAAAAATGGCCGGCATTGGAACTTCCATTAAAACAGTCAAAGCTCAAGAGCTAGGAAAACCTTTATCTTGATACGATAGTAATTTTAGTAAACACTTTTTAGCCAATTTTTTGAATATTGCAAAAAGTAAAAATATTAATAATACTCCACTCACGAGTCATTTTCTCAAGTGTGATGAAGTACTTACATTAAGTATTCATCGATTAATAAAGTCTTATGTATACAATTCAGGGAAAACTGCTGATGAATTCATTGAGAGAAAAAAAGTGTTTTTAAAATATTAAATTAGCACCAGCCATCCAGAATTCATAAAATGCATTAAACTATTGTGAATATGGGAAAAATATGAGACAAATTTATTTTAATTAATTTTTTAATAGACATTATAAAAATGGAACGTAACATATACCTAGTTTACAAGTTTTTACAAATTTGATAATCATAACTTTGTTTATATTATTATGCATGCACTTTATCGTGTAATTAAATAAAACAATTATTAGTATAGTAAAAATGTGTTTCATTTTATTTATACACAGGTTAGCAATGAGAAATTATGTAAATACAATCATGAGAAGAAATTGTTTTATTTGATCAAGCGATTTTGTACATTTATTAAGCCACACACTACATACACCATATGATCAACAGCTGTATAAAGTTGTTGATCAATTTGAGCATGCATTTTTAGGATATTAAACTCCCTTATTCTTCTTATCACCCGTTCTACATGTATGCGTAGCGCTGCATTTTTTTTTTATTCCCGAACTTGGTGGTTTGTTAATATTGTGTCTTTGTGGACACTCGACGGACGAATCAGCTTGGCACCTTTATCTTCCAATAGATGAGCTATGTTTTTAAAACCTCTGTCAGCCATTACGGTCATACCTGGTCTAATAAAGTCTAAATAGCCAGAGTCTTCGGCTATTGCAGAGTCTGTGGCACGTCCACAATATCCACAGGAAACAAAATTTATCTGACCATCAGGAGTGCAGGATACCAGATATTTAAGGGTGTTGCAACTTTTATAGTCTGACCATGTTAATGATTGATGGACTGAGTTCCCAGGCTTCTGAATTTCTATTTCAAAGCAGTCGATTATGGACTCAACGTCCTCATATCTCGCCCTAAATGGTGTAGGCAAGTTTGCTTGTACAGACTCAGTAGATGGCCAAACTATAAATTTCCGGAGCATGCTTGATATCGCGATTAATAACTTTACACCATTTCTGTCGAATAGCTGGGTCTTTTGGTACAAAAATGAAATTTTTATTTGGAGTTGTGAATGTTGTATTCGGACATAATGGCACTATACAATATTTATAATACGGCATTTTTAAGTAATTGAATGTTTACGTATCGAAATGCACTACTTTGAAAACAAAAAAGTATTGCTAACTCTCGATAACTCACTAAATCCAGACAGTATAACAATATGACATTAATACCACGTCGTTGTTTGTACTACCATAGATCCGGAGAGGAACTGTGACGTCACAAAACATTTGACATATCAAGTTGCGTTTTGAAAACTGTCAAATTTTCAGGTTTTTATTTTTAATTTTAATAAATGAAAGTATTTTTTCTCTGAGTTATGATTTACATATAATTAATCCTTGATATTTAATCTACCCAATTCCATCATTTTCATTACAAAACCTCACCACTGCAACGTGCCCATTGTACATATCTTTGTCTTGAGGTATGAGGTAAAAAATATATTTACCAAATAAAATCTTTAAAAATATTTAAGAAACCCACATAATATTATTATAATATTAGAAGTTCGTTATATTATTGTATATAATAAGATGTTTATATAATATTTTTTTTTTTAATTAAAATCAATTACATACCTATCAAACTTTTCTTCTTTTATAGAATTTCTTATCTCATCTGCTAACAATTTTACCATGTCATGCATAAGTTGTTCTGTATATTCAAATTCTTGTAAATGTAATTCAATTGCATTTTGAATTCTTTCCTTTACTCTTATTTCGTTGAATTTTCGTTTTGGCACCAAACGATATGAATTTTGATACAATCTTGATGGTATTCTTTCTCTTTTGGGTGAAAGATTTGACATACTTGTACAGAGTAGAGTTACGTTAATAAATAAATAAATACATTGACACGATTATTATTAAAACATTTTAAAATTATATTCTGAAGACAAACACATAATATTATTATGCAGTAATATTGATTTTTATTATAGAGTAAGTTTTGTATCACTCCGTACCAGTCACTTGATGTATCGTGTCGTGTGATTCTGAACAAAAATAATATTTTATACCGAAAATTATACCGGTATATTATACCGAAACCCAAACCATAGATTTTTATTAATTTTACTATGGTCAAATTTTGACATGTGGTAAATTAACCGCCAAAAACATTAGGGATTTTGTTTTTTTTCTTCTTTTTTTTTTCTATAGCAAATTTTGGGATGAAAGAGGGTAGGATTACGTCGTATTTTAAGACGGCGGAGAAAAGATTTGTGAGTTTTTCGAACCCAAAAATATCGAAAAATCATAAAACTAAATGTGAAAAGACGGCAATAGATCAAATTTCCAAAACAAACAACTCAAAGTGTCTTGTATTAAGCGATTCCGAAGACGATTGTGTTATTGTGGAGAAAGAAATTCCAATAGTTGATCTAGAAGTTGAAGTCGTTTCAGAACGGGACGGGATCGCCTCTAAAGAAGATGATATTGTGTCCCCCAATTCAGTTCCGTGTAGTTCCCAAGTGAACGACGCACTTTCAGCGAAAGATCTTGATTCTTCTAATGACTTTGATGCTATTATGTGTTCCCAGGAATCAGAAATAATACCTGCAGATGATTTGGATGGAAGTTTCTTGTCTTTAGGGGATGAAGTAGAAATAGTATCCACAGAAATTCGTGAAAAACGTGTGATCCAAATAAATCAAAATATGAATTGCTCTAAAGGAGGGACAACAATGAACGAAGAAATTGAATCAATAACAACAGTTAAATGTCAAAAAACAAATGAAAAACAGAAAGGAACAATGGAAGATAAAAAACAATTTAATGTCAATAGTTCAACTTCATCTGTTTCTTGTCAATCATCAAATACTTCGGGAGTTGGAAAGAAAACAAGGAAAAGAGTCGTTATAAAGCGAGATTATGTTACAACATTCATGGTGCAAATGGTAAAACGTTTTATGGCGAGCAAAGAGCTCTACCATTTGTTCAAAGAAGAAGATTTCAATATTATAAAGTCGTTTCACAACTTAAAGTCCATTGGTGCTCAAATTCTGTTTGCCAGGATGTATTGGTTGAAACCTTGTTATAAATCAACTTCTCACATGGTGCAGAAATATCTTAAAGTAAACTTCAAGTGTAAAGCTGTAAGAGATATGATCAAGTCGTTGAAGGCTGCTAAGTTACTGGATAGTATGTATATTAATCATTTATTTGATAATGAATGAATTTATTGTTAATAATTCCACTTAATATTCACAAACATAAATTCAGCAAATATACACAATATTAAAAGGCAATATATAGAAGGGTAAAAAATTAAAATTGAAAACATTTTAAATATATCGTCGTTGGTTCAATGAAACCTCTTATGTGCTCCAAACCAAATTTTACAGGGAATGCAAAAAAACTGTTTTAAAGTCCACAGATCAACAAATTATATTATGTATATTTTTAAAAGAGGACTGAAGACACACCTTTTTGCTGGGAGTTTCGGGTGATGGATACGATATACGGCGCCCTTGAGGTCATGTTATGAGTAAACGGCGCTTTACAAATTGTCCATATATATATATAAATGTAATCAAAATTATTATCAAATTCATGTAAAATTTTAGACATTTTACATGAAATTGATAATAGATTTGATTACACTTGTTGATCTGTGGACTTTAAAACAGATGTTTTGCGTCCCCTGTAAAATTTGGTTTGGAGCACATAAGAGGTTTCATTGAACCAACAACGATATAGTAAAATTTAGAGACAAGTAAGATCAAAATATATGTAATAGATAAAATATAGATTTTTGTACTGATAATCTGGGTTGATGGCACTTGGAGATCGGAACCAACAACAAAACCGCTTCATAAAAAGATATCATGAGTTGCTTCACATTTATTATAATATTGTTGTTGTCACAATTAGTCTTAGTATTATTTTGGGTAATGTAGGTAGACGTACGATAAAAGTTGAACAATTTTGCTGACATGTTTAATGCTATATATTGTATATTGTGGAATTTGTTTTTTGTTGTGTCTACCTATGTATAATTATGTGATGGTTTATACAATGTAATCTGCTCCCCTCCTTTACACAAGTTTACTTTTTAAGGAGGGTAAAACAGTAAAATACATGTACACTATTATTTTATTGTAATAAGATTATGTTTAAGGTTATTATGTATATTTTTATGCTAAATAAATAAAAATATATAAAATAAAATAAAAGTTAAAAATATATTCTGAGACAGTTCGTCGGTAGCCTGGAGGTAGAGTCTCGGCCTTCAGAACAAGGGGTCCGTGGTTCGATCCCAGGTGCCGGCAAACTCCCCTTTCACGACACAAGCTTTTAGCTTAGTGTGAAAGGTGTATAAGGTTGTATTTGGGTTTATAACAAAACCCAGATATATCTTTTTTAAAAAAAAAAAAAATTCCGATGAAGTGACAAAGAGATTTGATAAGATCTTGAAAAAGTAATATAAAGATAATTTTTTAAAATAACTCGAGTAACTATATTAAGATAATTATCAAGTTTGTTGCAAAAATATGTTTTGTCATCATCATAACACCGTTTCCTTTTCGGAGTTGGCAGGAAGGAACAAGCGGCACTTATTCCTATCCTTGTATATACTCTTTGCTGTCGTCATTGTTGTATAATTCCTCATGCATGCTCTCCTATTCAATGTGTTTGTTACCTGTCCGTCCTCTGGGATCTGGGTTTATATGATTTTGTACATAAAATAGAAAGGTATAATTTTTCATCCATAAATATGTTCGAAGGATTGGAAATCATAAAAGGCATTAGTTATCCATTAACTTGTCTGATAATTATATATTCTGTGGGGGATGTTGGCTATAAACTTAAATATATGTGATTTATGAATTTTTTTTAGACACTATTTTGGATATAAAAACTTGGTGTGAGTTTCAAACTCGACCAGACCTCGTTCATCACGTGAAACCGTTCATGAAGAAATTCAAGTTTGGTTCGTTGATGAAACATGAGATTGTTGATGCCGTTGTAACAGCCTGCAATCCTAAAAATGATATATCCAAACATTTTATCCAGAGGGGTAAAAGACAAGAGACTCCACTCAAACAACACATAGATAAGTAAGATTCTTATATACTTTTTTGAATCATAATTTTGTCATTTCACTTATTTTTTCGTCCACTATTTCAGAGACTCATACCGTTCTGGACATTATACAGTGAAACCTCTATCTATCGTTTGTCGAATAATTGTTTTCCCATATTTGTCATTATTTTTTACAGTTTCGAATTAGTTTCATACAAAACACATACAAACATATCGCATCCATCGTTTCTCTATTAATGATTTTATCACATTGACCGTTTAATTACGCAAAACATTTTGTATATATTGTCAATAACATTGGAGAGCGAGCGAGAAAGCAAGAACGGTTTGTTGATTCTATCAGCTGTCTATGATAGTACATCAGTACAATAACAAATGCCAAAAAACAAATAACGAAAGATCTCATACAGTATAAAGTATGATTTTGGTCTCTGTGCAGCTTCCTTTTTATTTCAAAAAGTTGATTTAAAACTTTTGAAGCATGCATCATTTTTATAAAACCTATATACACTCGTATGTACATAATAATATTCAACATTAAAATACATATTAATGTGATTTTTTCTATTCTCCCGCATTCATTGTTTTCCAGCATCCATAGTTTACTTCAATAAGTCACTTAAAAACATAAGATAGAGGTTTCACTGTATATTTAATTACTACTTATATCAATGTTTGAATATTTACAGGCTAATTCAAATGGATGATTTTATTCAAGTTGATTCAAGAGGTAGAGATGTGTTTCAACGTCTTCACCTACTGATGTACACTGGGATGAATCCGCAGATACTCCGCGATAAGAAACTTAACCTCTTACTCCTGAATGTGAAACGTAACCTGCAACACTACCCCGCAATGGATATCAAATGTGATTCACTAGCTGGCGTATTTCCCTCTAGGGAATATTTTGAAGCGTAAGTTATTTCTTCACATCTTTGTATGTAATATGTATCTGATTCTAGCTTCACTCAATTAATGAGTCTCCACCAAAGGACCAATCTCCATCTCTTTTATGCAAGTTTTGAGTGTTTAGTTGTAACCAAATTTTGAAGGAGTAAAATTCAAATTATTTTTTTATGAATTTTTTGACACAATTGGATGCCGGAGACTGTATTTTACTTACCAATAAGTGTAGATGTTAATCAGATCTTTGATTTAGAACCATTCTAGAATAATAATCATTCCAGTTAATGAAACTCATGGATAGTCAACCTATTTGCATAAGTATAATCTAGGTAGCTATGTTGTACATAGTACACATACATATGTGAACTTCGGGAGCCTGCAGTGATAGACCATGGCATGGAGTAAATCAGCTTAGCTTAGAAAAATAGATATTTTTTATTTTATTTGATTTATTTCTCTCAATAAATTACAATTTTACATTCATACTTTATTGATGCTGCCCAACTAGGTAGGTCCTGTACTAGGGCAAACATCTCACAAACATATCAATTATGTATATACAAAAATATACACAATTACAAAAAGCATTCATATACGTAATCACATTCATATCAAGCAAATACTGCACTGTAAACTGTGCTGTACTGCACTGCATTGTAAACAAATACTGCACTCCATACATGGAACAATACACAAATAAACCATTTCTCCATACAAAATAACGATAATTAAAAAGAAACAACATATCCCTCAACCATACACATCACAAATCCCACACCACATATTAATACACGTACATCATCCCACACAAAACTAAGTAAATAAAAATAAATAAATATTTAGGAAATCGCAGTAAATTATTTTTATAGTCCTCATTGCTTAGTAATCAAACGCAGCAAATATTTGGTAGAATTAAAGATGATTTCTGACTTATATGAAAATCTGGGACCTTGTTTTTTGGCTTTATCAGATTGGTATATAAGAATTTCTTTAGATTATAGTCAACTTTTAAACAATGTATATGAGGGGATCCATGATTTAAGAAACACAATTGACTTTGTAAAATTTTTATATTTTCAGATATGTAGAAGCTACCTACGCGTTGGATTCAATTGTCAGTTGCATTGCAGATAAGATGGAAGTGGATACCTTGAGAAGTGGAAGTTTAGTTCTCAAATATTGTCAAAATAAATTTATGGCTGAATAGTGAGTCATTTTACAGTTTTTTTGTTATTAACTTTAGTAAAAAGAATAAAAAAATATGCATATACGATATGTATTACGGTAGATATGATTTGACCTGAAAATTTGCGTCACTTGCGGGATAGATTTTATTTCGCCACCATTTTATAGTTTTTAGACTGTCTCAAGGATTCAAGTGACGAGTGCAGTCTTTAATTCGCCCCTGAAGCCGATGATAAATAAATGGCTTGTCTCGCAGTGAGATTGGCAGTCTCAAAATGTCTGCTTGACGATGATTACAAATGACTTAGTTTTGGTGCTGTTTAACAGTCCTTAGATCATGTCGAAAATTCTGGTGAATAGATTAGTCTTTATTTATTGCAAATGTTGAAGAACGCAGAAGCTTTTTAAAGGGCTGAGGGGATTGAGTTCTGCAAAGTACATTAATAAATAATGATATTTTAAATATGTTCCAGTGATCCACCTGTATGGCTCCATCGCTTCTCTCCATTCTCCATCTGCTACAAGGCCATAGAGTTGTGTGTGCCCAGAATGCGCAAGAACAGCATTGACTGTGACTTGGCTGCCTACGCCGTGGAGTGTATATTACCAGAGACCAAGTTCAGGGTGCACAAGAAGCCGCTGTGGTACACGGAGTTGGTTACATGTTACTGGAAGAAATCCGATCATAAAGAAGTAAGAATTTTGTTTAATTTAATTCTAGACTCATTTTAAAAGTACAATTTATGTATAAACTGTATAACAATTGCAATCCATATTTGGTTTTTGTTTTAGACTGCTATGTTTCATTATGTAGTATGAAAATTATTGTAAGCAAGTTTTAGATGGAGATTTTTGCTATTTTCAAACGATTATCTAAAATTTAGAGTTATGAGTTTTAGATAACGGTTGGAAAATATTGGACATCTTCATTGAAACCTTGGCTATGATCATTTTAAGAAAATAAATAATAAGAGTGAATATATCTCTTCTACTCCGTGAAGCACCTGGCTAGAATGTGAACGCGGCTAATGAGAAATTGTATTTGGCTGGTCTTGAGTTGCAATAATTATACCTGTAGTAGGATACAGAATAATTATTTGGATTTCTCTATGTATTCTGATGTGCCTGTTGACGTACATCTGTTCCCAAATAATAAATAAGTTATTAATATTATTGTAGGCAGCCAAATATTTGGAGATGGCATTGACAGAACCGACATTTTCACCGGATGATAAGATTCCTCTGTGTGATAAGGCACAGCGTCTGGCCACCATGAAGTCTGCCAAGTTGGATAATGCAACCAGAACCAAACTGCTCGAGTTATCTCACCAAGTTTATCCGGATATCCCGCACATAAAGGTCTGCGGAACAATGATTGGGAGGTAAATAAATAAATAAATGAAACTTTATTGGCATCAATATAATTATACAGTGTACAAGTTTTTGTTCCAATAAGGTAGGTTCAGTTGTAAAAAAATTGCATTGAAATAATTATATCTAAGTAGAACAGATTATGAGTAAATAAAACTGCTACCTGCTCCATTTATTATGTTTAGTGTGAATGTGGCACAATTCAGGGTGATGTGGGACAGCTGTAGTCCTGAACACCTAGTTCTAGGAAATAACAAGGTGATATCAGTCACCACATTTTGAAGCCATAGGATTTAGGCCGGACAAGGAAAGCAAGTTTAAAACAAACCTAGATTCATCTTAAAAAAAAAGAACAGTTGTCAAGCATAAATGCAGTGTAATTTTTTTTTTTGGTTAAAATATGTATTACCTACTCAAATTTCGAAATGTTTTTAAAAATTATGAGTGTTAGATATAGACTGTATGACGTGATTGTTTAGAAAAAATTCTCTTGCAAAAAGCTTTGGCAGATTTTTTATTTATCATATTTTTCATTGAATACAATTCCAGCAATATTGGTCGCAACCCGAGAATGAAGTACAAGGTATATGATAAGGCTACAGGCAGCACCGTATACTCCAATGTAGAGGACTTTGCCATACACCACTACACCACCAAGTTGGGCTATACCAGAGGTATACTATTTTGAAAATGTTCTATTATCATTTCAATCAATCAATGAGGTACATCACCCATCCTGGACATCTTGTTTTTTATTGCCACTAAGAGATAGGTATACAAAAATACCACATTGACTTGACAGATGTATTTTCCTATCCAAAAGTGGATGATTTCTTTCTTCTTCTTCTCATGCGATTCTAATGGAGGTTGGCGATCATCTCTTAAAACTCCTCACGATCCTGGGCCAGTCTGATAAGGGTTGCTGCATCCGGTATTCCAAACCACTTCCACAGATTTTTGAGCCATGATGGTCTTTTACTCCCCAAACCCCACCTGCCCTCTATATTTCCCTCTACTATAAGCTGTAGAATGATTTATGATGTATGCAAATATAATGGTGTATGATTTCTTTAAAATTTGAAAATAAATAACTTGTTGCAGGAAAACCTAAGATTTCTGTATCTCTTATTTCAAATATATTTTTAATGATGAAAAATAACATTTTTATGTTTTTTATTTACAGGCGAGCATTGGGAGAGTTCAATCATAACATCCATATTCGTGTTGGCATTCTGGGACATAATATATTGTGAGATGCCTGGTAAAGCAATATTTGTATGCCCCTATCAGGAGTTGCCTCTGGATATGTACACTTCAGCATTCTATACAAACAGAAAGGACATCATAGATCAAAGATTGAACGTCATCAAGCAGTCTGAAGTCAGCGATATCATCAGTATTATGAAAGGAGCTTACGATGCGAGGAAACCAGGAGATTTCTCCCTCTACAAAGATAATATATCTTGGGATGATATATGTGACATTGTCAAATGTTTAGGCAGCACAGGGATGTATGCCGTTTGTAAAAGACTCGCACATAGCTATTATAAGACACATTCAGGATTTCCTGATCTCACTGTTTGGGATCCAGCCGCTAATAAAATCAAGTTTGTCGAAGTGAAGAGCTTCAATGATAGGCTGTCATTTAAACAAATAAGGTGGATGCAGTATATGGTTGAAAATGGAGTCGATACGGAAGTCTGCTTTATAACACGAAATCAAACTGATATTGATGTTATAGGGAGAATCAACAAACAGTCGTCTTCTAATTTGGAAGAGGCTATGCTCATGAAAAAATTGAAGGACTCGAAAGATACTCATAAACGGTTGCAAAATATGGAAGAATTAATAAAGTTTACTGCAAAATATGAGGAACAGAAATCGTTTGAAAGTCGTGGACGTAAGAAAAACCCAATTAAAGAGTTTGTCAAATGTGTGAATGAATTCAGAAAATACAAAAAGACACAGGAACGTCATACGGATGATGAAGAATCTATGGATAGTGAAGAGCTACAGGAAAATGAGGAAGAATCCACGGGAGGGGAAGAGGAAGAGGAAGAAGGGTCTAATGGGGAAGAGGAAGATGGGTTTATGGGAGAAGAAGAAGAATGTATGGAGGAAGAAACTACTGAGGAAGAAGAAGGGTCTTCAGATTTTGAAATATTCTCTTCTGGTAATAGTGAATCTATGAGTGAGGAAGATGAATCTAAAGTTGACGTAGAATTATTGAGAAACGTATTTAAACAAGAGTCTAAAAAAACAGAAACTGTTAAACTTGTTGAGACATTACAGGTTCTCAAAGAAACTGCTGTGTCTAAATCTACGGTTAAAATGGAAGCATCCGAGAAGAAGAATGTTGAAAAACCTTGCAATTCTAAGGCTGGTACTAGACAAGTAACTGATGATAGTAAACTTTCAACTAGTGTAGCAACTAATAGTTCAAAATTAAAGGGGACAGCTTCCAATAATAAATCTCCTAAGAAATCTCCGCTGAAAAACGATAGCCTACCCGGTACAAGTAGTAATGCCACTTCAAATAATATTGTCTCTCCGAGTGATGGTGTGTATCTGAGGTCTCCGACTAAATATTCTAAAGGGGTTGGTTATTACGTATCTCCTAGTAAGAACCAACAGACTTCACCATCTCCCGGACAATCTAGATCTCCGTATAAAAATCTTAGTCCAAAGAGAAAAGTCTCGTTGTCTTTGACAAGACGTCGATTGACGGATTTTGATAAATAATTATTTTAAATGAAGACACGTAAGTATTGATTGTTTTATTTTTTTTTTATTGTTTTTCGTTTATTTTTATTGTCTATATTTATTGTTGCATGGTTGTTTTGTCCAAATTATTTGTTTTTTATATCTCATTTTATTTGTATAGATAGATAGTTTATATTTATTTTTTTGTTGCATGACTGTTATGTTCAAATTGTTTGATTTTAAATCTTATATAATTATTGATCGTCCAGTTCAATAAATCAAAAACTCAAAATACTAATATTCTCAGATATGACACGTCAATGTTTTGAGGCATTATGGCGAACTACCAAAACATCGAAGAAGTGTCTAAATTCCCTCTAGCGGCCATATAGTACTGGGGACTAGGTTACTGCAAATGGGCGCGCATTGTTTTTCCGTCAAATGATTGTGAAATAAATCACAAATTTTTGCAAAATGACGATAACACATGATTAGTGGCATCACACAAATATTGGTGGCCGGATATAAAAGAACAATCACTGCATAGATTAATTATAAATATTCTAAATGTTGATATAACCTCTTTTCCCGGATATTTCAAGAGTCCAAGGACTCCTATTTATCCATTTGGGATACAGTTTCATTTTTCATTCTTCTCTTTAATTTTTGGTTCCATTACATAGACCGATATTACTAAAAGACGATAAATTCTGAAACAATTTTTTCATATTTTTGTTTCAAGATCCGCTGACCTATGAGTTTTGTGTCATATAAATCTCCATTTGTTGCTAAGTTTACAGCAAACATATGTCAGAATGGTAAGTAATTTCTTACGTTAAATGAGCAAGAACATGTTTGATAAATTTTTGAGACCGAATTGGTCATTTGTACTACCTACATAAGATGAAGAATCACTTTGTGATTCTTTGAACTTATTATTATTATTATTATATTATGGGGTATGGTATGCACCGCGACCTATAAGATCTATTGTACTCCCCCTACTTAGCTTTCCCGGTGTTACCAGTCAAAGCGAACCCTCAAGTCCTAGACATTTTATGAAGTCCAGGATCTTGAGGGGGTCCAAGGTGTGGAGAGACTCCACTTCTACCCAGTGCCTGCCTAGGGTTTTGATTCTTGCGAATCCCACAGCATTGCAGTCCGCCAAGAGATGTCGAGGAGTCTCGGCCTCTTCTTCGCAAAATCTACAGGTGCCATCTTCTTCAAGTCCCAGTTTGCGTAGGTGTTCCCTGAGTCTGCAGTGACCCGTTAGGAAGCCTGTTATTGCCTTGAGACTTGTTTTACTTAGGTTAGTGCAAGTCTTGGCCCTTTTGGAGTTATATCCTCCGAGCAGTTCCTTGGCTTGCCTAAGCCTAGGGAGATTCTTCCATAGTTCGTTACTTTGAACTTTAGACTACCTTCAGTTTTTTCCTGTATCAGATTTACAGCATATGGAGTAACAAGTTGTTTATAGTCATCTGCATGTGAACTCATGGAATTAACTTTTTTTTGTAAATTATGGCATGGCCAGGTTGTTTCAGTTTTTGCTTAATTGTATAAAGTAATACATACAATAAAGTTTTCAAAGAACGACTCTAGATTAGAGATTTTGCTGCAGACTTGCTTAATTTTTATTTCTAATGATTATTTGTTCTTTAAGTACAACTAGATTTCTTGAAACCTTCGACCCACTCTTTTCTAATGATAAGCCAATTATTGTTTAAATATTGATTTAGTTTGGGATGATTTAAATTAAGAATTTTCTCATATAGATTATTATACTCTTTGTTTCGAGCGTATATATTCTGTAATATATTCAGAACTATATTTCTTTCAGAATTTGTGATTTGCATTGATTCGGATGTAATTGCCGAGTGGAAACGTTTTAGAACATGAAACAAACAACTTATGAGTCTCGAGAGGGAATTAACTCCAAAGTATTTACCATGATGGTTTTGATGCTTTCACAATCACCGCTATTTTGTTTAAGGACTGGTATCGCACACCTTATAGTGTCACTTGATTCCTCTGTTACCAAAAAAACCGCGCACACATTAACTTTAATATATACATTTATACACATTAGAACGTATGACGCTTCTCTCCTTTAGTCTGTTATTGACAAATACTTTTCCGATAGAAGTAAAAATTCTCCCAAGTTTCCGGTTTAACCTGACAGATATAATTAGCAAGTAAGTCATTTCTTTGTTTTTTCACATATTTGATTTTAATTTCTTCATTAATTTGTATATGTTCATTCTGTCTATTCAGAGATTCATTCAAATCTTTCTCACCAACACCTTTAATGACACCCTTAAATGTATACGTGTCACTGATGCTGTCAGGTGATGCACCAAGTATTGTGTATTCTGGGGACAGTAGCAGACCACATTTGACCTATTGCCCGCTCAACTATATTCCTATCAGAACAATGTGTCTTTGTGTAAAACTCTTCCGGGGAGTTTTCTGCAGCATTAACAATGGGAGTCATTAAATACTCCCTTTGTGCATAGCCAGAGTCATCTAGAAAATTATATGAACATTTGTAATATTTTTGTTGGTTTCATGAAACTTTTGTATTGCGAAACATTACGTCTTTATGTTGCCTAAAACGAATGAAAGAACTTACCAAGCAGGCATGATGTTTCTCCACTTGTTGACAGACCCATGAGACATGTTTTTATTTCGTGGCTGTTAAATATGAAGGAGTCATGGGTTGCTCCTCCAAAACTGGCATCTACACTTATTATGTTTGTTCATATCATAATCACATGAAATGCAATACATAATTGTACACTAGGTATGTGTAGTCACATGTAGTCCAACAGTAAATGTATTTATGTATAATACATACTATTTGAACATTTCTTGAGTGGAAATGCTTCCTATTAAAAAATCTCTCCTCATTTACATGTGGACGCACCATAGCAATGTGAGTCCCGTCTACACAGCCAATCACTCCTGGTAAACCATATTTCTCATAAAATCTAATTTAAAGAAAAAAACTGAATGAAATATACTGAAAAGCAATGTATATAATATCATCAGCTATATTGTTTTAATGATAACTCACTACCTTTTCGTTGCATTCCTTGCTTGAAGATTCGGAAATTTAATATATTTTTTTATAATGTTAGGGTGGTTTAGAGCCAACGTTGTTTCCTTTAAGCACCTAGACACTGTTGGCTGCGTGACAATTATGCCATGCGATCTCCCAACAAGGCGTTGATAACTTCCTGTGGCATAGAATGAAAGTGCGATCAAAATCTGCAAAAATATATCTTAACTTTATCATGGCCTTTAAGATAACAATACACATAAGTACCAAATGATAATGAAAATATCAATCTACATACCTTGTGCTAAACAGAAACGGCACTTTTTCTAGACGCAGTTCTTATAAATGGATATAAATCCTTAACGAGGATTTTGAACACCTTGGAGACGCGATGAATTTCTCATTGGACATATTCATTGCAATATTTGTATATCGTGCCTCTCTCATTAATGTTCTACGATGCCTCAAGTCTGTGTTTTATGCGTTTCTCAAAATATTTATCATACCATATGTGTGAGCCCTTTAAAAAAATGAACACATAAAAATATGTCAAATAATGAATAAACACACATTTTAGTTTGAAAAACTATGCCTACATATTAATACGTATTATATTTGCTTTAAAATTGATATTATGTTGCTCTAAAAGAAGAAATAATGTAACAAATAATTTATAAGTTATATTTTAATATTTAAAAATATATAAAATACATTTTTTCCTAAAATATTTACATGTTTCAATTAATATCACGAAACTTTCTTCAAATAAGACAACACTTTTGGTTTCTTATTATTAAACGTCAATTCGTAAGATCCCGCCTTTCTAGCGGTCTTAAAAATATTTCAAGAATACCAATTAAGTACTAAATTAAGACGCATTAACGGATTTTAACTCACGAAAAGCTTTCAAAAGTATTCGCATCAAAATAGTGCCACTACTTAATTTCATGAATACCAATTTAAGAAAAGTATCAGAAAAAGTATTAAGTAATACATACTTAAGAAAGCGTCAAGAATAACCCTGCTGGTCGCGGTAACAATTTGTTTTCTTAAATCGTTATTCATTCGGCCATTTTCAGTAAGTTGAGTCTGTTATATTCCTTTCTCTGGTTTGCTTAACCAATGATGATAGAAAATAATTGTTCTCTTCCGTTTGAATGTTTTTTCTTGTTAAAGTAGTAGGAATTCCAAACACTTAAATCTAGTAAGTGGAATAGAACTTTTTTATAATGTCGTATTGTCTTACGAGGTGAGGAATAATAAGATACCATTTGGTCACAACGATCTATTCCTGACATATTCTGGTTGTAATTTTCTATTTCCGTCAGTATTATTTTACTTTCCCCAAATCTATTACAGGACTCCACTAAATAAGGATGATGAGCTGTAATTCACAAAATTTTATTCCATACGATGCTTTTTTGCCTTTCATATATTGTTTGATTATAAACCTTCTACAAAACAGTAATAGCGATTCATCTAATGATAATTCTTTATCAGGGGAATATGCCTTTTGAAAATATCTCAGAACCAATTTCATCACTGGATCTATTTTTGCCAATCTCGTTGTTGGATTTAATCCATCTTCAGTTGCTGAACAATTAAAACATCTCAATATTTGCTCGAAGCTACTACCTGAGCATCCGATTGGAGGCCCTCCAAATTGTGATTTCGTAAAATGGCTTTAAGGTTGGAATGAAAATTTCAATTACTTTCAACGCTCGTGGTTGCATTGATAGGTCACTTCGCAAAAGAGCCAAAGTGCTGATTACGACATCTTTCACTTTAAAAATTCATTTCAACATTTCAAATGATGAATTCCACCTTGTCGGGCATTCCTGCTTTAATTTAAGTTGTGGTAATCCCATTTGCTTTTCTATTTCTTGGAGCTTCACTAACCCACTCGTGCTTTTTTTTAAAAAAACTCCACAATAGACTTAACCTTTTTGACGATTTAAGAATGAGCAAAGCAGCTTATTGATCGCCACTCGCCCGTTCTAATAGCTGCTAATATGTTTGTAGAATTATCACTAACAATACAAACAACTTTATATAATTAATGTATTCAGAACTATATTTCTTTCAGAATTTGTGATTTGCATTGATTCGGATGTAATCGCTGAGCAGAAACGTTTTAGAACATGAAACAAACAACTTATGAGTCTCGAGAGGGAATTAACTCCAAAGTATTTACCACGATGGTTTTGATGCTTTCATAATCACTGCTATTTTCTTTTAAGGACTGGTATCACACACCTTATAGTGTCACTTGATTCCTCTGTTACCAAAAAAACTGCGCACACATTAACTTTAATATATACATTTATACACATTAGAACGTATAACGCTACTTTCCTTTAGTCTGTTATTGACAAATACTTTTCCGATAGAAGTCAAAGTTCTCCAAGTTTCCGGTTTAACCTGACAGATATAATTAGCAAGTAAGTCATTTCTTTGTTTTTTTCACATATTTGATTTTAATTTCTTCATTAATTTGTATATGTTCATTCTGTCTACTCAGAGATTCATTCAAATCTTTCTCACCAACACCTTTAATGACACCCTTAAATGTATACGTGTCACTGATGCTGTCAGGTGATGCACCAAGTATTGTGTATTCTGGGGACAGTAGCAGACCACATTTGACCTATTGCCCGCTCAACTCTATTCCTAGCAGAACAATGTGTCTTCGTGTAAAACTCTTCCAGGGAGTTTTCTGCAGCATTAACAATGGGAGTCATTAAATACTCCCTTTGTGCAAAGCCAGAGTCATCTAGAAAATTATATGAACATTTGTAATATTTTTGTTGGTTTCATGAAACTTTTGTATTGTGAAACATTATGTCTATATGTTGCCTAAAACAAATGAAAGAACTTACCAAGCAGGCATGATGTTTCTCCACTTGTTGAGAGACCCATGAGAAATGTTTTTATTTCGTGGCTGTTAAATATGAAGGAGTCATGGGTTGCTCCTCCAGAACTAGCATCAACACTTATGATGTTCAAATCATAATCGCACACCTGATATGGAATACATACTTGTACACTAGGTATGTGTAGTCACATGTAGTCCAACAGTAAATGTATTTATGTATAATACATACTATTTGAACATTTCTTGAGTGGAAATGCTTCCTATTAAAAAATCTCTCCATAGCAATGTGAGTCCCGTCTACACAGCCAATCACTCCTGGCAAACCATATTTCTCATAAAATCTAATTTAAAAAAAAAAACTGAATGAAATATACTGAAAAGCAATGCATATAATATCATCAGCTATATTGTTTTAATTAAAACTCACTTACTTTTATATGGATAACACGATCCATAATAGTCATGAGTTAAACCGTATTTTTTCGAAGCTTCATATCCACTCAGTACTTTATTTTGAACATCTTGATCAGGTTTATTTAATGTTTCTAGATCATATTTTGACCCCAAAGTTTTTCTTACATAATTTTTCACCATTTTCTGTATTACGAAACAATCTGTAATGATATAAAAAATACATTAATGAGTGCTGTTTATAATTAACAGCAAGATTTCATTAAAAACTTGTTTCAATAAATGTAAGTATAAAAAATGTTTACTATTTGTGGATGATAGGCGCCATTACCCCAAAGGTAACAGAATGGATTGTGTTTTGTTTTTCATAAATAATTAATGAAATATGATGTATTTTCCAAAAATAATATGTCACTAATAGATTACATAGTTTTAATAACACTTAACAAAAAATAAGTAAGAAAGGCACTTAAAATACTTTGAATTCTTAAAGATTTTGCTAGCATTCGTACGGCTTTCCTCACCAGTGAATGTGTCATAAACAAAGATGGCAAATAATTCTCAAACAGTGTAGCATGAGACATCTATTGTTACATTATGGTACTAACTTAGTACCAGAATACACCACTAGATATCAGTCATGGTCATCTTAGAGAGTGGTGGATTATTTAAAGCTAGTTAGCATTTTGATTGTGCTACACACAACCGTTTTTCTTTTCTATTTGAGTAATAATACCTAACATGTTTGTTGGCAGAAATGACGCAGTATTTCCAGGGTCCAGTGGCCTTGAGATGTCAATTCCTTTTAAGGTAAGTCTGTAACAGCTCTTCATATTCCAAAGTCATATAGGCTCGTGAATAATATGTCTAGGGTATATGATAGTTGGTTTCAAAACTCTTTGTGGTAGTTTTTACAATTTATTTTCTGCATGGTCAAACAAGTTACATTAAATTTTCAAAGTGTATATATTTATCAAATGAGAAGAATAAATACTGAAATGTAATATCACAATCATTCATCTCTCACACTCTTATATTTTGAAATCAATGTTATAGTTAAACAGTTACAAATAGTGATTATAGGTACCATTAATAATTATGAATAGCATAAATAACTTACATAAATTTGTAGTAATTCGTAATATTGATGACGTTGCCGATTTCTGCTTGATGCGGAGTTAGTATACGGTACGTGGTTGATGTAACATTTATCACGATAACAGGCGATCCTTATGGGATGTTCAAAGAGGTATTAGTCACGATACGTAGGTGAGCAGATCCACGAAGCTGTTGCACCGATGTACCACTCCGCGGGGGTGGAAGCCGCCAATAGAAAACCGCCATCAAAAAGGAGAGCTTGTTCCTATATCCATCACAGAGAACCGGGGTGATAAGTTGTTGCTGGCAAGATATCACAGGAGAATAATTCAACGCGTTCTGTTCATTTACATTTGTAGTATTAGTGGAAATATTAAAATATTCCATTCCTGAATAAGTTAGATAATGGCGTCACTCGTTTTTGGCGCGAACTCGATTCTGGGACGTCTATAATGAATTTAACACTACCCGCAAAGTTAACAATTTATGTATCAATTCACTACTTGTAAGTTTCACTTTTAAACAGTTCTATTGATTAAATTTTAATTGAATTTAGTTGGTAACTGGTGTTACCAGCGAAATGGCATAAAGCCGGAAACAAATGCTAGTGCGTCTACATGACGAGAGTTTCTATTACTGACCAAACCAAAGTAGGTGGCGTGTAAGGAGTATTTATAATCTTTTTTGACAAACAATGGATAGTTGATTCGCGTCTATGAGCTGGTTCTTCATTGGTGGAATTCAACGGCTCATACTAACATCAGCCAATCAAAACAGGTGTCGCTTACGACTAATTAATAATTGACAAATTATCACGCATAAAAGGAATGATCTCGTATTGCAACAACAAAATAGATTATTATTATTCGGGATGACGTTACTAACCAAAGTACGCATTCATAGTACGAATTCTATTTCAATTTGCTCACCGTTATAATGTTACAGTATCTGCTATGAAAATATAAGAAAATTAGTAGAATACACTAAAAATGTGTTTTATTTCAAATTAGCTTAAAGTTGACTTCTACAAAGAAATCAGTTAGCAAAAAGATTATAAAACTTTTAAAATTATTTAAAAAATATTTAAAATACTGTAAGTGGTGAGGATAAAAAGGACACAAGAGAAAAAATTATTCTGTCAATTGTTTATTTTTTAACATTGACATTTTCAGCTGATGCAACTCTTCTCTGTGTCGAATCAACTGAATATGTTCCAATTGAGCGTACTCCCTACGCTCTTTACTCTCTAGATGCATTTCTTCTGTGTCGAATCAACTGAATATGTTCCAATCGAGCGTACTCCCTACGCTCTTTACTCTCTAGAATGGCTTGCGCATGCTGCTCTCGTTTATGCTCCATTTGCTCACGAATGGAGCTTAGCGTTTCTGAAATTACTGTTGCTTTAGACATTTGGACGCTCTTTGAATTGATCCAACTTCTTCTTTTTACTTAAGAATGGAGTTGAATCCTGAAACATAAAGACTTAAGTTACTTTGTTAAATTCAACAATCAATACACTTACGCTTGGTCTCTTCAAGACACATCTCAAGGCAGTGAACAGTAAGACTACATAAATAAATTGTATGTGTATACTATTTCCTAACATGGTAATTATTTTAAGCGATGGTTATTATTATAAGTGATTTCAATATTGTTTTCTTTGTTTGAACTCAATTTTGCAAGGCTTCTTTCATGAATGTATTGTAAACCTTGACAAGGGCCCGACTCAGCTGGAAAGGGGTCAGAGAGTGAAGAGAAATACTTACATATATACCTTTACTACTTCTCTCTTATACTCATAATTATAATTTCAACAAAAAAAAAGACAAAACCTTGGCATATTACAAGGATATGGGGCGGTGATGAAAACACAAGCGTAAGGTATTTATATTTACATTTCTATTTATTTTAAAAAAACACGATTATCAAAAAATAAAAAATTAAAACTAATGTTAACCTATCTAAGATTTAAAATAAAAATATCTACCCCTTTATCCCAATAAAAATTTGTTTATATAAAAGAAAAATCACAACACAGTCTGTTCACTATATATTAATTAATTGTCACTATCAAAACAAAACCAAAACACAGACGCACAAGAATCGCTCACTTTGGGTGGGAGCCTAGGCACCCCAGCCCGGCTCACACCACCCTGATGCATCGTCCTGCCTGCTGAACTGCAGACAGGCGCAATCCTTCCCACGATGGCATTCTGGGATATGGCCCTCAGAATGGGATCCGTCCGAGGCCAGCGGCCTTCAAGCCCACCAGAGGCTACATCCTGGGACCCGGAATCCTGGGCGGGAAACGGCGGGGTCCCATCTCGTCGGCTCCGCCACACAGGGGCAGGAGCAACGCTCTCCACGGAGGCCTGGCGGGTAGTGTTTTGGAACCCGGCGTCCTGGGCGGGAAACCGCGGGGTCCCATCTTGCTGGCTCCGCCACACAAGGGCGGGAGCAACGTTCTCCACGGAGGCCTGGCGGGTAGTGTTTTGGAACCCGGCGTCCCGGGCGGGAAACCGCGGGGTCCCATCTTGCTGGCTCCGCCACACAAGGGCGGGAGCAACGTTCTCCACGGAGGCCTGGCGGGTAGTGTTTTTGTGGTCTGCCGCTGATTGCCCGCTTGAGGGATGCTACCCCCACGCCCTCTGCCTTCACACCGCACCCTTTGCCAACATACTGCATCTTTACCCCGGACATACGGCGTTACTAGCTAGTATGCCCGGGTACTTTACTCGCAGACAACCAGCGTATTCCACGCAACACATATATCACACGCTTAGTTCAAGTTCATAATTAGAAAAAAAAGTGTCCAATTTCACCACAGTATACCGGTTCATTTTTTTTTATCCCCCCCATTTTCAAACAAAAACCCCAATCTATATTGACAAAACCTAACTAGCACTTACATACTAGTTACAATGTAAGGAGAGTGTATGTATGTTGGTATCTACGTTCGTGTAGGTAGTATTTCATATCACCTTTGATATTATACCTACCTACAGGAACGCTTACATCTAGATTACAATGTACATACAAACAAACACACACTCTGACTTATAACATAACATTATGGGTTGATTGGCGAGAGACACGAATGACGGCGACGAATGGTGACCACATGTGATTCATGGAATCACGTCCGATAGGTACCTGCCTTGGGGTGTATCGCAAAGTTTGCACAAATTTAGATATTTTAATTATTATTATTACTAACCGAATATTATTACGAAAAAAATATTTTGGATAATTTTTTTATCACCGGCCAAAAACCACCCCATATCAACCTATTTATTACAATTATATCTATCTTACTCCTCAGAGTACGAAATGATTAATAAATGATGAACAGATATTGAAAACATAAAGATATTCATGCCTACCACGCAATCTTCTAAAGTGACTTCATCTTCCACATGATTACTTCTTGAACCATTAGGTGTAGTCCTGTCCTATAAATAAAATAACATAAAGATATTCATGCCTACATAAGTATTATTTTTCCCAGCGATTTGGCTCATGGTTGCTACGTGGTGCCGCAGACCCGTTGATGTCACATGATCCGGGTTTGCAAGAGAAAATTTACTTCTAAGCTCTCTTAAAATTTTTGATCCACAAAAATAGGGTTCTCCCCCTAATTTCGGGAACAAAAATTCATTTTCAAAAGGTATACCAACTACATTTCGGTATGCAATAAGGGTGTCCACATTTTTTTTCATTTGATCACGTAAAAGTATTGGTACTGTTCTTCAACGTTTACCAGGGATATGGAAGCAATACAGTGAATTTATGGCTTCATTTTCCTCAGAATTCATAACCGCTAAAATTTCTTGAGGTATGTCTTGAGTTTGGCTATTTAAATAATTTTTTAGTGGGGCTCTTGCCACTTCACCAGATCTTCTATTGAAAACGATTATATGAGCAATAGTAATTTTACACAGCTCTTCAAATATGCTGTAAGATTTTTCGTTTTCAAAGTGTTGTGCTGTTTTCAGTTCTTTTTTCATAATTTCTGCACAAAGTTTTTTAATATCAGCAGATAGGGGCATAACGTCGGGTTTTAACATTCTTTGAGCTTTTCTTGATTTTTCAGCGTTGGTTGAAATTTCAAATTTCCAAGAATGATTAAAAATTGTTTTGAAATCATACAATTTGTTTTTAATTTTTTCTTTTGATGCAGCAGAAAGAACGTCACTTTGAATTGAGCGGCGTAATAAAATATCTGCACAATCTTTAATTGCCGTACTCAAACGCTGAGGAATGCTGGGAATATTTACTTTACCTGTAGATTCATCATAACCGCTTATTGTTTTTATAGAAGAAATTAACGTGTCAAAATTAATCGGATCGAACGCCAACTCAAATGACGTTATTGAGGGATTTTGTTCTCTTATATTTTTTAAAAGCCTTGCTAAATCTCTCATTTTTGACGTTATATGTGTTTTCAAGTGGCGTTCTTTGTGATTACTCAATCAATCGATCCCAGGTGCCGGCAAACTCCCCTTTCACGACACAAGCTTTTAGCTTACTGTGGAAGGTGTATAAGGTTGTATTTGGGTTTATAACAAAACCCAGATATATCTTTTTAAAAAAAAAAAAAAAAGAAAAAAAAAAAAAAGTGATCCGTATGCACAAATAAGAGGATCATTCATAGCAATATTTGCTATTTCGTCATTATTAAAGACGGGGAATATCTGACTTTTAAGGGATTCTGAGCTTTTAATGTTATGTGGTATCAATAAAATCGAAGAAGATTTCAACACCCTGGACCGCTTGAGGGTGTTTCCTTTGGCAGGATGCGAAGAACATTTTTTGACATGCCTGTATAACAACTTGCGTTTAAATGTCCCACAGCAGTGAACACAAACAGCATAATTTGTGGTATCTGTAGTCTCCTTTGGACGGCGAGTTGGCAAAAATATTCCATTTGATTGTGTCATGACATTTTGGTTATATAACAAATTTCCTCTATTTCGTAACTGCTTTGAAATAATTTCTCGTTTTCTTTTCCTCTCTTTTAGATCTGGGTCCAATATTTTACAATATTCTATTACCTCAGCTTCCAAGGGATGATGGGTGGAGATATGACGCGTAAAATTGGTGACAAGTTTGGAACAGTATGGACAACAATTTTTACGTCTTTCTTTACAAGTAGACACTGAGTCTAAAAGGGTAGTTGAAGATATTTGTTCTTTTTCATGTTGCACCAATTGGGATTTTTGCCTACTTGATAAACTGTCACGGGTGTCATCATAACTGCAATCTGAAAAATCAACATAGGTAATTTTCATTTCAACTAAAGAGACACCAACAGAGAATTGGTGATGATATGTGCAAGATTAATGTTCTATTTCTTTAACAGCGATGTCATATATCTACAAAAAAATACTTTTTCATTTTTATCTAATAAGAACATCACAACATGTGTACATTTTGAAAAAATAAAACATAAGTAACCTGTGTTCGAGGATGATGAAGATTCGCGTATAGATGGTTCGTAACATGATTCATCAGACATCATTGAAGTGTTTACACTGTTGGTATCTTCTGATACAGGTAAAAAACTAGGTTCTTCAGTCATCATTGGATTATCGATGTGTTCTGGTATCGGTTCTTCTTGGACCCTTTCTTTGGAAATAATTTTATCTAAGCCAAAACACTTAACTCCACTGTCAAACGGAACTAATCTGTCAAAATCCGGCGATAACAAAATTATATAAAAATTTGTTACCACGGATACGACAAGCAACTTGAGATAGGATATTGAAATGCATTTTCGTTGATTTCCATACATTCTATAACTCGCAGCACTCCGAGAGATAGATAGAGAATTTGGATAGCGATTCTATCTCAGCTTTGTTTATTGAAACGGAAAAACGGAAAGATAGATCGATTTTTAACAAAAGTTCGGAGATAGATAGCTTATTGAGACCGGCCGTTAGTATGTTTTGGTTTACGTTTGTGTTACCTACCATGGCCTGCATTTCCCGGAGCAAGGTGGATGGTGTTCTGTCACCCAGTTGTATACCTGACAAGAGTTTTTTTAGTCTATTCTCCTCTGACTCTCCGCAGCGGCTCATCATGGCCGCTTTTAGGGTGTCATACTTCTCTCACGGAATAATCCAAGCACAACCTTAGTTAGCGAAGAGCGCCCTTGAGGTGGATTTTTTTCACAAAACAAATCAAATCATCCAAATTATAATAATAATACTTGTCCTTGCTCGGAGGGTTACTTACTATGTCGCTAACTATATTTAAGTGTCTTGGTTCGATTGATGCCACAATATAACTGTATTTGGTGCTGTTGTCTACAATTCGCGCGAGGTTGAATTGCGCCTGAAATGAAATACATAATTGTACACTTGGTATGTGTAATGATGTGTAGTCCAGCAAGGACTGAAAAAATGAATTAAATATTTGAGGTTTTAAATGTATTTATGTACAATACACACAATTTGAACATTTCTTGAGTGGAAATGCTTCCTGTTAAAAAATCTCTCCTCGTTTACATGTGGACGCACCATAGCAATGTGAGTCCCGTCTATACAGCCAATCACTCCCGGTAAACCATATTTCTCATAAAATCTTAAAAGAAAAAAACTGAATGAAATACGCTGGAAAGCAACATAAATAATATCTTCAGCTATTTTATTTTAATGATAACTCACTTCCTTTTTGTTGATCTCCTTGCTTCAAGATTGGGAAATTTAACATATTTTTTTATGGCTGGGTCGTTTAGGGCTAACGTTACTTCGTTTAACCCGTAGACACTGTTAAGTTTATTTAAAAAAGTAGTAATTTCGTAATACTCTGATGGTATAGATAAATGCCTTGTTACATGCTACATCATCAACTGAACCAAAATCAAAACTTTGGATAGCGTAACACTTTTTTGTGCTCTTATTTCTATAGTGATTTCTAGGATTTAATCCATCTTCAGTTGCTGAACAAATCTCAATATTTGCTCGAAGCTACGTCCTGAGCATCCGATTGGAGGCCCTCCAAATTTTGATTTCGTAAAATAACTTCAAGATTGGAATAACAATTTCAATTGTTTTTCACGCTCGTGGTTGCATTAATAGGTCACTTCGCAAAAGAGCCAAAGTGCTGATTACGACATCTTTCACTTAAATTCATTTCAAATGATGAATTCCACCTTGTCGGGCATTCCTGCTTTAATTTAAGTTGTGGCAATCCCATTTGCTTTTCTATTTCTTGGAGCTTCACTAACCCACTCGTGTTTTTTTTTAAAAAAAACTCCACAATAGACTTAACCTTTTTGACGATTTAAGAATGAGCAAAGCAGCTTATTGATCGCCACTTGCCCGTTCTAATAGCTGCTAATATGTTTGCAGCATTATCGCTAACAATGCAAACAACTTTATAATTAATATATTCAGAACTATATTTCTTTCAGAATTTGTGATTTGCATTGATTCAGATGTAATCACCGAGCGGAAAGCATGAAACAAACAACTGATGAGTCTCACAAGGGAATTAACTTTTTTCTCCAAAGTATTTACCATGACAGTTTTGACGCTTTCACAATCACTGCTATTTTCATTGAGGACTGGTATCACACGCCTTATAGTGTCACTTGATTCCTCTGTTACCAAAAAAACTGTGCGCGCATTGCCTTTAATATTTCCATTTATACACATTAGAACGTATTACGCTTTTCTCCATTTGTCTGTTATTGAGCATTTTATCTTCAAAGACATACGTGGTGTTACTGGTGCTGTCAGGTGATGTACCAAGTATTGTGTATTCTGGGGACAGTAGCAGACCACATTTTTTATGTCTCTGAAAGATGTTTTTAAATGTTTGAATACTTCACATTCTAGAGATAGGCCACAGTTTATTACCACAGTTGGTGGCAGTTTTGCCCCTAAAATATGTTCCACTTGTGAACCATCTGATGTTTTACAGTTTGCTGCTTCATAAAGATTGGAGGCCATTATACGGCCATATCGCAGCTCATGCCATCTCTCACAGTCTGCCTGTTCTAATGTGTCGATCGCTGCTTCTTCACAGACTTGTAGAGACATTGTCTTCTTACAGTAAGTTATAAATGACTCTGCATCTTGGACTTCTGCATTCAGCCTTAAATGGTGCAGAGTTAGGTCTTCAACATCTGTCCTAGAGTCAAAATATTTAATGAATGTTGAGTCTGTTATATTCCTTTCTATGGTTTGCTTAATAGAAAATTGTTCTCGTTTTTTCTTGAAAGAAGTTTGTGAACTTCCCATGTCTTTACATAAAATAAATTTTACTGATGTTCCAATCTCCGCCATTTTAGAACGTCTCCAATAACAGAGAACTACTGTCTTTGCTGGCTCTTCACTCCTACGATTAAGCTACAATAGAAATGCAACTGCATTATCATTATTAGCTTAACCCACAAACCAGTCAAATCCGGGTCTTCCATTTTTGAAGGGGCCTTTCAAATTATTGCTCTTTACAAATATTTGAATTAAATCAATGCATTTCTTTGGTGTTAAACCAAAGTCATGTCGTTTCATAGTGTGTATCAAGTGAACTATCTTGCTTTCTATTTCTGAAGAAAAAACAGTGGGCCTTCCTACAGTGCTTGTTACATCTCCCTGTCCTCCATTAACACGATCCATAATAGTCATACGAGGTATACCATATTTTTAGAAGCTTCATATCCACTCAGTACTTTATTTTGAACATCTTGATCAGGTTTATTTAATGTTTCTAGATCATATTTTGACCCCGAAGTTTTTCTTACATAATTTTTCACCATTTTCTGTATTACGAAACAATCTGTAATGATATAAAAAATACATTAATGAGTGCTGTTTATAATTAACAGAACGATTTCATTAAAAACTTGTTTCAATAAATGTAAGTATAAAAAAATATCCCGTGGAGCACCCGGTAAAGAATTGGTCTCCCACTCTTCTGCGTAAGTTTTCGAGTGTCCTGTAAAAGGCAGGTGTTCGAAAAAATTAAGACATCTTACATCTTAAATTCAGCGATGAGGTTTGCCACCCATCCTGAATGTCTTGATTTTATATTGGCACGAAGAGGACAGTTTGCATGTTTCTTACATGCAGCTGATCTGCTGGCTACCCCACTTGTGGGATATGCCGTGATGGTATAGTAGTAGTAGTAGTAGTAAGTATAAAAAATGTTTACTATTTGTGGATGATAGGCGCCATTACCCCAAAGGTAACAGAATGGATTGTGTTTTTTTTTTCATAAATAATTAATTAAATATGATGTATTTTCCAAAAATAATATGTCACTAATAGATTACATAGTTTTAATAACACTTAACATAAAATAAGTAAGAATGGCACTTAAAATACTTTGAATTCTTAAAGATTTTGCTAGCATTCGTACGGCTTTCCTCACCAGTGAATGTGTCATAAACAAAGATGGCAAATAATTCTCAAATAGTGTAGCATGAGACATCTATTGTTACATTATGGTACTAACTTAGTACCAGAATACACCACTAGATATCAGTCATGGTCATCTTAGAGAGTGGCGGATTATTTAAAGCTAGTTAGCATTTTGATTGTGCTACACACAACCGTTTTTCTTTTCTATTTGAGTAATAATACCTACCATGTTTGTTGGCAGAAATGCCGCAGTATTTCCAGGGTCCAGTGGCCTTGAGATGTCAATCCCTTTTAAGGTAAGTCTGTAACAGCTCTTCATATTCCAAAGTCATCCTTGAAGAATATGTTCCAATTGAGCGTACTCCCTACGCTCTTTACTCTCTAGATGCATTTCTTCTCTGTGTCGAATAAACTGAATATGTTCCAATCGAGCGTACTCCCTACGCTCTTTCCTCTCTAGAATGGCTTGCGCATGCTGCTCTCGTTTATGCTCCATTTGCTCACGAATGGAGCTTAGCGTTTCTGAAATTACTGCTGCTTTAGACATTTGGACGCTCTTTGGATTGATCCAACTTCTTCTTTTTACTTAAGAATGGAGTTGAATCCTGAAACATAAAGACTTAAGTTACTTTGTTAAATTCAACAATCAATACACTTACGCTTGGTCTCTTCAAGACACATCTCAAGGCAGTGAACAGTAAGACTACATAAATAAATTGTATCTACTACTACTACTATACCATCACGGCATATCCCACAAGTGGGGTAGCCAGCAGATCAGCTGTATGTAAGAAACATACAAACTGTCCTCTTTGTGCCAGTATAAAATCAAGACATTCAGGATGGGTGGCAAACCTCAACGCTGAACCCAAGATGTAAAATGTCTTATTTTTTTCGAACACCTGCCTTTTACAGGACACTCGAAAACTTACGCAGAAGAGTGGGAGACCAATTCTTTACCGGGTGCTCCACGGGATAAATTGTAATGTATATAATGTATTAATATATTTATAAATTGTATATAATTATAAATTGTAATGTATATAATGTATAATGTATATGTTAGGAAATAGTATACACATACAATAATAAATTGTATGTGTATACTATTTCCTAACATGGTAATTATTTTAAGTGATTTCAATATTGTTTTCTTTGTTTGAACTCAATTTTGCAAGGCTTCTTTCATGAATGTATTGTAAACCTATTTATTACAATTATATCTATCTTACTCCTCAGAGTACGAAATGATTAATAAACGATGAACAGATATTGAAAACATAAAGAAATTCATGCCTACCACGCAATCTTCTAAAGTGACTTCATCTTCCACATGATTACTTCTTGAACCATTAGGTGTAGTCCTGTCCTATAAATAAAATAACATAAAGATATTCATGCCTACCACGCAATCTTCTAAAGTGACTTCATCTTCCACATGATTACTTCTTGAACCATTAGGTGTAGTCCTGTCCTATAAATAAAATAACATAAAGGTATTCATGCCTACCACGCAATCTTCTAAAGTGACTTCATCTTCCACATGATTACTTCTTGAACCATTAGGTGTAGTCCTGTCCTATAAATAAAATAACATAAAGATATTCATGCCTACCACGCAATCTTCTAAAGTGACTTCATCTTCCACATGATTACTTCTTGAACCATTAGGTGTAGTCCTGTCCTATAAATAAAATAACATATTTTAAATTCAGCATATGGTACAACCTTCTTCGATGCAATAAGGAAATCATATACCAGAACCTTAATATCTGCAGGTGTGAGCCAATAATGCAATTTATTAATGTAACTATTCCTGCAGCATTTTTTCTTCTTATTTATTAAAAACTTTATCATAGTGTAATTTGGAGGGTCAGTGTGAGGGCTATTCCAATTTTCATAATATTAAATTGTTGCACCTCAAATAGACATTGAGAATGGGTGGTGTCCTGATCGCTGCAAGTTAATAAATATAATTGAGATTGTAAATTCATTGTACCTGATATGCCATTGGTGTCGATTCTTCCACATTTGGCGTCATTTGCATTTCTTTTTTTTCTTCAGATTCTATGAATAGAATTTCCTAAAAATAAAAACCAATTACATGGTTACAACTATCTGTATAAAGAAACTGGATACCTTACATTCAAGTATACAAGGTTCAAACTTACAGGCTCACCATCACCATCAAATATATTGTGGTCCTGCTCAAACTCCGAAGGGACCAGAGACATATTCTCTTTGTCCTCAGTGGAAGGACTTGCAGGCCTGGGACCCCTGCCAGTCTGTCGGCATTGTTTTTTAAAACTGCTGTCGCTCTTTTTGGCTCTCATTTTGCAAGTCTTCCACTGAGATTTTAACTCCATCATGCTTCTTTGACGGGTGTTCATCAAGTTGAAACTATAAAAAATATACATGAATATTTTTACACATTGCTCAGTTTTCCTATAAAAGAATATTTATATTACATGTTGTGAATAAATTAATTAAAAAGCTCATCATTTGAAAACTTCCTCCCATGCTTTTTTTTTCGCGTTATTTGTATTAGAGTCAGTGTTCTTGTTGTGGATTATTGAAATCCTGGGGGTGATCACTTCTCTCAATAGAGCCTGCAAGAGGTTGGACATATTTATATTTGTTGACACACTAAACTAATATGAATTAAAGTAGCAGTTAACTGTGTTTACCACATTACCACGTGGGTGCATAGGAGATTTTAAGACCATGGTATGAAAAAGGTTAATATGATAACAAACACTTACTCTTTCCCCATCATCCCAGTTAGACGATCTCTTTCTCGAATTCTCCATTTTAAATATATTTATAAATTTTATCACCGATCTTATGAACACAAACAAACTCAACCACAAACTAACACGCCAAAATGTCACCTAAATGTCACGTGTCTATAGAAAAAACGGCGTTGTACCAACATAGCGCCGCTAAAAATAGTGTTGCTATATGAAAACCGTGGTACAACCATGATATGATATAATAAAACTGCAGTTTATTTTTTTTTCTAAATAACAATATGTTATACCAGGCATAACAAAATTATACCTGGCGTAACTATACCATAGTTTATACCTAGAATAGCGTGTTTTTCTAAATAACAGTGTTTGAATTCTTAAAGATTTTGCTAGCATTCGCACGGCTTTTCTCATCAGTGAAAGCGTCGAAAGCAAAGAGTAATAATACCCACCATTGTTTCTTGGCAGAAATGCTGCAGTATTTCTAGGGTCCAGTTCTTCCAGTGGCATTAAGTTGTCATAATTCCTTTTTAGGTAAGTCTGTAACGGCTCTTCATCCTTTCATGAAGATTTGTTACGACTACCTTTGACTGGAAAAATTTATTCAAATTAGTAAATTTGGGTAACACCCACGCCAAGAGAAGAAAATATGCCTTTATACTGGGGTCGTTCAGCACTATGTGAATTGATTCAGAATTCCTTAATCTATGCCCTATCCGTTGGTCGTGGAAGTATAAACAGAGAGCGTTCCAGTGGTTAACAATTCGGTCTACTACCGCATTTCTTGATAACCATCTAGTCTTGACTAGAGTATAACATTTGAATCACATTGAGGTCCATAAACGTTTGGAATTGGGCCAATTGTGCTCTTCGCTTTGCACTACAATTAAAATAGGCATATATGGACGGCGTTATGCAAAAAACATCCAACCCACAATTCTGAGAAAATGGCGTTTCAAAAATCAACTGTACAAAAACATCTCACGACTATACAAATGGATATGAGTATATTTTTCTTGCATAGTATCAGCTGTTACAGGTCACTTAACTCATTGAGCCAGTCAAGTGCAGAGCTTTCATAAGCCCTAGTAGTTCCTTGAACTTATGAACTTATTAAAAATGAACTTACTCTAGGGCATATACTTAACTAAATATAAAAACATTTCTTAAATATGTACAAAAAAATTATAAAATATCTTTGAGCTCAAAATCTAAGCCATTGTAACCTTCAATATCATCTACCACATCTGGAGTTGATGTGAATTGTTTATAAATGTTTATAGCATCATCTGGAATCAAATATAGGATGCTGGCAATGTCCTTTAATTTAGGTGAAGAAATTGGTTTTCCCTCCGGCCACAGTGGAATCAACAAAATCTTCAAATGATTCCTCCCATGCATTTCTTCCCCTTCGTTTTAGATCTATTTCTCTGTAATCATCATTGAAATTATTAAAAAAAAATGGTTTATGGCTGTCCCTTCTTTAAGTGAATCTCCCTCAAATGCATCCAGATGACTTTCCCACCCTGTGTGTCTACCTTTCTATTTACTGTATGCTTTTCAATCTTTATTGTGGGAAAAAAATCATTTGCCTCCATCATATTGACGTTTAAGCCGTTTCGCTTTCTGCAATTCTTAATGACATTGATGTAGTCTATCGGAGTATAAAGCCTTTGTTGCTGTTTTAGTTGGCACTCTATGTCCCCAAAATCTTTATCGTTAGGGAGATAGCTGTGGCCCGAATATAAAAATTTCAAAGTCACCGTCTTGAGACTTTCATGACTTTGCAAAATTGCTTGCAGCAGTGCAGTGATTTTTATATTGCGGTTTTGCCCACCGCAGGAATCAGCCCACAAAATCAAATTCTCAACTCCCTTTTCGGGCTCTTTTAGATGCTGGCGAATACAGGAACCAACACAAAAATGTCCATTCTATATTATTAATTACATTAAATTATTTCTCGTATAATAATATGAATGAACAAACCTATGCTTTAATAAACAACGCCATCAAGCTTTCACAAGACCTATTACCCTCTCTACTCTATTCCCAGCAGAACAATGTGTCTTTGTGTAAAACTCTTCCGGGGAGTTTTCTTCAGCATTAATAATGGGAGTCATTAAATACTCCCTTTGTGCATAGCCAGAGTCATCTAGAAAATTATATGAACATTTGTAATATTTTTATTGGTTTCATGTGTGTGATTAATTTTTGTATTGTGAAACATTACGTCTATATGTTACATACAACAAATGAAAGAACTTACCAAGCAGGCATGATGTTTCTCCACTTGTTGACAGACCCATGAGAAATGTTTTTATTTTGTGGCTATTAAATATGAAGGAGTCATGGGTTGCTCCTCCAAAACTAGCATCAACACTTATTATATTCATATCATAATCACACACCTGAAATGCAATACATAATTGTACACTTAATAATGCAATACATAATTGTAAACTAGCATCAACACTTATTATATTCATATCATAATCACACACCTGAAATGCAATACATAATTGTACACTTAATAATGCAATACATAATTGTAAACTAGCATCAACACTTATTATATTCATATCATAATCACACACCTGAAATGCAATACATAATTGTACACTTAATAATGCAATACATAATTGTACACTTAATAATGCAATACATAATTGTACACTTGGTATGTGTTGTCCAGCAAGGACTGAAATAATGAATTAAATATTTGAGGTTTTAAATGTATTTATATACAATACATACAATTTGAACATTTCTTGAGTGGAAATGCTTCCTGTTAAAATATCTCTCCTCGTTTACATGTGGACGCACCATAGCAATGTGAGTCCCGTCTATACAGCCAATCACTCCCGGTAAACCATATTTCTCATAAAATCTTAAAAGAAAAAAACTGAATGAAATATACTGAAACGCAATGTATATAATATCATCAGCTATATTATTTTAATGATAACTCACTTCCTTTTTGTTGATCTCCTTGCTTCAAGATTGGGAAATTTAACATAATATTTTTTTAAAATAACTAGCCAATATTACTTAGTTTAAACCCCTAGACACTGTTAAGTTTATTTAAAAAAGCAGTAATTTCGGAATATTCTGATGGTATAGATAAATGCCTTGCTACATAACTTTGGATAGTGCAACACTTTTTTTCTGCACTTATTTCTATAGTGATTTCGTAAAATGCCTTTAAAATTGAAATGGCAATTTCAATTATTTTCCACGCTCGTGGTTGGATTGATAGTTCACTATGCAAAAGAGCCAAAGTGCTGATTACGGCATCTTACCCTTTAAAATTTCGTTCCAACATTTCAAATGATGAATTCCACCTTGTCAGGTATTCCTGCTTTAATTTAAGTTGTGGCAATCCCATTTGCTTTTCTATTTCTTGGAGCTTCACTAACCCACTCGTGCTTTTTGTAAAAAAAAACTCCACAATAGACTTAACCTTTTTGACGATTTAAGAATGAGCAAAGCAGCTTATTGATCGCCACTCGCCCGTTCTAATAGCTGCTAATATGTTTGCAGCATTATCACTAACAATGCAAACAACTTTATAATTAATATATTCAGAACTATATTTCTTTCAGAATTTGTGATTTGCATTGATTCAGATGTAATCACCGAGCGGAAAGCATGAAACAAACAACTGATGAGTCTCACAAGGGAATTAACTTTTTTCTCCAAAGTATTTACCATGACAGTTTTGACGCTTTCACAATCACTGCTATTTTCATTAAGGACTGGTATCACACGCCTTATAGTGTCACTTGATTCCTCTGTTACCAAAAAAACTGTGCACGCATTGCCTTTAATATATACATTTATACACATTAGAACGTATAACTCTTCTCTCCATTTGTCTGTTATTGAGCATTTTATCTTCAAAGACATACGTGGTGTTACTGGTGCTGTCAGGTGATGTACCAAGTATTGTGTATTCTGGGGACAGTAGCAGACCACATTTTCTATGTCTCTGAAAGATGTTTTTAAATGTTTGAATACTTCACATTCTAGAGATAGGCCACAGTTTATTACCACAGTTGGTGGCAGTTTTGCCCCTAAAATATGTTCCACTTGTGAACCATCTGATGTTTTACAGTTTGCTGCTTCATAAAGATTGGAGGCCATTATACGGCCATATCGCAGCTCATGCCATCTCTCACAGTCTGCCTGTTCTAATGTGTCGATCGCTGCTTCTTCACAGACTTGTAGAGACATTGTCTTCTTACAGTAAGTTATAAATGACTCTGCATCTTGGACTTCTGCATTCAGCCTTAAATGGTGCAGAGTTAGGTCTCCAACATTTGTCCTAGAGTCAAAATATTTAATGAATGTTGAGTCTGTTATATTCCTTTCTATGGTTTGATTAACCAATGATGATAGAAAATCATTCTCTTCCCTTTTCTTTTAAGAAGTTTGTGAACTTCCCATGTCTTTACATAAAATAAATTTTACTGATGTTCCAATCTCCGCCATTTTAGAACGTCTCCAATAACAGAGAACTACTGTCTTTGCTGGCTCTTCACTCCTACGATTAAGCTACAACAGAAATGCAACTGCATTATCATTATTAGCTTAACCTACAAACCAGTCAAATCCGGGTCTTCCATTTTTGAAGGGGCCTTTCAAATTATTGCTCTTTACAAATATTTGAATTAAATCAATGCATTTCTTTGGTGTTAAACCAAAGTCATGTCGTTTCATAGTGCGTATCAAGTGAACTGTCTTGCTTTCTATTTCTGAAGAAAAAACAGTGGGCCTTCCTACAGTGCTTGTTACATCTCCCTGTCGTCCATTAACACGATCCATAATAGTCATACGAGGTATACCATATTTTTTAGAAGCTTCATATCCACTCAGTACTTTATTTTGAATATCTTGATCAGGTTTATTTAATGTTTCTAGATCATATTTTGACCCCAAAGTTTTTCTTACATAATTTTTCACCATTTTCTGTATTACGAAACAATCTGTAATGATATAAAAAATACATTAATGAGTGCTGTTTATAATTAACAGAAAGATTTCATTAAAAACTTGTTTCAATAAATGTAAGTATAAAAAATGTTTACTATTTGTGGATGATAGGCGCCATTACCCCAAAGGTAACAGAATGGATTGTGTTTTTTTTTTCATAAATAATTAATTAAATATGATGTATTTTCCAAAAATAATATGTCACTAATAGATTACATAGTTTTAATAACACTTAACATAAAATAAGTAAGAAAGGCACTTAAAATACTTTGAATTCTTAAAGATTTTGCTAGCATTCGTACGGCTTTCCTCACCAGTGAATGTGTCATAAACAAAGATGGCAAACAATTCTCAAACAGTGTAGCATGAGACATCTATTGTTACATTATGGTACTAACTTAGTACCAGAATACACCACTAGATATCAGTCATGGTCATCTTAGAGAGTGGCGGATTATTTAAAGCAAGTTAGCATTTTGATTGTGCTACACACAACCGTTTTTCTTTTCTATTTGAGTAATAATACCTACCATGTGTGTTGGCAGAAATGCCGCAGTATTTCCAGGGTCCAGTGGCCTTGAGATGTCAATTCCTTTTAAGGTAAGTCTGTAACAGCTCTTCATATTCCAAAGTCATCCTTCCATGTAGATTTGTTATGACTACCTTTGACTACTGGAAAAATTTATTCATCATAGTAAATTTGGGTAACACCCACACCAAGAAAAGAAAAATGTCTTTATACTGGGGTCGCTCAGCACTATGTGGATTGATTCGGAATTCCTTAATCTATGCCCTATCCGTTGGTCGTGGAAGTATAAACAGAGTGCATTCCAGTGGTTAACGATTCGGTCTACTACCGCGTTTCATAACCATCTAGTCTTGACTAGAGTATAACATTTGAATCGCATCGAGGTCCATAAACGTTTGGAATTGGGCCAACTGTGCTGATTCATACCTCTCCTTAGTTCATCACTATGAGTATCTTCAGAAGAAGTATTTGGTACTTCAGCCATATCGCTTTGCACTACAATTAAAATAGGCATATATAGACGGCGTTATGCAGAAAACATCCAACCCACAAAACACAATTCTGAGAAAATGGCGTTTCAAAAATCAACTTTACAAAAACATCTCACGACTATACAAATGCATAATGGAATATTTCTTCTCATGTAGTATCAGCTGTTACAGGTTCCTTAACTCATTGAGCTGGTCAAGTGCAGAACTTTCATAAGCCCTAGTAGTTCCTTGAACTTATGAACTTATTAAAAATGAACTTACTCTAGGGCATATACTTAATTAAATATAAAAACATTTCTTAAATATGTACAAAAAAATTATTCAATATCTTCGACCTCAAAATCTAAGCCATTGTAACCTACAATATTATCTACCACATCTGGAGTTGATGTGAATTGTTTATAAATGTTTATAGCATCATCTGGAATCAAATATAGGATGCTGGCAATGTCTTTTAATTTAGGTGCAGAAATTGGTTTTCCCTCTGGCCACAGTGGAATCAACTAAATCTTCAAATGATTCCTCCCATGCATTTCTTCCCCTTCGTTTTAGATTCATCTCTGTATTCATCATTGAAATTATTTAAAAAAAATGGTTTATGGCTGTCCCTTCTTTAAATGAATCTCCCTCAAATGCATCCAGTTGACTTTCCCACCCTGTGTGTCTACCTTCCTATTAACTATATGCTTTTCAATCTTTATTGTGGGAAAAAAATCATTTGCCTCCATCATATTGACGTTTAAGCTGTTTCGCTTTCTGCAATTCTTAATGACGTTGATGTAGTCTATCGGAGTATAAAGCCTTTGTTGCTGTTTTAGTTGGCACTCTATGTCCCCAAAACCTTTATCGTTAGGGAGATAGCTGTGGCCCGAATCCAAAAATTTCAAAGTCACCGTCTTGAAACTTGGTAATTTTGTAAAATTGAACATATTATGTTCCTAGCCAAGTCTTTCAGAGTTCTTGGTAGCTCTTTGCAAGCTTTCGAGGCACACAAGTAGATCGAGTGGCAAATACAACCCAAAATTGTAATGTTTGGACCGAGTTCTTTAAATCTCAACGCCACAGAGCTGTTGGCTCCCATCATAGCATTACAGTTATCGGACCCAAAACCGACAATGTTTTTACTGAAATTTTATGGTTTTTGAAACATTCTAAAGTAAGATGAAAAAGTTTTTTCATCTGTCACTCTCACATCAGCCGCTTTAACATCGTTGGCTGACAGAACTTGTACCAGCTCAAAAAAACGGCTAGCAATTCCGCCATCTCCTCACTATAATACCGCCCGACAATACAGGCCGATTTGACGCAACTGATATCTGTAGATTCGTCCATCAATATGGCTGATTTCATGTGTTTCCATTGCGCCGATTACATTTTTTATTATACTTTTGGCCTTGGTTCTTTTGACATGAATTTGTTTTGCTATATTGGAATCTGGAAGATATTCTTTGGTCAACAACGATAGATGGTCCATTGTTTGAAATGATATATTGTTAAGTATCGGCAATTCTCCTTGGTGTCTCTGGCCTACCGTGTGCCTTTTGATGATTGTTAGCTCAGATTTTAATTCTTTCTGGCACAAGGAGCACTTGGCTTTAAACGGATCACCTGTCAGCCTAAGCCATGACTTAAACTGATTGTCCTTGACCCAGTCTGGGCTAAATTTTTTTTCCCAATGTTTGGATTTCTCGTCAATCCGTAAATCCCCTCCGTGAGCAGTACGTCTTTTTTTGGTTGTAGATGGTCCTGCCCTGTCAATAGTATCAAATTCCTCCTTAATGATGACTTCATCCATTTTACTAAAAATACACAAAAAAATTTGAAATAGAATAATGCACCTACTATAATAAAATTTATCATATTTTATTTTGATCACGCATAGTAAATATTCGAGAACACTGCACCATCCATCATACAGATGAGATGCACATGGTCGTCTTGCACTGTACATGGAATTGGACAGGATGAAAATTAATGCAGTTTTAGTATTTTTTTTTGTAGACATTTTCACGTGATTATTCTGTTAACATTGTCCATATTCCAACTTGATCTTACAATTTTGCGCCCTCCAATTTGCCTCAGGAACACTACTCATTTCTTCTCAAAGACTCTATTTCCGACTTTTTCGGATTCCTTGGCCAATACAAGAGGTTTTCCTTCACCCAAGTACTGGGGACAGTAGATACTGCGTCCGAAGAACCTTCTTTTGTTATAACAATGCTGTAAGACATTTTCCATTGGTTCGAGAAAAAATACTGTGAGAATTGCGGACTGCTATTTGACAAATATAGAACGACAATCAAGGGTGCTGTCAGTCGCATTTGTTGTTTTCATCCGCCTGATATGGTCGATGGTATTTGGATCGATGTAGATATCTAGTTGGTTTTTTAATAAAGAAACCACCTCTTCTCTTGTCTTTTCTTGCAGTCCATGTATAAGAAAAGTGTTGCATCTTTCGTTGATTTGCTGTTCCTCTACTTTGTTCTCAACTATTTTTAAGGCGGCCCTGAGTTTTGTGAATTCCTGCATGACAGCATTTTTGAAGAGAGGAAACTCTTTCGCCGATTCGCTGATGTTATTTTCTGCTGTTTTGTTTGCGACATTAAGACCTTCCTGGAATTTCTTCATCGCTGCCTCGAAAACAGCTGACTCCGTGATTATTTAACGTTTGAGATTAGGTTCTTTTGGTTGACTTTGGTAGTTACGCCAGTGCTGTGATGCGAGGCTTACTGAGTGCACATATGTACGTCTATCTCTGGCACTGTCTGAAGAATGAATGATCCCAATAAAAGTCATTATTTCACCTGGATCGGCATGAGTGAATTTCCTTTTCAGTTTTTGCAAGTATTTCTATTAATTTTTTGTATTCTGCGCAATAAATAACCAATTTCATTGTTAAATATTGAAACACCGCCACCTCTTTTTTGAGGTCGGCATGAGGATGACTGTGAATAGCCAGGTAGAGTAAAATAATTTGCTTCTTCACCGCTCAGCCATGTCTCTGAAATACATATAATATGGATTCTATTGGGTAAACATTTGATAAGGCATTCCAAGTCATCTAACTTAGTGCGGATGCTTTGAATATTTAGATATATAATACACAATGTATTCTTCATAGTCAATATCCACTTCAAATGTTTCATCTGCATCATTGGATTCATCTAAGGCCACTTTAACAATCATTATTAGTAAACGCTCTGGCTCCAACATCCATTTTCCGCCAAACAGGACACTCTCTACTGGTAGCATAGTGATCATCTTTGTACTTTCTGTCCTTATATTGGACAGTCCCTGTACATATGTTCATGACTACACATGTTACATCTTGCTGCTTCTTTGCAGTGCTTTTGCAGGTGCCCATACTTAAGGCTTCGGTAGCATTGCATTACTGGCAAAATGTTCTCCACCGCCACTTTCTAAAAACTAACATTGATTTTCCCTTGGCACGTCAACTTATCCCAAGTTTCCGGTTTTACCTGGCACACCACGTCGACAAGCAAGGTATTCCTGTTTTTGACCAAATACTTGGTTTTGAGATCTTCATATGGGTCCTTTTTTATCTCCCTTGCAATCAGCTTGGTGTTCTCCATGCGGCTTTCAATCTCTTTTCTCACTGTTTCAGCATCTTCTTTGCTGAGACAGTGAATTACTACCCTTGGATTCCTTGCCTTCCTTATTCCTGTTACTGCCACCCCAGACTCGTGGCATTGATGGACTTCTTTATTTCTCCTTCTACCACCTAGGCAGTCTTCGTTGAGTCCTGGGAGCTGATTATTACTTCAAATTCCCTTCCTCCTTTCACCGCATCGGAGTAGAAGATTAGGAGATACTGATAACCGACCGTTCTACTCCATTACCTAATGTTTCCAGTTTCTTACTGGTCATGTTCGTGATTTCTTTGCACGTATTCATTATGGTTTCCTCCATTTTTCTGCACGTTTTTTCCATCGTCTCCAGTGCTTCTCCCGCGGTTGCTCCACTAGTCGAGCCACGCTATCTGCCAACCAGAGCGCAAATGTCCTTTAGGATTTTTGTGATACCTTCTTTAATTTCTTTTTTTAAGTTTCCAGAGGTACTCGTTCCAGAAGCATTAGACCCTTATTTACAAGCGCCTGCCCAATGGCCTGTGGATTGTCTTCCACACTAGCTCTCCTAGGCACAGACGCGTGCGGGGACACATCCCTAGAGCCCGGGGCAGAACCAGATACTCTCGCCGTAAGTCTGGACGATGATGCCTCTCTTGAGCTCGGACCGGCACCAGAAACATTGGGACTGAGGTTATGTTGATATAAAAATACAAATCATAATTAGTAAAGGCTCTGGCTCGAACATCCATTGCCTGCCAAACAGGGCATCTCCGACTGGTGGCTGGCTGTATGGTTTATATCATACTGGTCTCTCATTATTTTTATGTTCTGCACAGTCTGTCAGAGAACGATTTTTTGAGCAGTACAAGCATTTTTGAGCCCCTTTACAATTCTTCTGGATGTGCCCGTAATTCAAACATCGGAAACACTGGATTACTAGACTGTAATATTCAACTATTACACTTTGATATTCATTATTTACCTTTATAGCATTTGTTAATTTTATCCAAGTTTCTGGAGAAACTTGGCAAATTGTATTAGCTAGTAAGTAGTTCCTATTTCGTTTTTTGAACTTTATATTTATGGGATCCATAATATTCAGTCCCTTGTTCTGTTTGAGAATGGACTCATTTATGTCTTCTTCTGTTGCCCCTTTAATCAGCTCTTTGAAGATAACAAGCGGATATTTTCTTTTGGTGAGGTATCCTTTAAAAATATCCTTTCTCTTGCAAGCATACCATGTTGTATCACCCTAAATAGCTATACTCAACTTCCGCGCATGTATACAATCTTCCCGCGTTTTCCCCAAAGCCACGTGCTTTTAATACTACCACGTGTCTCTAATTTCCCCGCGCATTTCAAATCAAAGCTATTTCACAACTCTATTACACTTTGCGCACTCTTTGTTCAATTCACAAATTACTGTCATTTAAATATGCAAAAATTATCCCAAAACAACAATGAATATTACCCACATAGGTATATTATAACACCCTCTATTTTTACATTACACTTTAATTACTATCATCTCATTTTTATAAATAATTAAACCATTAAATTAACGCATTTTCCCCACAATTTTTTAAACTGTCATCACTACAATACATACAAATTTATTCTCGAGTACCTACCAATACACCTATAAAATAATACACAAAATCAATTTAACCAATCCAGTTTTGAGCGCCAGGTTATTTTGCAGAAAAATAACCAAAACTATTCAAAATCATTCTACATCACCGCCAAAACAAAAGTTATATGCCAATACATATATAAAAAAAACTCTACAAATGAAAAACAAAATTCTTCCTCCATTCCAGCTTCCTTGTCTCTCAGGGGTATTAATCGTGGATCCGTTTATAGTGATTATACATCTCTTAAGGACTTTTATAAGTTGACAACTCTTTTACCAACTCCGTTTCCCTATTTGAAAGACTGGTTATGTTCCAGGATCCTATTTTTATGCGCTTTGAGTGATCTTTCTCTTGTGCTCTCGGTAACATTGCACCCTAGTATATGGCAAGCAAACTGCGAGCTAATTATTTCTACCGAGACGAGCAAACTCAACTACAAGATGGAGAACCTACTGCCGTCAAGGTCAATGCCATACCTTTTTTACAAACATTACATTTTTTTGCTCCGTTCAAAACAGAATAGTTAAATGAATTATCTCGCTTTTTGGCGTGAAACTCTTGAACCTTTGACGAGTGATAGATGAACGCTGTATTAAACTCATTAGAAAAGTGTCTTGTTTTTTTTTCTATTTAGTCTACAAGCTTTTGTTACCTTGATTGTGGAACTAGATGTGGAGACATTATCTACAGTATCAGATTCAGATAATTCTAGAGGAATATCTCTAACTAGACCCGATTTTACCAACTTATATGAAGGGACAAAAGCTTTCAGTTTATTTTCTGTGATGAAAGTAAATTTCCCCAAGCCATGAGAGGTACATCTAGCTTAGGAGCATCTTCCTCTATTAGTTCTGGTACCAGCCAACGTCCTCTTATTTTCTCATCGCATATATCAATTTCCTCACCTGTATAACACTGAATTGTAGTTATTTAGTTCACGGAAATCCAGTACAGGACGCACCTTATTCTTCACCTGGTTGCTTCACCGCCATCAGGGGAAGAACACCATTCGCTTCTTCCATCCACGGTGTTAACCAACCCTCCGCTATCAATCTTTCTACTTCATACTCAAAATTATTACAAATCACTGGTTCCTTGACACTAGAGTATGACTGGACATTATTGCTCAGAACAGGTGGTTTATCTTTCCATGCCCATGACACTGTCCAATGAAGTCTTTTGTTTTTTTGAACTTCATGTTTGTAAAGATTTGTATTTCTTACACCTTTTATATGTTTCCTAAGAATTTCCTCACCTTCATTGCTAGTCATAATAAATGTGTCGCTGAGTTTCGAAATCCGCTATAACACATTCAAATGTATGTGTTATAGCGGATTTCGAAACTCAGCGACACAAATGTAATTTGTCAAAAAGAAGAAAGACACTTGACAATAGAAAAAACACAACCAAATGACAGGTGTCAATATCATGAGTAATATTGGAGGGAAAAACATCACCATCTAGAGAAAATTTCGAGAAACAGTTTTGCAACATCATTCCTACCTGTACAGAGGTAATGTTTGTTGAAGTATCCTCCACTTATGGAACTGTTTCATGGTCAATATTAAATGAAAATTTAATATTAATTACACTAAAACACTTTCTATAGATTAGTTAGCTAGAGTTTTGTTTTAATGAATTTAAAATTAACTTCTACCTACCATGAAATCTTGGTTAGTGGGTAATTTAAAAATGAAAATTTACGAAATTCTTACCTTTTTTGCGACGATTACAGTAAAAGTATGAACTGTTTGCAAACTTCCTTTCATCCACATAGTTTACACAATTTTCGCTTTCAATGGTTCTCTTCCATGCCTTAAATTCTGTAACACGTCAAAAAATGCATTGTTTTACAAAGAAAGAAATTGATGGCTATCAAAGCCAGTGTAACAAAGAGAGCCGTTGCCTTATGATAGATTTACATTTAAAAAAAAAAAAAAATTGAAGAGCCTAAATAATCATGTTCAAACCGAACTAAGTAATCTAATCTAAAAATTAATTTAAAAAGTGTGTATTTTCATGGTATTTTATGTAAATAACCTAACCTAAAATGATCACGGATGCTGTTACCAAATTTAGCCACAATGATAATTCAACTAGTGTTTAAGCTGAACTAACAATAATAAATACATGATATTAAATTAATACATTTTTAATTAAAACGTTACCTTCAATATCTTTGAATGTTAATGAAATCATCTCAAAGTGTTTATTGTGCTCATTCTTCAAATGATCTATTAAACTACCACTTCGTCTGAAGGAATGGTCACACATGCTTTCCAAACATTTGAAATTATATACAACATCCTTTGGTAACATTTTATGAATGGCTTTCAAATGATTCCGTAATGTTATCTTCGATTTAATTTTTTTTTTTATTTATTTAAATAATTTTATAAAATTATAAAATTTACAGTATTTTATAATTTAAAAACACAATTAATTAGCTATTTTCTACAATCTTATTCAATATACTGTAATTATAATCTATACTTAACTTATACATAACATACTATTGTAACTAATACATAGAGAAACTATGTTGCATCTTGGTCAAAACTTGTCCTTCACATACTGAATACACAGCTTGCGAAACGAGGAAACGGTACGAGCTTCCTTTATGACCAGAGGAACATCATTATAGATTTTTATTCCCTTACAGAACAAACTATTTGACGTCCCCCCTAGCCTCACCTTTGGTGCCCGTAACTCGCCTCCGCCTCTCGTTGGGTACCTGTGAAAATCTCGATTATATGACAAGTTCCGACCCAAACTGCAAGGTGAAATACCTTTAACAACCTTGTGTATGAAAATCAGGGTATTTAGGTATATTCTTTGTTTAACAGTTAAGTACTCCAATTTTTCTAACATTAAACTAATCCTTACGTATCTATTATAACCTAATATTCCTCTCATCGCTCTATTTAATATTACTTGCAACTGTCCCACATGGGATTTATTATTTAGAAATAGTAACGTAGAACAATAATTGAAGTGTGGTAAAATAATGGCATTTGCCACAATTTTTCGTGTATTCACATCTAGGTGTTTTTTAATTCTTAAAAAGAAACCTGTTTTTTTGCTTAGTTTTTTTGTAATGTAATCAATATTTTTTTTTTAAATTTAACTTATTGTCTATGAATATTCCCAAATACTTTATCTCACTCACAAAGTCTATATCTATTTCATGTATTTTTAATGATGCATTATTTTCTATGTTTTTACCCATTATCATTGCTTTTGTTTTTGAAGTATTTAGTTTAAGTTTATTACAATTAAACCACTCTGCCAATATGTTAAGTTCGCATTGAATTTTACGTAGTCCATCATTTATGTTATCACTCACAATATATATCAATGTATCATCTGCAAATAATTGGATTTTACACATTTTTAAGCACTTAACAATGTCATTTATATACAAAATAAAAAGTAATGGTCCTAACACTGATCCTTGAGGGACACCAAGTGGTACTTCCAATTCTTCAGATTCCATCATCCCAACTTTTGTTTTTTGTTTCCGTGACACTAAATAGTCAGTAAACCATTTTGACTCTGTTCCTTTAATGCCATATTTATTAAGCTTTTTTATTAAAAGCGATCTATCTATGGTCTCAAAGGCTCTCTTTAGATCCAGGAAAACTGCTACTATTATTAAAGGGTAGATTGCACACTTCACACACCAAAGGCATCCTTAGAGATACTTTAAAATAACGCATGCAATACAAGATCTATTTCTCATTAACACTAAACAAATTATAAATACCAGTCGAGTCAATTTCTCACAAAAAGCTATAATTAGTAAAATGAAATTAAATTATCTATAAATAATTTATTGATAAAATTATTAAGCAAACGAAGCAATAAAACACTCACAAGCGGCGCCAAAGTTCCAAACTGCAACAAACACAACTGAACACAACAGAAGCATTCAACAGGCGAGCGAGAATGACGTTTGTTGCACAGGCGCGCCACGCGGCGGATATGGCGCTAGTCATTGCTTCTACTTGTCATTATCTTTAGTAGTATTAGTAATGCATTTCGGTGATCTAACTTCTCGTGTAAAGAATGAATCATGGAGTTATTTCCTTCTTCAAACAGTTGAGAATTTGGACAATGCATAACTCCTCAGAAAATATGGTGTTCTTTATTGCGTGCGTTTAGATTTCAATGACACTTTGACAAAATATTTAGTTTTTTGATATTTTGGCATTTGTTCCCTTCTTAAAACTGATGGTTTATTTAAATGCAGCCAAAGCACACTAACTTGATACAAATGAAAAAATTACTAAAAACAAAATGGCTGCTTGGTATGCACATAAGTAAACAAATTAATAAAGTACAGACCTAGCAGCCAACAACATTCTCCTTGACTTGATAATGTTTGTCGAAAAGGTCTGACATCACTAAGTTTCCAGGCATAATAATTGTGTGCTGCCCCTCCACATGCGGGATCCACATGCGATATATTTAAATTTACATCACAAATCTGAAACAAACATTTACACGAATGTATCTATGTAAGATAACTAAAAAAACATTATTGGCTTGCATTAATTTTTGTAATACCTACATCTAATTTGTAATTGCAACGATGATGAAATGCCAAATAATGGAGACGAATAATGTGTACGGACATGATTAATAACTTACTATTACGTAAAAAAAATATTACACTTACTAATTAAACATTCAGTGAATGATAGCGTTTTCTATTGAAATATGTTTCCTTGTGTTCCATAGGTTGAATTATAGATATATGAGTACCATCTATACAGCATATAACTCCAGGAAAACCAAATTTTTCCATAAAGCTGTAATAAAGGGTAAATCAAAGTCATACCACGTTATATAGTATTATTTTACTCATAAAACAAAACACAACATTAATTTACATTTGCCCTTTCATAATTACTTCTCGTTGGTTTCGAAGGAAGGGGAAATTTACCAACTTTTGCAGCACACCTCTTTTATTCAGTGCTCGAGTTACCTCACGGAGGAACTTACTAAATGTAGACTGTGCTAAATTATACATGTAGGACGAGCCTTCATTTCTCTGTTACGACCCATTATTGAAAAAAATTAAGGCAGCAAAAATCTAGAACAAACCAGCACGTAATCAGTTTCAAACATTCAACGGTCAAACAGGACTGCAACACCAAAATGGTATTGATAAATAAACTTTTAGTAACACTTTGCATTGCTGAGTTAGAAATGATAGGTTATGTGCACCTTTAATTCATCGGGAATTCCAGTATTTCGTTTTGAAACCGGCAGGTATTGTTCTATTTCATATTTCAGTTGTAGATAGCCACACTTCAACAACCGAAATTGAGCTATAAATTCATTATCTGGCAGCTGCATAGGATCACTGTTATCTCTAAGTAGACGCCTTCCGATTTTCAACAGAGCTTTCTTTCATTCTTCTTCCGTAAATTTTTCACAGGACAACACGAGCCATGATGCCGAGAATACATAAAAACAATGGAAATTCTATAGTCATGAATTATGTAATAATTGCCAATACACGGCAGGTATTGTTCTATTTCATATTTCAGCTGTAGATAGCCACACTTAGACAACCGAAATTGAGCTATAAATTCATTATCTGGCAGCTGCATAGGATCACTGTTATCTCCTAGTAGACGCCTTCCGATTTTCAACAGAGCTTTCTTTCTTCTTCTGTAAATTTTAACAGGACAACACGAGCCAACACAGTAGTAATTTTATTGCACTTTGTTTTTATTCATGCTTACGTGATTGCTACAGTAATGGGACTTGTCAAATAGCGTTACAATGTTCTTACGTGATCGCAAATAACACTTTGACAGCTCATTGCCAATATTGTCCATATAGTAATTAAGCTGGTGGTAGAGTTCGAGAACTATTAACTCTGGTTACAAATAATGTGATTAGCGACATTTTCAATAGATTGCATTCTACAAATTGTAAGCAGAAAGCCTGCAGTGATTATTTGAAGCATTTGCCCCACAGACGCATTTACCTCGATTGACCGTATAATAAAAAAGGAGATATAGAAAAAATTTGTGTTTTTGGTCTATGGAACTGGGCGATTGATATCATCGGTAAATAGTAGAAACTAACTAAATCCATAAACCCAGTTTTGAGATATCCGACTTATTTCTGAACAAAATTGAAAAAAAAAATGTTAATAATGCGTTAATGTCTAATATGCTAGGTGGTATGAATAACGCAGTATGTCAAAGAAATGGACTTAGTTGGTTTTTACTATGAACCAACACACTGTTGTATAATTATTGTTAGTCCAATTTTTTTGTCTCTTTTCAAGTTATTCTCAAAAATGCATGTTATATTTTACACTTTTGGAACCAAATTGATATTTCTTTTAGTCATTAATGTTCTCACAATTCATTTTTATTATCTTAAAATAAAAAAAATATTGAACAAAAATATATTACACAAAAGGTGAGTTTATTACCAGTTGGCAGTTTCTGTCAACAAACGCAATGTTTGACTGACACAATATTTCTATAAGTAATAATTTGTTCACAAGTATGTAATACAAAATCCTGATTAGTTTTGTTTGTTTTAAGCATTTCACATTATGTAATATTAAGTAATTAGGATAAGATAAAAACTATTTTTCTTGTGAATTGCATTGTATTTTTGCTATTTTATTTTGTGAATTAACAAATATTTTATTTTCATCAATATTTCAGTAAATAAAAGGTAATAAATCTCTTTGTTTTCAATGATCATAGTTTTAAGCTTATTTATGGGCGCGAAGTCTTTAGGCCGTGATGCCAATCAATGAATAATTGGACAATTTATTAATGCCGTTTTGTGGTACAAACCACCGCAAGGACGCATTTTCAGTTTTTTTTAAATTTATTTATTGTTATCAAATTTTAATATATTTTATAATTTTAATTTAATTATTAAAAAACTTGAATGCATTTGTAATAGGGAACTTGCACATATTTTTTTTATTCTTTAGAATCATAAATAAAGTAATCAGTAACACATATCAGTAATTTTTTTTTCGATACGTTGCTTATTTTCTGTTTTATAGCATTTTGAAATTTCGATTTTTGAATTTCCGCGAAAACGCCACATCCGAAAGCGCCATTTTGATGACGTCATACGTCCCTTCGATCTCTCTGTCTACAGATGCTTAGTACATTTCGTAGTATATATCTATTAGTTTGACGAGGTTATTTACTGTTGTGGTTTGGGTTTGAACGCTTTTTTTGCCAAAAACTTCAAGATGATTAAATTTTTACGTATAAACATACATCAGTTCCTATTTTTTAATTTAGTTATAATGACGGAAAACGATTTTCTCAAGGGGCGATATTTATCATGCATATAATAATAAGCCCGCCAGTAGGCGTTATAGCTTTGTCTTATAAAGTTATTACTATTTGTAAATGCAATATAACGTTGTGTAATAATTACATATACCCTATTCAATGGCAATTATTATCAATTTTCTATCATTCTTAGGTCTGATTGGTGATTACAGTTTCTAAATACGCCATTACTTTTCTGTACCTACTGGGTGCACGGTCGGAGTGACGTTCCTGCTAAAAAATCTGTCCAATGTTATTGGAAAAAATCAAAGTTGGCTGAAGTTAGCACAGAAGTTAAATTTATAACTTGTGCTGAATTGAGTCATCGATCATCTACAAATATATCCACACCGAGTGAGTTTCTGCGACAGCCATTGTGTCAAAGCCAAAAGATTTTTATTGTAAATCAGATAGTATTTTAAGGATATAGTAACAAATGTCGACACCATAAGCATCCACTACTTAATAGATGTGTTCATTACCTAATAACAATATTTATATACTGCGAATGATTTTGTTTGTTTTGTCATTGAACGATAGATATGGAAAGCTGCAAAGAAGTCGCTGCACTTACAGTACAGTAAGCAGCTAACAATATCGGCATGCGTAGAAATAATTTATTCGGTGCCGTATAAGTTATATTTGTACATCTTAGACTACACAATATTTGTATGATCTTTTTGGAAACATTTTGTATCAATCCAAGATATATTTACCTACTTCGAATTTGTTAAAAACCGGACTCAAATACCAAGCGATTGTTAATCCCATACATTACGATAAACAACAAAACATCGCTCAGGACATGTGACGTCACAAATGCAATAGCCAGCAATATGGCGTTCAAACAGCGGGCGAAAAAGCGTAATTTTATTTATTAAAATAATAAATGAAAAAAAAATATTTTTGAGTTTTAATCAAAATATAATCGATATATAACCTTTTTTCTACCTAATTAATGCATTTCACAAAATATTCCTCTCGAGTGCAAGTTCCCTATTGTCACAAATTTGAAATATGAAACAATTATGTGAGTTCCAATTGTGGGTATTATTATTTGTCACAAATTTTAACCACTAGTTCATTTGTTTTTAAATTTGTAATTTTTAATTAGTTTGAAAATAATTTAACACTCAAAAAACAATTATCTTTCTAAAACTATTGAAACTAAAAACACTGTATTGACATTTTTGTTATTTTGAATCATTATTAGATAATATTTTCATTTTTAAAAATGAGACTCCAGAGGTTTCAGGCAGCTACTACGAGCGCCATCCACCGACTTGATGAAAATGAAATATTATTGTTAAAAATATATAAAACTTTCATGTAGATATTATCGTGGTTAGATGAAAGAAATCACTATAAAGTGATAATCTCGCCACTGCATATCGTCGCAATTTTTCTTATGTAAACTGATTTGTTGATTTTTTTATGTGAATGATGATGTGCAAGAAGAATAAAATAAATAAATAATATGTAGTATTTCTCCTGGAGAATAAGAATCCGATAGGATTTTGTGGATTTATTTAGCATAAAATTTATTATTTGCATTTTTCATACACGTGCATTTGAAGTATCATAAGTAAACTTAAATTTTCCATGATTGTGATATATTTATTGTAAATGTCTACCATTTTATCTATTGAACTGTTAATAATAAACAATATTATATTATTATGTTTGTTGTCTTATTGAATAAATTTATAATTTTATACTAAAAATCTTTCATTAAAAAAAAAATGTATCCAAACTGCACCACCTACTTTGCAGTCTAAACAAAATGTATTTTCCATTATACCTACATCCATTTTATCCTAATTTTTATAAAACTCTCATATTGTGAACATGAAGGAATTAAGATATATCCAGTATTGAACACTGTTTTACTTCCACTTCACTTTATTTAAATGTCAGAATGTTTTCGAACGTTAACTGTTCGAAAACGTTCTGACATTTAAATAAAGTGAAGTGGAAGTAAAACAGTGTTCAATACGTTAATTTTATTATTTTATAAAATGACGTTCCACAAAGTTTCTCTCGAAAATTTATATATCCAGTCTGTTGTTGAGATTTCGTTTTAGCCAGTTAAATTTTAATGTTGACCATGGTAAATGCAGAGAATGGTTTGAGATCCCATTCTGATATCCAGTATATACATACATACATTTGCTTCCCCTTGTCCTAATTGGGTTGCCTTGTCCATTGCGCCTAGTTACCTCCTCCAGAGATCCCTGTCCACCGCTGCTTCAAGGACCTCTGGCCACTCCAGACCAAGCATTTCAACACACAAGTTCGACACCTGCCCTTGCCAGCTTCTTGTAGGGCGGCCCACCGGTCTTCTGCCCTCTCCCACAGCCTCCAAAGATCTAAGTGGTAAGTAGTCTGTCTTCTAGCATGCGGAGATCGTGACCCAGCCATTGCAACTGCGACCTCTCTATGTGCAGGAGTGTTGGTTCCACCTTGAGAGCCTCACGAAAATACGTATTCCTTATGTCTCTCAATGACACATTATATATACAGTATATACACTCAATTATCACAGACTGGATTTTTAGTGATCAAGGATCTTCTTCTTCCTGGCACTGTCCCAACTTATTGCCGCTGAAGGCTGTTGGGGTCGGCTCTTCTCGTTCTGAGGTTGTACACTCTTCTGTTTGCTATATCCTCTTCATCCAGGCCATTTCTCCGCAGGATTCTATTGCATTGTGTCATCCAGTCTTTTAGTGATCAAGGATGAAACATTCTTATTACAACATATAACAAATATGCAAGGAAAGGAGCACACAGGTAAATGAAAAATCTCACATTTTCATAAATAATATTCCTATACTCTATGGTCCCTTAAAACCATAGATTGTATTATTCTTTATGGTTGACATTTCAATTGTTAGTTTGGCTGTCAACAAAAATGAAAGGATGTGTTGATATTAATTTCTTTATTAATTTTATATTAATGCACAAGATTTACGTAAACTGATAATGTGTGATAGTAATTAATTAGTGTATAAGGATTATATGCAGCGATGTGGGAGGCTACCGGAACTGTTAATCCTAATTTAGACTTATCCAAAGTGTGCAGGACTTGTATGAAGGAAAGTGAACATCTGATGTTTATGTTTGATTCTTATGGAAAATATGATAACCGTCCCTTAAATGAAATGTTCACCACTTGCACACAACTTGAGGTAATCTTTTGACGTATTTATTATCGTTAAATATCATATATTTAAGTTTTTATTCGAGATTAGAGTTTGGTGGTATTGTGCTACTTTTTTTTTTAAATATTTTTATTCAACATAAAATATAACAACCTTAAACATAACCTTATTACAATGTTAAATAAGTATCTTTGTATCTTACTGTTTTACCCTCCTTAAAAAGTAAACTTGTGTAAAGGAGGGATTTCATATACATATAGGTAGGCACAACAGTAAAAAAAACAAATTCCATAATATATAATACATGGCATTAAACATGTCAACAAAATGATTCTACTTTCATCGTATGTTTACCTACATAACCCTAAATAATATTAAGACTTGTGACAATAAATATAATAAATGTGAAGCAACTCATGATAATCTTTTTATGAAGCAGTTTTGTTGTTGATTCTGATCTCTAAGTTCCATTAACCCAGATCATCAATACGAAAATCACAAACAAAAGTAAATGTTTTGTGAAATGTTGATGACAACAGGTCATTCAGAATAGACAACTCATCTTGTTTGTGCATATAACGTGTTAAATTTTAGAAGTTAAGTTTTGTGATCAGCAAATGAAAGACATACATGAGTGTTTAACAAGATCAGATTAATTTCTCTTCTATCTTGCGCAATGATTCAAACCTTGGAGAAAAATTTTGTATACAGGAAAATTAACAACAGATCTAGTAAATAAATGCGGAAATGATTTTAGACCAGCATATTATACCAACAACAACACTATTAAAAAATACTTATTGAATAATAAATCTAAAGTACCTGCCCTACAGAAAAGTGGAGTTTATAAAATAAAGTGCAGAGATTGTGACGCAGCCTACATAGGACAAAGTGGAAGAACGTTATAAAGAACATGAAAAGGCAGTGAAGAATATGACAATTAACAGTGAAATAACTGAACATTCGAGAGATACGGGACACACTTTTGGAATAGATAACATTGATTTATAACTGTGACAAAGGAAGGAAATTGGATATATTAGAATCATTAGAAATAAATAATTTATTGCTGCATAAAAAATGAAAATATTATAAATATCCAAATCCCACCCATATCATCTCCATTCTTGTCTATGCTTCTAAGCATATTTAACATCTTCAATTCAGCGATGAGGTGTGTCACCCGTCCTGAATGTCTTTAACCTTTATTGGCGCATAGAGAACAACTTACACATTTTTTAACATGCAGTTAGTCTACTCTCTACCCCAGCTACTAGATATGCCGTGATTGTATAGTATAGTAGCAGTGGTATATAAATTTTGAGGTTTTTGCAATATTTTAGATTCACAAAGAAGATGGTCTCCCTGTTAAGATGTGCCCTCGGTGTAGTGAGTGTGTGGAGGAGGCCTACTGCTTCAGATTGCAAGCGGAGAGATGCAACACACTACTGAAAGATATAGTGACAAATAGGGCATTCAATAAGACTGTTGCAGACATAGAGATCAAAGAGGAGGTAATGTATTTCTAGAATCGTATTGGGTAAAAGTTGTTATGGTCCCAGTAGAATATGATGTCTTTTCAATAATAAGAATACAGTGGTACTTCGACATACGAGTTTAATACGTTCCCCAACCTTGCTCGTATTTCAAACTAGTCATATCTCAAAGCAAATTTCCCCACTGAAATTAATTGAACTGCCAGTAATCCGTTCCAGCCCCCAAAATGTCACCCCAGTTACTTTTGTTACGTGTTTTTGAATAAGAAAAATGTATTTATAAATGATAAACATTGTAAAAAACGTAGATAATAAAAGAGAATGTAAAGAAACAAACTAGATTTATAGATAGATGTTACTTTTGCTTAATTTTCATCACTGCTTTTCTCTTCACTGGTCTTTGCCCTTTTCGTCACGCTTTTCTCACTTACACCTGTAGGCCGTTTAAAAAAAACGTCCAAGAAGGTTTGTTTCTTCCTCCTTTTCAGAATGTTCCAGAAATGAGTTATACGGAAAGCTAAGCCAATTGCTCGTATTTCAAAGCAAAAAATTGCTCGCTCGACGGCTCGTATCTCTAAAAATTCGTATGTTGGGGCACTTGTATGTCAAGGTACCACTGTAATATAAATTATTTGTGGTTTTTCTCTTTTTTTGTTCACTGGCTACTCCATTTGTGGGAGATGCCGTGATAGTGTAAGTGAGTATTTGAATGAGTGAACTACTTTTTTTACCCTTTAGCCTTTCAATTAGGAACGTGGCGAGAACATTTCCAATTCCTCTGTGTCATGCTTATCACAAGTTGTATATGTACTTCAACTCAATATTTTTCCACTATTGAAATCAAGTTTTTATACGATTTCATACAATTCCTGTATTTTCAAATTGGAAAGACATCATCTGTTGTAGTTCAATGGAAACAGCAAATTATGTCAAAAAATTCATAACATATCTAATATTAATAATTATGTTAGTTCCCCTATACTCAGTGGTTCTTAACCGGGGGTGCGGGAATGTATTTTTGGGGGTGTGGGAGAAGCCCCTACCTAACCAGAAAAATGATTAAATATCATTTATTAAATTTCTAGTAATAAAATATTATTATTAAAATATTAAATTATGTATGCCAGTGCGCATCACCACTTAATACCTCGAGAGCTGAAATATTACGAAAACTCAGAGACGGATACTGGATCCATTTCTATTTGACTTATATGTGATGGATGATAGTGATCTGAAAAATGATCAACTTATTGAAATGCGAGCAAGTGGACATGTTCAAATGGAATTGGAACAATCAGAATTGCAACAATTCTGGTGTTCACAGTTACAACGTTATCCAGAGTTTGCGAACGGAGCACTGCAGTTACTCATACCCTTTGTTTCTACCTACTTGTGCGAATGGGATTTTCATCGCTTTTGCATATAAAAACTAAAGCGAGAAATCGCTTAAATGCAAGTGATGACTTACGCGTATGCCTTTCAAAAAAGGAACCTCGCTTTGCCAGTATAATAATGAGCAAACAACAACAGAGTAGTCATTAATAAAAATAATATTGTTTTGTATTTATATAAAATGTACAATGTTTTTCAATAAACAATAACTTTCGCATAAAATGTATTTTTCTAGACCAAAAAACTAAAACATATTTTTCAATGGGGTGCGGAGATATATTTTCACATTCAAAGGGGTGCGACTTGCTAGAAAGGTTAAGAAACACTCCTATAGTTATATGAGTACAATAGTGTGTTTTCTTTGTCGCAGGTAGTTAAAGATGAAATTAACGATTATGATGGAGGAGGTATTGATACCACATACTTTTCAGATGATTCTGATGATGCCCAGCCCCTCAGCTGTGAGTTTTATTCTTTCTTTAAATACCCTATTATTTACACATCTATACAATATTGTCACGCCTCTTTAGAGTTATGTGTAGAAAATGGAATACCAGAACATATTTTCACTACCCATTTTTGTTCCAAGTTTTTCCTTAACAAAAGATTCTGTCTCTCATTTCTTCTGTCTGTAAAAAATTTGGAAGAAAATACAATTATTTTCTTTTTAATTTCATTCCTACATAGACAAAGAAAAGAGTAGAGAGTTAAAATCATTTCTTTGCTAAGCAGTGTAGGCACAGCTTTTGAATTTCCTAATGATTATATTCTTATTTTTGAATTTCCTGATGATTAGATTTTTATATTCTTTTAATAAGTCAATTAATATTGCCACAATTTGATAAATATATTTTTTTTAAATTTTATTTGCATTCACAGTGTGATAATTAAGCGACATGTTTATATGAAGATTGTTTGTGTGAATTTCCTAATGATTATATCTTACTTTTGAATTTCCTAATGATTAGATTTTTATATTCTTTTTATATGTCAATTAATATTGCCACAATTTGATACATATATTTTTTTTAAATTCTATTTGCATTCACTGTGTTAAGCGACATGTTTATATGAAGATTGTTTGTGCTATTGCTTTAAATTCATCGCTTTAAATTTTAATAGAGCTGTAACCGATTTCAACACCTTAGTGATATTAACGAGCAGGTTAAAAACTTAAATTTTTTTGTGGTTGTATAACAATGGAAAACTCTTCATATATATGATCAAATAAAGTAGGATTTAAATTTGAAAACCTGTATTCCTTGTAGCCATCAAGAAGCCTGGTGTTGTCTTGTATAGCTGTAAGTTTTGCGAGTTGAGCAGCACTGTTGAGGATGATATTCTGACACATCTGGTGACCTCTCACAGAGAGGAGTGTGGGCTGATGGGGAGCCGGGGACGTGGCAGACCCTCACAACAGGAGTTGGCTGACAGAAAGATGAGAATACAACGCTTATTGGATAATGTAAGTCGGAACACATTCATACATTTTTTTATTATTGTCTTTTTTTTATTTATTTATTTATTTCAATTTTACAGAATACATACAGTTGATACAAAAAATATTATGGTCTACAACATATTTAGCAATAAGCAAACCAGTGAAGATCCCTATATTATCCTTATGTGCTCTACAAAACATACATAACCAAACTCAGCAGCACCAAAAAGCAATATACATAGACAACATACATAGACAATTCACACAGATCGAGCTAGTCCCAAACTAAGATGAATCTTGTATTATGGGTATGTTATTATGGGTAAATATCAAAACAATCAATCAAACAAATCACATCAATAAAACAATACAACAATATAATACACCTTATAGTATAACACAATAATGGCAACTTCAACCATGAAAGATAAAATCAACAAATAACTATTACAATAGAATAGAGTAAATTATGTTAACAAAATTAACAGAATAATGCTCACAAAGCAATAATCGCAGGATAAAATAATAAGCAATAAAAACAATACAATGAGTCATGAAAAAAAAATTAATAACATATAAAATCTCTCAAAATTTAGAATTCAAAATTTAACATTATTTAAAATCTTATAGTTTGATGTAGGTTAGGTAGAGAAGCCTTCGCCAGAGTGATTGCCAACATCGGGGGGACCTGATATGGCACGAGAAGAAGAAGAAGAATGTAGGTTAGGTGGTTTCTTTAAAAACTTTGTTGCACTAACTCAGCCTATTTAGGGTCTTCCGTATTGTGTATGACAGGCGTTCCCAGCTCGGATGCTTTCACATGGATCCATCTACATCAGGTTTCAAAGTTCAGTTGTCAGAGTTCTTTGTTACTTTGAGGATTAGGTTCTGATTAATCTGATTGAAATAGTAATACAATTAACCTTTGAACTAACTTTTTTACTCAATTTCCATTGTTTTGTCTCGCTTTTGATGCCTGACTGCTTTGTGTTCTTTCATGTACCTATTCTTTTTATATGTTGTTCTTTTTATCCTGTATAATTAAGATGAACCCAAGTGTTCCGTAAGGGGCCTATGGGGAATGATTTACAATAAAAACAATCAATTGATTGATCAATCAGTTGATGGGTATTTTAAGTCTTTAATTTAATTACTTTCTGCTTTTGTCAGGTGATTTATGATCAAGCATCATTGTCCTTGCGTATATTTGATTGTAAAGTTGAGTGATGTTGTTTACTATAAATACAACATTTTTTATTTGTTTTATTGTTTCAGTATGTAAACAGGAGTGATTATGAGAGTAAAGTGGTGCTGAAGCTAGAAATGGATAGTAATAGAGACACACAAGATGATAGCAACAACATCACTACTAGTAATTATTTAGAGGTAACATACATACATACATCTAATATATAAAATTCTCGTGTCACGGTGTTTGTTTTCATACTCCTCTGAAACGGCTGGACCGATTTTGATGAAATTTTGTGTGCTTATCGGGTAGGTCTGAGAATCGGCCAACATTTATTTTTCATACCCTTAAAAGTTAAGGGTGGTCCACCCCGAATTTTTTTATTTTATTTTTTGGACAAAATAATTTATTTTTATTTTTTATGGCGAGGCATTAAAAAATACATACAGCCCTAAATTTTCAAAACGCGTGCGGAAAACCAATATGCATTCCATGAATGTCAAACCACATATTCTGGCGATGGGCCGAGTCTTGTACTGTATGTAAAGGCATGAACCAAGACGGACTCCCTAATTCAAGCAATGTTAAGTTATCCCCCCATACAATGGATGTGTCATTTTTGCTAATTTTCAAGGGACTCCCTAGATTTTGTAGTTTATTATATTCTAAATCACTCGCAAAAGAGTGGATGACTTTGAGAAGGACAGAATGATGAGATACGTATGTGTCCTTCTAAAAATTATTTGCCGCTGAAATTTGAAATTGGTTTTACGCGAGCTCTCCGACGTTGAGATGTTATCGTTTTGCAAGATTATGTAAGTTTACATCACCTTTATTTTTCAAAAAGCCCATTGCTCTCAACATTTAACATTTACTTCGTAATTATTTAATAAATATTTGGTGTACGATATTTAGTATTTAAATAGAATAATATGTATTTAATATTTTTATTAGCAATTCAACGTTATATATAATGAGTTACAATCCATTGGATTGGTCTGCAACGAGTTTGGAATTTCTTCTCCATTCCTCCCTATTTTCAGCCAGTCTCTTCAGCTCTACTTATGAGCCGCAGTTCATGTCCCTCTTCAGTTGGTCCATATACGCATCTCTTGGTCGGCCTCTGCCATTTGTGCCTTTGGTCCTACTCTCTGCGATGGCGATGAGCAGTCCTGGGTGCCTGATGTTGTGGCCAATCCAGTTAGCTCGTTGTTGGCTGATTCTCTCAAGTAGTTGCCTTTTTTCGCCTACCCTGGTTACCCTTCTATGTTTTCGACGTGTTCCGACCAATGGATCTTCAGCATGCGTCTGTAGCACCACATCTCAAAGGCCGCCAGTCGTCCTCTTTCACTCTTGCTGATGGTCCACGTCTCTCAACCATATAGCAGAATGCTCCATACAAAGGCTTTATTTAGTAAAGTTCTTCCTAACGCTTAAATCAATATTTGGGGATTCCAAAATTTTAGATTTTTTGTGAAAGGCAATTTTGCCTGGTTTATCCTGCTCACGATTTCCGAGTTGGAGCGTCCATCCTATTAAATTTTTTTAAACATTCATTATGAAAATTTCAAAACACCGCTAGATATAGTTCTGCAATCGGGGTTACGACGACGAGGAAAATGTATGTATCTTCAGCTAATCATATTAACTGTTTTAAAATTGTATTGCTAAATATTTCTTACAATTTTAAATAAGGTTTCATCAATAAATAAATAATAAAATACATTAGAATGTAATATTAGATAATTCCATTTTATTTGTGTATTTTTAGTCGACAGATGAGAGCAGCAAGGAGTCAACAGATGATCAAGATACTGATTCAGATTGTTCATCAGAGACTTCTGAATCGGTGTGTAACTATTGTACATCTATATTACCTTATTATTATCTTTATTTGTGATTCAGAGATAAAAAAATATGCCTGTTTTCAAAATTATATTGTTAAATCTATTTTATATCTTTGCTTTTAGATCAGTGATGATAATGAGAATACAGCTTGCGAAGATAATTATACTCTGTGTGTTATTCCCGACATCCCTGACATGGTACAGACCTATTTTAGATATTATGTTTAAATTACTCAATATTTTTATTTGACAACTAAATTTTATGCGGAGATATTACCCCCTATTCTATTTCATTTTTAGTGTGCACTTATTAAAGTAGGAACATTCCAATTTTAGATAGTGCACATTAGTGATGTAACGAATATTCGTATTCGCATATTTCAAAGTATTCGCAAAAAAATATACGAATGTTTTGCGAATATTATTTTGGTAATAAAGTATCGGTATCGGATACTTACCCGGTAAATTGTAGAAAAAGGTACTGCAAGAAAACATTCTTTAAGAAAACCGAGGAGTTTTGAAATATTTTAAATTCCTATACCATTTTGAAAATTCGGCGAGTCAATATTCGCTATTTGCATTCGCGAATGTTGGCAACAAATATTCGCGAATATCCAAAATCAGACATTCGTTACATCACTGCATCGCTACATAGTACATATATAACAGTATTACAAGTGAAAATATATGTACTCAATTTAGCTATTTTATAATAAATATTTTTTATGTGATTTAACAATAATCCTCGAATAAAGTTTCTATTCGTAATGCTGTTTCATTGTATTTATAATATTTTATTTATTTACTTTTAGACAAAGGGTGACCACACGTCGTCAGTGGGTGTTGATGTACCAGATACAATCTCAGAAACACCTAATGAGGTAAGTTCTTATTATAAATATACTATGTGCTTACTGTGAGAGAGTGGTGTATTTTATTCACATAAACGCAGTAATGTGTGGAGCACCCGGTAAAGAATTGGTCTCTCCCTGTCTTCCGTGAGTTTATAAGTGTCCTGTAAAAGACGAGCGTTCGAAAAAATAAGGACAATTTGCATCTTAAATTTTGGCAATGAGAGGACGGCTTACATGTTTGTTGCATGTGGCTGGTCTACTTGTGAGATATGCTTTGATGGGATATGATGTATCTTATGTCATTGATGTTATCACCTTTGGATTTATCATAGCAGAAAACCATGGACAAGACATGTTGATTTTTTACGCATCTTACCCTTCCCTCCCTCCCTCTACTCCTCCTGTTTTTAATATAGATGATGATTCAGACCACATTGTTTACTTTTCATGCCTTGAAAACTATGGATTCTAAACTACATTGGTAGTTTACAGTATTTTTTACATTTTCATTGCTAAGACTAGTATTTTCAATGGATGTCAGTGGATTGTCACCCACCCTACATTATTCCACTTGTGGTTGAAAAATATGTTGCAAAATTTGGAGCTTGTCCAGCAATGATAAAAAAATATACCCTCATATCCCCATTTTTATCTAGTAGATGTTTATTCTAAATATAAATCTATAGTAAAAATTGTTTTGATATTGTGTTTCTGTGACCCCCTTAAAAACCTCTCATGAGTTCGCGATCCCCCATTTGTGAATCAGCAGTCTGCTCTGAATTTTGTTTGTACACATATACCTATACAACATATCGCCGCTGCATATTCAAAAAGAGGTATGTACGAACATTTTTATTTAGGCATACTCTTTAAAAGTTGTTCATTAGGGCATTGAAATTGTTGTTTGGACTTTTTATTGGCATGTGATATTATTCTTTAAGTATTGATTTTTAATATTTGATACTAAGAATCACTTTATAAAATGGTTATGTTGTCATTATAAGCAGTTTATTCTAGAAATGTCAAAACATTTATAACTTCACATACCCCTTTTTGATTATGCAACAACGATATCTATGAATTACGTACCTATATATGTATAAAATAACATGTTACATTGAATTAAGGAATAAATATTTGAATTTCAGGAAAATGACAGCGATGATAGCAGTGATGATACACAAGTATTATGTAAAGTAGGTATTAGATATATTTTATATACAAGACATAAAATGCATTGAACATACTCCAAATTTAACATGACACATTAATTATTTTAAACTTTTAAAGGGGATACCATCCAACAAAAAGAAAAGTGGAGAAACAAGAAGCAGAAAGAAAAATACTAACTTCTGTCATTATTGCAAATCTTATGTCCTTAACTTCGCAAGACATCTGCAAAGGAAACATTCTGATGAAACCGATGTCCAAAAAATAATGAAGCTCCCCTCCAAGGCAAAAGAGAGACTTGAGTTAATTAAAAAAATACGGAATAAAGGAAATTTTTTAATGAATAGTACAGTAAGCAAACCGGTTCGAGCTACTAAATTAGGAGGAAAAATAATTCCATGTGATGGGTGTCTCGGATTTTTTTCAGAAAAGCTCCTTTGGAAGCATAGAAATAAATGCCTGAAGAATAAAGACAAATCACACAGATCCAACGCTCAAAGCTTATTAGTATCGACACATAATGTAGATCAGCAACTAAGAGACATAGTTTTCCCTAAAATGAGAGCGGACGACATATCAATGTGCGTGAAAAAAGATTTTTTAATATGCGCTTTCGGTGCTCACTATATGAAAATTCATAGAAAGAAACATTTCATTAATGTGACATCAAGAAAAATGAGGGAATTGGCGAGATTATTGTTACAAATTAGAGAAATAGTGCCAGAGATAACATCATTATTTGATGTTTTACGGCCTCTATATTTTGATACAATAGTGCAGGCAACAAAAATGGTTGGAAAATATGATGAAAAAACGGAAACATTTGAATCACCCACAATTGCTCTTAATATGGGCACTGCGCTCAAACAGTGCGCTGAATTGGCAATTACAATCTTATTAAAAAAAGAGCAAGACGCAAACACGATTGTAAGCGCAGAAACAGAGGGTGATTTAAAAACATTCATAAAAATGATCGAAAACCAATGGGAATTCAAGAGTCTAGAAAAAAATATTGAAAATGTAGGCACTTGTAATACAATTAAACAATCGGAAGAATCGGTTTCTAGAATTCAGAAAAGAAGAATTTTGATTCGGTGGACTGATGAACAAAAGAAAATTGTAAAGGATTTCTTTGATACCAATATAAGAAATAAAATACCTCCTAAAAAGATTGAATGTGAAGATTTAAAAAGGAAATTTCCTGTTATTCTTCAAAATAAGGACTGGCTAAAGATAAAAGTTTTTGTCCAAAATGAGTACAGTCAAAGCCCCATACTTGGGACAGTTTTAACATTTGATCGTTATTTAAAAAAAATAAAATAATAATTATTTTTATTCTTAGGATTTAAAAACAATAGTCTGCCTTCGTATTTTGTTAATTTTAAGTTTTTCATGAGTTATTTTCGTGAAAAAGCACAGTGTCCTAACTTGGGACACAACCATTTGTATGCGATTTTCATGTAATGATTCATCACCAAACTTGGAAATACTTTCTTAACTTGGTACGTATTGTCTAAAATGTTTATTCCATCAAATGAAATATTTTTATTACAAAAAACAGCGCAAAATTTCGACAAATGTATTTATGAATGTTGGGAGACGAGTCTATGGTGAGACAAAAAAAATTATTGTGGGAGAACACAGGTATATTAATGTTAAATAACTTTATTAATTGACTAAGTATCTCTTTTAATGTGAACAGACTTTTGAATATAAATATAAGGATAATGGAACATGAAAAAGTCTTGTTAAGCATGACATAAAAATAAAATCAAAATGGTCATAACCACTGCATTTATGTCAAAACCAAAATTTAATAAACGATGCATATATGTTACACCTTTTTCATATGCATGTTTTGAAATGTTAAAAATCACACTCCTGTTTTTTAGATTCTCCTCCGAAAAATCACATTAAGCTCGTTTCTTGGATAGCGGCATTGTTTTCTAAAATAAATCCGTAATAAAGCTTAACATCAATAAAATATAAAAAGATTTTATCAAATAATTTTGAGCACCCATTAGAAAATATGAACAGTTTCCTAACATAAGACATTGTCCCAAGTTAAGAAACAAAGGCGAGTTTTGAAATAAATATTATTAAAAATTTGGAACTAGAAACACTGGTCAAATGATATTTAAAATACCATCTGTACATTTGAGGTAATGATCATGCATTGGCAGCTGAAACAAAATGAGTACGCACTCTGAGATATAGATAAAGTAAAGTTGATGCTTTTTTTTCGAATATTTCATACCTAAAATTAATGCTTAAAAAATGTACTTACATGGGTATGAAACAAATTAAATGTCTAAAAACGTTAAATACGATATAACCACAACCACGTGAAGGCAACTATTTCATTAAAGCAGTAACGAAATGTTCACAAAGATGATTTAATTTTTTTATCATTTTTGTCCCAAGTTAGGGTACTGTCCCAAGTTAGGGCACTTGACTGTATTAAAAAAAGTAACGTTTTCTTTTAATAAACAGATGTATCTGTGTTTTTGTTTCCCAAATATAAATCCTAATACAACTTTTTATGTTTTTGAATTAGATTTTACGTATTCAACCACAATACCGTGTAAATATTATTTTATTGTCTAGATTGTATACATTTAAGGTTATAAATTATTGTTTTTAATTAAAATATTTACAAACGCCTTTATGACGCCTTTTAATTTACGATTGTTAATAAGAACAATTTTAGATTACAATTTATAATTAGATTCAGATTGTTTGATTATATTATATATTGTTTTCTTTTTTATAATTAGTTAAATTATGATTTCATGTTATTTAAATTAAGCGCCTTTATGAATCTTTGTAAATTACGATACTTATTGAGTTACTGTGTAAATTGTCCATATGTATGTTGTGTTATGTCATGTTACAAATTGTTATTTAATTTCTGTCATTTGATTTTTACCAGCGCCTTTGAAACTATTGTTCTATAATTGAGTACAATAGTTATTAAGATAGCAATTTTAGATCACAATATTTAATAAGATTCAGATTGTTCGATTATGTTATGTTGTTTTTTAATGTTAAATAAATTTGTTATTCCATAAATTGTTATTTAATTTCAATTATTTCATATTTTGATATTAAAGTTATAGACCATTTGGAATTATTCAACTTGAGGTAATTTAGATTTTCTAAATAGCCTTTATCAAGTGAAGTTTACTTATTGCTTATTATAATAGTCACAGTAAAAAAGAGCAATAGTTATGTACAAAATGTGCATACATACATGCATACACATGCGCACACATACATGGGGTAGCCAGTGATGTAATAATCATATAGTCATCATGAAAAAACTAGTTTTCAAATGGCTGCTTTTATAAGCATTTTCAGTTAATGTTTGTGCCTGTTTCAAGGCTCTTATGTGAAATTTTGCAACATTTTTACTTATTAAAATATTGCTTTTTTGATCCCTCATTTGTATGAGAAAATGACACTAAATTAGTTGGATGGAAGGCGTCAGTTGACATTACACTTTCCACACATATTCTCATATGACAAACCAAAGGAACAAAAGCGATGATCAAATGCATTACAATATAACAAGACTGTGCAGTTTTCAACCAAATTCAAGCAAAAATACGCCCTTTGTCCTTGTGTTATAGTTGATTTTTCTATAAAAATAAACCCTTGTAACAATGACCAGGGGGAGTGTGTCTCTTTCTTACAAATTACTAGTACAAAAAAATAATAACTGTAAAAATTTACACTTAATCATAGTTGACCAAAAAGAAACCTGTTTTTCTGTCCACAAAGTTTCTGACAATCTGAGTGACTTTCTTTTACAATACACCACTATAGTGAAAACAAAATCAGAATATTGTAGAAGAAGGTGATTAGATTGGCTAAGAATAACTCTGAATAAAGAGAACTTGTTTCCGATAGAAGAAACGTGTCAGGAAAGTTAGTCTCTTATAATGTTATTTTATATTTCAGGTTAATAATAGTGAATCTATAAAGAAAATTAAAAAGATTGGCAAAGTTAAAAGAAATACAAACTACATCTGTGACATGTGCGGGAAGAGTTTCTGTAAAGAGGGACACCTGGCAAGGCACAAAGGAAAATGCCGCATGCAGAGTGGTAGAGAAGAGCAGAAGGGAGTTGAGAAAGTGAGGAAGGCTGATAAGAAGAAGGAGAAGACATTTCTATGCACCGCATGTAGTAAAGCATTTTATAGGTGAGGTATTTATATTTTATAGGTGAGGTATTTATATTTTACAGGTGAGGTATTTATATTTTATAGGTGAGGTATTTATATATTATAGGTGAGGTATTTATGTTTTATAGGTGAGGTATTTATATTTTATAGGTGAGGTATTTATATTTTTCACATTTGACAAAACTAGTTAGACATCTCCATTAGCAGCGTCCACACAGCTGGATGAAAACGTCAATCTTCAACCATTCGGAGCATTCTCCAAAGAAATATTCAATTAAATGCCTTCGTTACCCGTCTCAAGAAGGGCAATGAAGGCATTCATTCGAATATTTCTTCGGAGAATGCTGCGAATTGTCACCGAATGATTGAAGATTGACATTTTCATCCAGCTGTGTGGACGCTGATATTGGAGAACTATGTTTCCACAATGTAACATTGCGCAAAATTTAATTAAAAAAATTGAGAAAGACGTCCCAACACTTACGAATTGACTTAAGCCTGGCTTAAGTTTTCAATAATTTCAGTGTCTATGAACTGCATTTACCAATGCCACTATTTTCTATGCAATGACAATGACTATGCAATCTGTACCCACAGCAGCATCATTAGGCCTAATTCGAGGCGAGCTGCTACAAAGTGGATAATTGGGATAATAAATTTTAACTAAAAAATTAATGATTTATTTTCCAGGGAAGAACAATTGACTAGACATCAGAGAACACATTTACCCAGGGAGAAAAAATATCACTGTCCCGAATGTCCCAAGAAATACGACCGTCCTGATAAACTCAAGTAAGACTTAAACATTTACTACACTGCTTCATTTTTGTCTATGTGTTTCGTTTTTCTTTTCTAACTGTAATAAGGAACAAAATTCTTTATGATTTGCAAACTCTGGAGAGTGTGGAAGTGTTCAAGGGAAAGTTAATGACCCTATTGTTAAGAAGGTGTCAAGATTCTTGAATGGACTCTTGCGGTGGTTTTTCCACAAAACGGCTCATGTTCAAAAAAATTGTCTAGTTATTATAATTATCAATCATTCTCTATAAACACACAGATTGTCCTCTTCGCGTCGTAGTAAATATGACATTCTAGAAAGGTTCTCATTGTTGAATTGAAGATATTTGTACCTACTGTTTTTGGGTTGCTTAAAACTCACAAAACTAGTAGTTGACCGATTCTTTGTGTCTCATTTATATTGACGCAGAGAGGACCACTTGCATATTTATTACATACATTTAGTCCAGTGACTAACCGACTTTTGGGAGATGTCGTGATGGTATGAACAAATGTATCTATGTTTCAGATTCCATTCGAGGGTGCATGTAGTTAATAAGTCGGAGCTGGAATCCAACTTCCTGTGTGTGTATTGTGGACACGGCTTCTCCAACTCCTCCAACCTGATAGTCCATCTACGCAGACATACTGGGGAGAAGCCGTACAAGTGTGATCTCTGTCAGAAGGGTGAGGCTCATTGCTGGATATCTCCATAGATATAGACAGTGTATTTATTAAACTTATGTACATACATATCATCACACCGCTTCCATCGCGGGGTAGGCAGAAAGGATCGAGCACCACTTTCTTCGATCCTTGCCTACATCTTCCATCACTGTCATACAATTCCTCATGCATGCTTTCCTGTTCGATGTGCTCAACACGTGACCGTCCTGTAGGGTTTGATTTAAATGATCTTGCCATTTGATCCTCGGACGTCCACGTCTCCGAGCACCATTCCTCTCAGCCAAATATATCTTCTTGGTCATTCTGTCCTCATTCATTCTTTCCACATGCCCAAACCATCGTAACTTATTTACATTCATTCTTGTAATTACACCAACTTTCATTCCACATGCCTTTCGAATATCCCTGTTACGCACACAATCTCTTAGACTTTTACCACACATTCTTCTTAACGATCGCATTTCTACTGCATTTATGCCACTTTCATCCTTCTTTTATAGTTGTAGTAGTAATTTGCAATATTTACATTAGCACTGCTATGTATAAAAATTTATCATAATTCTTTCCAGGCTTCCCTCGTTCCACTGATTTGCAGAATCATAGAATTATTCACACGGGGGAAAGACCGTGTGTTTGCAAGATTTGTGGAAAAGGTAAAAAATATATTTGTCTTAATTGTCCGTGTTTTTATTATATTTTACATTACACAATCACAGAATACAATATGACAAAATGTTATTGTTAAATAAAACAAATTTCTACCGGTTATTTGAAATGCAAACAAATGGAATTATTCCTCAAAGCACTAGCGCTGCTCAGTTTTAAGAGAATGAATTGCATATACGCTTCTAAATCGAAATGTATGCCCTCTGGTGGTACACTCCACGAACTAACTTGACAGTTTCAATTTCATACATATTTGTATGGGAATATTTAAATTTTCTGATAAATTGTGTTATTTAATGTCAACAAAGCTTATAATGGTAATGATTGTATAGTAGGTACTTGGAATAACTCTGTGAAAGTTCATTTTAATAGAATTAAAATAGATTTGAAATAAAACACTGTATTACTTTCACTATGAATAATATTTGACTCAGAGGCCTTTTGGGTAGACACCCATCATCAGTGAGTTTTTATTAGATCATGTACCAGTGAACTAACTGTGTGTAATGAACATTTACAGAATGTATTCTATTCTATACGGTTTATACAGCATGTTTGCCTTTTTTTATTCCAGCATTCTCCCACCAGCACAAGTTAGTGAGGCACGAGAGAATTCATACGGGACATAAACCTTTCAAATGCACCCTCTGCGAGAGAGCCTTCACACAGAGCAACGATCTGACACTTCACATCCGCAGACATACGGGAGATAGACCCTACGTGTGTACGGTGTGTGGGGATAGGTTCTATTTGGTGAGTAAAATATTGTTTCTTTTTTTTTTACATCAACGGCCCACTGGCCTTTTTAATAGTAGGGTTGGCACAATATAACAACAATAAATATTTCAAAATTATACAAATAAGTATAGATAAAAATATTATGAAAAAATTTACAATGTTAACAATATAATAAAAAAAACCTTATGAAATAAAAACAAAAAAAATGGTGAGAGCAAGTATATACACAGTAATATAACAAATCAAAATTAATAATAAAAAAATCATTTATCAATTTCACCATGTTAGCAATCACACTAAACCAAAAATTCATTTATTTCATTTTATTTCTGCGGAGTCTCTGGGGGAACACAGGTATCTCACTTTTTCTGTAAGTTTTTGAGTGTCCTGTAAAAAGGAGGCGTTAGTTAAACATCGTGAGTTTTCCATCCTTTCATCCCATCATGCCATCTACCACAAGAGGGGTAGTAGCCAATGGACCAACTGCTTATAACAAATGAGCAAGTCCATGCCAATAAAAATTGAACTATATAAAGATTAATGCATAATGTTTCTAATCACTGATGAGATTTTTAATTGTTCTTAAAACGTGATGTTTTGCAATCACTTTAAGAGTCTTCAGCAATAAGGTTTGCCACCCATTCTGAATGTCTTATATTTTACTGGCACAGAGAGAATAACTTGTATGTTTATATGAAGTTGGTCTTCTGACTACTCCTGTTGTAGGAGATGCCATGATAATATACAGAGAGATATAATATTAGTATACATACATTTAGATTGTTCCTAATTCATTTATACCATTCCGCCATTTCCCGCAAGAAGGGTAGCCAACGGGACTAACTACAATGTAATTATGAATGAAAATTATCCTCTCGGTGCTAATCATACTGTGCATATTCCTTTGTTCACTATCATAAATCTTCACACAAAATGAATAAAAAATCGATTCAAGTTCAAAAATTACCTTCGAGAATGGAGAACTTTCACAAAAAGATTTTTTCAGCCCAAAAAATAGTAGAGAAAATTAGAAAAATTATGGTGCTTTTTATATTTTTAAATGTGCATTTTTAAGGTTTTTACCACCATTTGAAAAAGCAATTTTCGCACTTCGCCGCAAAAAGGTTCACTCGTGGCGGATCAGTGTTTGACGTTATCAGGCGCTACACACAGTAGTAAGAGTGAAATGTGTGGCAATACAAAATAGCGCCTAGCGACATCACACAGGACTTATTCAATAACAGAAATTATGGATTTTTAAAATGAGAATAATGAATGAAAATTTTTTTTTTATGGTTTCTTATTAGGATATTTGTGATCAGCGTATATTTATTAATATAAATTGATAACATTTATTCATATTCCTCACACATGCCTGTTCCCCATTGTAAAAACATTGTACTTTTGTATTAGTTTTTCAATAAATATTAATTTATTGTTATTTGTTCCAGAATACAGTACTGCAAGCTCACAAGAGGACCCACGGCCACTATGACGCTAAGGAACAAGAAGCCCAGGCTCGGCAGGATGGTCCTCTCACCTAGCATCACTCCAACAGTGGATCCTTGCCATTCCTTATCAATAACAACAATAATAATAATAGTAACAATAACAATCATCAAAGAGACACTGCTCTACTCTGCCAAGATATTCAAATATCTGCAACAGGGACGTGAAGTCGTCAATAATAATAAATAATAATAAATATTTTTCTTTATTCAATCAATATCAATGCACAAACGCTGAAACAACATATCACCAATTAGCTTCAATTAAGTTGCAGCAGCCTCACTAGGTTGCCCTGTATCGAGGCGTTGATATTGTTTTATTTTATTTTAAAAATATACATGCCAGTTAGTCTTTTCATCATTAAAAAAGTAACAGAAATAACAATGACATATAACAACGGGTAAAGTAATTCATTGCATCAACAGATCAAACAGCGACCGGAAAATAATATATTTAAGATATAATTTGGATATTCAATAATTAAGAAATCCTTATTTTATCGCATTCACAATGCAGATGGATGGTCTTGAGATTGTAACTGGGTGTTCACAGTAGCTTAAATTGTCACAACTCTTTTGATTAATAAGGAAAATGTAAGTCAGTGGTTATGAATAATGGATAAATTAATATTTGTTGTGGTTGAATCAAATAAAAACACAACTTGATTACTTAGATATTGTGAGATGTTTTATTGTGTACAAACAAGCAAACAGTACAGAGTAGACATGACACACAAGAGTGAAGAAGCATTGACAAAAAGTATAATGAACATAGATGTAGTAACATTGGAGAGATGTGATGTGATTTCCTTTAATTAACAACAATATTAAATAGTGTTGTGGGCTGATTTAAAGAAAACATTTCTAGCATTTGCCTTTGGGCAGAGACTCTCAGACTCAAATTGAAGGGGATCTGAAGGAGGCTGCAATACCAGATCTCCAATCATTGAAGGACGATTTCTATTGATATTGAAAATACAGGCCCTTCGCTGAATCTTCGAGTCCAGTGGGATCACGCCAGCCACCACAGGCAGTGTGTCCGTCGCACATGTTTTATATGCCTTTGTCATACTTAGTAATATGCGTCGAACATATTGAAACTCTCAACGATGAGCCCAGCAGCCTGCGGTGTAATAGTCCATATACCCAAGTAAATGGCATTGTAATATACCTTCACGCCTTCATATTTAAGTCCCCACCTACCTTTTGACAATGGGAATATTGCAAAGAAACCCTTTTTTGCATTAGAAATAGATTTCTTAATGTGTGGGATAGAATCTAGGCCAGTATTCAGAACAACCCCCAGATTTACCACTTCTCTATATAATGTTGGAATTCTCGTTGAACTTGAATCTCAATAATGAATTGTTCCCGATTCAATAGCGGACATTAAAAAAAGACATGATCTACTGTATCCTCCTCAGCCCCACATTCACACACGGGCGAGTTTATGATTCAGTATTGTGATACCTCAGTGAGTAGAAAAAATCTTCCTTATTCTTGTCACCTTGTACATCAAAAATTTTGAATATTTGAAGTTTCATTTGAAGTTATGTTCTTTTCTTTTTGATCGTTATATTGCATGATCTTTAACTGTTTATTTTGCATTCTTCTTCTTCTTCTTCTTATGGCCTTAAACCCGTACTTCCAGCTCACTCAACCATCGTACGGCTGCCTCCGAGGCGTCGTGTATTTCTCTCAGTCCCCCGTCAAAGGAATATAGGGGGCACTGCTCCACGATGTGGTCCATGCTCTGGGTTTCCCCGCATGGGCAGGTGGGTGAATCAGCCATCCCCCACTGATGCAGATTTGCTGCCGAGCATCCGACTCCAGTCCTAAATCTATTGAGCCTGCACCAAGACCTTCTGGGTAGAGAGAACCCGGGCTGTTGTTGAGTTGGGTCAGTCACCAGGTAGCCTCTGGAGGTATCTGCTGTTGCCCAGAGATCTCGCCATCGCTCTTGTGTATTGCGATTTCTCGGGTTATCGTTCATTAGCCAGAAGGGATGTCGTGACTTGAGTCGTTGGGGGGGCGGATCGTCAATATCGGTATGTATGGGCAGGTTCCCGTTGTCGTTAATTTTATTCAACTCCCTGTAGCATGCCTCTTCGCGTCGTAGGTGGGGGGGCGCTATGTTGCTCAGAACTGGCAACCATGGTATGGGTGTAGGTTTCAGGGTGCCGCTGATAATTCTCATAGCCTCGTGCAGTTGCACATCGACTAGATGTGTGTGAGCGCTGGCATGCCACACTGGGCAGCAATATTCTTGAGTTCGTCGGTAGCCTGGAGGTAGAGTCTCGGCCTCTTGAACAAGGGGTCGGCGGTTCGATCCCAGGTGCCGGCAAACTCCCCTTTCACGACACAAGCTTTTAGCTTACTGTGGAAGGTGTATAAGGTTGTATTTGGGTTTATAACAAAACCCAGATATATCTTTTTTAAAAAAAATAAAAAATAAAAAAAAAAGAAATTCTGCTGTTGAGTAAATCAGTGCGATACCCGCTGTTCGCAGTGTCGCTGCGTTGCATCCCCATGTAGTGCCGGTGAGTTTGTGCAGAATATTCACCCGGCTTTTAAGTTTTTTCTGCACGTTTGTCAGATGAGGTTTGAAAGTTAGGGAACGGTCTAGGGTGACACCCAGGTATTTCGGGTGTTCTACGTTGTCTACCCTTCTTCCGCCAAAAAAGACATCAACTTCGCTATTTGCTTGCGAGTTACTTAAATGAAAAGATGTTACGGTCGTTTTCGCCGGGTTCGGTTTCAATCTCCAGCCGTTAAGGTATTCTTCTATTGTACTAAGATCCTTGTTTATTGTGTTGGCTGCTTTTTCTAGTATTTGGTCTTGATGTACTAGGGCTATGTCATCGGCGTATACGAATTTTCTAGCTTCAGTAGGTGGGAGGTCGAAGGTATATATGTTAAATAGCAGCGGCGCTAGAACTGAGCCTTGTGGTAGGCCGTTTTTTGGGTGGTATGTTTTGCTGACGTCGCTATCTACATGTACCCGGAATGTACGGTTCCTTAGCATGTCTTCTATCAGTCTGATGGTGTATGGGCATTCGACCAGTTGTTGGAGTTTGAAGAGTAGTCCTTTGTGCCACACAGTGTCGTAGGCGGCAGTCAGGTCAAGGAGGGTTACTACGGTCTTTTTTCCTCTTTGGAAGCCGGCTTCGATGTGGGTTGTTAGTGCAAGTACCTGATCGCTACAACTTCTGCCTGGTCGAAAACCTGCCTGCTCCTTCGGTATTTTACTATCCACGATTGGTGTTAGTCTGAATAGCAAAACTCGTTCCAGTAGTTTATATACGGTGCTAATGAGGGATATTGGTCGGTAGCTTTTTGCGTCTTCTGGGGGCTTATTTGGTTTTAGGATGGCTATGACCTTGGCTTCTTTCCATTGTTTGGGGATTTTCCCTTGTAGGAGACAGGTTGTGAAGAGTTGTGCAAGCCATTTTCGTGCATTGGGCCCTGTGTACTTTAAGAATTCGGGCAATATACCATCTTTTCCCGATGATTTGCCAAGTTTGGTGTTTTGGATGGCTCTGTCGACTTCCTTCTCAGTTATTTCGTTACATTTTTTCGGGTTGGCCTTCAGTTTTTGGCGCAATCTTCTTCTATATAAGTTGACTTCTTTAGTGGGCTCGGTTTGGTTCTGGGATTTGCTATTGTTAATTAGAAAGGTACCGATATTGTCGGCACTTACTTTGGCAGGTGTCTTCAACTGTTGGGACGCATTTCCTAGTTTCCGTAGTAGGTTCCACGCCTTTCGGCTCGAGTGTTGGAAATTTGTCGACTCCATCAATTCAGCCCAGCGTTGTTGTCTTCCCTTATTGAGAGAGTTCATCAGTTGAGTTCCCACATTGGCGTCAAACGTTTTGTTATATCTTTTTAGTAGGTCCTCACTCTCTGTTGTCCATCCGGGGATGAAGAACTTTCGGTTTCCGCGAGGTATATATTTCTTGGCTGCTTTAATTAGGAGTTGTTGGAATCGGTGGTAGCATTCTGGTATTGGGGAGATATTTCGGACTACTTTTTCGACGTATTCAGTGTATTCTTGCCAGCTCGCTTTTCTCAGATTCCAGCGCGGGATATTCGAAGTAGAACGAGATGTTAGATCGGTTCCTACTCTCAGTATGACGGGGCGGTTTTGGCTTTTCGGGAAACCTGCCAGTGTTTCACGATTTAGGTCTATAGGCTGGCCCTCTTTGTTTTTTGTTACAAAACATAGATCAGTGGTGTACTCCCGGTTCCACCTGGCAGATTTAAATGGTTTCTTTTCTTTAGCATCATAGGTGAGGAATAGGTCCTGGAAGGAGAGCCAGTTGTAGAGTTTTTCACCTGTCTCTTGATTTTTTGTGTATCCCCATGCCGTGTGGTGACTGTTAAAGTCCCCGGCATATATAGTGGGGTGCTTGTGTGTTGGTAAAGCGGGGGAGTCCCACGTTTCTGAAGGTGGCTTGTAAACATTAAAAATAGTTAAATCTCTAACCTTGATTGCAGTGTAGAATTTACCGTTTTCCAGGAATGTGGTGTCGGGTTCCAGATTTGGCTTGACGTAGGCCGCTACTCCATGTTTTGGGTGTCCGATTGCACTTATAGTGACGAGTCCTTGTATTTCTAATTTTGGGAAATTTTCCTCATTTACATGAGTTTCTTGTATTAGGAGGATGTCGATGTCATAATCATTGGTGAGTCTGGATAGATATTCACTCTTCGCGGATGAGAGGCCCTCCACATTGATGTGCATGATGGAGAGCATGGGTTTGCACAGACCGGGAGACATGATGTATTGTCTTCGGTCGCCTTTACTCAGTAGCGTTTGGGTTGAGCACCTCTGTCAGAGAAGCTACTGGCGCTATGTCCCGTTACGGTTTTATTGTCGCCGCTTTGCAGGTATAAAGTAAACAAAAGGTTGTTTACTTTAATTCTTTTGTTGTTAGAAAAAGAAAGGACGACGTTGGTTATCTTGACGAATAAACACAAAACACGTCCGTATGCGTTCGCGGTCGACTCGAGACCATTATAGATATTTTGCATTAATTTGAAGGTTTTGATGCAATCCAATTCAAGTAACTTTACTTTTATTAGGTGGCACATTACTTTCTCGTACAATGAAATTTCTAATTCTGAGTTATTTACAGTTTTCTCAGTAGATTTTTGACTTTTCTCTTTAAACCAGCAATTTTATTTCGGATGTTAACGTTTTCCTATTTTCTTGTTGACACAGATTTTGCATGGTTTTTTTTTTAAAGTTTTTTTTTAATTGAGTATCAGAATGTAAAGCACTATTTATCATATTTATTCTTCCCAACAAGATGTTCAAATTTTCCAATTTCATTGTAAAGATCTTCCGTCCCTTGTAAATTTTCACTTTCATTATTAATTTATGCAAAATAAAAGAAACATTGTATTTTCCACTCAAATAACTTTATTAAAAAGTTGTGATACAGGGCTTATAAAAATTGAGAAGAAGGAGGTCAAAGTATTCCATCCTGTGGCACACCAGATTTCAGTTCCGCCCACTCAGAGACAGCACCATTGTTAAGTTTAACACACTGAGAGCGTCCCTTAAGGTAAGACTCAAACCATAGGGCACATGTGTGAGAGATATTTAAGCTTTCCAGTGTCGCTACCAGTTAACCAAAATCAACTGTGTTAAATGCTGTACTGAAATCCAACAAAGTCATTAACGTCAGTTGCCAACTGTCCATTGAAAATCTGATGTCATCCGTAATTTTGATCAAAGCAGTTGTGATACTATGACCCTCACGAAAGCCTGACTGGAAATTGTTATGGAGATTATTTTGTGTGATAAAAGTATTGAGTTAATTATATGCCAGTCTTTCTATGACTTTGGAAAAGAAGGGGAGAATTAAAATTGGACGGATGTCAGCTAGGCTTGACGATTTTTTCTTTTTTAGAAGTGGTATAACATACGCCTTCTTCCACTCACCCCTAAAAAACATTATGAGAAAGAATGATTAATAATGTGAGTTAAAAAGGGTAATAGTAAGTGAAAGAAGGGAGAGATAAAGGTGAAACAAACTCCATCACTTCCAGTTTTCCCATCTCAATTCAACTGTATGTTTAATCAATATAGTACGGCTGTACCATTCCCCACTGGAGTATTCTAAAAAAGCTTTTAATACTCCTATTATTTCTATCATTCTTAATTTAAAAAAAGTTTACATTCTAAATTAAAAAATTTCATCCACTGGCATGCATCTGTATTTTTGCCAGCGAATTTTTCAATCATGAAATCATTTGTTATTTTTCCCGAATTTCGGTATTCAGATTCTGTTTGCTTATCTTCAACTAATTTCGTTAACAGTATTCCCAACATTTGATTTGAGTTACTAGGTATAAATACAGTATTATTGTTTTTTTTTTCAAAAATTTCTTCTAAGTAAAAATCATTAAATTGTAAATCTTGTTCTTCATCTAAATGTATTTTTGAAATATCATCTGTCAAGGTTATCAATATTTTCCTTGTTTGATGTCTTTTGTTTAATGATGTTTTTATTTTGGCAAAGTTAGAAGTTTTTGTAATTACTTGGTGTAGGTTTGCTGATTGATATTCGGCTGGTATTCCAAAAGTCCGCCCATCGGGTGTTTCTATTGAAGTTATGTACATGATGTTTGACTTTCCATCTGCTGTTTGTTTCACAGCAAAGTCAAATCTCAATTTATCCATGTTTCTTTAAATATCTATATCTATATAAATAAAAATGAGTTGACCATGTATGTTCCCCCATAACTTGAGAACGGCTGAACCGAATTGGCTGATTCTTTTTTTGTTGTGTTTGTAATTATCAGGAGACGCTTGGTATGAAAGAAAATTTTTGGAAACTCCAACGGAAAAGTCGAAAATTTGGATTGTATTTTTGTAAGAAATTGACGTTTGTATGACAGTTCCGCTGTCACGTCTTGCCATAATGATTTTTTTAAAGTCCACCATGGCGACGCCGGGTAGGAACATCTAGTAATTCATAAAAATAAAATTATTCTTAATAACTGTCAAACAAAAATTACATTCATAAGATCTGTGGTTGTACCCCTGACATTTGAAACAACGTATAATATTATAGTCTTCTTTAACAAATTGTTCTCCCCAGCCAATATTAACGTATCTATTGACCATTTTATGAAAGGTATTAGGTGATACTTGGTGTATGATGTGGTAGTGCTATTTTTTATATTTTGCTTTGTGTGAAGCAGTTTGAATTCATCATTCTTATCAATGTAGTACCTAGTTTTGTGATACCAATTCGTTGACTAATTCAGTTTAGTCATACCATTTGTTGAGTCCTGTTATGAATAACCTAGGGTATTTTGGTTTGGTCATGTAAACCTCCTATGACAGGCTCAGGTTTTTTTATGGCTTCTTCTAATACGATGGAATGTTCATCTTTGTTAGTTCTAACTGCTATCCCATTTAAGTCAATATATCAATTAAAAATAATTAAATGCGTGTACATTTGCATTGAGGGATTATTTTTTTGTGTGTAGCTGGATTGTTGTTTGAAGGCGGCTTACGTGAAGATCTTAGTCAGATGTTTGATTTTTGGTCTCATCACCTCCAATTGTTCTTCGTTATATTATACGTATACAAATTTTAAACACCTTCAAAATTTACATTTCACAAGTTTCTTTAGTTTAACACGCCTAAGCTTAAATTTGTCACCAGCCACGTCCAGTATTTTCTGTTTTTATTGTAGTCAGTAATTTTTTCTGTATATTACAGACTTTTGCTTATTGACTACATATTTCCAGATTTTGAAATACTGAGCTGTCATGTGAAATGCAGCTATCCAACATCTGCTAGTAACGGCCAAAAGTATTACTGGATTTTATTTTTTAGGTAGACCATGTCTGAATTTATTGTACCGATGTTTCCTGATTTGGCTTTTGTCCAAATCTCTCTCTCTCTTTTTCTGGCATTGCATCCAACACGTGATGCTGCCATTATCAAATCAATATGCATTGTAATCCAAATCAAATTGTAAAGCTTTACGATGGTTTTAGAATTATCAATATCAATAAGGTGTCCTCCGGTCATCGTGTGTAAGGCAAGAGTAGATGATGATTTCTTGCCTCTTACATCTACTTTGTTTTCCGATGTTCTGGCAGATGTACATCTATTAGTTTTACCGATATAGACCTTTGGACAGTCCTTACATGGTACCTCATAAACACCATGAGACTCATTCTTTATTGTCTTTTATGCTTCTCAGCATAGCGCCAATCTTTGTATGTGGTGTAAATTCGACTCTAATATTGTGTTTTTTAAGAATGCGGCCTATACGATCTGTACTTCCACGTATATTTCGTAATTTTATCAAACCTTGTGGCTTATTGATACTATCTGGAGCTTTTTGTTTAATTTTTGGATTAAGTGCTTTTTTAATTATAGAATGAGAATACACGTTATTTGTTAATGCTTTGCGGAGACATTTCATTTCAGTTGGGCGATGTAAGTCGTCTGCTATTGCCTTGGATCTTTAAGCTAAAGTGTTTGCCACGCTGGCAAATTGTGGAGGATGATGGTGAGAGTTAGCATTCAAATATCTGTCAGTGTGTGTCGTTTTGCGGAAAACATCGAAAGATAGACTATTACCGTTATTTTTGCCTATAAGTACATCAAGAAATGGTAGTTTATTATCTATTTCGATCTCCATAGTAAATTTAATAGAATCATTTATAGAGTTTAAGTGATCTAGGAATAAATCGAGTTTTTTTTCTTCCGTGTTGCCATATGACAAACGTGTCATCGACGTATCGCAGCCAAAATTTTGGTTTATCGTGTGCATGATTATGCGCTCTTTCTTCAAAATCTATCATAAATATATTGAAAATAACAGTGAAAATGGAACTTCTATATATATCTATAATATTCTATTTGTAACTTACATATCGATGGTATAAAGCACAAAAGACACATGTCCACATTTGACACTTTCAAGAAAACAGGTTTTTAAAGTTTGAGATTCTCGATTAATTCACTGACTTCAAATTAATGCAGAAGGTGTTGAAAATCATAATCTTTGTTCTTTTAATGTGATTTATTACTTATTTTTTATTACATTGTTAACCAGAATGTCAAGAATTAGCATTTTTAGATGATGGTCATGGACATGTGTTTGGAAGTGTGATGGAAGTGCCGCTCACGGCAACTATTGGGATGCGTTTATGCGTGCACAGATGACACATGTCCGTCCTAGATGGACATTGTTTTTAAGAATCTTCATATCTTATGTGACATGTTACATCTGTGCACAAAACAAAGTGAATTTGTGGACATGTGACATTTGGTTTTTATTAAATATTTCAATAATGATATTAAGATTGTTGGTAATATTTAGTCAGGACATAGATGGCGTTGCAACCGATCTTGTACATGTATTAACTCATTTTACCTAAAATGTGGACATGTGTCTTTTGTGCTTCAAACCATCGATATTATATATCTATTTCAACATGCATCTCCCGCGTAAGTACCTTGTACTTAGTTGTTTATGGACTACACGCTCTAGTACCTGTTCATATTTTGGAAGTACATTGATTGGTCTGTACTCGACGTAGAATTTTGGATCTTGAACTTTTGGAACTAGAGTAATAGTTGAGGTTTTCCAATTTTCAGGAAATGAACCGTTTTTTAAAGATTGGTTTATTAATCCCACAATGAAATCTCCCATTACTGGTAACGAATCGCTTATTACTTTAGCTGTGATGCCATCTCTTGATGTTTTTGGCTTCATTTTACTTATTATGTTTTTCAACGTGTTAACATTTATCTCCTGAAAATTGAATTTAAGCTCGTTTGTGATATTACTGTCAACAATTAATCCATCTGTTTGTATAGTTTGATGAATTATGTCTATACTAGAAATGAAATTTTCATTAAACTTTCTACAAATGATGTTCTTGTCTTCTTCAACCCCATCAGGAAACTCTACACGGTTATTGACACTTTTTTGTGTATTTCTAGTCAGGGTTTTGAGATGACTCCACAATTTCTTGCAGTCATCCTTTGAGTTTTGAATAATATTACTCATATGTTTATTTTTCTGTGCCTTTAATTTTTTGTTGTACGCGTTTCTTACTATTTTATATTTCTTCCATAGTTCATCATCACCTGTTAATTTAAATGCACTGTATAATTTGTTTCTCTCCTTGCATAATTCATTCAGTTCTCCATTGTACCAGCTTTTTGATGTTGTAATTGTTTTTTTCACAACTGGACTTATATAGTTTATCGCTTGAGTTAAGTTTAGTACTAATTTTTCTGAGTTTTGATTAATATTTTCACTATCTAGGTCCCAATTAAGACGTTCTAATTGTTCACACACTTTGAGTTGTGAATACTTATTTTTCTCTCTATACTCAATTGATTTATATTCTTTTTGCAACATTTTTCCAGGGAGGCTAATTACTATAGATTCATGATCTGATATTTTGAATTCATTACTGATTTTTGCATTTAAATAAAAATCACTTGTAATAATTAAATCAATTAATGTCTTATTTGTTGGTGTTAATGTCTTACTTGTAAACTCTTTTATAACTTGTTTCCAGCAGTTTTCGTTTATGATATTGTTGAGTTTTTCACTATTTGTGTTATTTACACTCATATCAATATTGAAATCTCCTGCTATGCATGTAAAGTCATCGTCTCTTCGTTTTATGTTCAAACAGTATTCTTCAAAGAACTCTAAAAATCTTTTATGGTCTTGGTTTGGAGAATGATATACAACTGTATAATATCCTTTCTGAAGTATATTTTCTATGCGTATTGTTAGTATCCATGTGTTTTTTTCATCTAGGACCACTTGAGATATCACTGTGTATTGTATATCTTCTTTTATTATTATGGCTACTCCACCAGTATGTCTGCTTATCGAGTCACATCTTATAGTTTTATATCCAGGAAATAAATGTTTAAATATTTTCCCTTCAAATGAAAAGTAGGTGGTATTGAGACAATGCTCTATAAGTTGTAATATATCAGGCGGTGGTTTGACACTATGTTTGATTATTTGAATTGTTTCCGCAATCGGTACCATTGTGAACAAAGACGTGACGTCAAAGCTGACGAGTATATCTGCGGGTTCTAATTTTATTTCTTTTAAACGTTCGACGAGATGCTGAGAATTTTTAACGTAAGAGGGACATTTTTCAGTATAAGGCTGTAACATATTAGCGAGGTATTTAGCGAGTTCTTGAGTGGGTGAGTTAAAAGAACTAACGATAGGTCGGAGTGGTATACCTTCTTTGTGTATTTTAGGCAAATAGTAAATCTTGGAGCATCTTGAGAACTTTTCTCTGGGTATAAGCCTCTTTTTGATCTGATCGTCGATTTTAGATGCAACAATTTTCGCTTTGTTTGTCTTCTTCAGGTAGGTGGTGGGATCGTTTATGCTTTCTTTGTAAGCGGGATCCTGGAGAAGACATTCCATTTTATGCTTATAATCAACGGTGTTCATGAATACAGTCGCGTTTCCTTTATCGTCTGAAAGAACGACGAGGTTCTCATTTTTTCTTAACTTTCGCAAGGCTCGTTTTTCTTCGCATGTTATATTAAGAGGAGGAGGTTTAGAAGTACGAATAATGGCACATGTTTGTTGACGAATTTCTTCAGCTTCCAAAGGTGGTTAATTTTGAATAGCGGCTTCTACTTCCATTACGATATCATCTGTGGGTATTTATGATGGGGCAATGGCAAAATTCGATCCTTTCGCAGGGACTGATTTAGTTGCATCATCAAGAGGTGTATTAGATTTGTTGATTACAACAGAATCTATATCGAGGTTGGACAGAGAGATATTTGTGCATTTCGTATTTAGCCTTCTAAGTTTGTCTTTTTGGCGATAAGTGTAACATTCTGTATTATTTTCGGCTCTAGCATAAGTAATTGATCGATGTGGAAATATGCCCCTTTGGGTAATAATCCATGTACACGGAGTACTCAGATAAAAGATTTTTCGAATATATATAAGTATATCACTCTGTTCCTATACTTAACACTTTGTTGTTGTTGTCCTATTATATTGTCATATAATGGGCCACTTGCAGTCGTGGGGGATTTTAATAAAAATTATCGAATTAAGTAAATTTGAGGTTGGAAAACACAAATATGTCAGTCAAAAGTTTTTAAATACCTATCTAAATAATGGAGAATTTCCAAAAATAAAACCCAAAATTTTTGACGTTTGGCAAAATACGTTAAATGGCTTTTGACAGCTGATGACGTCACGAAGTCCCATGTGTGTAATCTGTGGTGCGAAAGTTATTATGATTCACTGGACTCCGTGACGTCACAGTGCCGCCATAACGTTTTTGATCACTTCAAGAAAATCCAATTTTTAAAATAGTGCAAGAAAAATTAAAATAAATCGTGGTTGTCTATGTTTCATACTAATTTACAACTTTATGTAATAAAAAAAATCTGCAAGTGGCCCATTCTTTTGGTTTTTGACTCCATTTTGATTATTTTACATCCCAATAATAAAGATGTAAAATTGCTGGTATTAGTAGCCTATAAAATAATATTTTCACATAACAATTGGAATTTGTAAACATTTTAGTTTATGGATTTTCTGTAAATATCCTGTAATAAGTTTACAAAAGTATCTAACAGATGTGGCCGGTGCTAGGATGAACGGTGTAAGTGCACCAGAATATTATGTAATTATATTAGAATAAGAATTCGATATATATATAAGGTGTAAAATAATGAAATAAAGTATTTTTTGAATCTCAGAATGTTTTATTTCTCATTTTATTATCATACAAATACCAAAATTTCCCAATAAACACTTAATTCAATTCCAATTTCTAATTCAATTTCATTTTAAATATGATTTAAATGTTTAAAATATATAGAATATAGTATTCCATATTCAAAAATACAGAATATAAAATTCCTAATTCAAATGAAAATTTGACAGTTATAGTGCTGCCACTACATTTCAAATGATATTGGATTAGAATTGGAATTAACATCCTCTCCTGGATTTACATAGTATCCTCTGATCTCTTGGGTGCTAATTTGTTCTTTCTTTTGGGATCGTTGGCAGCCTCTCTCGTGTTTAGACAATAATATACAACATTAAAGAATCGTAAATTACAATCTACAATCATCGTAACATTCTAAAGCTTCAATAAAATATTAAGACATACAAAGCAACTCCATATTTTTATATATATATGTAATAATAATAATCATATTTCATATATATATATTATGTAATACCATTTCACAATTATAGCGATTTTTTTGGCAAAATATTTTAATTTACTTATATTTATGTTACAAAAATTTGCTTTAGGTTCATAAAAATGATAAAAAAAACTGCCACTGATATTAAAATACATGATATTTATATATATATTCGCACCACGTAACCTCATATACATATATATAATATAATAATAAGCATCAAAATATCATATAATTAATTTTACACATTACATACAACATAACCTCACTTTTACATTTTTCCGGAACTGTCACAATATTTTCAAATTTGAATTGCAAATTTCAACACAGTTGTTTTGTATTATTTCAAATATAGTAGGGGAAAGTGAACTTAAATTACATATACTATTATTTTTTATTTACGAACCAGGAGATTTTTCCATACTTATTAAAAGTATTTTCTTCTTGTTGTACATTTTATTAATCTATTATTAGCAGCGTGGGCTATATTTTTCTATTAGAGATGTTGTTACTCCAGTACACTACCGCCTGCTATCTTACAATAGTAAATAGTTTCTATAAAATATTACACTTATGCTCTAAGTCATATATAAAGTGATAAATACATACATACATTGTAATATATTATGTTGTTTTATAGAAATATAAAGTTAGAAATAGAATACAAAAAAGTTACAGTAAAAAGTGTATAAAATCATAATTTTAATACCTTAATATAGAAGTAGTTATTAGAAAATAGCCATGTATAAAAAATTACTTTCACAGTAGTTTTAAAAATATCTCGATATTAATTAGGTAGTTAAGTATGTAAAATTTAATGTTTTATTTTCTTTTATAAAAAAAGTGATTTAATTCTTTCTACTGTCTGAGCGCTTGAGATATGTAAATGATGACAATAATATTGATATATATGTTTATACATAAATATTATTAAAGAAATATAAATAAATCATCGGTGTACTTTTCTTTCTCTTTCTTCATTCTAGATCAAGGATTTTATCAAAAATACACTTTCAGTACATAATATAACTATGTTTTAAATATTATATTAGTTTCATACCGGAAATGCAAAGATTTTATGCAGCATTAAAGCGTCTAGCTAAAAACCAAAAACACACAAAGTTTATTAGCCTTATACGACAGAATGTTAGGTTAGGATGTGTTGCCTTTAAACAAAATGCATTAGCATTGCCAGTTTCTAATAATAATAATAGTACATTTCACATTTCCGACATGAAACATTGAATGAATGTGCAGTTTGATATGGAGTGCAGACAACTTTCTCTATTCTAATGTCATTTCATCACTAAGTAATTCAATCCATTGATTGTTTCTTGATAGTGTTTTAATATTTGAGGTTAGTTTTTAAAACGTAGAGTGTAATAATAATAATAAAAATAAAGCAAACTACTTTTTAAATCCTTAATAATAAAAATATAATCACATCCTCTCTCTTCACATTGCACCTTCACTGATATTCGTTGGGTTAAAAGATAAAAAATTAAAGATCATAGAAAATTCTTCTCCAAAAGAGTACGACATTGATTATGTTTGTTATCTCACAGTCTGTTTCATACTATTATCATTTTCTTTATTCTGACAGCTACTTGAATTAAGAATAGAATTTGGAACCTTTTTTAAAAAAATTGATCCCACAACACTCTCTTAAAATATTTATATAAATGCATCTACTGGTATTTTATTATAATGTGAATGCAATAACCACAGTATGCAAAAAAAAATAAACTAAACACTTACACAAAGAGTTACCTCGTAAAAGCCTCGTAAAAAAATACTCTATAAAAATGCTTTAAAAACCTCTTTAAACTTTGAGCCGACTATGTTTTTTTTTTGTAAATATGTGTGATTTAGCTACTCACCACAACAAAATAATAAGAAAACATCTACTAAAATGTACATGAAGTTGTGTCACTGGTTAGAGAATGTGTTATTATGAGATGATGAAGTTTCTACACTGTTGATATTAAATATTTCAGACTATTATTTGTTTTAATAATTCAATTATTACATAACTATTATGCTTTATAGGCTTACAAATCTTGAACACATCTCAGATAAGATAGATTGGTAGAAAAATATCCACAGGTATAAAATGCACTACTAAAAACTGGTTCTTTGCTCCATTTTCAAACATTTTATCATAAATATTACATCATCCCTACTGGACATGAGGCATTGTTGTCTTAAAGTAAACTTATATAAAATAATGTATTACAAATATTATCATTTATTGTTATTTTATTTATTCTTTTTCTCTATGGTTTGTTTCGTACAAAAAATAATATTATTAACTTAACTTAATTAAATAAAATCTTTAGCAATAGACAGTATCATTATTACATAAATCATCATATTCATCATTATAAATCTAAACATACATAGCTGTGGGAATATAATATTATAATAATATTATTATATTTTCATTTAAAATAAGTTTATGGCAACACAAAGATATAATAATTATAATAATCCACCAACATCAATACACATACAGGAAGTACTAGTACTCTACACGGTGCCATTTTGTTTTGGTCACCATCTTGTTTTATCTGTCACTACCTGCTGCACATAGATTAATGTTGGGATATTTAATACATTATAATATACGCACCACTGTCACTTTTATAAAGTGATATATTGTTAAAAAAAAACTGTTTATAAAAAGGTGATGCAGATTTAAGTTACGTACAGTAAGTTTGCTAGTTTGAAGAAAGGCATTTTATTACTTTTATTACGTGCTGTAACAACGGATAATAAATTTTCCTAATAGTTGCCTTCGAATATACAAAGATGGCAAACAAAATAATAAATTATTATTTTATTTCGCTAACTACTTACTTTTGTTCCGTTAACAAGATAAAAACACAAAAAAAAACCACTTTGTTATTTGATAAAAAAAAAATATAATTCATTTACCATTGTAAGTTGTTCAAAGCTGTTGTGAATAAAATAAAATTAAATAAAATAATTACATTATGTTTTAATAAAATGCTAAGTTATTTTTGTTAAATGAGAAGCACACATATGAAATTTATCATCGAATAAGGGGGAATATCATTTTCGAGTTTTTTACATGAGCTTGTAGTAGAGAAGTATCTTAAAAAACCAAATTTCACATCCCTTTACAGTTTTAATTAAATTAGAATTAAATCCGCAATAGAAAAAAGTGACGATTTCTCAGATGAATAAGGGGGAACGTTTTGTTATGATTTTATGGTCCGACTACACCTTATCGCACCGTACCATACAAGAAGGTTCTGTTGCATGTTAAACTGTGTGTCGTAACAGTTTTAGGTATTAATAATGTTTTTGTTTCTGCTGATACATATTCTTAAGTGTCCTTTTGCATACCCACATCTTGCGACTACCTGTACAGGTTCCAGTGGAATAAAGGGGAATGCAGATTCATACATATAGCGAAGCATAAAATTTGAAATACAACTTTGACAATCTATATCTTGGAACTATTTGATTTGACATTCCCCATTGTTCGATGATGATGTTCATATAGTTGTAATTATAAAAATAATAATAGTTTGTATCTTAACCAAAAATATTTTAATAATCGTAATAGAATGTCAGCCTTATTGAACAAAAATAAAATATGAATGGTTCACAATATAATATAATCAATTATAAGGTATAGTAATAATAATAATATTAAAATTACATCAAGCAACTTGGAACAACAATCTTTGTTGCACATTCAAAACAGTTATGCAAAATTTTGACAGCTTTCAAAATAAACCATTACTTTCCACGTTAAAAACGTTACTCAAATTAATTATTTCTATTGAAAATCAAAATTTAATGTTTAAATATATTTTATATAGTTTATACTTTATACTTTAAATTATACTTTTATACTTTAAATTCTTTATACTTTAATAGTATTGTTCAGAATCTGAGTATTCGTTTTTATGTATTCGTTATTCAACTTAACTCGAAGAACTAAATCCTCAATGCCAAATCTGTTCGGTCTTTTTCGTTCTTTTGGGAAAAATTACATTGAAGTACTATATTTTCAAAGAAACTAAGGTTTAACATCGCGTGGCAAATAAAGTCACGAACGAGGTTTAAATCTTCGTGTGTTTTTTTTTTTGGAAAAAAAAACCTTAAGATACTCTATTTTCAAAGATACTAAGGTTTCATATTGCGTGTCAAACGTTGAGAACGAGATTCTTGGATTTAAATCTACGTGTTATTATTTTGGAAAAAACGCCATTGGAGTATTCTATTTTCAAAGGAATTAAGGTTTTATATCGCGTGTCAAATGTAACAAACGAGATTCAAAGATTTAAATCTTTGTGAAGTTGTTTTGGTAAAAATACCATTAGAATACTCTATTTTCAAAGAGACTAAGGTTTAAAATCGCGTGACATATATCACAAACGAGATTTAAGGATTTAAATCTTCGTGTCGTCTTTTGGGAAAAAGGCCTTTAAAATACTTTATTTTCAAAGAGACTAAGGTGAAAATCGCGTGACAAATTCCACGAACGAGAACGAATGTTAAGAACGAATTGTTTTGAAGAACGATGTCTCAAGTACCGATTACTGAAAAACAACTGGATTTACCAATACTATACTTTAATACTTTAAATTCTTTATTATTTTATTATTCTTTTGATTATTTTATAGTTATTGTGTTGTAAAATGTAAATTTTTTTTTTTAGTATTGCCCCAGAACAGATTTCGATCTAGTGGGGCATTATATTCCAATATGATTTTTACTTAAGAATGTAAAATTTTGGAAATAAATAAATAAAAAAAAAAAAAAAACAGAACATGAAACAAAAATGAAAAGATAAAATAATAAATTCAATGTCATAACAAATTCTATTTTCAAAATATTTCTTAATTTGAATGTGCAAAAACAAATGCACAATCGCAACAAATTTAGGATAAAGTGAGATTTTTATTTGACAGAAGATGTTGTTCCAAGTTGTTTGATTAAATAAGTAATAATAATAAAAATATTTTAAATAATAATTAATAATGATAAAAATCTAAAATCTACTGACTCCCTTCGTCAGTATTTCCGTTGGCTGTTGGTTCCTCCTTCTCCCCATTCTCCTGAGGTTTCTCACCATTCTCTTCCTTCTTTCCATTCTTCTCTTTATCTTCCTTTTCCTTCTCTCCCTCCTTGGCATCCTTCTTATCTTCAGAGTTCTGTTTCTTGTCCTTTCCTGCTTTGCCCTTTGCTGGTGTGGCTGGTTTGGGCTTTGGCTCCAGTGATGGATCCAACACGATCTTGCCAATGTTTTTCCTGTCGTGCATCTTCTGCATGGCCTCTGGTACCTGACAAATTAATCACACAATTAATGATGTGAAATTGTGACAAGTGTTAACTAATCCATTAAACATTATATCCTTGATATACTGGAGAAATAATAGGGTCCATTTTTTGAGATATTGATTAGATTTATGGTAATTTTTTCCTTAACAAAATGGTTGTTTGATATATCAAGATGCTGGTACAAAAATAGTAAGATGAAATAAAAATAAAGAACATAGCTTACATCTTCAAGAGCCCATGTGGAGTCTACGAGTGGTTTAACGACTCCTTTTTCCCACAGTTGGATGACCTTATCGAAGGCTCCCCTCACATACTGAACGCCTCCATGTTGGAACATCAGATGGCGGAGATTGAAGCCGGAAAGAGTCTTGTTCTCGTCGAACAGCTTGATGGGAGACACCTTGTCTACTTGCCACCACTGGAAAAGTAAAAACAATATATTATATTATTATTTAATACATTTCTGAGATATTAAGAATGACATATTATCTATCTGAAAATTTGAAACAGGTGAGCAATTTTGCCTCTGCAACTGCAAGGCAGAGTTAGCATACGTAACTTCTGCCAATAGAATTACATTAGGAATATGTATGGAACTGTTTCTTTCCCACATGGCATTTGTGTACTGATAAATTACCAAGTAAAATCAAAATGGTTTCAAATTCATAGTACTGCTTTTGATCATTAATTATGATGTAAGGAAATGTTGTTCTGAATTGTGGCATTGTACATAAGAAAGATATTTAAACACAAGCAAATTGTAACTCACTGATCTGGCAGCACTGAAGAAGCTCTTGGTCTCTCCAGTGACAACATTGGAAGATCCGTACAGAATGTATTTGCCCATGGGCTTCAGCAGAGAGTAGCCACGGTTACATTCCTCTCCACACAAACAGTCCAGCACAACGTCAACACCATCTGAAGAAATCCTGAAAAAATATATACAAAATTAAATTATGACATATACAAAATTATGTATTTCTCTTGATATTTTCTATGATTTACTTGATATAGGTACACTCTGGCTCATATAGTATTTTTTGTTTCTCTTTTAGTATTTTGGTTGGCTAACATATTTGCAGCTTGGTTATAAAAAAAATTCACTTGATATTAGAAGCCAACTCAGTTTTTTGTCACACAAATAGTATTAGAGTCAGTTCATTGTTAGTCGACCATTTGTTTATTCTGTCGTTCATTTAAATATTCCCTTTCTACAAATAGATGTATATGTCTTTCATAAACTGGGAAAAAGAGCAGATTTATTCAACTCTGGGAATGCCACGTCAATTTAGTGATTAGGCCCTAAATATCTTATTTGGATATTGTACATTTTGTACAATCATGACAGATATTTTTTTTAAAAGATATATCTGGGTTTTGTTATAAACCCAAATACCACTATAATTATTTAGAGTAAAGATAAATGTATTTATGTATGTATAATTGTATACTGACTTGCGCACTTCACTGGTGTAGTCACATCCACGTTCCAGCAGATGATCCACATTTCCATTCTCCTTGAGAGCCTCGTGCTTACTCTTGGAGCATACTCCAAATACTGTCACGTCCTTCACAGACTTACAAAGCTGGGCGACAGCTTGGCCCTGAAATAAAATAAAAAAAAACAATCATTTAAACAATGTGTACAGAATAAACATGCAACAAAAAGTACCTATTGCAAAAGTATACTTCTATATACCTACTTACTGAAATATTTTTTTAGCATGCGAAATTAGGTATAGGTACATACCTATAGAGATTTTTATATAAAAAGTATTGTCGTTGGGTATAATAGGTTTGATTACTTTAGCATAAGAAATTTGAAGGTCTAGAAAATGGTTGGAAAATAAATGAGAAGATTCATAAAACATGTTCTGCAAAGTGATATTAAATAAAATTGGTAACATATTATACACAAATAATAATAATTTACGGAATATAGCTTTTCTGAAACATTTTTAAGCCGCTAAAAAAGTTATTCAGTTCATGCGTAGCCAATTTGTTTCACTTATGGCAAAGTCATCGGGAATCCCCGTGAGAAAATCAATATAAATGAATTATGAGTAACTACTAGCAGGTAACGCGTAAGAAAGGAATAAAATGCCGCCGATTTTGGGTAAAAAAAACTTGTATAATAAATATAACACTATGAATAAAGTTAATGTAATAATTCAACAATATGAATCTAATAATCTATTGAATAATTTGAAAAAAGAAATAGTTTTCTACTTTGCCATATTGTCACGTATCTAGTGACGTCACTACACCTCTTCTGCCCACCCCCGGTAGACCATAGACATTATTAGATATTATATTAAAAGAGCACAGCGCGGGAATTACATGAAAAAGTGGAGGATTAATATCCTGCAACAATGTGCCTGCCGACAGGACGGGGAAACATTGTGAGAGTACATACATATTATTATTGTAGGCGACTTAATACAACGTAGAAAGGAAATATGTCGTGAGCTAGCGGCGCGGTGATATTATAATAATAATTTTATCAAAGGAGTTAATCCATGTGAGAGATTTTATAAAACGTTTCATAAGATGGCGGGACATGAAACTATTATTAACAACAAAATGGCGGTAAAATTTGATTTTCGAACTATTTTTCATATACAAGACAATAAGGGCGGTCAAAAATTGCATTGCAGAAAAAAAATATATAATATTTAGTTTAAAAAGTTATATCATAAGAATAAATTGTTCGGTGTAAAACCTGATAATAAAAAAAAAAACAAGAAAGGTACCTACTTGAAAAGATAATATATAGTTAGATGAAAAGATTTTTTACTAGAAAATACCATAGATACCTACGTAGTAAATAGATAACCATAGTTTAGCTATGAAATATAAAAGATTGACACAGCTTGTATCAAACGAAAATATATTATGTAATACTCGTACTATCTTGAATAACTATGTACGTATGTTAAGTTCCGTTTTCAGTAGAAATATATAACTTATCAGTAAATCTGAAGCTCTATATAATATACATAGTTTTGCAGACAGAAACAGTTGTATGAATAGAGATAGATATCTTTAGTAATGTGTAGGTAAGAGTAGGCACTCAGTGAGTGAATGTATATTTGTATAGAATATAAAAAGACGGTAGCCGCCATTTTAAGACACTCGTAAAATGTAATGGAGAAAACATAGACATGGAGAGAATAATATATTCTAAATGTCGACGAAAAATATCTAAACTAATTGAACTTGACGTCGATTTTATTTTATTTATTCTTTTTGCACATCATCATTACATAACAGAATTGTTCACTATATCTGAATTGTTCACTGTTTTGTTTGAGACTGTTTGCATTGTCTTTGTTCTGATTGGTTGTTCATGGTTTACAAGTTTTAAATGCTTTATATATACCTATTATTTGGAAGGGAAAAGAAACTATTGTTAAACCTTAAATTCTTTTTTAAATTGTGTTTGTGTGATTGTTGAAAATTGTTTTTGATTCTGATGTTAATTCATGATTTTATTATTTTTGACTTGTATATAATTATGTGAATTTGTATTGTATATATTTCTGTCTTATGTTTCAACACGTAAATGGCTCACGCCGTATGTAATTGTAAAATAAAAATAAAAAATAAAATAAAATAACAGCGTTAACAAAATAATATAAAATTTTAAAAACTAGGATGATGTACAGTGGCGAGATTATCACTATAAAGTGATTTCTTCCATCTAACCACACACTTAACTCTTGAAGCTTTTCTGTAAAATATTATAAAATAAGCAAATAAAAGATGGTAATCTTAGAAAAAAGGGAACAGGAAACTTTTTAAAGGAAATATACGAGTTTACATGTCGCAAAAATATTGTAAGTACACACTTAAATATACATATTTTCAATATAATCAAAAGTACAGAAAAGTATGGTTTAAATAGGCAACTGTCCCCCTAGAAATAAGACCCAATTTATATTTGGCATCTACCACCTCTAGTAAAAAATTAGTACAAACTTGCTGAAAAAAAAGTATGTATTTTTGCTAACTTATGTAAGATGTTTTTTGTTGGTTTTTATTAATTAGAGATTCATGAACATGCTATATGAAACCTTGTTTCTATAAATATATTTCCATATAACCTATACATAGAAAAAATGAGAAAAGTTTACAGTAACCACAAATAACAGGTATTTTGTAGGATTCATAGAATCTATATAGGAGTAAGTAATTCGGGTACGTAAGTAAACGAACATTTAATATACACTAATTACAACGAGCTAACTGGATTGGCCACAACATCAGGCACCCAGGACTACTCATCGCCATAGCGGAGGGTAAGACCGAGGGGACAAATGGCAGAGGCCGACCAAGAGACGCATATATGGACCAACTGAAGAGGGACATGAACTGTGGCTCATACGCAGAGCTGAAAAGACTGGCTGAGAATAGAGACGAATGGAGAAGAAAAACCAAACTCGTTGCAGACCAATCCAATGGATTGTAACTCATTATATATAACCTATGAATGAAGAATCAGTCGATCCCGCGCATAGGTACCTACTTACAAATTCGAACCAAAAAGTTTACAAAGCCCTATTGTCCTGCCGACCCAATTACGGCGTAATTATACCTTCAAAAAGAACACTTACCTAGCAGGAAAACAATTTAAAAATAGTATTCATCAATTAAAAACGAAAGTTATATCATTTTAAAGCCATAAGAGTAATGTGGTTATTTCTCCCATTTAACTGCCTCTACTTCCTACATGAAATATTGAATAATTTTGACATGGACTTGCCTTCTCTTGAAAACGAGATGATGCAGATCATTTCAGGCATACATCTAAAAAATATATATCAAATTTTGGTCACTTTTAACCCAGGAAAAATACCACAATCCCAAAAAAAAACTTGTCCGGTAAACAACAGATTTTAAGTCCATGTAATATGGTCATTGCACCAGTGTTTGACATTTTGTCTTAAACTGACTCCAGATAGTCAGTCATACATGCACACATTTTGAGTGCTAGTATGCTTTTTGTCATCCGTGTTCATTTTAGTAACCCCTGCATTAGCCTATACTAAATAGTTTAGTGATAATATACAAGTAAGTACACCAACTACTGTAATAGTTATAGTAACATATAGTACAGTAGAGCACGTGGTGGCTGGTAAGTGGTAACTATTGGTAGTATTGTATTGTAGTGTGCAGTGTAGTGTAATGTTAGTAGTTTATCCTCCCATTTTCCATCGATCCCCCACCTAGCCCCTGTACCTGTATCCTATCCCAGTCCCGCCAGCCAGCCAACTTGTCTGGACTGCCAACTTTAAAGCCCATAAACACGCCATGCCGTATCGCATATACATACAGTGTTTTAACACGTAATATTATAATAAACACACGTACATATTATGTAGGTACTACACGTTTACTCTATTTAACTACAGCCGTGAGTTGTGGCACGTTCCTCTATAAAGCAGATAACTGAATTTTCACACTAGACATTCTTGACAATAATTTAATTATAGATTCTTGATAAATTGTCGTTCTTGTTTTGTGGAAGACCGGGTGTGAAAAAATGCGGACGTCCAAGAACTACATTGCATGATCACGTGGATCAAATTCTCGAGGATGACCGCGTGTCGAGTAAAAGAAGTCGGGGTGAAAGTATGAGATATTGTAGACAAAGCGAAAGAAGTATGAAGGGATAGAGTTGTATGGCGTATCGTCTTCGCTGCTTACCCCACTTGGGATACAGCATGCTAATCTAAATTATGGGAGTACCTACTCTTATACTTTTACAGAACTTTCAAAGCTCTATTCAACTACTGTTGTATTCAAAAGAAAACATAGATACTGGACTAAATATTTTTCAGAGAAAAAACAATTATACGGAGATTTAAAAAATAAAAATAAATTATGTAAAATACTATTTACTTTAATTGAGTGGTTAAAATTTAATTCAGTCACCGTACTATCAAATAATAAAATGCCTTTGAAAATACTTTTGTAAAAATAGCCTTAGGATATACACTTCCCAAAATAATTAACCCAAAAGTAGAAATGTCACTTTTCACCAAATCCACAAAATTAAATTGTCAACTTTACGTTGTCTGTTCCCAACATGTTATTTGGACATTTCTCAAGGCATTGGAAATTTGTAAAAAATAATTATGTTTTACATTATTTTTATGCAACACTGTAAAGAAAATATTATATTTTTTATCATCTGCATAGATGTCGTTACAATAGCAAACGATATAGGGACACAGAGTTATAAAATGTGAAATCGTTTTCCATAAAAAAAATCTACACTACACCCTCACACCGTATTTCAGGTGGGGTAGACAGAGATAATGGAACGCCATATTGATTTATCCGTATATACTTTTTTTTGATTTGTCCACATTCAACCAATTTCTCATACATGCATGCCTATTTCTTTTATTCAACACGCAGCTGTCTTTAAGAATTTGATTCCCGTGGTCAGGTCGCGCAGTTCTCGGACGTATTCGCCTTCTCACACCCCCTCTTTCAGACAAATATACCCTCTTCGTCATTCTATCATCATCCATTCCCTACACGTGTCAAAACCATCGTAACTTATTTACACACGTTCTATCCACAACAATCTCGCATCCGTGATGCAATGGTGCAAAAACAACTCTTAAACCACCTTGAGCCGATTCGTAAGTTTCGGAATACGGATTCTATTTTTCTTAAGTAAGTTTGGCCTTCTTCCGTTTCTAATAAATCATCATCTTCTGTAATTCATAAATTTTCACTTTTATAGATATTTAATTTTGATACTTTTATTCTATTACGTTAATTTTTTGTTTGTTTGCAAACATTATATTCGAAAATGCTCCCTTCACTCCCATCACATTCACACAATAACATCTTCTAGTCACGAAAGGTTATTTCAAATAATAAAAAACATTTTATTGTTGCGAACATTTGTTGTATGAAAAAAAGAAAGTAGGACGAATTTGTGTTTGAATATCAGTATGAAGTGGGTAAATAAAAAATGAAATAGAAAAAAATTCATGAAAAAAGAAATTTTGTTTGTCTTTGAGATATTCATGTTGTCCCCAAACCAACAAGAGTGTGTATTCTATAATATTAGAAATGTTAAGGATAGCGATTTTATCGGATGTCGGATATCCGGCATTTTCAGCTACCGAGCTTCTTACATTGGTATAGGAATTAGGTAAAACCTTTCCGAGGAGCACCCGGTATAGAATCGGTATCTCACTCCTTTCCGTAAGTTTCCGAGTGTCCTGTAAAGTGTAAAAGACGTGTGCGATAAAATAAAGATAATTTACATCTTAAATTCAGTGACAAGGTTTGCCACCCATGCTGATAGCTTTAATTTTTGTTGGCACGGAGAGGACAGTTGTATGTTTATTAGATGCAGCTGTTCTACTGGCTACCCCACTTGTGGGATGTGCCATGATAGTAGTAATAGTAGTAACAGCAGCATCATTTTAAATTCAGCGATGAGATTTACCATCCACCCTGAATATTTTGATTTTTGTTGCGTGTTTGTTATAATATGCAGCTGTTCTGCTGGCTACCTCACTTCGTCCCTCTTCTGAATAACTGTCGTATCTGATGTTTTTGGCGAAATCGAGTTATGATCACCAATGTGTATTTATATGTGCCCTGCATGTCCTCACTGAAGACCACACCTGCAACTGTTACCGTTTTCCTGGAATAGCCTTCTGATTTGTTGTCGTATTTACGAATTACCTATTCTAAATAAAATGTGTTGTATCTACTAATTTCTCAAAATTTCATCACAAAAATGATTCTGAGATATATAAGAATAGGAACAAATAAAATAATGTGATAAATTAACATTGTATCATATAACTAGGAGAGACGAAAATATGCACGACAAAACACAAAAAACGCTCTCCTGAACAATTAACATTTAGGCAGATACGACAGTTAAAGAGGGACGACTTGTGGGATATGCCGTAATGGCATAGTACCTATAGTATATTAGTATAGTAGTAGTGGTAGTGGTAAAATCATCTTTTAAAAATATTTCAAATTCCTATATCATTTTGAAAATCTGGCAACGGGAGGAATAGAATTTTGAAATGCAAGGAAAAACACATAATTTTGATGATTGTGACCTTAAAAACATATACAAGAAATTTGGGATTTTGAGACGTAAAAAGACTTAACTTTTGAAAAATCGAGCGAAAATATCAAATTTGGAATATTTTTTATAAAACTTACGTAGGTACTTTTTTAGTTTGACCTACGTCTTTTTCAAAATCAGAATTGGCAACACTGCTCGTAGGATCCACTAACGGCTAGATAGTATTATATCGATAGCCGAATAGTAAGTTGCCGGATGTGTTATGTTACATCTTTATGTAATATTGTTTATCTCCACTTTGAGTCATAAAATAAATTAGTTTAAAAAGAAATTTCCAAGGAAAGTGTAAGAAAATAATAATATACTTAATAACATTGTCTCGGTTTAAAAATAGATTCTAATTTAATCTTTGAACGAGGGTCTTTCTAAAAAATGACAAAAAAAAATGTGGAAACATAATAAAAAATAATTATTTTATTAAGAAAATGAATTATTCGATAAAAGTCAATTTTTAATTTTTGAGTGAAAAAGTTTTTTCCCCTGAAAATTAAAATTATAATGGAAAACCGTTGTTGTAATAATTGATTCGCTACGTTCAACATTTTTGTTTTGTTTTTCTCTTTTTTATTTATATTGAAAAATTTGCATGAAAATTTACGAAAAAATTCATTGAGTTTGATACTCATTTAATTATTCCTGTGGAGAGAATGGTTGGTAAAATGTTGCGTGATAGAGTAAGGAATGAAGATATTAGAAGAATGAGTGGATGCAAGATGAGTGTTGTGGATAGAATGCGTGTAAATAAATTGAGATGGTTTGGTCATGTAGAACGAATGGAAGAGGAAAGAATGACAAAAAATATATACTTGTCTGAATGAAGGGGTGTGAGAAAACACGGGGGTCTGGAAACTACGTGTCTTGACCACGTGGATCAAATTTGGCCGTGTGTCAAGTAATAGATATCGACGTGCGTGCATGAGAAATTGTATGAATGTGGAAGAAGCGAAGGAAGTATGTAAGGACAGATTTATATAGCGTTTCGTTCTCTCTGCCTACCCTACTTAGGATACGGCGTGAGGAAATAGAATAGAATATATTAAAAATATAAAAAAATATTTTGAATGTCTATTGGATGAAAAAACCTGCCCTTTACAGGACACTCGAAAACTTGTACAGAAAAGAAAGAGCCGGATCTCTTCTATACCGGAGACTCCATGGGATATGATTTTCCAAGTTTTTTTTAATCATTATATCTTGCTTCTGCTTGTTTATGTAAACCTTTTTCTTTGTTCCAAACACCTTCGAATGCTTATTTCAATAGAATAGATATTTCAAAATCAATTTTCAATGGGCTATTTCATAATATATTTACAAGAATATTGTATAATTTCTCTTCTTACAAGTTGATTATTGATGTAACCACATAATAACATTATGCAGATAAGGGTTAAAATATTCTTATGCAAACATACAATAAATACAACATGCTGGCTTTACCCATATTGTACCAGTTAAGTTTGTTCACAAAAGGTCGCTTAGAGAAAGTCCTAAATATTATTATTCTTAGAAAGAGCTGGAAAGTAATGGTTCGGGCCATCGCTAAAAGATATGGGTTTAAGGTTAGGGGTTGGGGTCATAGTTATCTATCATCCAGTATAAAATTATGTACATAAAAAAACTTAAGTATGTTTGTTAATGTGTTGTTTATATAAATTCCTTTTGCCAAGCATGTGACAGGGAAAACAATGCCTTCTAAGTAAACTTGCATCCTTAGAGAAATTTTCATTGAATCTTATTACATTCTATTCTTCGAAAGCAATCCATTCGTCTGCGAGAGATTAAGATTTGTATCTTACTTGTTAACAGATGCATTTTTCACTACTTTTGTTTAGCCAGTTTGTAAGAAAGTTAGGTTGCTTATATGAAATTCTCATTATTTTTTTTGTTAAACCACATAACCACAATTCCCATAAATAATGTAGCCAGCGGAATAATACATATACATAAAAACATTTAAATCGCCCTCTGCATACCAATAAATAAAACGGCTATCATTTAAACGATCAGCATAATATTGATGTTATGTTCAGCAGGAAAATGTATTCTGCCGACAAATATATCATGTCGATATGCTACTTATGCCCAGCGAGAATATTATATTTCTATTGCAAATAATATGATATTGTAAAACTCTAAATTTAATCGACCGGCAAAATTATTATTCGACCGGCATAATGATTATTTGTCCAGCAAAATAAATAAATGAGCAGCAAACCGTGAGCTTATTTTAATTAAACTTGTGAAAGCTAAATTTTTAATCTTGTTCAAATAATAAATCTTTGTATGTAGCATCTTTTTATGTGATTTTTTATGTAGCATCTGAATGAAGGACAATAGCGTTTTTCGACATTTCAGTTAGATATTTCGTTAATATAGCAAAGCGGAAACTGGCATTATTTTCGTAGTCATCATTAATTTGGTAAGAAATCACAAAAACTTCATGTGGATCCGAAGGTAAATCGGTGTGTGAAAAATATTGTTTATCTAATATTTTCTGCCGGTCAAATAATAATTCTGCTGTTCAAATAATAATTCTGCTGGTCAATTAATTATTTTGTTGTGCGAGTATTTATTAAGCTGTTAAAATTTGTTAATTTGCCGATATAACCAAGTTTGTCTGTAAAACAAGTGTTGCGCTTATTTTTTATTTATTGCCGATGAAAACATTGTTTGCTGTGCAAATGACTTAAATGCTGATTTTTTCTTGCCGAACGAATGGATTAATAGCCGAACAAATAATTAGTTCCCAAATAAAACTATATCGAGGATGGGTGGCATACCTCATGAAGATGCTAAAAAATATCTTGTATTAATGATAAATATATACCTACTGTAGGCTACTAGAAAACATAACAGAAAAGAGTGGAAGACCAATTCTTTGAAGGGGACCGAATGGAACATCAATTGATGTTGATATTACCTGAGCGAAGTCCGGATTATAGCTAGTATCGTTTATTATATATGTAAGCATTATCCCATTCACATAACGATGTAGGTACAACATAAAAAGTAATGGGAGATAATATAAAAGACACCCAATACATACATATACCTACATACATACATTATGTTTATAACACTTTATAGTTAGACCATCCTCCATATTTATATCCTATTTACACCATTATATAGGACATAGGACACACGGTTATTGTGACTTGCACGTGATGTTTATAACACTTTATAGTTAGACCATCCTCCATATATTTATATCCTATGTACAGCATTATAATAGGACATAGGACACACGGTTATTGTGACTTGCACGTGATGTTTATAACACTTTATAGTTAGACCATCCTCCATATATTTATATCCTATGTACAGCATTATATAGGACATAGGACACACGGTTATTGTGACTTGCACGTGATGTTTATAACACTTTATAGTTAGACCATCCTCCATATTTATATCCTATTTACAGCATTATATTATAGGATATAGGACACGGGGTTATTGTGACTTGCACGTGTCTCGCGAATATAATTATTATGTATTAGGTATGTAGTGCAAACCTGATTTATTTGAATTACGAGTAGTTATGTATTCAATTATGTAGAATTACCAACAGCTTACAACAATGCCGACATCATAATACATAATAGATCTATCCTTAAATAGGTACTTCTATCTCTTCTTCTACATTCATGATATTTCTCATAAATGCACTCCGATTTCTCTTACTCATCACGCGGTCATCCTTGAGAATTTGATCCCTGTGATCAAGTCAAATAGTTTTTTCTCACATCCCTCTCTTTTAGATAAGTATGTATATCCTTTTTGTCATCCTTTCATCATTCATTCGTTCCACATGTCCAAACCATCGTAGCTTATTTACACGCATCTTCTTACATGCGCACATTCTTATATCCTCATTCCTCACTCTATCACGCAATCTCAACGATCGTATCTCCACAGTATTTATTCCACTTTCGTCCTTCTTCTCTCACATCCATGTTTCGTCTGCGTACATAAGTGTCAGTACCAGAATGGTATTGTGCACCAGCATTTTTACCATGTTCGACATGTTACCATTACTGACAATGAGTCGAAATGGACCATTTTTCTTTTCTTCTTTCAATGTCACTATTGAATCTTCCATCCCTCGCAAACATACTTCTCAAACATACATACTCGCTTACTTGCTCCAAAAATTCATCACCAACCTTTATTTCGCAAATCGTTCTTTAGTTCTCTCTTTCAAACACTAACATTTACTGATTACTTGCATCAAAAAGTGAATCATTATGTAAAAAAAAGCCACAGTTAATACTGATTTATGGCTAATGTCCCGAACTGAAAATATGAGATGACCTGGGACAGACGTAAACTTGAGCAATCGTAAAAAAGAGTATTACTTCCTTTCAATCCTGAAATTCTATTCCGCGTAATAAATTAAAATTTTCTTCATTTCAGTTTTCGAAAGCCGTAAATCATTTTGAATGAAAACCGTGAAACACGCAAAAGACAAGGGAAAGTATCTAAGAGGGATTCATTCAATAAATTTGCAAATAATTTCCACCCAAATACAAGATGACAACAGTGGTGTTATAAGTGGATAATAATAACTTGAGGAGTATTGGGAGGAGATGGAGGTAAGGGAAGGGAAGGAAAAGGAAAGGATATAATGAGATGAATTGAAACGAACTGATTGTTTATCACGAAGGGACACTCAGCAAACAACAATTCTGGAATATTTTTACTTGTAGATATGTTGCTTGCTTTATCATTCAGTTAGGAAAATATTATATTATCTCTGTAAAAATGTTTATAGACGAACAAATTGTTAAGCAGATAATCATATTATTTTTATTTTATCTGTAATAATGTGATGTGATGTTTGAAGATCGTTGAAATCCAAAATATTTTCACTGGGATAAAGGATTTATTCCGTGAAGCATCCGACAAAGAATTGATATCCCAATTTTTCCCTAAGTTTTCGAGTGTCCTGTAAAAAGCAGGTGTTCGAAAAAATGAAGACATTTTATATCTTGTGCATCGTGTGCCACACATCCTGAATGTCATACATGTTTTTGCTGACATGAAGAGGGCAGCTTGCATGTTAATTATATGCTGCTAATATGGTGGTACCTCACATGTTTAATATGCCGTGGTATTTTACATGGTAGAAATCGTGTTTCAAGTGGGGCGGGCAGGGAGAAGGAAAGGCCATTAGGTATAGATCTATCCTTACAAACTTCTTTTACTTCCTTCAGATTCGTGCAATTCTTATACATGCATGCCGATTTTTTTATTCAACACGCGACCGTTCTTGAAAATATGATCCATATGGTCAAGCAACGTAGTTCTCGGACGTCCGTGTTTTTTCATACCTCCTCAGTCAATAGATGGTTCGAATAAGTCACACTCACAGATGAATTTTTTATACATAATTACCCCGAAGAATTATTTAAGGTAATTTAAATGACCACGCGTTTAAATTAATTAAATAAATATGATTTAATTGTAATTTCACTTACCACACCACCTCCGGCTGAGTGGAGAAGCACACTCTGTCCTGGTTGCAGGTGAGCCATGTCAAAGACCAGGATATAGGCCACCAAGTAGTTCATGGTGATGGCGACAGCGTCCAGGGGAGTCATGGCATCGGGGAGATGGAATACATAGTTCACTGGCACGGCCACCAGCTCGGACCAGGCACGGTACTCAGGCAGAGCTACTACCTTATCTCCAACCTGTGGACAAAACAAAAAACACAATCAATTAGTATTTTAGTTTCTAAATATACAATCGACTTAATACGAGTGTTACAATTAGTTTCTAAATACATATACAAACGACATAATACGAGTATAAGTTTCTTAGTATGCAAACGAATTAATACGAGTTTTACAACAAATTTCTAAATATACAATCGACTAAATTCATCTGAATTTTACAATAAGTTCAAATAAATTAATTTATTAAATTGTTTAAAGACACAATCAATCATTCATCCTTGAGAATCGGGTTGTATATTCAGTGAATTTTCCGGAATAAAAAGGTCTCCAGTGCAGCTGTAAAAGAATGGTGAGTAAATCAATGATTCCACTGTCTCAGAACAGATCATTATATAATAAATAACTAACGAGAGAGTGTAATAACTTCACTGCATTTTGTATACATTGTTTTTGTTACATATTGATGTCATCAAAAATAAAATTAATTTATTTAATTTAATTACGTATAGATATTACATTTTTTTCTTTGTCGGCTTACTGAGAGTAATCCAAATAAAACAAAAAACATATTAAAATATGTACATCAAAGACTACAAAGTGTCAATTTATTGTGACCTAATTGCACATTAAATTACATTTTGCACACTATGTAATTATTAGAAGAAGAAGAATGTGTTTAATTAATGTCGAGATAATTAATGAAACTGGGACAGGGACAATAGGTATTATGAATAATAATATTAGTTCCATGTATTCGTACATTGTAATTAAATAAGATAGTATTTAAGTATTTTAACATCCTGCGTCTGAGGATGAGGGCGATGTGATATTGAAACATATAATTATTTAATCAAAACTATAAATAAAAATTATACTTCGCGTGTAATACAATTAATGTGACCATATGCTTTTATAGTCGATATTGTCAGGCAACGGTATTTGGTGGAACTTTGCGTTAAATTTGTAAAATAATGTTTCAGTGTTGACATTGTGAAAGAACTTTATAATATAACTATGAGTTTATACTCCGCCCTGATAATTTATTTATTTATTTATTTATTTATTTATTCATTCTTTACTGTACATTGATAAAAAACAATTACATAAAAGGTATACATTCAAATTAAATACAATCAATATACAGAGGGCGAGTTTATCGCAAAGGCGCGATCTCTAATAATGCCAATGTATTGATGAAAGCGCTTGGCGTAATTGTGGTACACTTTGTACATATTCATGTTAAACAAAAAACAGTGCTATATTTTTTTTTACGCGGCGGCAGAATTGCCATCCACACTTCTCAGCATTATACAACCAGATAAGTCTCCATATGATCAGTCATGGTCACACAAAAACTTAACAGTCTAATGCCGGGAAAAATTCACCTATCCAGATATACAGGATATCAAAGGATTAGGCTCAAAACGCGGGATCAAAATACCAGCATTGTGCCTGAAATATCTGTGTTCAAAAACTTTTTTACAATATTACAAGTGTTTATTATAATAGATTTTTGAATTTTAATATACAAATTAACCGGTAAATCTAATTTTTGTAAATTATTTATTAAAGATTTCGGAGTTACCCCTGTATTATTAATATAACCGTGTATTTTTATTTGTGTTTTTATAAATGGCCAGCAGACTAACTATCTGTCCATCTATCTATATCCTCACGCCGTATCTCAAGTGGGGAAGGCAGAGAGAACGGAATACAATATAGATTAGTCCTTATACATACATACTTCTTTCGCTTCTTCTACATTCATTCTATTTTTTATATACGCAGGTCAATTTTTATTACTCAACACACGGCCGTCCTTCAGAATTAGATCCACGTGATCAAACCACGCAATGCAATTTCTTATGCACACATGTCGATTTTTCCAATTCAACTCATGAGCGTCCTTGAGACTTTGATTCACGTGATCAAACCACGTAGTTCTCCACACCCTTTCTATCAGATAACTGTATCTTCTTTGCCATACTTTCCCCATCCATTTGTTCTACATGTACAAGCTATCGTAACTTGTTTACACGCATTCTATACATAATACTCCTCTTGCATCTGCTTATTCTTTTAATAACCTAATTCCTCACTTCACGTAGTTGATATACAAGTCATTGTCTTTGTGCCAAAAAATGGAATTTCAGGATTTATTTTTTTTATTATTATTTATTCAATAATAAAACAACAATACAACAATATTATATAGTAGACAAATATTATATTAGAATGCAATGGTATTTTTTTTTGTAATTTCCTCAGTCAGTAGTTGAGCCACTGGTATGAGAGGAAACAGTTTTTTAAACATATAGGAAATTTTGGTCAAGTTACAGGTGTCTCCGTTCGGCTCTCCGGGTGGGGTCTGCTCTAGATCTTGTCATTATGCAGAGTACACACGAGAAAGAAGAGGATGTGAGAAGAAAACAAACCAACAGAAACAGCACACAAGGAAGATACGCCACCTGGAACGTCAGAACTTTGCTGCAGAACAGTAAGCTTGACAACCTAAAAGAAGAGATGAAGAAAATGAAATTAAGCGCGTTAGGAATCTCTGAAATGAGATGGCCTAATCCTGGAGATATGTGGACGGGAGAGTTTCGACTGATCCATAGCGGTAGTATAGAAGGGAAACCGGGGCAAGGGGGGGTAGGAATCATGTTAAGTAAGGATTTGGGGAGGAGAGTAAAGGGGTATGTACAGTATGGAGGTAGAATTATTTTAGTCAAGCTAGACACCAGACCCGTAGATACAATACTCATTCAGGTTTACATGCCAACATCTAGCCATAGCGACGAAGAAATTGAGAGTATATACGAAAACATCCAGAAATTGCTAGATGACACAAAAGCTGAGGAAAATGTGATTGTAATGGGAGACTGGAACGCAGTAGTTGGGGAAGAAAGAGAGGGATCAGTCGTAGGAGCGTATGGGCTGGGCATTAGAAACGATAGAGGCAACCGTCTAATTGAATTTTGTGCCAAAAATAAAATGGTTATAGCTAACACGTGGTTCCAACACCACTATAGACATCGATATACGTGGAAATCTCCCGGAGACAGATTCCGGTCGCAGATTGACTATATTTTAACGCGGCAACGGTATAGAAACCAAATTAATGATTGCAGGAGCTATGCAGGCCCGGACATTGATAGCGACCATAATATGGTTGTGGCGGAAACCATACTGAAATTCAAAAGGCTCGAGAAGAGAACCAAAAAAAGATGGGACTTAAAGCTTTTAAAAACAAAAGAAGTAAAAGAAAAATACGACGAAAAAACTAAGGTTTGCGATTTTGAGAACAATGAAAGTGTAAACAGAGTATGGGAGAAAATCAAAGAGAAAATAACCACAGCGGCAGACGAGGTAATAGAGAAAGGAAAGCCGCAAGCTAGGAAAGAATGGATTACGGACGATATATTAGAAATGATTGAAGAAAGAAGGAGGTTAAAGAACTCGAGAACAGAAGAAGGAAAAAAGGAATATAAAATCTTGAGAAACAAAATCAACAGGGAGTCCAAATTAAGAAAGGAATGCTATCTGCAAGAAAAATGCAGGAATATCAACAGAAATATAAAACAAAGAAAATTTGAAACTGCATATTCTGAAGTCAAGAATTTTTTCAATGATAAGACACAGCCACGATGTGCTATCCAAGATCAAAACGGCAAACTTCTGTTTGAGGATGAATTGATCGTCAAAAGGTGGAAAGAATACCTAGAACAACTTTACAAAGGAAAGAACATACTTGAGGAAAGTAAAGCACTGGAAACAGAATATGACAAAGAAAATAATGGAGATGATATCTTAAGAAGTGAATTTGATAATGCCTTATCAAAATTGAAAGACGGCAAAGCACCAGGTATTGACCTAATTCCATCAGAGCTGCTTAAATGCGCAGGAAGCGGCATGCTTGACACTTTGTATAAGCTTGTCTGCAAAATATATAACACAGGAGAGATACCTGAGGACTTCGCCAAATGTCTGATACGAGCGCTACCTAAGAAAACAGGCACGACAAAGTGCGAACAACACAGAACATTAAGCATGATATCACACGCTTCTAAGATACTCACCAACATTATAATGAAAAGGGCGGAAAATAAAATAAACGAAACACTTTCAGAAGATCAATTTGGATTCCGCAAAGAGACAGGTACAAGAGATGCAATTCTGAGTCTAAGACTTGTTCTTGAAAAGAGAATAACAGTGAATAGAAACACGTATGTAGCATTCATCGACCTAGAAAAAGCATTCGATAAAGTAGAATGGGAACAACTTTTTAAGACTCTAAACCAGATAGGAATGAGCTATAAGGACAGAAGAGCAATCTGGAGCCTATACAAGAATGAAATGGCTGTAATTAAAAGCGGAGAGAGCTGCGCAGAAGCGAGAGTAGAACAAGGTGTAAGACAGGGATGCTCAATGTCGCCAGCACTCTTTAACTGCTATATACAGCAAGCTATTGATGAACTCAGAGAAGAAATGAAGAATTGGACAGGAGTAAAAATAAATGGGAAAAAGGTTGACATGATTAGATATGCTGACGACATAGCACTGCTCGCAGACTCCGAGATGGAGCTGAACGAAGCCTTAGGAAAAATGGAAAGTATACTGTTGTCAAAGTACAACATGAAAATAAATAAAGATAAAACAAAATGTATGGTCGTTGGAAGGGAGGAAGCGACTGCGAACATTGCCATAAATGGAGTGAGCATCAAACAAGTAAGAGAATTCGTGTACTTGGGCAGCAGAATAAACCAGGACGGACGCTCCAAATCAGAAATTGTGAGCAGAATAAACCAGGCACGAATTGCCTTTAACAAAAAATCCAAAATATTAGAATCCCCTAATATTGATCTAAGCGTGAGGAAGAATCTCACTAAAGCCTTTGTGTGGAGCATTCTGCTATATGGATGCGAGACGTGGACCATCAGTAAGAGGGAAAGCGGACGGTTAGCGGCATTTGAAATGTGGTGTTATAGACGCATGCTGAAGATTCATTGGTCGGAACACGTCGAAAACGAAGAAGTGTTAACCAGGGTTGGCGAAAAAAGGCAACTCCTCAAAAGAATCTGCCAACAACGAGCTAATTGGATTGGCCACAACATCAGGCACCCAGGACTGCTCATCGCAATCGCAGAGGGCAGGACCGAAGGCACAAATGGCAGAGGTCGACCGAGAGACGCCTATATGGACCAACTGAAGAGGGACATGAACTGTGGCTCATATATGGAGTTGAAGAGACTGGCTGAGAATAGGGAGGAGTGGAGAAATAAGTCAAAACTCGTTGCAGACCAATCCAATGGATTGTAACTCATTATATATATACAGGTGTCTATTGTCAGTGTTGAGTTTTAATGTCTTTGCGTATCTTTTAATTCTTCTTTTGAAAATGTTAAGACTCCTAGCATCCTTCAAACATGCAGGTAGACTGTTGAATAATTTGATGGATGTATGGAGGAATCCATTACGCCTTCTATTTGTTCTCGGGAGGGTGGTTCGTAGGTGGTTCTGTCTCGTGTTGTGGGTGTGTATTTCAGTGTTTGTGGTTAGTTTCAGGTCTGATTTTATTAGATTATTCTTTATTTTATAGAGGTGTTTGGCTTTTTCAACAAAGATAATTTCTTCTAAGTTTAATTCTTGAGTTATTTTGTAAGTTGTTAGTTGTTCTAGTAAGTCTATGCAGTCCAAAGATTACTTTCAATGCTTTGTTTAAAAGTCTTTGCATTATTGTTAAATTATGGGAACTGCTAGAAGAAGGGTAGGTGACATACATCAGCACTACTGAATTAAAGATGTGTGATATTTTATAAATCCCTGCCTTTTACATGACATTAAGATTTACATAAAAATATGAAAAACCTATTTTATTCCGAAAGTTCCACGGAAAAGCATATAATATAAAAGCTCAGTAATCAAACAAAACGATGTGTTTGTTTTTCATAAATGATTATATATAGAATGTTGTAGACTTTTCAGCGCAAACATTTTCAAGCAACATCTTATTTGAGCCAAGGTTTATGTTCTCTAAACATGCCCATATCAAAATTATGAAACAGGTCGCGGGTGTATAGAATAAACTTTCAACTTTATTACCATGTAACCTACATTATATTGTTTATTATAACCGTATGTTCCACTTCGAAACTATTATGAAAATTACTTTTTCGTCTGGGTTAGTCATTATAACGTTTATCCTGATTTTATAATGTTTTATACATGTCAAATTTCAAAAAGAGAAAACAGAATATGATAATTTAAACCATTTTAAAGTTTGGGCGTTTTTCTTGACAGTTTTATTATTTTAAAAGTTTTGTTAAGTCTACGAATAAAATTTTAAAAGTATTCATTATTTGTTACTGTACATTTTCCAGGTTATGGAAAACAAAGGATTTGTGCTGCTTGAAGCTAAAACTTTAAATTTCTAAGAGGGCTTTACCTAGCACAAAATTGACACACAAGTACATTGAATATGTAAATATTATACATTGTTTAAATTTTTATTCATTTGTGGTTCTTATTTTATTGTCCATTTTATGTGTTGTGTGTGTCAATACTGTTTGTGTACATTATTATAATTATGTTAATATTTATATGTAAAAGGCCCAGGCCGTGAATAGATAAATAAATAAATAAATAAATATATTCAGTATACTGTGGGTGAGTAATGAGTATATTAATAGAAGTTTAATTTTTGTATCGAAGGATATATTGCCACAAACCACAAAGTCTAAAATGTCACATACAGCCAGATCTGCTTTTAAAATAATGTAATACACGTCTTGTGTTATTCATAACATACAGAGAGCGAGTGTACTATGGTATAATGACCTTGATCTGTACTCGTCGAGTGCAATGTATCAAATAAATTTACTTTTATAATATTATGTAGGTACCTAGTATTATTTGAAAGTGTTTTTTTTAACAGCTTTAGGTAATGGGTTCACTTTTAAATTTTTATGTTTCGTTAATTATACCAGCATTAACTTTGTAACACTTCATTTTATTAACTTTCTAATGAAATTATTAATATTAATTTTTATTGTGTAATATAAGTTTGCATCGCCAGATGTTGATCTACAGAATGGGCGAAACCGGTCGTGCTTAATCAATATTCTCAATCTACAAATAAAAAATATTTTTCGTTTTATAACTAGTTTAAAAAAAATCATTTTGTTATAAGGTTAAATGGTTTACGCGAAAACAGTTGATTTGTTCAAAGCTACTGTGAATGAAATGGATCATAAAAAGAAAAGAACTCTTAAGAAAATTTTCTTATCCACCTATCAAAAACATTATTGTACAACACGTAGGTATGTGTGTTTTGCACCCTTTTATTTCACGTATATGGCAACCCGACAACCAATTCTATTTATGTAATGGAAAGTGTCTGATACTTGTTAGCAAAGTGTGTTGTGTATCAGATATATTAAAATACAGTACAGTACACTATAATAATATAGAACTATGTAATAATATTACTAGAGAAATAACTGGCGTGGAAATGTAATATGTAGGTAGGTACTATTATCCTATTCCATGTACTCTATGGTGTAGTTTCTATGGATTTTCAAGATTAGAACACGGCTATCCACTTATTACAAACATCGCTTACTCATTGACGGTATTATTACTATTATTATTAGGTACCTACTTACCTCATAACCATAGACATTATATATAGTTATTTACTGAAATATAATGTTCCATTTCCATAGATGAGACATTTTAAAAATTGTGATCTTTTAAGTACCTAATGACAAATTTGAAGTGACTCGCGGAATGTATTCGAATTTACCGTTCTATTTTTAAAATGGACATTCTACGTTTGGGTTGGTTAAAAAAATCGACCCTCTGTGATGAACTCACTTTCTTGATTATATTTTTGAATGAATTGCTCGCTATCAGTGTTCAGTTAATAATCAATAAATAAATACGTTAAAAAATATGGGATTTATAGAAGATAAATTCTGAATAAAATCTAACTAAATTTAAAAATTACAAGATCTAGAAGGTTGGAGCCGTCCAGGTTTCTGTTTCTGAAAATCTAGGATTCTAAATTCATCTTAAAAGGAGTGAAAATAACAATCGGCAGCAATTTACCCCGCGGAGTCACCGGTAATGAATATACTTCCCAATCTTTTCTGTAAGTTTTTTTGTGTCCTGAAAAATGCAGGTGTTCATTAAACCTCACAATAAGACAATTGACATTATACAATTCAGTGATGAGGTATGCCACACCCATCCTAAGTGTCTTTATTTTTTTTATTGACAGGGAGTGGACAATCAAGTAAGTTGCTGGCTACCCCACTTGTGGGATATGGTACAGTGTAGTTGTAGTGGAAATTTAATCGGTTTAAATCTTAGCCGATACAAACCCCTTTAATTACTTTATATACCTAGGTATTCAAAATAATGTAGTACATAATAATGAAGGGATGATGGTGTAGAAAGAAAAGGAAGAATCAGTTGTCAGGGAACAAGAATCTGAGGGATGAAGTGAGTAGAGGGTGGTTGGATCGACGATGAGAGGGTTGAATCTTATGATGAATTAAACCCGAGTGCAAACAGATTGAAACGGAATGAAATTCATAATAATATTGTGGATGGATAAAGGAAGAATCGATGAAAATAATTATAATATAACTACGTCTATGGTGTGTGTATAGGAGAAGCCGCTCTATTGTATTCTATGAGAGGCTTAGTAATGATTGAAAGATAAAGTTATTACATTATAATCTTTCATCTATGGAATTATAAAATCTGTGGCCGTTTAGCAAAAGTATACAAGTAACCACTTTTAAACAAAGTATAATATTTTAACGACTTATCTCAATAACACGATGATGTTTCTTGAATTGTAGATCTTTGATCGATATAGTGAGTATGGTGGAATTGGTGAATATTGATCACTTCAGAAATAGAAACATATCCACCACAGCAAATAGAAACATATCCACCACAGCTAAAAGGTTGGTGCACTCTGCTATCTTAGTGCCAACACTTATGTATGCAAGTGAGACGTGGACATGGTTAAAGAAGGATGAAAGTAGCATAAATGCAGTGGAAATGAGATCGTTGAGAAGGATGTGTGGTTAAAGTCTGAGAGATCTTGTGCGTAACAGTGATATACGAAAGGAATGTGGAATAAAAGTTGGTGTAATAACAAGGATGAATGTAAATAAGTTAAGATGGTTTGGGCACGTGGAAAGAATGAATGAGGACAGAATGACTAAGAAGATATATTTGGCTGAGAGGAATGGTGCTCGGAGACGTGGAAGTCCGAGGATTAAATGGCAAGATCATTTAAATCAAATCCTACAGGACGGTCAAGTGTTGAGCACATTGAACAGGAGAGCATGCATGAGGAATTGTATGACAGTGACGGAAGCGAAAGATGTATGCAAGGATAGAAGGAAGTGGCGCTCGATCCTTTCTGCCTACCCCGCGAGGGAAGCGGCGTGATGGTATGTATGTATGTATGTATCACTTCAGCCAGCCTAGACCCACTTCGAAAGCGTTGGGATGCCTATCAAATTTCTTACAATTAGACTTTGCCACAATGTTGCATTGTATACATTTAGTTCCCCAATAGAAATATCTGATATTTAAATAATACCTACTGAAACACGTCCACAACCAAGTCATAAAGTTAATGAATTTCAGTAAAGCTTACACTGAATCCATTTTATGCACTAATACCAACATTAATAAAGAAGACAAATTGTCCAAGTTCAAATGTCTTTTGAAATACGAACATACTAACGTAATATAATATATGGAAAATGGGAAAAATATATTATAAAGAAAGACTGTTATGGTCGAAGTAAGTATCCCATCATAAATAGCAAATGATATAAAGCTGCATTGAAGCTCTGAAGTGGATTTAAGAACTAAGCTCTGTAAATGTGGATTATAGTACATCTGTGCTGTTGGCCCATTGTACTTGGTGGAAGATCATTTCAAATTTATTTAAATAAAGCAATAATATTTATTTCTTCCACAAAACCTTATGGTTATAAAAAAAACTACTTCGATTTTTTTCAAAGATGGATTTGGATTTGAATTAAGCCCAAATACACCCAGAGAACCTCAAATGAAACAATATGGTTGGCAGCGAGTGTTATCGAACCCGGGTCCTTCGATTGAAATTCCATGCCTTTTCTAAAACGAAATTATCTAATATTCCTTAGTGTTTTGGTATTAAAATAAAACTAGAATTTTATCAGAAATTGATTCATATTTCATTTGAGTAAACTGATGAAATTCAATATGGTTGTGTACATGAGATGTTCAAACAATTTGCTTAATAAATAAATTTATGGAAGATTTCGGGATTCCAGGTGTTTCTTTAAATGTATTGAACGATTCAGGGCTTCAGAAAAGGATTCGTATTTCCAGATATCCCCTGAGAGACCTTTTTACAGTACAACCAAGTGGTTTATACCGAGAAATATACAATTCCAACACAACTAGAATGTAATGGAAGGATTCTTGAAAAAAATTCGCAATTTGGACTTCAATGCCTAAAACAGATTCACAAAAAGATATTCTACGAAGATAAAGGTTATGAAAAAAACCAAGCATTTTTTTTTCATGAGTTGATATTTTAGAGAAATTATTATTCCGAATAGATGTTTATAAGATTTATCACAAAAGCTCTGAAAAAGTTTTTAAGGGTTTAAATAAGGGAACTTGATACGTTCATTATTTTTTTTTTTCATTAAATAATTAAAAAAAAGTACAGTAAGAAAATCTTAATTGGAGAACCATGTTTTAAACAATGTAAAATTGTGCAAAATCGCTTTTAAATTGTGAAAAGTTTATCTAAAAGTCTATCCGTGGTCAAAGTTCACAAATACCTACTAGTACTACTATACCATCACGGCATATCCCACAAGTGGGATAGCCGACAGACCACCTGCATGTATTAAACATAAATGCTGTCCTCTCCATACCAAAAAAAATAAGACATTCATTAAGATATTCCGACAATATAGGACAAGACATTAAGATATTCCGGATGAATGGCAAACCTCATTGTTGAATTTGAGATGTAAAATGTCTTTATTTTTTTGAACACCTATCTTTTTGAAAAAGCCACGGCGCTCTTGAGATGGTCACGGACCATGAAACAGCGCCAAATACAAATCATCTTTTTATTATTATTATTATTTTACAGGACACTCGAAAACGTCCGGATATGAGTGAGAGACCAATTTTAGGCCGGTTGCTCCACGGAACATTCACAAATTCCACCATTCTATATCGCTTAATATTAATCTTCGATTTTTTTGTGCGCTCAATCTTAAAAAATCGAGTGAATAGGTATTTGTACAACTGCACTATCAATGTAAAAAAGGAGCAAAAAGCGTTTGTAAGATCAAGATTAGGTAAGACTTTATCCTTTCTGCCTACTTTGCAAAGGAAGATGCGTGATGGTATGTATACAATAAAAGTTCAAAGTAGACTGTTGAATAATTGTAAATACACAGTAGATATATATATATATATATATATATATATATATATATATATAGACATATAGTAGTAGAATATGGTATTCAGGGTAGAACAGAAAGCAAGTAGTAATATGGGGGTAGGTATTCGGTCAAGTAATGACCTGCCTAGGGAGGTTAACGTTCCAACTAACCCCCGATACCCTCAGAGACAGAGGAAGAGAAAAATAGAATGAAAAGAGAAAGAGATGGGAGTAATACACACAGTAGTGTTGCCAACTCAGGTTTTGAAAATAACGTAGATTAGACAAAAAAAGTGTGTATGCAATTTAAGGCAAAATGTTAGTAGATTTCCGGACTCGTTTTATTTATCTCTTTATGGAATTCTACTACCTAAACACCGACACAGTGAATAGATTTCTGGTCATCATTTCAAAAGTAAAGACATTTTCGGTCTCAATTTTCAAAATTTAGTGAATTCCCTAACACTCAGAATTTCCCCTCTCTACTACTACTACTACTATACCATCACGGCATATCCCACAAGTGGGGTAGCCAGCAGACCAGCTGCATATAATAAACTTGCAAGCTGTCCTCTCCGTGCCAATATAAAATCAAGACATTCAGGATGGGTGGCAAGCCTCATCGCTGAATTTAAGATGTAAAATGTCTTATTTTTTCGAACACCTGCCTTTTACAGGACACTCGAAAACTTACGAATAAGAGTGGGAGACCAATTCTTTACCGGGTGCTCCGCGGGACCCCCTCTCACATTGCCAATTTTTTATGGTTTAGGAACAGTTAACAAAAATCTTAGCCTTGGAGCACCCGTCAAAGGATTGGACTCCCACTCTTTTCCGTAAGCTTTCGAGTGTTCCGTTAAAGATAGGTGTTTGAAAAAATAAAGACATCTTACATCTTAAATTCAGCGACAGTTTGCCACCCATCCTGAACGTCCTAATTTTTTATCGGCACGTAGAGGACAACTTACATGTTTATTACATGTAGCTGGTCCGCTGGCTACCCCATTTGTGGGATATGCAGTGATGGTATAGTATAGTAGTATAGGAATAGTTAATACATTTGTGAACAATTCGTAAATTTGACAAAAGACCAAAAGTATGTAGATTGTCAAATGGAATAGAAAGTACGTAGATCTACGTAAACTTGGCAAATCTGGTGATACATTTCATTGATAAGAGAATTTGAAAGAAATAAAGATGAAGTGAGGTATGTATGGTAAGATTTAAATAAGGATGGATGAAAGGAGGGAAGATTTAGAAGTAGTTAGGTACTCGGAAAAGAAACTCTTTAAGAGATTTTCCGTCTGGGATTTCTGATGGAAAATCAAACACTGAGTTAATGTATTAAATTGCAAAGAACGTCATGATGAAAAAAATATAATCAGACTGTTTCTTACTTAAAAATAGTAATAAATGTAATTTTAAGTTATCTTTCTTTTCAATGAATGATATAATTAATTAAAAGTCTAAAATGGAGATTCCGAAGGTTTTGAAATACCCATTACTATTTTCCCATTACAGTATATCCCACAAGTGGGGTACCCAGCAAACTAGCCGTATCCAATAAGATGCAAGTTGTCCTCTCCATGCCAACAAGAAAATAAGAGATTCAGAATGTGTGAACCTCATCGCTTAATTTAAGATGTAAAATGAATCAATGAGCCAAAACGAGTTCGTTGGTAGAATGGGGTAGGTGTCGGCAAACTCCCCTTTCACGACACAAGCGTTTAGCTTATTGTGAAAGGTGTATAAGGTTGTATTTGGATTTATAACAAAAACCGAAAACTTATGGATAAGAGTGAGAGACCAATTCTTTTTCCGGTTGCTCCCCAAATATATCTACAATTATTATGAAGCTGTTATTGTTGATTATACATAAGAGAGAATTTCGTTATGTTGCCTGGTAGCTTAATTGGACAGACCTCGTGAAAAAGGATGAGTTGCGGGTTGACAATATTATTCTTATATTCAATACAATTTTAGATTAGTTGTTAGAAATGACACATTTGCGAAAAACAAGATAGCGATCGAATATTAAATGTATTTTTTTGGCGTAAAATTGCTTGTAATAAAGTGTAAAGTGAAGAATTAAAGTACAGTAGAAGTCCCATAATCCGGCACGTTCGGGACCGGCTCGGTGCCGGATTATCGAAAATTCCGGACTATCGGGCGGTAATTATAAGAACAATTAGGTTAATAATTAAATTACAAATACAGTGTGCAAATACATACAACAAAGTTTATTTTACATTTCATATAATGTATGTACACATACTGTAAAACATATTTCACTTAGATTTAAAAGAGTCATGAATGGCTTTTTGTTTTCTTGACTTTTGGCGTTTAGTATAAAATTTATTTCTAATGATATGGAAATCAATAATTTCTGAAGCACTGTAGCTAGTACTAGCCTCAGCAAACGAGATAAACTTATTTAGTGATTCTGCAGTTTCTGCCCAGATGATTTTTTCCTTTTTTTCTTTCGTTTCGGCATCTGAGTCACTTTCTTCAAGATTTTGAGTAGGCTGAGGGTTTACCTACTACAATGTTTACAACAATACCGAGCGCTTCCGGATGATCCCGAACTATCCCGAAATCTTCCGAATAGCTCTCGAGCGTTTTTATTTGCTTTAAAGACACACTTTTGAAAAAAAAAACAAAAATTTTACAATTTTCCGGAGCGTTGCCGGACTATCGGGCATTCCGGACTGTTGGATGCCGGACTAATGGACTTCTACTGTAATACAAAAAATAAATAAAATTTTCTTTATAAGAATTTGATCCACGCGTTCAAGTAGGTACCTATCCTTTTCAATAAAGATACAATGAAATTTTATCAATCGATAAATTAATACTAAGAGATGTTTCACACGAAATAATTTTACAAATGTATTCATTCTGTTATTTCTATAACGACCATTACTATGATTGAATTACCAAAAGGTGAACAAGCTAAAATAACGTTTGTACGAGAAATAAATCTAAATATTTTACTTTCAATATAAATTGATAATTAATTCGATTGAAGTCAAAGAAACCAAAGTAATAATAAAAATCACAATCAAACTTCAATAACTGAAACTTTTGTCCAATGAGAATTTGGTAAGTATTTGTATTTCTTATATAGTGGAATTTTATATAGTCCAAAGGATTTTCTTCTCCATTCCTCCCTATTTTCAGCTAGTCTCTTTAATTCTACTATGTGCCACATCTGTCATGTTCTTCCTCACTTAAATCATTGTCTCTTGGTCGGTCTCTATTATATATTTCAGGCTTCGGTCATGATATTGTGCCAATTCAGTGTGTTCGTTGTTGGCTAAATATTTTTAGGCATTTTCCTAATTTCGCCTACCCTGATCGACACCTCTTTGTCTTCGACATTTCAGAATTTGCTATATTTGAAGTTGTAAAAGTTAAAACTGCCTGCATTTCGCATAAAAAGGTTTTCGAGATTCTGGAATTATTATCACGCATATTTCATTGATCACAGACCAAAAATAGCCAATTCAAATAGCCTGGATTAGAGAATTATGCACTTGCTTTAAAAGTGAGGTTGAGTTGTGAATTCCGTACTTAGGATATAAAAATATAGCGTTCAAGGCAATTCTGTGGTAAGTTCATTTTCAATTATGTAAATTATAACTGCCGATAAATGGTTTATATGCAGATACATGGTATTGTTGTTGTATGGAATTTTTCGAGTTAGTGAGGTTTATTTAAGGAACAAGGAAACATATTTTTCGACTACCCGAGATATGAGTTATTGAGGTTCTACTGTATTAAATAAATTGTGGAGCAATACCAACATTTCAATTTCATAACTCATTTAAATAATTTGAAACAAATAAACACAAACAGGACAGATTCCTCCAAAATGTAATATTGGAAAATTCACTTATTTTTCTAACCCGATTTTCATTATAAAATATATATTAAATTTCACCGAAACTTATTTTCTTTTCGACAACCAAATAATATCAAATTAAAATTAGATATTACTTTCTGAAAAAAAATATTTGTAAAAGAAAAACATTGATTTTCGTTATTTTTCTGTTGTTTTTATTTATACCCAAAAAGAAAAATATAGATTTTCTATAAATCTTTGGTCAACAAAATCACATAAATACACATAAATAAATACACATAAATAAATATAAAAAAATCAAACACCACTTTTAAAAACAGTTACAATCGTTTTACGAAAAATGTACATAATTCAAAAAATGTATTCAAAACTGGATCGTACCGTAAGCAGCGTATTACGAAGGATATTAAGAGAAAAAGGCGAAGAAAACTGACACAAGATTGTAAAGATTAGACACATTCGTTATGTGACTGAAGCCCAGAATGTTAATTTCTTATAAAATTATTAAATAACAGACAGTTAACATTTTGCATTCAAATTTCTTACAATATTTCTTCTGGTAGCGCCTCGTTCCCATATTGTATGTTGAACCTTTTCTTCCAGAGCAAAGGTTTCCTCCACCATGTGACTATTTTCAATCTCCAATTGTTTTAATAGCTTCAACTTATTATCCAATGCTGTTTTCTGTCTATTACAATTGTCCCTCCTTTTCCTTGCATTCATCAAATCATCTAAAACCAACCTATACTCTTCATCCTTTTTCTTAGCCATACCAATAAACTTTCTTTGAGTCGCTTTTGCCGTTTTGATACGATTCTTTAAGATTTCCAATTCAGCGATAAGTCCATTGATCACGCCCAAAGACTTGGTAGTCTGCTCGTTGTAAAATGCTTTCAGGTGCTCGAATGATTCTTCATGAGCATTGACGAGTCCTTCCAAATGTTTGTTAAATCGTTCTTCAACTTCGGCCAAATCAATTTGTTGAACTTCCAACTTCTTCAATAAATAGTCTTGCCTTTCCTCAGCATCTTTTTCCAACTGTTTTAATCTGGCGTCGTAGTCATTTTGTACAGAATCTTTTTCTTCTTTCAATGCAACACGAAGTTTTTTCAATTCATCTTGGAAATTGGTTTCTTGCAATGAACTATTATCTCTTATTTCACCTTTTTCTTTATTTATCTGCGCTAGATTCTGGGAATGTTGCAATCTCGCTTCTTTCACTATTGCATCATATTCTTCTTGATGTTCTTGGGTTAATATTTTATTTTCATACAGTTCGTATTTTCCTTTTTGTCTTTGAAATATCTCAGCATCTTTTGCTTCTTCTGTAAACTCCTCACCTTCTCTTTCTATGATCCTCACCCTTACTTCTAGTTCATCTATTCTCAGTCTGCAAGCTTCCCATGACGAGGATAGGTGGTCTCGTTCAACTTGGAAGTTATTCCTTTGTTCTCGTTTCCTCTCTAACTCCTCGAGCAATTTTAAAACAAATATTTCTAAAACTTCTCTCGCAAGCTCCTTGATTTTAACTCCATTGATTATAATTTCATTCTTTTTCTTATCTCCCTTTTCCCCTTTCTCTTTTTTAGGCATAATTGTATTACAAAACTGATTAAATTTTGACGTTTGACGTTGCGGTGATTTGATTCGATTCTTAGAAATTAAACGTTGCCAACTTCAGATCAATTGTATTTCAAATTGACAAAGGAACGAAATAATAATTTCTTTAAATTAATTAACAAGTAGACGTCAGTATATACCTGCTGAGACTATTTCGTAGAATATTTTTGACCGAATAAAATTATTAAATCGAAATATTAGTAATATTTTTTCCTGTATATTTTACAGACCAGTTTCAACGACAAGCAAAACCATTTTGAGAAGGCTATACATATTACCATAATTGAAATATCTATTTAGTTTGACTTACAAAAATAACGAGAAACAATAAAAAAGCGAGCAATAACTATCTTAAATTAATATTAAAGACGAATCACTTTGCTAGTCATCATACATCACCTTCCAGTCACAAGTATACATCACATTGCATACTATGGGTGTTTAGATGTGATATAAAGGTTTAGATTAGATTCAGAATATAAAAAATATATTTATTTTAAAAGATCAAAGATATAATATTAAAGAAGTGTTTTATAAACATCAACCTGTAGAAGTTCAAACGCAGTGACAGTAAATTACGAGGCCAGTTATTCATAATTAATTACAAAGAATGTTTAACAAAAATTTGTGTTAAAAAAAATCATCCCGAGGGTTGCGACTCGTACTTGTAGGGGTGAAGGGTGAGTCCTCTGATTAAAATAATTATAACAGTACACAACACAGCTTTGTATGTTCATTATATTAAGGGTAGTACCTACTTGTAGTTAAACATTCTGTGGATAATAAAAATAAGTTGTACTTTATGTTGTTACGAACTTTTTATTTATAAAATTTTGATTAATTACGTGTCGGAAACTGGATTTTACTTGCTCAGAAGTGGAGGTATTTATCATTTTTTGAATTTTATAATAAATGTTTTCTTTATCTATATTTTTACATCCTAACGTCATATTTCAAGTGTGGAAGGCAGAGATAATATATCTTTACATTTATTTTGATCAAATAAAAATATAATTAAAAAAACACTAGGTATATAATTTCCCCTATGTTTGGACAGATCTGCTGGCTACCCCACTTGTGGGATATGCCGTGATGGTATAGTAGTAGTAGTAATTTCCACTACATTGTTATGATTCTTGAATGAGCCCTTGCGGTGGTTTTTCCACAAAACGGCGCATCTTAAAAAAAATGTCTAGAAGTATTATTACATTAGATTAATAGTAACCGAACGTTTTCGCCTATGATATTTTTTCGCCTATGAAAATACTTGATATTTAATTTTTCATACATGCACGCCGATTTCTCTTATTCAACATGTGGCCAATCATTGAAAATTTGAACCACGTGGACGCTTTTTCACTGTTTTAGATAAATACATTCCCTCAGTCATCCTTTTCTTGTTTATTCTTTATGGTTTTTGTTATTTTATACATCCTACGACTACTATTATACCATCATACTAGCAAACCAGCTGCATGTAATAAACATAAACGCTATCCTCTCCGTGCCAACTAAAAATTAAGACATTCAATATCGGTGGCAAACCTCATCGCTGAATTTAAGACGCCTTTTACAGGACACTCGAAAACTTACGGAAATATTACTCATCTGCACAAAGAACGACTGTGGAAACTCCTTTTAGTGGGAAACTTGAAAGGTGGTCTGATGCTTACGAATCGGCATAGGCTGGTACATATATATATAAACTGAATATGTTTGAGCCTTGAGCACTGATTAATTTTGAAAATGTGTGATACGTAATGTTTGCAGAATAAAAGAAGCCTATATGAAAATAATAAGGTGGAATAATAATGTTGAAAGTTTAAAATAACATAAAGCTTTAGAAGAAATGAACGACATAAATGAAAGTTAAAATAATTGAATCAATTTTATTTAACTTGCGTAGAAAGAAAACTAACTTGTACAAAGTTGCAAATAATAATTTGTATTAAATTAGAAATGATACGCACGTACCGCCGTACTCTACTTTGTATTTTTATGGAAGGTTTAGATAAACTTAGCGCTTGTCACTTATTCAACACAAGGCCGTTCTTGAGAATTTGATCCACGTGATACGACAAAGAAGTTCTTGGACCCCCGCGCTTCCTCACACCCCATCTCTCAGATAAGTATATCCTCTTTGTCAAACTTTTCTCATCCATTTGTTCCACATGTCCAAACCATGTTAGCTTTATTTACTCGCATTCTATCCACAACACGCCTCTTGCATCCGCTTATTCTTCTACTATTCTTATTCCTTACTATTATATCAAGCAACGTTTTACCAACCATTCTCGTCAGCGATCGCATCTCCACAGCATTTACAAAACATTCGTCCCTCTTCAAACATGTCCAAGTTTCGCTTGCATACATAAGTATATAATAAAAATGTATGTATATATAATTTGCATTTGAGATTATCTCATAAAATCAAAGAAAATTAAAAAAAAAACGAAAAAATCTAAAAACTGTTTCATTTTGAGATGTCATGCTTCTATTACCAAATAAATACATTTTACGAGAACCAAACTGTGCATTTTTGACCAAAATACAAGCAAAAAAATGCCTTCCGTCATGGTGATAAGGTCTATATAACTCATAGATTTATATGTGCTAAATAAATATGAAAAAATAAAGCGCACCACGTGAAATAGCAACTCTTAAGAAATTGTTCCTTTCTAACATTTGGTTGTACTATTTTTAGCTATTAACTCTCTAAGAATTATTACTTCAGGTGGCAGTGTTTTTTATGGAGTCTTGTTACGTGTTTTGTCTATGCATTTTACTTAACCAATGTGTAAACTATTACTTGTCACTTGCCTAAGACTAAGCAACAAATAACGAGTACTAATGCAAAGTTTTAAATTCTTGTAGATGAGGCTGTATTATTTCACACTTCAAGACTTCTTTGAGAGTTTCATCGAGAGAATGAAAGAAGGAAATTTAATAATAAGAAGTGGTAGAAACACCCTACGGCAACACCCTCCTCCCCTTTGGGGAGTTGCGAAGTAACGTAGAATTATTGTGTCCCATAAAACCCTACCATCCATCTTGTTGCTTATTTTATTCTTAAAATTCATTACACATATATGTGCATAACCTACATATGGACAATTTACACAAATCGAGCTAGTCCCAAACTAAGATATGAATCTTGTGTTATAGGTACTAACACAATAGCATACATATAATAATAATAAAAATCTTTAATAAAAATAACATGACAACATTACTACTGAACACATAATTTTGTGCAACGGGCTAGTTAATCGCAGATATCTTCCAACTAACCCATATACGATAGACCAATCACCTATTTAGTAAGCAATATGTTTGTGTTGGGAAAGTGCAGTAGGTCAACAGCGAGAGGAATCGAATTTAAGATCTCCCGATTACAGATTAGGTTTTCCAATCTCTAGTGCAAATTTTAGAGCGTTCTGTAAAGGACAGATGTGCGTAAAACCTCACAAGACAATTAACATCTACATATTTATCACATACAGCTAGTCCGCTGGCTACCCCATTCTTGAGATACAATGACGGTAAAGTAGAAATAGACCCCTCGATTGAAAGTTCGTGACTCTAGAAATGTGCAGTCATTTTTTTCATATTTTGGATACTAATAAATTTTGTAGGGTGATCTTATTTTATTTGTTTGTCCTATATTTATTGCAATTCATCCTCCTTGATATCAAATAAATAAAAAAACTGACACATGTCATCTATATTTTAGTTCATTAAATTGCCCACCCATTTTCATCGATTTTTATTATACCTAGGTTATTTTCTTTTTGTAGTCCATCAATGTTGCACTCATTCTATTCTCGTCATCTATTTCAAATAGGCTTGTTATTATTATTTATCTTACTAGACCTGAACCCGACTTATTTCCAAGGAGAACTTCAGGACCTGGGCACACGCTCTTAGGAATGACGCGATCTTGTGGCAGCGGAATTTGGAGATAAAGTTGTGAGCAGCCGTAAGAAGAATATTAAATAAATCTTCCAGCAATCCAAGTATAATTTTCTTTTAATATTTTTTTTCCAAAGATAGGAGGTAATATCGAAGACATTAAGAATATGTCAAAATGTCTTTTACATTAAGTTTTATTATTTATTTATTTATTCAAAACAAACTTACACCAACAAGCACAGACAATACATAAAAAACAGAAACAGGATTTGATGAAAAGATGCGCCTTATTAGAGCGGCGTTATTGGTAAGTCTCTGAGTCAGCCGTAGGTCTAGGGCCTAGGCAAACCTAACACCCCAAAGCACCCAGAAAATATCTATATTGTTATTTTCAAAATTTCGTATCGACACTTATTTCGCCATATTATCGCGGAAAGTTTGCGTATGATATCGGCAGTGCCATATTTCATTTTAATGTCATTGCTGTCATGCGGAACACTCGCTTATCAGATGGTTTGTGTCATTCCACGTGTGCATGCTGGTGAGAACATCAATCCTTACTTGTGTAAGTTGGAAGCAGTACAAACTACGTAAATCACATCTTATTCGAATTATTGTACATCATATTTTCCTAGAAAGTCTAAAATCCAGACAGTCCTTTCTTTTGATGTGGAACTAAGTTTTGGTTTTATACTGATGATAATGTTTCATGTTCTCTCCAACTATCTTCAACACTGCGGTTTGAGTTTTGAGCAACAGATTTCTGAAATTATTATCATTATGTAATAAATCGCAATTCTATTTTCCTAAAACACGCCTAAATGCCGAGTTTATTGCTGACTCCACTAGACTATGACTCCACGGTTACTTAGTGTTTGGTAAAAGAAACTATAAAGAGTATTAAAACAAACAATTTGGCATACATATTTATGAATGAACTAATATATTTATGCGGGTATAATTGTTTCTAGTCTGTCTGTTCTTTTGTTCCCGCCTAGCAACAACAATAACAAGCTGGTGTGGTGACGCGGTGGGGAGGCTGCAGGTTATAGGCTAGCCATACGTGCTTCTCCCTGTCTTGAGCAACAGTGGGTGGGGACGGGAGATGTATTGTATATTGTCGCATAACTTGGAGTATATATATAAAGTACACTCTCAGAATGTTTCTTACTACCTCTATAAATGACAGACTTCGTTTATTTTTATTCTTCAGCTTTCATACTTGAATTGTATTTCTTTCTGTAAATAGAACCGCTTTGACATTATGTTCATATTGTGTTTAAGGAAAACGAGGACATGGCGAGCCCCAGATTAAATTGGCCGATGGCTCTAACTCTTTCTTTGATAGAAAGTTTGCAAAAATTATTATAGAATGAGATAAATGGAAAAATATGGAAGAGGACAATGTTCAGCAATAAGGAAATTACTAAAAAATGTGTTTTTTATGCAGGAATGGGAGGGTAAATCTATGCCTTTTTGTCTACCCTCAAATAAAGACTCATCCACTAAAACGGATACTAAATATAAAAATTGCCTTGAAAACAAAGAATGAATTTATTTTATTCGATCCCAACCGCATAATTTGTTGAAAGAAAAAAAACATTAACAAATTTGAAAAAAAACTGTAAAAAATAAAAATAATTCAGCAAATTAAACAATGTTACAGAAATATCTTCACAATTTTAATTCAAATTTCTTGAAAACGTTAATTCAAACAGGTTTTGTAACCAGGAGACCAGAAAAGTAAGAAGGTTGACTTAACATTTAATGCATTATTCAAATCTTGTAGTCTCTATGAAAAAGTATCAGGACTTCAGAAGTAGGTACTCGCTAACATTATAATGTATCTGAGAGATCAAAATGAGATAAGAGAAAGAAAAAAATATGACAGGCATAATATATAATATGCAGACGACAGAGAAGGACATACCCTGTCGATACAAATTATTACCAACTAGAATGCGGGTGGCTTTGAAGAATTTTCATGCGAAGCACGTGTTGAGGAACTGGTACGTGAGAGATTGCAAAAGGAATATTGGAATTGAATATATTATAATGTGCTATATTGATAAAGATGATATTGATCTATCATGCTGTCCTGTGAGGAGATATGGAATATTATTATGTATTATTTCATTATTATATCTGGACAGAGTTTCAAGGACAGCTTCATTTCCAGGACCTTTCCTTTATCAATTATGTGGGTTGTATTATCTTTCCTTTTAGTACATTTATTTTTAGATGTTTCAGGATAAGGATAGGATTTCAGGATATTCCATTTTCTCTATGATTATTTAAGGAACAAATTTATTTTCCAGTCTTTGAGTGAACCAGGTAGAAATTAGATAATTTTTTACAGATTTGTTTTTACTCGATAGAACATAGAGGCACGAGATCTTGATGCAAGATGTATTTAAAACTAAAGAAATAAGATTTCATATTATGGCAATCCATAATAAAATCGTATTTTATGCCTGTAAAGGGGCACAGCATTGCTCATATCTTTTACTATCATGTTTATTTTTAAGATGTATATGTTGGGACTTTTGGCAAATGTTTGTAATTAATAAATAAATAAACAAATCTGAGACAGGTATTTGAAATGAGAGAATGATTAAAAAGGTAAGCATGGCTAAAAGGAAGAGTACTAGACACGTGCCTGCCCGTAGATTAAATCACATAAATCAGATTCTTAAGAATTTAGTATAGGAGAGAACCTTACACGAGGAACTATATGAATATTTTAGAAGTAAAAAGCGTGCGTAAAACAGGATTAAACAGCGCTCAATCCTTTCTGACTACTCTGCAAGCGATGCGATGTGGGTGTAAAAATAATAATTACTTACAAGACTATGTCAAGAAAGTTTCTAATTTCAATATACCAATTAAGTTAAAGGAAAAAGTGTCATCAAAATGCTATAGACATACTGTATTATAAAAATGAATATCCCAGACACGAGTGTACATAAAGTTCTTCATAATCCATAGGAATTACATACTATAATTATTATTGTTTTATTAATAAAACATATTATGAAGGAGAGAGGAATGTAATGTGTGTAATACAAAATCTATTATGTGTAAAAATATATTCTCCACACATTCGAATAGGTAAATAATCTATTATGTGATGTTCTCACTTTGGCGAATATCGCCAGGGCACCAAAATATTGCCAGCCATTTGAACCGTGTGAACAAAATGACAGCTGTCTGAAACGATAGAAACCAGTAGAAACGATATCATCTCGAGTTGACCACCTTCCAACTTTTTCGGCCGATTGAACGATTTACGCATGCGCAGATGTGCGCGGCGTTCGTATCTATGGTAAAAACTTTATAACCTATAAATTTTATAATGTTTCCCGCTTCGTGACAGCTGTTATCTTTGTTGTTGGTTTGTTTCCTTAATTAAAAGGCGCCTTATAACCTCTACTATAACATTTTCGACTAAAAATAAACACTTCGCGATCTCCATCTCGACGTCCGCCATTTTGAAAACAGTGTCAAAATCAAAGCGCATCTGACAGATCGTTTCTATATCGGTGGACTGTGTGAACAGGTGTGACGATCAATGGGTGTCCGGCGAATTTTGTTTTTTCTCCTGGCGATATATTTTGAAATTCGCCTGGCGATATCGCCAAATGTGAACACCCCATTACACGTACTAGATATTCTTACACACTGTTGTGAATACTTACACACGAATACTCTATAAACACTAAGTAATAATGGTCCTATATTAAATACACTACACAAGTAGATAATATTGAATTTAGAAGCAGACAAACAAATTATCCATTTATCTGCTCAAATATATACTTTACTTTATACTGACATTTTCTACAACTTTGGATCAGCAAATAGAACATTATGTGAACGTATTCATTCGTAGATGAATACGTTCACATAATGTTCGTAGACGAGTCACGTAAAATAGATCAATTCGGGATTGGTTAGATCTTTATCTTGGGATTGGTTAGATCTAGAGTATCACAGACAATTTATTAATTATTATTTAGAAAAAATCAATAAAAATAAAACACGAGCGACGGTTTAATCGCGAGCTGACTTTTATGAGCTTCCGCTCTCATCGTCAGGCAAGAAATTACATTCAAATAATAAATTATAAATTATTCAACATGAATTTCCACCAAGTACAGTCGGTTGAAAATATCAACTTTACATTCAAATACGTGTATTAATAGCTCTAGTCTAGTCAGTTTACTTAAGCCAGCCTAAAGTCAATTCGTAAGCGTTGGAACACCTTTCTCACATCTCCCAATTAGATTTTGCACAATGATACATTGTGTAAATAATGTTCTCCAATCGAGATGACTATTTAAAAATAAAACATAATGTCATTGGGTGTATATTACGAATGTTTATCAATAAGTAAATAACCAAAGACAAAACAATTGCATTCTTCCCACATGACACGGTGAGAACTTTATCAATGTCTGAAATTCCTTTCGTCCAAATAATGTGCGAGACGGCAAAATTAGCGTGAGTTTGATTAAATTTAAGATGGTTTGGGCACGTGGAAAGAATGAATGAGGACAGAATGACTAAGAAGATATATTTGGCTGAGACTCTGAGAGGAATGGTGCTCGGAGACGCGGACGTCCGAGGATTAAATGGCAAGATCATTTAAATCATATCCTACAGGACGGTCACGTGGTGAGCACATTGCACAGGAGAGCATGCATGAGGAATTGTATGACAGTGACGGAAGCGAAAGATGTATGCAAGGATAGAAGGAAGTGGCGCTCGATCCTTTCTGCCTACCCCGCGAGGGAAGCGGCGTGATGGTATGTATGTATGTAATTTTGTCATTGATACTGACAAAATAATTATACCCATCATGATTACTTATTACACGATCTAAATACAATCTTAATATTGTCTTAATTTTAAACTCTACAATTTGCGAAGTGACTAGTAAAAATTACGTGTATGCTTATCCAGCGGTAACTGAGAACATAGTTTTCAATTTTACTATACTACTATACCATCACAGCACATCCCTGAAGTGGGGTAGCCAGCAGACCAGCTGCATTTAATAAACACGCATGCTTCCTCTACGTGCCAACAAAAAATAACACATTCAGGATGGGTGGCAAACCGAATAGCTGAATTTAAGATGATTTTTTCGCCATCGCGGAGGGTAAGACCGAGGGGACAAATGGCAGAGGCCGACCAAGAGACGCGTATATGGACCAACTGAAGAGGGACATGAACTGTGGCTCATACGTAGAGCTGAAAAGACTGGCTGAGAATAGAGACGATTGGAGAAGAAAAACCAAACTCGTTGCAGACCAATCCAATGGATTGTAACTTATTATATATATCTTCGTATCTGACGATACTGCTAGTCTCTTTATTTCTACATATTATGTGCCACAGTTCGTTTCCTTCTTACTTGGTCCATAAAGGTTGTCTCTTGGTCGGCCTCTACCATTTCTGCCTTCGGTCATGCCCTCCGCGATGGTGTTGAGCAGGCATGGGTACTTGATGTTGTGGCCAATCCAGTTTGCTCGTTGGCAGATTTTTTAAGCAATTGCTACTTTCGCCTCCCTGGTTAATATTTCGTATTCATATTTTCTAATTTCATCATAAACATTTATAAATCAGACATCATTTTATTGTATATAACAAAAATATTTAATGTTATTTCATGGTCTTGCAATATTAGTTATTTTTTTTATCTTGCTTCTTATCGCTACCGAATATTTTATAATATAACGCATGACTCCTGATAAGAAAGTCTGTGGTATTGTTTTTTTATTTTATATTATTATTATTATCTATAGATAATATATACAATAAAAAGTATAATATTTATTTTTTAAGCAGGAATTTCCATCTCGTGACAAGGAAACATCATGTGGTAGCATGACTCACTTTCTTTGTTCGTTTAGAGTTTAGAGTTCAGGAATGCCTGAATCATAATTTCAAATTTGTATTACTGTATATTATACAAATACATCTAGTAGTGTCTATTCTCTTATCGGTAGTCCATTAGATAACATAGTAATTTGGCTAAAATTCCGTGGAGTATCCGTTAAAGAATTCGTCTCCTGGTTGGTGTCCCGTAAAAAAACAGGTGTTCGAAAAAATAAAGACATTTTACATCTTGAGAGCACATTTATATGTTTTCAATAATAATAATAATCTTAAACTCAGCGATAATGTTTGCCACCTATTCTGAGAATCTTATTTTTTTGTTGGCTCGAATAGGACATTTTTTTTAAAGATATATCTATGTTATAAACCCAAATACAACATTATACACCTTTTACAGTAAGCTTCTAAAAGCTTGTGTCGTGAAAGGGGAGTTTGCCGGTATCTGGTATCGAACCACGGACCCCTTGTTCACGAGACCGAGACTCTACCTCCAATAAGCTACCGACGAACTCAGAACATTACTAGAATATGACTATTAAAAATTCTATACTATATAATAGAATTCCTATATTTTTCCATATCGCACCTGGCAAATAATTAGTCCCTCACTCTTTTCCGTAAGTTTTCGAGTGTTCTGTAAGAGGCAGGAATACGAAGAAAAAAAAGACATTTTATATTTATAACTCAGCGATGAGGTTTGTCACCAATCCTGAGTGTCTTAATTCTTTGCTGGCACATACAAGAAAACTTGCACGCGGTTGGTCTGCTGGTTACCCCATTTGTTAGGTATGCCGTAATGGTACAATTTAATAATACTTATATACTAAATACCAATAGAAACTTAGTGTGTAAAACCAATTACTAAATTGCGATAACTGATACTACACATATTTGATAGTTTCTACAGTAAAAATTGGCTAAACTACTGCCCCCCCCCCACTCAAGTAATGATTCCGTGATAGATGATATTACTTTAAATAATTTATTATAACCGCATATTGTTGATATCACTCAACATATTCATTACATAACATCACAGACGAAAAAGAAAAACTTCAGTGTACCTACACGTAGACTAAATAATATAAATGGAGATAGCACATGTACGTGTATCAAAGATAATGAGACCACTCGCATATCTAAGGCGTAAAGAAGCACTGCAGATAGAATATCAGAAAATCATCAAAAATCCAGATCTCCCTGCACATATAGATACAGGACATCTACACTGAGAAAAATACTAACGAAATTTCACAACGAATCATTGGTACGTACTATCAGATTAGGACCAGAGATCGTACAAACGATTCATTAGTACGAATCTATAATATTAACTCTTCGCAAACAAGTTGTTGGTAAATTTACCAATGATTTGTTTGCGAAGAGTTAATATTATAGATTTATACCAATGAATCGTTTGTACGATCTCTGGTCCTAATCTGATAGTACCGTACCAATGATTCGTTTTGAGTATTTTTCTCAGTGTACCTAATAATTATCGCGGCATCCGTATTGGACAATAAAAGCTGGAAGCGATGACGACAAATGGCAATATCTGTATGCAACAAAAACGGCGTAGAGTTGTAGACCATAAACTGGTTATAGACCCAACTATTAATACAGCTTCCAGGGTCTACGTTGCCTAGAAAACTTTAGTACACTTTGAACAGACTAAGGAGTGACGTTGGATGTACACCTACAACGTTTCCTCTGCGCCACACCAGTCGTCATTTATATGTTCACTTTACAGTTATTCTACTGGTTGCTCCATTCGTGGGAGATGTTGTTATGATTAAATAAAAACATGCCAACTACTTAAGCTGGCATTATAAAAAAAATGTCGATATCGATATTGACAGATCATACTATAGTTCTAGTCCTATGGACCAGTTGTCTCCGATTCCCGGTTTGCGGAACTAACTAAAAGAAGGTCAGTCCTTTTTTCGTTGTTCAAAATTTGTTAAACGTTTCGGAAGAAAACTGAGGAGAACATTAAACATTTCGAATTCCTATATCTTTTCGAAAATCTGTCGATGAGGGGATAGAAATTTCGAGTGTAAAGGAAATTTGAGACCTAAAAAGTCCTTAAAGATAACAATCAATGTCTCTCCATTAGCGGAAGGTGGTAAAATTATGATAATGCACCTCGTCTGAAAGAAGAGGTGGGAAGAAGCGTAGGCGTCCTGGAACCATTTGGCTTTATCACGTGGATTAAATTCTCAAGGAAGGCCTGTATCTTATTTCACTTTTTTCTAATCGCCTGATGATGGAGTCGAGTCTCCGAATACTAGTACGCGAAGTTAATAAAAGTCATTTGGAAGTTATCTACATACTGTGTTTTTTTTTCAATTTATCTTGTAACTTATTTACATTCATCTTTGTTATTACATCAACTTTCATTCCACATTCCTCTCAATGTAGATAAAATTATGAAAAGTTTATCGGTTCGCGGAGATAAAAAGGTTGGAGATCTGCTAAATACTATATTCTAAAACAGTTCCCAATTACTTTGACATCACGTACCTACAGTGTGTGTAAGTTCACGTATTCGTTATCACATATTATTATACCTGTCTGCTGTGTGTAAAACATAATACCTAATAAAAGTCTGATGGAAATAAAATAGAAGGGTGAGGATCACGGGCGCAATAATTTCCAGTAATAAATTACATACAAAAGGTGCGAGTGGAATGTCGTCAGAGAAGCGAAACTTGGTGTAAGATAATGATATTGCCCAGACAGGGTGTAATAAAAATATATGGGACACAGTGAAAACTACCTTAACTCGATTAATCTGAGACATAACGGGACTTATCCTTCTTGCACTAAGTTTAGAGAACACGATTTATACCCTGAGGAATACCAGTCGGTAGAGATACGATTATCTAGTTAATTCAAGATTTGTCATGTTAAAGTTTTGAAGCAGTATGACGGTTTAACGAAAACTGAAAACAATATGGCTTCTATTCACTGTTTCAGTAGTAGAATTCCATACTGAAATAAATAAAGCAAATGTTTAAATGTCTACTATTTGTTTATTTGACGAGAGAGACCACCCTCGTCCGTGGGTCATTCCGTGGAGCACCCTGTAAAGAATTGGTCTCCCACTCTTCTCTGTAAGTTTTCGAGTGTCCTGAAAAGGCAGGTGTTCGAAATAATTAAGACATTTTACATCTTAAATTCAGCGATGAGGTTTGCCACCCATCCTGAATGTATTGATTTTATATTGGCACGGAGACGACAGCTTATATGTTTATTATATACAGCTGGTCTGCTGGCTACCCCACTTGTGGGATATGCCGTGATGGTGTAGTAGTAGTAGTAGAATAAATCATTTGTTTTTATTTATTTCAATATGGCTTCTAATTGAAATGATTAAAATTGAAGAATTTTTGTTGATTGTCGTTTTTTCTGTGGAGCACTCAGCAAAGAATGAGTGTCCGACTCTTTTTCGTAAGTTTTTGAGTTTCCTGTATAAAAATATTATAAAACAACAATCGACGTACTGCGAAACACATCTTCAGTGAAAAAAAGTTCAATATTTATTTATGAATTCGTGATCTTTTTCAGTGGCAATAGGTGTTAGGTAGACTAACTGGTAGTTAGGTTTATGGAGACATTTGATATCTTTAATCCATAAAATTTGATACTTAATGTCATTAAGATTATTTTGCGACAGTCATAAAACATAGCCGAAATTTAATAATATTGAAAAACTGCGAGTGAGGGTTGGTCGATATTTAAGGATCTTTACTTCAAAATTACACCATAAATTTTGGTTATGAAATAATAATAATATTCACTTAGTTTTTTAATGATCTGCTGATTTTCCAATATAGATAGATAAATTCACTGTACCTCAAAAAACGCAAATAAATCACTTATTCTATAATAAAATTTCGTATTCCCTCTTCCTTCGGGAACATGATGAACGTAAGATAAAAGATAAAACTAATAATTCTACTTCCTTTATCGTCCTTTATTCTACCAGCTGGAATGATACCGAAAACAAATTAATTTCCGAAAAAATCAAAAAAATTCAAAAAAACCATTACATTTTACATTTTAGTTGCTTTGAATTTGTTAAACTGTGGTAATATAAGGGGACTCTAGTGGTCTATATTGCATTTAATATTAATTGCTGTAATACTTGTTGTGTTGACTGTTTGTTCCCTTAGAGAAAATAAAAAAATAAATACATTTATGATAGGATTAGGTTATTATCTGGATATTTTAAATTGGACACAAAAACCGGACACAGCACAAAAGAAATAACCGGACATAGTACAAAAGAAATAACCCGAAAGAAAAGTCCGATAAGGTCTCAAACCGCTTCCCTGCGGTATTCCTTTTACTTTTGTGTGTGCATATTATTTATCCTACTGTTATGTGTTGTTGATATTATAATTATTATAAAGAACTCAGGCTCAAGGATCGTTTGTTGCTGGGAATGTGGGCAATCTGACCCCATTCTTGACTTTCATGACTAAACAAAGAGATTGTGTGTAGACAGGCGTGAGTGTTTCACTGTTCAATCTTATCTGCCTGCATGTGTGGCCTATTTTATATATTACAAGTACTACTTATTCCATTCATCTTGATGGAGGGTTCCCTTTGATTCATCTCAATTACAAAGGAAGGCAATTGTCTGTTCGCTTTCTGACAGATTGACTTGTGTTCTTTGTCATTCAAGGGTTTAGTCTTCTGGAAGTCTACACTTTAATTAACAAACATGTATGTAATTATATAACTCACTCGTCTTATACACAATGTAATTACACTTGTTGAATGGAGCTTGACGTGTGTTTGCTGTGCTGATGATTCAAAAATATAAATCTCCTTACCTACTAATAAATTAATACCTATTTTTTTCGCTATCCAACTAACTCACTAACTATACCTAAGTAAATTCCTATTTCATCAGTGTGGCGAAATCGTGTCTGTCTTCCCGCCTTTAGTAATTAAACATCGTACCTATTTATAATATAGTACCTATTATACATGTACCCCTTTCAACGTATGGTGAAATCAAAAAGAGAACGTGGATCACGTGGGCTTTCTCTGGGGCAGCACCAAAACCTTGTGGAGGGGTGGTTACAGAGCGGGGAGGACATGCGCAGTAAAGACCCCTGAGCGAGCGCCCCTTACTACCATCTACCAAGTCAGTACTGATATTATTCATCATCTGAACTTCATCGGAACAACATCGACTCTGATGGACCACTAAGCAGTACTGTCCCCAACAATCACAACGAGAGGCGACTTCTGGAAATACCCAAATATAAGACACTCTCTGCCATACCATCCTCAGCCGAGGCAGGGTCTGAAGCAACCACCAACAGATTTCGTAATAGATTCCCGATTAATTTTTAAACCATACAAATTCATGCTTATGTTTTTGCTTTTTTTTATTTTGTCTTTAGAATATATTCATTTTTTTGTTAAACCTGTACTCATGTTTTATTTCTCAGCCATCTCATTCTTCCAATCCATGTCAAGCTTTCTTTCTTATTAAGGCGATAATTATTTATTATCTCAAATCGTGTTTCTACGAAATGATATGTAGATAAAACATTACTTTGAAAGTAGGACAATACAATGTTTTTAAAAGTTTAACGCAAAACTTTAGTTAGGTAGATGTTGAACTTATTGTATTCTGTCACGTACTTACTTACATAAAATTGACCTTTAGAATCCTTGAAGGAAAGTTTTCTGATAACGTCTGATAAAGTTTTTTTGTCCTCTACTATTTCAGTTTTTTTTTAATATTATGATCTCTAACTTTACTTTATCCTTTTGTTATTTTTACAAAATAAATAAAAAAAAACAGATTTTACTTTGTTTCAAATATTTTAGAATAAAACACAGAGGTAAATAATCACTTAAATTCAGACACATTTCATGTCTTTTCTATGACATTCTGAATGATCTATTGTTCATTGTTAGCATCGAAATGATGTATTTTAAAATCATAATAAATTTTCATGACGTGTGATCTAACCAGAGCACATACATTTATTTAAATAGTAAATTGAGTTTTAAGTGTAGGTATAACCATAATCCGTAGAGTCCCAAACAAAGAGTGAGTCTCCAATCTTTTCTGCAATTTTTCGAGTGAGCTGTAAAAGGCAGATATTCGAAAAACATCTCGTATAAGATATTCAACATCTTTAATTTTCATTGATGAGGTATACCGTATATCTTGAATGTCTTAACTTATATTAGCACGGAGAGGACGACTAGCATGTTTGTTACATGCAGTTGGTCCATTGGCTATCTCACTTGTGAGAAATGCTGTGATAATATGAATGTTTATGGCCAAAACAATCTAGTGCGAATGTAGCCAAAAAATAAATTTAACATAACATGTAGGTATAGTCAAATCACAACTTAGATTGAGCCAGTCTCAAAATAAGATACAATGAATCTTAATCTATGCGTACTAAAGCAAAGATACACATATACACATATACAATGCACTAAGCACATATACATGTAACACTCAGAACCAGAGCAATTTTGAAAAATGTTATTCTTTATCATGCCTTGGCCGGGAATTGAATTCAGGACCTCGTGTCTCAAAGGCAAGAGTGTTACCTCTGCGCCACACAAGCCATCAAATAGAAAATATTATCTATTGGAAAACAAAAATAGCTTATGTGAATAAATAATACTGGAAAATAAACAAATATGTAATAAAAAATGAATAAACAGCAGGCGCATTTAAAAGAGGATAAAAAATACGATTATTCGTAGAAGCAATGTCGCTTTGTATTTTTATAAATATCAAAGTATTTACCATAACAAGGTTTACATAAATAGACTGACATGTGTCAGAGATTTAGAAGGAGAAACATATTCATTTGTATTAGTAACTAGGTTTTAAAACCTGACTGTGTTAAGTTAGTCACCAAATCATAAAAATCGAATATTTTAATTAAAATATTTTTGACAAATATTTTTCAAATTATACCTCATTTTTGTGGACATATTTTCCAGAACATGATTCGGAAATAGAAGATAGTTTAGATACAGAGAATAGTTCATTGCATAAAGATAAAAGCACACGGAAACAAAATATGTACTAATTCTACAGGTGATTTTATTAATTTGCAAGCAAGCTTTCAAAAACTTCCACTCTCATGGTCACGCAAAAAAAAAACAAATTTTACATTTGCCTGAAGATGAGAGCGAAAACTTTTGAAAGCCGGCTCGAAAATTATTAATAATGTCACAAATGAAATAACTATATATTTTGTTTCATTTTACTTATATTATGTATTATATATATGTGGACGTTTTCCCAGAGAAAACCATATTTTATGATAGGTTTCTGGGTTACCTCCAGTTTGGCGTCTTGACCATGTCTACCGGCAGAGGGTGTACACTGAGAAAAATACTAACGAAGTTTCACAACGAATCATTGGTGCGTACTATCAGACTAGGACCAGAGTTAATATTATAGATTCGTACTAATGAATCGTTTGTACTATCACTGGTCCTAATCTGATAGTACGTACCAATGATTCGTTGTGAATATTTTTCTCAGTGTACTACGATTTTTTTTCAAGATTAGGTTAAACGGAGTAAAAAACGATACGAAACGATTGTAGCTTTTCAATAATAATAATAACTAGACAATTTTTTTTAAGGTGCGCCGTTTTGTGGCTAAATCACTGCAAGAGCCCATTCAAGACTCATAACACCTCCTGAACAACGGGGTCTGTAACACCTCTACATTCTCTAGAGTTTGCAAATCATAGGGAATTTTGTTCCACAGCAACGGAATAAAGACAATATTACAAAATTTATATTTTACGCATTATTTTGAATACTTGAACATACAAATTTACAAACGAACTCGAAAATCTCTGTGTGGATTATAAAAGGTAAAAAAGTAAATATTTTGATGGATTAATAATAAATATGTTACGCAATTTTTTTAGGCAAAAAGGACAAACAATGCACAGTGGGTATGAGAATTAACTCTTGTATGAGGATTAACTCTCCTACAACAACCACATAATAAGTGACAGGTAGTAAACAAATATATATTATTAGAATTGAAATGATTTGACAGAGGTACGGAATACGAAGTATTTTGATAGAAGGATGAAGCTTAAATAAGTCTAATAATGTGAATAATATTTAAGGCAATACAATAGAATTTTCAGGTATTTAGACGAAATAAAAAGGAGTTTCAAAATATTGCGTCACTTATACCTACACTTAATCCCATGTGACAAACTTTTGCAAAAATATGTAGTTAAATAGAACATGTACAAATTAAATATTATCATAAAAGCAATATCTATTCACTGTGTCGGTTTTTAGGCAGTAGAATTCTATAGCGAAATAAATAAAACAACTGTTTTATTTTACTATTCGATTTATCTACGAGGGATACGTCTTTAGTCTAAATAGGACAAGAGTGAAAAAATATAATATTTATTTAATTCTTAACGAAATTAAAAAACAACTGTTTTCTTGTATTATAATAATTATGTTGTATTGTCGAGAGAGATTTCTTTCGTCTGATAAGGATATTGTCTTAAATTTGATTCTTAATTAACGCAAAAAAACTATGACAAATGTTATTTTCTTACCTTGAAGTTCTCAACTCCTTCTCCGACTTGCTCGATTTCTCCAGCACACTCAAATCCGAGGATGAATGGGGTCTTGGGTGGAGAATCGATGGCTCCTTGTCTTACCATGAGATCCTGGAAATTCAGCCCACTGAAAATAGTGAAAACAAAAGGTTAGATGATGTCATAATTTTTTTATTTATTTATTTATTGGTAACAAATATAATATACAATAGAAAAGAAAAAAAAATACAATTTACGAGTCACGCCAAATCAAAAATGAAAATAGTGAAAACAAAAGGTTAGATGATGTCATAATTTTTTTATTTATTTATTTATTGGTAACAAATATAATATACAATAGAAAAGAAAAAAAAATACAATTTACGAGTCACGCCAAATCAAAAATGATTTGTCGGCGTGTTCTCTTACAGGTTCAAAATATAACTACATAACGAAAAAAAAAAATTATATCAATCTATACAACTTACAATTAAACAATTTATTTATTTATTTATTTTATTTACAAAACAGTTTTTAAAAGATAAGTCACTAATGTCTACCTAACTGGGCATGAGCCCGTACCAAGGTAGACTGAGCCAGTTTTCACCTTACATTGTCTCAGCGCTCAATTTTCTTTACTTCAGTTAATAATGTTAGTTAATTAATTAATTACTAGTTATAAATAAATCCACACTTTATCAACCAAACCTTGACTTATTTTTTTGCAATATTTTTACTCTTGCATTTCTTAATAGATGCCGGCATCATATTAAGTATTTTTGGCACGTTATACTCCAATGTTCTTTATCCGTACTTATTATTGAATTTTGGCACTACATATCCTTCATTAAATTTAAATCTAGTGTGATGCAAATGACGCGGTTTATCTTTATACTCGGTTATCGAAAACTGGTCAAGAACAATTATCTGCCAGAACAAGCCTTTAGCAGATAACACATTTAACTTTTTAACGTACAAAGAAATATCATTTCGCGCCGCGTTACAAACTTGCTCATTTACTAAAGTTTAAGCTGTAAGTTGTTTTTACAATAGTAACATCTCAATCTTTTGAATAAATATCCTGAGGTCGGTTTTTATTTGTAAGAAAGTTTAAACAGTTAGAGTTTTGGAAGAAATTTTTCATGGCAGAGACAAAGGGTAGGTACTTGGAGACATGGCCATTCGAACATTAAATAACCAAATCATGTAGACGAGATTCCTCAAGATAAATAGGGACTTTTAATTAATTTTGGACGGGAGATCATTTTTATTTTATTTTTATTTTTACAATATTAAAGAATCAAACAGTCATAACATAATATGTTAACAATTAATACACTCAACATGTGGACCAGCGAAGATTCCACTCTTACCAGAAATGTCTTAGTCTTGAGAAAAAAAAAGCAAATTATTAAATTTAAAATTTTCTAAAAAAGTCAAAAGTCATCAGCATAAAGAACTGTAGAAAGATTATAGAAACGTTTATATCGAAGTAAAGGGTGCTAGATACTTCCTATTTTCCCCGCAAGGTAAGCCGGTCGCGACGTAGTGGTAGGTGTGTATGTTTTCATATGTATTATACTGAATACATTGCTAGCTTGGAAATTAAAATTTAACAAAACGCGCTATTCTATTTTTAAACATGCAGCAGTATTGCATGCCGCTAAATATGATTTTCCCTAGAAAGATGTCTGATGTATGGTCGGTTGTATGAACTGCAAAAGGTAGGGTTGCCAGGAAATAATTATTTTTCCCCATTATTGTTCCCTTCGGCAGGCAAGGAAAGTGCATGCAATACGCAGTCAGACTACTTCTAGAAAATGGCAAATGCAATTATCTAATCTAATCAATATTTAATACCGCTCGTAAATATATATGTTCATAATTATTGTGTACACCATAAAGATTATTATGAAGAAAAATAGAGTAAAAGAAATACTTTCTAAATAAAAGTCTCATATTTATGGTGAGTCCTCATAATAAAATTATGGAACATTAACACGAAAAACAACTATAATATAACAAATAATTTATTTTTATGTCTTACTAAAGTTATGTAATTATTGTAGCATATTTCCTTGATAAGTTATTTTATCATCATATGTCAGTAATGAATTATCTGTTTAGTTAGAATATTAAGTTCCTGTTTTTATGAATAGATCTTTGAAATTGAATGAACGTTTTTTTTATTAAAGTTGATTCATAATTTAAGATAATTGAAATAGAAAATAAGTAGGTATAATAATGGTAGTTAATCATAAGGTTATTATAAGTTATAAAATTAAATTTCCTTTTTTATAACTTGATTAAATAAATTAAATTAAAATTAAAAAAATAAGGCTCAAAAAAGACAACGTCACCTAATTTGGTAGTGACTGAAATCCGCGATCTATCCTTTTCACGAGGTGTGCTTTGTCCAATTAAGCTATCGAACGATTTGAAGAAGGCTCGGATATTCTCTAAAAGCCCCAATGACAGCTTCATGTGTAGGTATTGTTCTGGGATACCTAGTATAGTACCGCATGGTAGATACTTGCTTTCATAACTTACTTCAAAAAAATCATACGCTAATTATTGTTAATCAACAAAGAAACTAAAGTTTCAGTAATAACATGTCTAAATTTTAATATGGAAAACAAACCATTATTCATAATCAGTATGAAGTATCTTTGTCAAAAAAATTCATTAATAACTTTATCAATATTTTTTTCAACTATTAAAAGGTTATTATTAATTTGCTTTGTACATTATTTATTTGCTTTGGAACCGTTGTTTTAAAGAAGACAAATCACTCGTTAATTTCTATAATTCTAGACAATAATAGAAAATCAATAAACTGTTCTTTCGAAGTTGTTTGTTGTCTATGAATTGCAATACAACTATACGAATAATAAAAACACCGTTCCATTTACAAATAAAATTTAATAAAAGAATCCTCAGCGGGATCACTTGCAGCAGCGGTAGTCGTCGTTCGAATTATAAATTCGAATCTTTAGCGGGAAAACTGTTCAGTACGTGAAGTACAACACAAAAGAAAAAGAAAAGATTTCCCGCTAGAATTAATACACGTATTTGGTAGGTACCTACGGTAGATGTAGAGTTGCCAGAGGGAAAAATAAAAAGTATTGGCGGTCGTTGACGTATATTCACCAAGGTAGGTACCTACTTATTTATCTACCCACGGATGCCGCGAGATCGAGTGAAAAACGAAAGTTGAAAACGACTTTCGGTTTTTAAAAATTCACGGGCGTTGCCAGCAGATAGAAAGGGAAATGACAGTACCTGTTTACATGAACTAGGAAAATTCCACAAATAAAACTTTTCGATATGGTAATAATAGACGTGTTTTGAACATTAAAGGGGGGGTATTTTTTTATTCACATAAACCCATGTACCCACCAAAATTACACTGCATAACTTGAAAAGTTTGTTTCCAAAGAAAACTGTACGACTTAAATGATTTTGGGGTCAGAGTTTTTCTTATAAGAGAGATAAAAATTACATTTAAAATAGAATGTAACTATTGATCTATACCTAACATCACGCCATCTGTCACACGTGAGGTAGCCAGCGTACTTACTGAATGCAGGCAATGGAATATAAAGATTGTTCTCATTGTGACATAAATAACTTAACTTTTCTCAGTTTCAATTGACACTAAATATTATTAATTCTACAACATCCATTTTTCAAGACTGTGTGCTACTTGACGTCCCATTTATTTTTGTTTGAAATAATCTCACAAATACTCGTTTATTGAAAATTTGACAATATAACCTACTATCGAACTGACTTGTGATCCATTGACTTTTATTTCTCCATTCATAACTTATGCTGTGATACTAATAATTGTATTGTTCTTTTTTTTGACTTTTTATTATGATTGTTGTGTCTTAATTTTCTATACTTGTGTATACATCATTTGAACTATGTATGTAAATATATAACATGTAAAAGGCTAGCGCCGTGAATTGTTAATAAATAAATAAATAAATATAAGGCATTTAGGGTAGGTGGCATGCATTATCGCAAAAAGATGTTAAATATGTACTTTATTGGTAATATTTTACAAATAACTCTCTTTTATAGTAGGTACACTGGAAAATTTGCAGTAAAAATTGAGAGACCTGTGATGTTAGACGGGGTTCACGAGCCAAATATATACATGGTAGTTGTTTATTCCTTTATTCTACACATCCCATTTGGGATAGACAGAAAATAGATAAATGAAAATCAGTGAAAATGAAATTATTCTGTCTCTGACACAACATGATCGATAACTTTATACAGGGTGCAATACGGAAATGAAATTATACTACTACTATGCCATCATAGTATATCACACAAGTGGGGTAGCCAGCAGACCAGCTGCATGTAATAAACACAAAGTTATCCTCTACATGCTAACTAAAATTATGACATTCAGGATGGGTGACAAAACTTATCGCTGAATTTAAGATTAAATTGTCTTTGTTTTCAAAATCCTGCCTTTTTGCAGGACACTCGAAAACTTACGGAAAACAGTGGGAGGTCAATTCATTGCCGAGTGCTCCACGGAACAATAATAATGTGAGTAAGTAGTAATTAAAATGGTTGGCACGCCACATCTCTGAATATAATAATTATTATTTTTATAAGGCGTTATCATACATACTTAATGATGGCGAAACATTTTTTCATAACTTTGTCATAATATAATGTTGTCTTGAATAAGTAGGTCTATCAGAGTTAATTCTTTGAAATATTACTGAAATAAGGCATGCAAAACCATTTTGTTGAAATTCTAAAAATATTTTTTATGTGCTAATGTTACTACCTAAAAGTTTGAAACTAAATAAGAAGAAGAAAGGATGTTTTGGTGATAGGATTTACTTGGAAACTGAAGGAGAAAGGGGATAACGCGTTTTTCGGATTGGGTTTGGAATTTGTTGTCGGTGAAACTCAATAAGTTTATCAACCAAAGCTTATGACTCAACTTTCAATCGACGCTTCGTGGTTGGAATTTGTCGATCGGCCCACTTTTCTTAACACGACACAATCATCTGTAGACGCATTCAGTCATTCATTCAATCACAGCATGCGCTACAAGTAGGGATGGTCAGTAAACTGTGTGTTATAAACGTGCAAGTCGTCCATTTCGTGCCAATAAACGATACACCACTCAGGATAGGAAGCATATCTCATCGCTGAAATGAATATATTGGTTAGATGAAAGAAAGCACTATAAAGTAATAATCTCGCTATTGCATATCATCATATTTTTCTTATTTGTTGATTTTGTTATGTGAATGATGATGTGCAAGAAGAATAAAATAAATAATATAAATAGATATTGATTTTATTTATTTATTCATTCTTTACTGTATATTGATTATTTAATTGTTTTATTTGTGATGTTTTTATAAACATTTGCCTTTTACAGGACAATCGAAAATCATAAAATTTCCTCTTGCAAATGAGTAATGACTTCATAAAGAAAAGAACTGTACTGTAGTTTAAACAATGCAAGGGCATATATATGTATATTTCAGCATTGTATGAAATTTTCTTAATATTTTTAATGTAAAACTTCACCAAATTTACACATTCGCTTGGTTTAGCATTCCCTATAGAGAACGGCGGTGCTTGGTAACAGGACAAGTTGAGGGTGTATGAAGGAGGTGAAGAGGTGGAGAGGTAAAGTTGCCACGACGCGCCATCAACGACGCCAGACGTCTGGTCGTTTCGTTTCATACCCTCCCCTATATAACAACTCTGTAAACCTTCGTACGCTATACAGTATTTACCTATAATATTATTTATACCTACCCCCTATGCTCTCTATCTATACGTAGAATCAAACTTAACAAGGCGCTTTTTACATTAATGAAATTTGCATCGACGACTTAAACGACCGAGAACAGTTGAGTCATCACCAATGTTAACAATATTGGTGATTTCCAGTCATTTTTCCAGTTATATCGCCCTTCACGTCCGTATTTTGAGATGGAACGCAAGGTGGGAAGTAGAAAATAATATTTCACCCATTTAGAGTGATTTTGTGTTAATTGAGTTCCACTTTTCTTGTCATCCGTCTATTCCCTTACGTCGTGTCCCAGCTGGGGTACGCAGAAAGAACGGAAAGCCATATTCATCTTCTTCTTTGGTTTCCTCTACATTCATCCAGTTTCTCATACATGCATGCACGCCGATTTCTCATACCCAATACGCGGCCGTCCATGAATTTTGATCCATTTGGTTAACTCTCGTAATTCTAGGACGTCCGCGCTTTCTCCCCCACCCATCCTTTCTTGAAACCTAAACACACTATAAAACTGTTTGATTAACATCTTCAGAGAAAATAGATGTTGCTATATTTTTTACAATGGTGTAGGTGTGTTGCACTGTGGAACTAAAAGAAATAGATAGGTACTTTATCTGACAGTTTATTATTTGTCTATGGTTGGTGACACGTTGAGATTGAAATCGAAGAAGTTTGTGTCTAAATAAAATCCGATGCAAAAGTGTTTGTACAAAACTATTAATATAATCTAGTAGCGATATCCAACATAGAATTTTTCTAAAAAAATTAAAATAATGTTTCCCAAACTACACATTATTACTCTGCAGCTAGCTTCACACCTTAACTAATAACGATTCGGTTTTATTAAAAGTGGAACATGTTCCGAGATTCCATTTTTGAATTTTAAAACGGAAAGTTTAAACGAGAATTCTGCCAACAGATTGAATTTTTTAGTAAATACATACCACGTTATGATAATAATGTCTAGTTTTTCTTTCACTTTTACTAAATAAAATATGATTTTACTGAATTATATGAACATGAGGCTTTACAGCTGAATTTAATAAGCTTACATATGTGTATTTTTAGTTTAAGAATGAAATTTAAATATAAGTACAAAAATATCACGTAGACTTTCCGCTTATTAAATTTTTCCATTGCTAAGAGTATGTGAGTTTACCCTCACGCCGTGTTCCAAGTAGGGTAGGCAGAGAAGACGCTACGCTACTTCTTTCGCTACATTCATTCGATTTTTTATACACGCACGCCAATTGTTTTTCAACTCAACACGTGGCCGTGCTTTTTTTTTTATTTTATCAACTTTACACGGCGTGAGCCTTTTACATGTTAAACATATTATAGCAAAGAAAAAAACAATTTGACAGACAAAAACAATAAAATAAGAGTTAACAGCTGCACGTACAAACTTATAAAACAAACATTAAGATGTAAAAACATTAATAGTTACTTGCACAAAACATCAATAGTAATAAAATAAAATGATTATATTAAATAATTATAAAGAGTAAAGAAAAAACAAAATTGAGGTTGGGTTTAATTATTAAGCCATTGTTGAATATAAACAATAAGAGACAAACGTCTTATATAAATTTACCTAATGCAAATTGAAATTTAGAATTTGATCCACGTGATTAAGCCACATGGTTCTCGCACGTCCGCGAATTCTCACATTACCTTTTTCAGATATATTATGTAACTAATGAAACTAAATTATTAAAATCCGCATTTTTAAAATATCGTGTTTTTCAGTGTACGTGCGAACTATAACATTGTAAAAAACACAAAACTTGGTCATAAAAAAGCAACTAAGGCATTCAGAATAATTGTTTTACTAAATAATGCTTTACAAACAACGTTTTTTAATGTTTACAATAAAAAAAATCACTGTAACCTCAGTATAACTAACTTTAAATTCATATCGTAAAATTTTATGTCAGTATAAAACCACGGAGTTTCTAATAGTTTTCCATCCCTACACTAGTTGGGGCTAGTAGTCGTATATTTTCCTGCAGTGTTGTTGTTACATGAAAATTAATTTGTATTACAGGGAACACTCAACTTAACCATGTATCTACTACGTAAGTACTTTTATATCTACCTGAAAAAATATTACTGTACGTAGCGTAAACGCATAAATATTTTTGTTTCAATGCAGCATAATTGCATGGTAGAAGTGATGGAAATGTATTTTTTAGGGTGGCAATACTGAATACGTGCATTACGCATGCAATAATGTAAAATGCACTCATGCAACACTGTGAAATTATATTGAATGTATTACGTCGCCTGTCGATATAGCCAAAGAAAAACTTTAAATGTATGTTATAAATATACAATTCCGTTTGTGTACATATTTGTTTGTTTATATGTCCTCTGTGAAGATCTTTATAAAGCAAAAAAAGGAAATACCTTCAATTCTATTTAATTCAACTCTATTCGAATACCTTCTTTTCGAATTCGTATCTATCGAGCGTGTTCTTGGATAAAGCAAATATAATGCATATTTGAGATTAAAAAGATACCTACCACTATTTGTGTGATTCAAAGTTGCCAGATTGTATGGAGATCGAACATTTGATATGTCAAAACTGTTCTCCTGATAATATCAATCTCTCGACGAAACCGCTTGAGTTATATAATTATCAGTATGAATTTGTAATAACACAAAATTAATCTGTTCCGAAATTATGTTTTTTTATGTTTTGTTCTGTTGTATAGTTTTTTGTGGAATGAAGGTTTATTAAAATATTAATATTTTTTTTAAATAAGTTTTCTCCAGATATAAACGCACAAAACCTTTAAACAATTTTCGACAAAATATTGGAATACTTATTTCATTGCACTGAATTGCCAATTTAATTCAATTTCAGCTATGCTGGGTTTAATATTAAACACTTAGACGCATGGTGATTTTCAGTAGTTATATAGGTTGATTCAATTTTGAAAAAAGGAAATAATTTGAAAGATTATACAATACAAATATTACATTTATGTACTCAACGATTGTCCCTACGTTATATAAATAACGATTCACTAAACTATCAGTTTTATAAAAACGATATTCATATTAATTTATTTCAATTAAACTAAGTGCTTTACGAATATACCCGCATCTAACTATTATAATTATACTTATAATATCAAATAACATTATATATCATGGCAACCCCACATAAAATATACATTTTTATAATATTTAGAACAGAATAATTCTTAATTCAAATAATTATAATATCGAATCCATAGATATAATAATAATAATAACAATATTGAATCTATGGTTCACACAAACATAGACAAAAGAAAACAATTAACTCTGACGTGCGTATGTCCCATTTCGACAACTAGAAATTATTAGGTTTGTAGGTTTTACCCCAACATATTTATATCCTATTGTTGGGGTGTGTTTTTTATTTTATTTCTATTTTTATTTGATACGATGGGATGGAGAGGTCTTCCTAAAATAATATTAAACAAGGGTGCAAATACAAGGACATTTTACCTCAAGGCAATGCAATTGTTTCTTCAAAGGGACTGAAGAGTGAATAGTTTTTTTATCAATTTACAAACCGTAAATGGTTTTTTTCCACTTATTTAGAAGTGTGCTTATTGAAAGGACTATTGCAGTCATTTATGTATTTAGTGCAAGAGGCCTTCATCCCAAAGTGGAGAGATGAAGGCTAGAAAAGGCACTATGCATTTGTAAAACATAAGACATCTTTAATTCGGCAGTGATGAAGAATGCAATCTATTCTTATTGTGTGTTGCTTTTTATGGAAGGAAAGGACGACTTGTATGTTAATTATATAACACGTGGTTTGTCCTCCAACTATCCTTCTTATACGAAATGTTATGATTGTATAGACAGATAAGAAAGAAACTGAGAGTTAGTTTATTTAAAGATTCTAAAGTGTTCAAAATGTCTCGAATTAAAAGGAAATACAAATATAATAATAGTAAATCAATTATGACAAAATAAACATGACATGGACTTTATCAGTATAATAGATTATTTATTTATTTTATTGTCTTTGTACATCATCAGTTACATAACAAAATAAACAAATCAATTTACACAAAAAAAATGTGATGATATGCAGTAGCCACACAGTTCTATCATCTTTACTTGCTTCATTCGCTTCCTCCACATTCATACAACATCTCATACAAGCACGCAGATTTCTCTTGTTCAATACGCAGCTGTTTTTGAGAATTTAATCCACGTGATCAAACCACCTATTTTTAGGACGTCCGCGCTTTCTTATACTTTCTTTTTCACATAAATACATCTTCTTCGTCACCCATTCGGTCTACATGTCCAAAATCTATCTTTGTACTATAAAAGGCAAATGCTCCGTTTTTTTAAAAATAAATAATATACAAGGAATATCATTTATTTTAGACTGTGATAAGATGTCACGTGTAAATATCCCAAATAAGTTATTTTTGTGATATAGTTTACTACCTGTAGCTCCCCCTTCCTTCCCTAATACCACATCCCTATCCCAATATCCTAATGCATTATCAGGATGCAAACCTTATCTTCACGCCTCCAAAGTCTTACACGAAATGTGTCAAGGATGCCAAAATCGATAAATTATTATTAATAATTTAGTCACCTACTCACAAATTTCATTATTTACTCTGTACGTCCAATTAAAAGTATTTTTTGTTACCAATTAGGAGTTCTGAGAGTCAGATTATTATTTGAATAAAAAAAGGACACACATTATTATTTATACACTTCATTTCTCACTTACAAGATATTCGTAAAACTGTTGTATGTAATAGGTACCTACACCAAATACAAAATTTAATGGTGTCATTAAAATTGAATACAGTATAACAATAAAAATCATCTTAAATTCAGCGATAAGGTTTTCTACCTATCTTGAATGTCTTAATTTTAGTTGCACGGAAAGGGCAGCTTGCATGTATATTGCATGCAGCATGCTTGCTAGCTAGCCCACTTGTGGGATATGCTATGATGGTATAGTAGTACAATAAAGCACTTTAAACAAAGCTCCTCCACACTTCGGATGCCGGTCCACTCTCTTGTTTCGCAGACAGGACATCACTGTCTCCTATCGGGTCCTCAACGTTCCTCAATTTTCTCCTTCAATATCGGTTAGAGAAGGTGATATTTTTCCCCACGCAGTACATGAGCCAGATGTGTACAAATTTTAATCCACTTTAAATATTTTCACAGCCCTGTTTTATAGGCTCAAAAATTTTCGATCAAGATATCGTTATGTTGATATTGAATATAGGTGATACTGTGTATGTATGTGTTTGTTCTAGTTATACTCGTATAGGTACAATAATGGATAATAAATATTGAATGAGATAAAGAAGAAATAGATACATGTGCAGCAGTGGCGGAATTAGACTGTGTATATTGATCGTGCTGAATAATTTTTTTTTTTAGAAATTCAAGAAAGTAGCTTATACGTTCATATCATCACTTTTGAATTGAGGTAATTAGCTGACTAACTGCATGCAATTGACATGCAAATTGACCTCACTGTTGTGCCAATAGAAGGAAAAACATTCAGTACTGGTGGCATACCTCTTCGCTGAACTGAAGATGTTAAATGTCTTAAACGTGTTGTTTGACGAATACCTGTTTCTCACAGGACACTCGTAAACTAACAGCAAAGAGGAGGAGACCTATTCTTTACCGAGGACGAGGGGATATACATTAACTTAATCCATACTTAAGAAAACAAAAGACATTATTTGAATATACCTTTTAGACTTTTCAAATTTCGAACGCCTTCTTCCTGTGGTTGAGTTTTTAATTCGGTGTATGAATAAGGATATAAAATGATCTCACCATTTTCATATGGAAAGAGATCCAAGAAATATTGTAAATATTATTATTATTCTAAAAATATCACCCTGCACTGAGACCATAACAGCTCTTGGCCAAGGCGATCTCAGCAGGAAATATGGAAGAAAAAAACAAAAAAAACAGCGAGACAGAAAGAAAAACACAACAGGTGTATCATTGAAAAGAAATAACAGAATCAAAGCTATGCATGGAACCGCTAAGTCATGCGGTCTTTTATTTGCATGTATGGAAGGCACGCCACTGCTACATAGTAGATAATATAGTTGTTGTTATCTCAAAGAGATAGCGAGAGTATTGTACAGGACGTGTTCACTAGCATGGAGCAAGGATTTCATAGTAATCCTCTAGTTGTCACATATTTTTATATTAAACTTGATATCGATCTCATGTTTCTATTTTATTATTATAATGATTATATGACAGTATCATAATTCACACAATATCGGGTGTTCTGCCAGGAAAATAAAGAAAAAATATTATATCGACTGTCGACAACAGCCAACAAGTCGAAGATTTGATTTAATTGGTAATACACACAATCAAAGCCACTCTTTCAATTTCATAAAATTAACTATAAAAATCCACGGTTCTCTTTATACATGAAACATTAATGGCCGGTTTCAATAATCTATCTATCCGCTACTGTCGATTGAAATCTATTGTGTTCTATATTTTAAATCATACATTTCAATCGACAGTCACGGATAGATAGGTTATTGAAACCGGCCATAAATGATGAAATAATTAATTTATGTACCTTTCTTCAAATACACAAAATAAATATTTCGAATTTAACAGTGCGATATTTATATTACATTTTTTACAATTGATTGGTTTGCTCATACTACTACTACTACTATACTATCACGGCATATCCCACAAGTGGGGTAGCCAGCAGACCAGCTGCATATAATAAACATGCAAGCTGTCCTCTCCGTGTCAATATAAAATCAAGACATTCAGGATGGGTGGCAAGCCTCATCGCTGAATTTAAGATGTAAAATGTCTTATTTTTTCGAACACCTGCATATTGTAATTAATTGTTATAACTGTATGATCCATAAAGAATAAATAAAATTTAAAAAAAAAAAATTAATTCACAATTTGTTGTGTTTTTAAAGCATAATATTATAAATATAGCAAAAGTATAAAAAATCCCGTGGAGCACCCGGTAAAGAATTGGTCTCCCACTTTTCTGCGTAAGTTTTCGAGTGTCCTGTAAAAGGCAGGTGTTCGAAAAAATTGAGACATTTTACATCTTAAATTCAGCGATGAGGTTTGCCACCCATCCTGAATGTCTTGATTTTATATTGACACGGAGAGGACATTTTGCATGTTTCTTACATGCAGCTGATCTGCTGGCTACATCTGATATATGTGTAGCTGATCTACTATATGCCGTGATGGTATAGTAGTAGTAGTAGTAAATATGCTGAAATTACAAAAATAGCAATTTCTCGAATATAAGACATTTCTACTTGTTGAGTTGTGGAACTGTAGGTACAGTCAATGTAGACTCTTCGTGTAAACAAGTGACAATATTCAGAATGGATACATCAAAGTTGAACGAAGATGTTAAATAGATGTCTTTTATAGTAGGACACTAGAAAGGTTGCAGACATGATTAAAATGCCTTTTCTATTTCTGGCATTCCAAAATCAATTTAAATTCCATCTTTTCCCTCATTCTGTCCCTGATTGGTTGTCGAGCGTTGGGGAGATGCTAAGGGAGAAACAGAGAGGTTTGGGGGGGAGGGTGTTAGCTATATTTGTCAAATAAACATGGCTTTGTTGTATTTTAGTAATTAATTTTCGAGGCATTACCGGGAGATGTTTTGAATTTAAATTAAACAAAAACTACTTCGATGTTGTATCTCTGTAATTATTTGAAATTTTGTCACGTGTCGGTATTGAAAATTAACTAACAAATTAATACAATACAAAAATAATATTTTCATAATTAAAAAAAATACCCACGAGGTTTCCGAAGGCCTAGACGACTCTGTTTTTTTATATTAAATCTAAATACATATATTTTTTAAACAATAATGACAGATAGAATTTACTGCCTCACTATGTTGAAATAACTTTTATTTTCTCGGATATTTCAGGAGTCCAAGGACTCCTATTATCCGTTTAGGTGTCAATCTATTAACCTATCAACTCTCTCTAGTCTAGTCTCAACCACTATTCCAGTGTTGGCATCTCCGATCTTACCACTGGACTTAAGTTTGTTCTGAGGCAGTATGGCAGTATTTTATACCTTATTGACGGTGGGCCTACCCAGTAAGAAAAACACTAGACACGCCACTGTTTAAAAACAAAGAAGAGCCAACTATTAGTATTAACTATCAGTTTGTATATTATTATTAGCAGAAAATGATATTTAAGTTAAGTAAAAGCCACAGCCATTCGGTATAATTATCATTAGTTATGAATATAATTTCATTATGATGCTGCTCCCAAAAGTCCGTTTAGTATTTAGGCTGTAGAAATATACAAACATAATGTATAGGTATGTACACACAACAGCCTTCACTTTCATTACGGACACAGCCTCCAGGGAGAAATAATACATAGTAATAATAATAATAATACTCAAGAACTAAATAGGATTATAATTATAATTGCATCGTTTGTTGCTCAAAATTTTAGAGAAGACAATGAGAGTGAAATATTTTACGTCGATATTTCAAAAACTTTCACGATGGCTATATCGTCGCTGCATATTCAAAAAGAGGTATGTGAGAACATTCTTATTTAGGCATACTATTTATAAATTGTTCATTAGGGCATTAAAATTGTTGTTTGGACTTTTTATGTGATATTATTCTTTAATTTTAATATTTGATACTAAGAATCGCGTTATAAAATGGTTATGATGTCATTTTAAGCAGTTTATTCTAGAAATTTCAACACACACCCCTTTTTGAATATGCAACGACGATATAAGGTCACAATGAAAGAATATATTTATTAACTTATATTAAAATGATTTAGTTAAAAACTCTGTAACTTTCAGCAAGTATCCAAATTTTATTTTTGACAGAGATCTTTCGGACTTAGTCCATCATCAGTGTCGTTAACTTAGAAACTAATATAGGTACTTATCCCATAAAAATATTGAACAGTTGAAACATCATTGCACATAATCATTCATAATTATAACAAAATCAATAGAGCAGTTTACATGAGAAAAAATTTGATGATGTGCAGTGACGAGATTATCACTATATAGTGATTTCTTCCATCTATAACCATATCGTAAAAATAGGATGGTTTGATGATCACAATTCCATCCCTAAAAATACCTCAGGCTGTGTGCGTGATAAAACCAGTCTTTGGATGACAACAGAAATGAAAATCAGAGAGAAAATGGAGAAGACAGGAGACAAAAGGACGAGGAGGGTGCATCCATGCCACGATAATGACAATATGCCAACAGGGACAGAAAAGAGAAGAGCCAGGAGAAGCGATTAAGAAATATTGAAGATTAATTTAGTGAAATAACTCATCGAACTTTGCATGCGGTAAATTTAGAAAAGGAAGTTTTATTCCCAAAATGAGGTTTTGTTTATTTACTCAAAAGTTTTATAAAACATATGTTGTTCATTATTTTTGTTAACTAGTTCAGTGTCTTTATAGTAATTTGTTAATGAGAGTTTAGAAGATAAAACAGAATTGTTGTAAATAGTTAAGTCAGTTGGAAGAAATAGTGCCTTTAAGATAAGCTCTTTAAGATAAACGTTATTCAATGAGAATGGTAGGTATTTTTGTGTATAATTGCTTTCAATTTGTCTGCAATCAAGAGTTATACATAAATGAAAACAAACGATTCTCTTTTGCATACAGTGTTCCTATAATAACGACATCAGAGGAATGTCGTGGGAAGAGGAAAGAAGCTTGGAAGAACAATTATGTACTTATACAATAAAATTTATCCCATGGAGCACCCGGTAAAGAATTGGTCTCCCATTTTCTCAGTAAGTTTTCCAGTGTCCTGTAAAAGGCAGGTGTTCGAAAAAAAAATGACATTTTACATCTTAAATTCAGCGATGAGGTTTGCCAACCATTCTGAATGTCTTTATTTTATATTGACACGGAGAGGACAGCTTGTATGTTTATTGCATGCAGATTGTCTGTTTATATAAATGGGTGGGTTGGTTTAATAAATGCCTACCATTTCCAAAGAAAACCATTTAAATATGTCAATTGCATTAAATTTAAATCTATGAAATGAAAAAATTAATACGGATTCACGATTTTCTGTCTAACATTAAATGAAATCTGCGGACGACTTAATTGTGACCTTTTAATTTAGAAATATTTTTAATAAAGAAAAGGAAATGAACTTTAATAATACAATAGAAGGAAAGATAATATTAAAAAGAAAGTGATGGAAGTACAATACGTTGAGTTTCCTGTAGTAACGAGAAAGCTACGGAAGCGTTGAAGGAAACAGTAGAACAGTAATTAAAACATATCCTGTTTGGAGGTAAAGGAAACAAACGGTAAAAAGGATGTTACTCCGTAATATTAATTTAGAAATTGAATACAAGTATTGCCTACACAATATTTAATAGAAAAATATTGGAAGAACAATAAAATACATTAATAATACAACACATTAGCTGTGTTCTGCAATACAAAAGAATATTCTCGAATTTCTAGATCTCTTTTTATTTCATAAATATTTCTATTTCTGTGAAAGTGAGGTACATATTTGTCGAGAAAAAGTTCATGTAAACCCTAATTTTGACGAGTTGCAGAAAATTGTAAAATGGCCCCTTAAATTATGCAATAGTCTTAGCAAGAAAAAAATGAGTAAAACTATTCTAGGCGCTAGATACAAACACGTCTATTTATCAATTATTCATGTGTAAGAATTCCCGCCAATATCAATTCCACCGCAAACAAACTACTGTCATAATATAGCCATAAACTTGAATATAGCTACAATTCACCGTTTGGATAGAAACGCGGTAAAAACCCAGAAAATATTGGATAATGTGAATATCTACATACGTTTTTATTGATTTTATATTAGCACGGAAAGGACAGCTGACATGTCTGGTCTGTTGGCTGCCCCACTTGTGGGATATGCCGTGATGGTATAGTAGTAGAAGTAGTAGTTTTTATTTTACAATATAAATTAATAGATAGAGAGACTTTTATCTTCGAAGGACTGAGAATCTTTCAAAGATTATAATGAAATACACAGTAATGAAAAAAAAAACACAAGAAATCGCATCCAGAAAATATATTAAAGCCCCTTTGAACTGTCGATAGAAATAAAGAATAACAACTCACAAAATGCATTGAACCCTTTTTACAGAACCATCTAACTAGTTCCATTAACAGCAAATCTTCAACAGTATCATATTCCATTCATCTTACAAGTGAAATTTAATATGTACTAAATCCTTATTATTTCAAACTTTCATTTCTAAGAGCGGCAGACAGGGGTCCTGAAACATTTTTTTACGGAGTTGAATAATTTATATTGTGAAACGCAAAAGTTTTACTAATATGCACCTACTAATTTTGTGAATCTTAGAAGCCACCACTAATTTTTTATTTTTTTATTAAATTCATATCAACGGCCGAATTCTTTTATAAGTTTACGATTCCAGATACAACTATACCATCACAGCATATCCCACAAGGGGGGTTGCGAGCAAACCAGCTGATAAACATGCAAGCTGTCCTCTTTGTTCCAACAATTAGGACATTCAAGATGGATGGGAAAACTCATCTCTGAGCTCAAGATATATTTTTTTTCAAATACCTGTCTTTTACAGGACCTTAAAAGACTTGCGGAAAAGTGCGAGACCAATTCTTTGCCGGATACTCCTCGGACTTCCAATTCCAAATATTAAAACAATGAAAAATATTCCCTAATTCCTTTAATTCTACGTATGTTAACAGAGTTCATGCTCAACCTCTTTTGATACATATGGGTGTCTCTTGATCGATCTCTAGGGTGCCTGATGTTGTAGTTGTAGACAATATAGTTTCTTCGTACCTAGTTGGCTGATTCTTCATAATTTTGTGCAAAAGTAAGTAAAACTTTAAACTTACATAATTTTCACAAGTTCAGTTTATTGACATATTTATGTCAACGTTTAATAATATTACTAAGTCTTGATTATTTATTGGGTTTTGGGGACGAAGGGGAGAAGCATTCTAAATATTACTTGAGCCCCTATTAAAACGTACTAACCTAATAATATGCGCACCCTAATATTACAGAATATTCTACAAATTTTATACGGATACGATAAAATGATAATTTTGCATATACTGTGTATTATTTAGTTATATGTAATATATTTAGTGCGTAAATAGGGAAAATTGAGAAAAGTTTTCAGTTGCAAACATAATACATAAAATGCCATTGACAACATGATCTTAAAAATTATTTAGAAACGATATAATTTACTAATCATATTTGGTAGTCCAGGTTGTATGTAAATGAGACTGCTCTATTCAGAATAAATCTGTGCATATCATTGAATTATATATTACATCATATTCCTAGTACTTTGATACAATTATGATTTCCTAGAAGTAGGGTAGCCAGCGAATTTACTGCATGTAAATAATATGAAAATTGTCTTCTACGTGCCGATAAAAGTTTAAGACATTCAAAATGGGTGACATAACTGAACTCTGAATTTAAATGTTACCTACATAAAAAGGAAGATAATCAAAAATATTGAGATATTTTTTAGAAAGAATTCAACTTTGATAGCTAATAATATAAATATAAACATTACATAAGACATTTAAAATCTTACGATTCAACGGTGATTTACGACAACCACATTTAATATACGTTTTTACTTGAGGGTCAAACTGAAGACATCGTTCTTTCAAAAGAATTTCCCGCGCTCTTGAGAAGGATATTCCATTAAACGGCACCGAACAAATCATCCACATTCATTCATAAGTATTTTAAAAAATCATTTACTGATGAACGTTCAAGGTACTAGAATTAAAAAACAACATCTATTTTCTCAATTTGCTTTCTAAATATTTTTAGGTAGGCACACAATCGAAAATAGAGCATATGTAAATACATAGACAATATTATTATTATTATTTACTTGCAAACTTTGTCCATGCATATCCCACCTCGTACCGCCCTCCCCACACCGAATAATAATATGATATTACAGAATGTATCGTCATTTCGGAGAAAGGGGAAAGTTGGGTTCAAAGGAATATCAAATAATAATACAGTGTACTCTGTCTGTCTAGTAGAATCCACTATGTAACATGAATACTATTGCAAATTAAAAGTCAGCTTTACAATCGTCTAGTTAAACGGTAGAGTAGGTATGTAATGTAAGATAGTAGGTTGACAACATACTGAAACAAAGATTTATTATTATTATTATTATTGTCCTAAAAATGTCATCCTGCACTGAGACCATAACAGTATTGGGCCAAGGCGATCTTAGCAGGAAAAATAAAATTAAAAAAAAAAACAAATAAACAGTGAGACAGAGAAAAAACAACGCACAAAAAGAGCTTTTGGTGTCGCAGGACTCCGTTATCTGGAATCAACCCCCCGAGGAACTTCGTAAATGTTAATCAACAACACCATTCAAGAGCCAATTGAAGACATCGTTCTTCCTACATAATCTCCCGCGCCCTTAAGATGGACGCTCCATTAAACGGCGTATATAAATAATCATCCAACATACATGTGTGATATGAGTGGCTTGGGATCGAAATTAGACAAATCTTTTTGTAATAATATGTCAGTAGAGCCTAAAACTAATAAAGTTTTCTGTTTTCCATACTAACATTGATTATATCCACTATTTTGCATACAAATTGCATAGGAATTAACACGATTTTTGTTTTTTTTTTTAACAAGATAAACCAAAAGGTAATTTATTCACTGTGTTAGTGTTTATGTTGTAAAATTCCATACTAGTATAATAATAATCTTTATTGCACAAAATTAGTGTACAAAGAAAAAAAACATACTAAGTACTGAATCCATAATTTTGTGCAATGGGCGAGTTTATCGCTGAAGCGCGATATCTTCCAACTAACCCATACTACAGCAGAATAAAACATTTGTTTTATTTATCTCGCAAAAGGTAATTGATGGGATGGTATACGAAATAAATGTGGAATGAAAGTTGGTGTAATTACAAGGATGAATGTAAATAAGTTAAGATGGTTTGGTCATGTGGAAAGAATGAATGAGAACAGAATGACTAAGAAGATATATTTGGCTGAGAGGAATGGTGCTCGGAGACGTGGACGTCCGAGGATTAAATGGGAAGATCATTAAAATCAAATCCTACAGGACGGTCATGTGTTGAGCACATTGAACAGGAGAGCATGCATGAGGAATTGTATGACAGTGACTGAAGCGAAAGATGTATACGTAAGGATAGAAGGAAGTGGCGCTCGATACTTTCTGCCTCCCCCGTGAGGGAAACGGCGTGATGGTATGTACGTATGTATGTAATTGATAAGACAGTCAAGTACTTGACAGTACAACTAATCACATTCTAAGTGTCCATCAGGCAGTAGAAACGCGAGATATAATATAATATATATAAATAATATGTAGGTGTTGTTGACCAGGAGAAGTTTAGCTCTTCTAGGATGTGTTCCTGTGCAAAGAGACTATTTACGTATGTATGTGTGTTGAGTGGGGGAGTGTTAGTAGTGATAGTACTTACACTACAAGCAGAGAGGGTTGCACCAGGGTGAATATTGCCTGTAAGGATGGGAGTGATGCATCCTACATATGTACATATACATTACTGTCTCAATGTTATTACTATCTGATTGTAAATAAAAATAAAACGTTTGAATAGATATTTCACTTTTTACGGTAAGTTTTTGATTATCCTGTAAAGGGCAGGTATTCGTAACACATCCCGTATACGACATTTAACATCTTAGTTTGTGTAAACTTAAGTTTTACTCTATGACACAATTTGACAATGACTTTGTAAGTCGAAACCAGGTTACTATTATATATTATGAGTTACAATCTATTGCAGTGGTTCCCAAAGTTGACTGGGCTTCGACCCATCTAATGAAAGTTTTCAATCTTGAGACCTACCCTTTAGCTGTCTTAGAGAAAAGAGGGCATAAATATTGGTAATGCTCAGATTCGCTAGAAGCGAGTCATGGAACTACTTAATGCTCAGGGCCCACTCAATATTCGCTCATAGTTTGGGAACCTCTGATCCATTGGATTGGTTTGCAACGAGTTTGGCTTTTCTTCTCCCTATTTTCAGCTTGTCTCTTCAGCTATACATATGTGCCACAGTTCATGTCCTTCTTCAGTTTACTATTATTATTAATAAATAGGTTCAGTGAAACTTAAAACAGTTTGTTTGTTTACATAAATTAATATGGAGTATCACAAAATAAATGTCAATTCAATCAATAAATTTATCATCTTTTTTAAATGTTGAAATAATAAGCCACCTGTCCAAAAAGTATCATATTTTTTTGGCACAGAGGGGACGATTTGCGTGTTTATTACATGATTGATAGTCCAATAGCTACTTCACTTGTGGGTAATGCCGTGATGGTATGAATGAATGAAATGGTATGAATGGTAACTTTTCGGAGAATGAAGGTACTAAAAGATACTTTTCACTAAAATTTCGATATTAATGACCAAAGGTACTTGTTGGAAGTCCATTTCAAGATAAATTGAAAAAAACCGGGTTAGTTGGAAGACATCGCATTTTAGCGATAAACTCGCCCTCTGTACATAACATAACACATAACACGTATAGACAATTCACACAGACCGAGCTAGTCCCAAACTCAGATATGAATCTTGTATTATGGGTACTAACACGGCGATACACATATACAATGCACTAAACACATATACATGTAACACCCAGACCCAGGACAATTTGAAAAAGGTCATTCTTCATTTTGCCCTGGCCGGGAATCGAACCCGGGACCTCGTGACTCAAAGGCAAGTGCGTTAACCTCCGCGCCACACCGGTCGGAATTGTATAAATTATATATTTTCTATGTTAATTTGTATTATTGTAAACAATGTTCGATCCCAGGTGCCGGCAGACTCCCCTTTCACGACACAAGCTTTTAGCTTACTGTGAAAGGTGTATAAGGTTGTATTTGGGTTTATAACAAACAAAGCCCAGATATATCTTTTATTAAAAAAAAAAAAATGTACAATGAAGAATAAAATAAATAAATAATAAAAAAAAAACAGTGTGTAGTTAACTTCCAAATGACTTCTATTACATAACTTCGCTTACTAGTATTCGGAGACTCTCGACTTCATCATCAGGCGATTAGAAAAAAGTGAAATAAAATACAGAGACAAGCTGTAGGTATTTATAGAATTTGAACAAAAGAATCACTAGTATAATTTCGTTGACTTCTTTACTTGTAACATCCAAGCACATTGAAAAAAAAATGGGAGTTTATCGCCAGCACGACAAAAGAATATAGCTAACATTGAAAATATATTATTTAATATGAACTTTGCCCACTTTCCCAGTATTTTTTGGAGGTTCTAAGAGGGCAACTGCCCCCCCCCCCCCTCGTAGGTACGCTCATGTAGAGAAATTGATTTTATTTATTTAAAAAAAAAACTAATAAAATTATGTTAGTGTTTTTAAGGGTAGTATAGCTAGTAGATGATATAAAAATAAATGTATTTGGAGACTAGGTGTCAGGTTCGGTTTTGTCCTTACACGACTTGCGGGGTATGCGGAGAGAATAAATCAACACCCTTTTTAAGGATTAGGTTCGCACATTGGTGTTAATATTATATTATATTTACAAAACACGCATAAAAATATAAATGTTATTATTGATATTGCGCCATTGTATGGATATAATATTGCCTCAAGGGCACTTCAAATATCAAGGATCAATATCCATGACCGTTTTACAAAACTGTAGAATTAGGTAGATGACATATTTTACATCTGCTTAATATTGCTACCGTTCCGTGGAGCACCCAGTAAAGAATTGGTCTCCCACTCTTTTCTGCAAGTTTTAGAGTGTCCTGTGAAAGGAAGGTCTTCGAAAAAATAAGGATATTTTATATTTCGAGAATCAAGATTGAATCGGCATTAATTTTGTTAACACTTTATTTCAAATTATTTGAAATAATTAATAATAATATTTCATTTTTACACAACTATCTGCTTTTTTGTGAAAATTGAGGGCCGCAGAGGGGTCTGATTCCCCGCCCAGGACAGGGAAACTTTCTCCCAAATGGTCACGGGACCCGCAGAAAACAGCTTCACCCCGCCCAGAACAGGGAAGCTTTCTCCGAAATGGTCACGGGACCCGGCAGAACAAGAAAAATCTGCTTTTTTCAATGTTTGATTTGGTATGCCTTTATAAAGGAATGACTAGAAGAAATAACAAATGAGCTAAGTGCAAAATAAATAAAGTTATTAAGTAAATCTTTTATTATGTTGATAATTAGTGAAATACAATGAGTTAACCCATTAAACTCATTTGAATTATCATCACCAATGTTGTCGCTCGTGCCTATGAATAAATATTCAGATTTAATTCATATTACAATCGGGATGGATTGGGTTATTTGGGGGGGATAGACATCTAGAGATGCAGTGTGCACACGTGGAAACATCGAAATATTTTTAAATCATAGATTGACTTTCTTTACTCTCATTTTGTTTGGCTTCCGCTTGTATCTAATAGATTGAAAGAAGATGTAAGATTGTAGAGATATATCTATTTGGCGTTCCGTTCTCTCTGCTTACCCTGCATGGAATACGGCGTGAGAGTATAGTATAGTAAAGTTCAATCAGGATGGAAGGCCGTCTTCATCGTTAGAAAAGGTCCAAAATCTATACGTTACACTCTTACAGTACCTACTTATTTACTAAAATAACAATGTCAACATTACAAAAAAATCGTTAGATAGAATAAAATCCAAATTTAAATAACAAAATGCATTAACCACCCTAATGCATATTTTGTACAACAAAGTGTACTTATAGCTAGTGGGAGGGGAGGGGGTAAGAACGTCGCTTAGTGTAAGTCAGTTTTGAACCCCCTTTTTTAAATGTAATTTGGGGGAGTACTGGTGAAGTAATAGTAATAGTCTGACAAAACGAATAGTCATGAGGCTAATTTTAAAAATATATCCGACTGGTGGCGACACACGCGGAGGTATAATGTACTAGTGTTGTAGGTATGAAGTGTTGTTTACAAAATGCTAGTGGGGTAAAACTAAACGACCCTGTAATGTTTAATAGTTTTTGAGTATTCAGAAATAATATCAATACATTATTAGGAAATTGTATTCAAAAAAGGAATAAAATATTATATTGAAAGGGTAAATAGTTCATAGTTCATACTCTATAATTTATATCCTGAAGATGGAGACAGCATGGGCATCGAAACGTCGAACAAACAAAACTAGACATGAAAAACAACAACCAGATAAGGTAAATAGTCTATCAAGCGATTTTCAGCAATGAGGCAAGCCATCCTTCCTGAATGTCTAATGTTTTACTGACACGGAGAGGACAATCTGCATGTTTATTACGTGTAGTTATTCCGCTGGCTACTCCACTTGTGGGATATGCCGTGATGGTATATTAGTAGTTGATCTCTCTCTCTGGTTTCAATCCTGGGATTGGTTTGCAGCAATTATCTCTTTAATTCTTCTCCTCCACTCCTCCCTGTCTTGTGCGGTTCTTTTGAATTCTGCATATGATGAGCAGCGCATGTCCACCAGCAGGTCATCCAGGTACTCTCGGCGTGGGCGTCCCCTAGAGTTTGTCCCCTCGGTCATACCCTCCATTACGGCATGCAAGAGGCCTTCTTGTCGTATTACATGGCCGATCCACCTTGCACGCCTATGTATTTTTCATTAGTAGTTGATCAATGATAAGAAAACGGATACCTCATGAACAAAATTTATTAAGATTTATTAACCTATGTATGTATAGGGTAACATTATTATTATTCATTTCATACTCTTGTGTTCCAAAGAGAAACATTTAAGGGCAAAAATAGAAAAACGATGCATACATCGTCAGCATCAATCCAGCACAAAATGCAAACAAAATAGTAAATAGTTCTACTGATGACATTATCAATTTGTGATCTGGCTTTCGAAAGATTCCGCTCTCATCATCGGACAAAACAGTAAAGTGACTTTCTAACGAAAGAAAAAGCTGACTCGCAAATTAATAAAGTCACCAGTGATACTACTGAATATTTTGTTTCATTTTAATCTGTAATAAAATATAATGAATCAAGAAAAGTAAATGAGTCAGCCAATGAAAAAGCTTAGTATGAAAAGAATGAATACAGAAGGAATGAGTCAACAAAAGTTTAGAAAATGAGAAAGTAATATAGATCAAGAATAGGTATAACTGTAAAAATATATGCATAGATTTTAAGACACTTCTAACTACATAATAATAATATAGACGTCGTGAGAGATGTCTGCAGACGTAGACACTACTTATCTATGGAAAAGGGAGAGATTTATTATTAGTCTATGTATTTCGAAATATTTTATCTGTTGTTTTGTCTGAATTTTGGATGAGTCATCAACCCTTAGAAAAGTGAGTCAGTATTAATATTTTTATGCAATGTCTTGTAAATACAAAATAATGTCGAGCAATATTAAAGATTTTAAATGGATCATCTGGTGAAAATGTTTTGGACTTTATAAAGTTTTTGTTGTTGTTGATAACTTTAAATCACTGAGAAGAATGGTAGGCAAAACATTACGTGATAGAGTAAGACATGAGGATATTAGAAGAATGAGTGGATGCAAGAGGAGTGTTGTGGATAGAATGCGTGTAAATAAATTGAGATGGTTTGGTCATGTGGAGCGAATGGATGGTGTAAGATTGACAAAGAGGGTGTATTTATCTGAAAGAGGGGGTGTGAGAAAGCGCGGACGTCCAAGAACTACGTGGCTTAACCACGTGGATCAAATTCTCAAGGACGGTCCCGTGTTAAGTAAGAAGAATCGGCGTGCATGTATGAGAAACTGGATGAATGTAGAGGAAGCGAAAGAAGTATGTAAGGATAGATCGACATGGCGTTCCGTTCTCTCTGCCTACCCCACCTGGGACACGGCGTGAGGGTATTGTATAGTATATCTTTAAATACCTCTAGTTGATCTTAATGTCAATCTGCAAAATGCACATATCTCTCTTTTTTTTGGCATTGCACTCAATACATGAGTGATGTTGCTATTATCTATCTCGATATGTATTGCAATCCAAATCAACAGTTCTCCAGCACAAAATAATACGTAAAATGCATATCCAACGAAATTTTTGTCCATCCCTCTAAAATTAATACCATAGCATCTCCCAAAAAAGGGGCAGCCAGTAGATAACTGCATATAATACTACATTCGTGTTCTGCGTTTAAATAAAATAAGGTTGTGATTCAAAGGAAACGGAGAAAAAGTTTAAATGCATCACCGCAAAAACTTTCGAATATATATTTTATTCAAGAATCTCTATTCACTTTTGCACAAAAGTATTTTGCATTGCATTAAAACAGACATCATTATGAAGATATATATGCAAGTTTCTGAGTAACTTTTACTGTTTGTATTCACAAAGCAAGTTGAAGATGTGAAATAATAAGATGAAGAGCACTTTGCCACACTCTGAATGTATATATGTATATACTGTATACTTATTTATAAAAGCTCTGAAACACAAAGCTCATTGTCACTTTTAAGCTTTTTCTCTCTGTGTGAAATATTATGAATATTTTAACCCGTTCATATCGTCGTTGCATATTCAAAAAGGGACATGTGAATTTATAAATGTTTTGACATTTCTAGAATAAACTGCTTAGGTATAATGATATCATAACCATTTTATAAAGTGATTATTAGTAGATATCAAATACTAAAATTCAATACTTAAAGAATAATATCACATGCCAATAAAAAGTCCAAACTACAATTTTAATGCCTTAATGAACAGTTTTAAAAAAGTATGCCTAAATAAAAATGTGTGCACATGTCTCTTTTTGAATATGCAATGACGATATGATGCCGTAGACTCATTAACTAGATTAATAATTATAATAAATAAACTTTATTGTAAAAACTAAATTTGTAGAAAAGGTAAAAACACTTCCAATAGACCTAACTGAAATTAATATCTTCTACAAAAACGTGTATCTATGACCCATGTTTCTGGACAATAAAATAATGTTTATTGATGCATGTAAATTTAACTCATGAAACTACCATATAAGGCTTAAAAAAGACAACATCACCTTATTTGAAAATGCCCCTGACGGGACTTGAACCCCTAACCCATCTTTTTTGCAAGGTATGCCTTGCCTAATAAATCTACTGGGTGACATGCCGAAGGCTCCAATATTCTGTCTTATAAACTCTCCAATGACAACTATATACTCGTATGTAGGTATTGTTCTGAGATACCAAGTATGATTACCGCATGCTGGATACTTCCAAGTGTAGGTAGATAGAATCGTGTTTTTTTTTTACTAGTCTGCTGGCTTCTCCACAATCGGGATATGCCGTGATGGTATAATAGTATAAGTGGTAGATTGGTACTTATTACAGATAAAGAAAACTCGTTTATAAATCTAATATTTTTGCCTCAAATAAGATTAGGTTTCCCATTCTGGTATTCGCAAAACATCATGTATACGGCAATCATTCACATCTTTCATTTGACGAAGAGTTATGCCCATCCCATCCTGAGAGTCATACATTTTTATGTCACGGAAAGGCAACAGTGATTCACTGGTTACTCCAACTGTTGGATATGCCTTGGTGGTATAGGAATATATAGATAACTAGTTGACCCGGCAAACGTTGTTTTGCCATATAAATTATTTCTAGATTACTTACCTCTAGGTATTAAAAAATAGGGGTTGATGGTAGAAGGGTGAAAATTTAGGGCTGTATGTATTTTTTAATGCGTCACCATAAAAAAATAAAAAACAAAATGACCAAAAAATAAAAATTTGGGGTGGACCACTCTTAACTTTTAGGGGTATGAAAAACAGATGTTGGCCGATTCTCAGACCTACCCGATAAGCACACACAATTTCATTAAAATCGGTCCAGCCGTTTCAGTGGAGTATGATAACAAAGACCGTGACACGAAAATTTTATATACCTACCTATAAGATTTAAAAATAATTCGATAGTTGGCAACCTACTTAAATCTTTGAACGACGCCGAATTTAATGTTAGAGGACTATAACATAACATATCCTAGTCTACGTGCCAGTCGGTACTAAAGAACGTTGTTAAAAGGTGGGATTTTATGTGACTTCTGTCTTCAATCATTCATAAGACTGTGAATTATATATACAAGGTAGAATCTCTTCTCATGACGAGAAAAGAAACGAGATGGAAATATACAATATATTTTCCTTCCTTTTCAGATTTGTTACACTTTACTCTGTAAGACCCTCAGGAGTTTTGTTTTATGACCAACGGGATTTAAATTAAACATGGATATTGCAGTATTTTTGCAACATTATATTTGAATAATGTACCAGGAAACATCTGGAATATTACTTTGTGAAATTACTGCCATCTGTGTGAGTGAAATAATAAAAAGTATAACTTTCGTAAAATATGAGTTGGAAGAAGTGAGAATTATAATATACTTTTGCAATTTGATTTTAGAATCTGAAATCAAAATCGTGGATAATTGGAAGAAAATTCACTGCATGGTGATATTTTCGACACTGCATAATTATCACTTTAGTATTTTTGCGTTTTTTATGAGGTTACGCATGCAAGAGGAGTGTTGTGGATAGAATGCTTTTACATACGTTACGATGGTTTGGACATGTGCAACGAATGGCCGAGGAAAGTATGACAGAGATGATATACCTACCTATATGAAAGAAGCGGTGTGAGGAAGCATGGACGGCCAAGAACCACGTTGTTTGGACTGGACCAAATTCTCAAAGATGGTCTCGTGTTAAGTAAGAGAAATCGGCGTGTATGTATGAAAAACTGGATGAATGTGGAGGAAGTGAAAAAATATGTAAGGATAGGTTAATATAGCGTTCCGTTCTCTCTGCCTATCACACCTGGGACACGGCGTGAGGGAATAATTATACAGGTATAAATATTGAATTCTTTTAACTTAACACGAATACATGGAAATATATTTAAATATGTACTTTTTCCTATCACGACATAAATAATTCCCACATATTAGGTAGTCATTGTTATTAATTCTTAAAAAACACCTGCTATAATCATTATAAACAGTACAAAGTAGTGTGTAAATAAATAAACAAGCGAAACATACATAATAATATATCAAATATCAATGATAATATGTATACACATTGTTACACATCCCTTGTAGGGAATGCATCGTGACACAGTAGTGCACGTGTGAATAATATATAGATATTGAAATAACATGACAATAATATTTATTTAATTAAAATATGAGTACACAATAATAATATGATGAATTAATCATCGCTAAAGAATGTGTTGTATTCATATTAAAGACATAATTGTACAATTATTTATACGAGATGAGTAATATATATTATAATTATTATTATGTTGGTACTTGCACATATGTTCACATATATTACATATATTATTCATCAACTCAATGAATACTAGACAATGAAATATGTACTACAATAATATGGTGAATATACCAGTCTAATAAAATGAATATAAAATATTGATTAAGACATATTGGAGATGAGGAAAGGTTAGAATTTAAAGCATGCCTTTTGGTCTATAAGGCCATAAATGATGAAATATCTTTATATCTCGGATATTTCAAGAGTCCAAGGACTCCTATTTATCAGTTTAGGTGAAGATTTTTAATATTTGGACTCTCTCTAATCTTATACAACTATGCCAGTTTTGGCATCCCTGATCCTACCACGTCAGTGGATGGGGGACCCGGCTATAAGGCCATAAACGAAATGCCATCAATTGACAATAATTTAACATAATAGCGAATTAATTGGATTGGCCACAACATCAGGCACCCAGGACTGCTCATCGCCATCGTGGAGATTAGGACCGATGGCACAAATGACGCTTATGTGGACCAACTGAAGAGGGACATGAACTGTGGCTCAAACGTAGAGCTAAAGAGACTGGTTGAAAATAGGAGGAATTATTATTTGAACAAGATTAAAAATTTAGCTTTACACTTTTAATTAAAATTAGCCCACGGTTTGCTGCTCATTTATTTATTTTGCTGGACAAATAATCATTATGCCGGTCAATTAAATTTAGAGTTTTACAATATCATATTATTTGCAATAGAAATATAATTTTCTCGCTGGGCATAAGTAGCATATCAACATGATATATTTGTCGGCAGAATACATTTTTCTGCTGAACATAACATCAATATTATGCTGATCGTTTAAATGATAGCCAATAAATAAATGTCTTGCAGAACTTTGCCCCTCTGATTCAACTACTAGAAGACCTTTACGCTCTTAGCAATTGACCGTAAATATACTTTGCTCTGAGTCTTACAGAGCTGGTAAATCTAATTTCTTTGATAGGGTTTTTGGTGTCGTCGGATCTGTCCTATAAAACCGTCTACCGGCATGAAGAAATCAATAACCACCTTTAGAATCAAATCGAAGACTACATCCATCATCATCATTATAGCATCTATAGTACCGCCTAATACAACAAACAAAACATTCAGGATGTGTGGCATGTCTCATCGCTGAATGAAACATGATTTGTTGGAGTTATTCTATAATTTATACGATACCTACCTCTTAAGAGACATTTGTAAACTAAACGAAAAGAGTGGAAACTCTAATAAGTATTTAATTAAATTTTAAAAGTTATATAATTGAAATTTCATGTCTTCTTTTTAGATTTCACGGCAAAGCACCAGGAATTCGATGATTTATTTATTTATTCATTCTTTACTGTACATTGATAACAAACAATTACACAAAAGGTAAACATTCAAGATAGATACAATCAATACACAGAGGGCGAGTTTATCGCAATGGTGCGATCTCTGATGATTTGTGAAAATTTCAATTAAAATTTTAAATTTGTATTTTAAGTCGCACAGCCAGGAGTTACCTTTTTAACAATACAGCGTTTACAATAATTTATATGACGACTAAGCATTAGTGAATAGTTAACTATGATAATTTCACACAAATCAACCTAATCTAATAATATGCGTAAGCGAAGGCAAAACCACAACATGACGCTGATAAGACATACCGCACCACAGAACATACTGTAGATATTATTAATTTATAAATTATGACTTAGAATAATATGTACCTTAAAATGTTTCTCGATTGATGGACTTTATAATTATGGTGCCAGTGAGAATGGTGAAAATGGTGAACATTGTCCACAGAAAGTGATCACTTAAGCCAGCCTAGAGTCAATTCCTGAGCGTTGGGACGCATTTCCCACTTCTTCCGATTAGATTTTGCATAATGTTACATGGGGCCGTAGACAAATCGTAGGTACTTAGCGATCGACTACAAACGAATTTCCGACTATAACCGCAACAATAATGCATAATTATATGGTAGGTACATGTAGGTAGATTGTCGTAAATTCGTTTGTAGTCGATCGACAAGTGCGTGTTTGTCTAGGGGGAATTGTGTAAACATGGTTCTGCAATCCAGTAATAAGCTATGGTTAGAACTATGTACAAGAATTACCTCGTGGAGTCCAAGATAAAGAATTGCCTTCCCACTCTTTTCTACTTGTTTTTCTGTATCCTGGAAAAGGCAGGTGTTCGTGAAACCTCACTTATAAGACAATTAATTATTATTTTTTATTTTTATTATTATTTTTATTTGGGTATGTTTAAACTATCACACACAACACATACAAGATAAGCGGGGTAGGTAGAAAGGACGGAACGCCACACAGCTCTATCTCTACATACAACACGTTGCAATCCTAAACGAATTTCAGCTTGAATCATTCAATCTAGGAGTAAAGCTGTCTGGAACCGACTACTAGCGGATTTAAGACATAACCAACCTACTAAAACATTGAGGAGCAAGCTGAAAACATCGCTTTTCAAGAGAAGTCACGGCGCCCTTGAGATGGTCACGGATCATTTAACGGCGCCAAATACAAATTGTCCATATTATTATTACTTACTAATATTAAAGAGTTTAAAAAAATTAAGATATTTTGAGAACGGCCATCTTTCTTTACTAACGTTTATTGTAAAACAATGGAGTCGGTGGACATTAACGGTTGTATTTAATTTTGGGGAGGATTTGGTCGGGGATAGCCCTTCAGGTGACCTTGAGCCCTTCCTTGAGAAGAATTTGCATGAAGAGTATGGATGACATGGGAATTGACATTCCTGCAACATCCATGGATGAGGGAGGGTGCAACCCTATATGTGTACTAACGTCTATTTTTATGGTACACAGAGGGTGGCCCGAATGTTTATTACGTGCAGTAATTTACTCTAGATGTGAGAAATACCACGACCCATAATGTGTAATTTATTATTATGTGTTGGTGTATAGAAAATTAAATTTATAACAATCATATTATCAAACAACTAGTATAAAACAATAACAATAAAATGTAATAAAAAAAAGAAACTCGAGAACAAAGAGTAGTCCATAGACGTAATAATAACAACAGTGGACTCAACGACACTAGTCAAAATGTACGTGTTGCTATTGTAGAGAAACGGGCCTGATAATATTTTGTTTTGGAGATGTCATGAAACGTCAGTCGATGTAAGCTTATATTTTATGAAAATAACTACTACTTCTATTACACCTTCACGGAATATCTCACAAGTGGGGTAGCCATCGGACCTGCTGCACTAAATAAACAAGCAAGCAGTCTTGTCTGTGTCAGCAAAAATTAAGACATTCAGGCAAAAGTAAAGTCTTTACTTTTAAATAGGTGTTATTCTTGTCCTGATTCGTGTATTTTTATTATATTGTTATTATTTTTTATATAATTAAATAAACATACTTTCAAAAGGGCCATTGAAGAGAGAGTGTAGCTTCAAAGATTCCTACAATGGCGATTTTGGCCGTTTGGCCCTTCAGGCCTGCCCATGAGGACGAATTTGGTTTGTATATAACTATATATAATCTTTCATTTATAAACTTATTCCTATGAACTTCCACCAAAAATCATCAGTCGATAAACTAACCTTTACCTACATAAATATATGTAAGCTAATTCTTGTTATTTTGTTTTGGAGTGTTTGGTGTACGATTAAATATGGTGTTAGGGCGTCCATAGAATTTATATGTCAATGGAGTAGTCCTACCTGTATAGGTATTAATCTAAATTACAAAAAAATATGGTGCTGGGTAAAAATCATAGTAAGTAGGTACTATATGGTTAACCTTTATAACCTGCCTACAAATGTAACTTTTATATACAGTATAATAAATTAAATTGGTAGATTTACCTACATGTATGATACTCAGTAACGAACAGGTGTATCAATTGATACTAATGTATTAATATGGCTGTAGGTACGTTACAACATTGTTCTACATTGGCGAACCCAGCAAGCGCATATGCCCCCTCCCTTAGGATCTCGAAAAAGATATGCAAAATTAGTAATTGTAGTATGGAAATAGTATGGAAAATTGGCATCGAAGTGGGATGCTGCCCATTCTAGAAGTTAAGACTACATAAACATAAGGTGGCTCTAATACTGTTAGAACGAAAATAAATAAAACGTAAAATATTTGATATTTGTTCACCAAAATGAAAATTTGACGATGACGAGGGGATGGGAGTTTTTAGAAATTCTACGTTAAACTATATAATTATTTGTTTATTATTATTCCTTCGGTATATTTATTATTATTTTATTTTGTTATTTAAAAAATAATTGATTAATAATGATTTGAGGTGTAGGTATACTTTCATATAGATATAGACACTACCTCTATACGGGCTGCGCCTTGTGACATAGCTTGTTGTACCTACGACAATTATTTCAAGATAACTGTTTATTTTCATGAATAAATCATTGTAATTATAAATAATAATTAAACTACTACTATACCATCACGGCATATCCCACAAGTGGGGTAGCCAGCAGACCAGCTGCATATAATAAACATGCAAGCTGTCCTCTCCGTGGCAATATAAAATCAGACATTCATTCATAAGACATTCAGGATGTAATATGTCTTCATTTTTGCTTTTTACAACACCAGCTTTTTACAGGAAACTCGAAAATTTACGGAGAAGAGTGGGACACCAATTCTTTACCGGGTGCTCCACGGGATAATTAAATCGTAATAAATTAAAATAAATGTAGCGTTAAAAAAATAATTTGCTGCCACCATAGTAAAAAAATTATGGGTACGTCCATGGATACACATAGAAAACAGTCGAAACAATATTCATGCATACATACGATGATACTCAGATATACATACATACATTGATATACATATATACAAATGATAATAATTATGTTTCTTTTTATATGAGTCATAAGTGGATTATCTGTCTGATGTATTAGGATCAAATGAATATTATATTATAAGGCATGGATTTACTAGCTGGTTCAATCGTGTGGAACAAATACGCAATGACAGAACTACATATTTTTTGATGAGTTTTATAAAGCGTGAATGACCCTGAAGATGATATTTTTTTATGATTCTCTGTATCATGTCCGATGGCCCGGGCTTCCATCTTTCACTGTACACCGTTCCTAAGATAACGACATCAGAGCGTTGGCAATGTCGTGGGAAGAGGTGACGCAACTGGCGCAGAGTCGCTTTGAATGGAGGAGGCTGGTTTCTGCCCTGTAATCCCGAGAGGAGCATTGAGGGCAATGATGATTATGTAGTGCTTAAAAATTAATACTGGCATAGTTGTATTGGAATAGAGAGAGTCCAAATATTAAAAAAATCTTCACCTAAACGGATAAATAGGAGTCCTTGGACTCCTGAAATATCCGAGAAATAAAGATATTTCAACAATTTCAACAATTAAAAATTAATACTCAATTCCATGCGATGAGGTTTTGTCCCCCGTCCTGAATCGTTTTGTTACCACGGAGAGGATAACTTGTATGTTTATTCAATGCAACTGGTTTGCTGGCCACCCCAAATGTAGGAGCCGTGATAGTATAATAATATGTATTAGTAGTAAGTAATGCAAAGCTGATTTTAAATAAATAACTACTTTTTTTATTATTTCTAAAGATAAATAAAAGTTCGCATTACAACCAAAAACACTCCCAAACGACGTAATTGTAAACTAAAGCTTGTATAGCAAAAGTGAAAAACTGCAGTAGGATTTGAACCATTTACTTTTGTTCGGATGTTCAACTGTGCCATCAAACCGCCAAACAACTCCATTGATCAACATCGACTGTCAAGTTCCATCGAAAGATGTCTTTCAAATCAATATAGTAGAAAAAAACATTTGTTTTTAAAATTACATAACGTTGATCGGTCCGCGAAGATAAAAAGGTTTGAGACCACTGATGAACAACACTTAATATTATGTCAGGTTCATGAATCAACAATAAACGATCATGTATGGAAAATAAGATCTATTGCAAAAAAGTTTATGCAACAATAAGAAATGTGATACCGACATGTACGACTACTACCAACAAGTCCATTAAGAACAGGTATTTACGAGTAAATAGGTACATTGATGTATATAGACAAAAAATATGTTAATGTTAAAATACTGTATACCAATTCTATTCTATTCTATATCCTCACGCCAGTAGGGCTACTCTTGACACAATCTAAATACGATCTTAATCTAGTCTTGATCTTGATCATACGACGCACAAAGGGACTATGGTCAAAAACACCGCGCTACCGCTACCGCGTGATCGGTGTGCGCGTATTTTTAGCCAATAGTCACATCGCGCGTCGTATTTTCAAGATTAAGATCGTGTTTAGATTTTGTCAAGAGTAACCCTACGGATCCTAAGTGAGGTAGGCAGATGAACGGAACGCCATATTATCTTTACATACCTCTTTCGTTTCTTCCACACTCATACAATTTCATATGCACGCACGCCGATTTCTCTTACTCAACACGCGGCCATCCTTGAGAATTTGATACGCATACTATTGGAATGTTTTTGTCACTTACATGTTATATTTATGTGTCTTTCATCTGTTGTGTACCATGTAAATGAATAAATAAATAAATAAATAAATAAATACTCCAGCCACGTAGTTCTCAGATGTCCGCGTTTTCTCGCACCCCGTCTTCCAGATATATATTATAATATACCTTTTTCGTCATCTTTTCTTCATTCATTCGCTCCACATGTCCAAACCATCGAAATTTAATTACAAGCATTCTATCCGTAACACTCCTTTAGCACCACTCATTCTTCTAATATTCTCATTCCTCACTCCCATCACACAACGTTTTACTAAGCATTCTCCTCAGCGTTCGCATTTCTACAGCATTTATTCCACATTCGTTCCTCTTCAAAATAGGTCTTCACTGTCTAAAATAATGTCAATTTTGAATGTCAACAACGACGTTCTGTGGAAACGCCAGTCAAGAAAATCTCTCCAAATCTTTTCGGTAAGTTTTTGAGAGTCCTGTAAAAGGCAGATATTTGAAAAACATCACGCTTTAAGTCTTTAAGACCTTTAAATCTTCAATTCAGTGAGGAGGTATGTCAACAATGAATTTGGCACGGATTGGATGGATTGCAGGTTTATAACATGTAGCTGGCTACCCTACTAGATATAAAAAGTTTTACAAATACCCGCCTTTTACAGGACACTCCAAAACTTACTTAAAAGAGTGGGAGACCTTCCTTAGCCGGCGATTTGACGAATAATATAATATACTCGACAAACAAGAGTGTTAATATAATGTTTGATGCTATACAATACGCAGATATAATTATTATAGTTCCTACTTCCTACATAATATAATAAAGATGAGTCATTCAGAGAGTAATAGGAAGTACAGGGGAAGCATTACAAATTACACTATTATCAAGTAAGTAACTACATTGGAATGGGAGGCGGATTGTATTATATCATAAACACTATCATCAATTTATTCACAACTTGATTGCAAAAACAGATACACGAGTATAAATCTTAATTTTATTATAAAGAGAAAAGTACCATAGACCAGTGGTCGCCGACCTGACCTTTTAATCTCCGTGGACTGGTAAACCTTTGATAATTTTACCGTAGCCAAGGAGACGTTAATTGTTTAACTTTGAAGGCCTTTTTTAGGTCTCAAATTCATGATTTTATTAAAAATTTCTACCCCCTCGTCGCCAGATTTTTGAAAAGGTATATGATTTGAAATGTTTAACGTTCTTCAGGAAAAATACGATCTTCTCCAACTAATATTGAAGGAGAAAATTGAGAGACGCCGAGGACCCGGTAGGAGACAGATATTCTGACTGCGAAATACAAGGTAGGGGACCGGCATCCGAAGTGTGGAGGAGCTGTTCCGAGCGGCGCTGGACAAGATCAGGTTCGCCGAGGTGATGGCTAACGTTGGGCGGACCTGACAGGACACTTGAAGAAGAACGTTCTCCTCGATTTTGTTAAAGAATATTTCGGTGATTTCTCTTGCTTTTAATAAAACATATATAAATTCAAAGTATATTGGAAGTACTTGGAGAAAGAACAAATTCAGTTTTATCATATATATCTATATTATAGCATAACTTCCATATTGTGTGGAGCTCCCAGTGGACTAACTACAACATGTAATTAGCATATAAGTCTTCCATTACGTGACATAAAAAAAGATACAAAATCACAATGGGTGGCATACCCCATCAGTGTTGGAATGTTGGCTTATGCCAATTAACAACTGTCCACCTTATTATTTGTTGTTAGTTTTCGAGTATTCAGTAAAAGCCAGTTTTTCATCAATCATCACATTATATAAGACAAAAATCGTCACCTAAACGGATAAATAGGAGTCCTTGGAGGAGGCCTTGAGTCACTTTTAATAAGATGAAAGCACTATTCTGCAATGACAACCTTAATTTGAAGCTCCGTCAGAGAATGATAAAGTGTTATATCTGCGGTCTGTGCTGTTGTATGGTTGCGAAACTTGGACACTTAAGGATAACACAATGAATCGGTTAGAGGCATTCGAGATGTGGATTCATCGAAGAATGCTTCGAATACCATGGACAGACTTGGTGTCCAATACAGAAGTACTACGCAGAGCACATACAAATAGAGAGCTCCTGACAAATATTAAGGTTCGTAGAGTCTCATATTTGGGCCACATCCTGCGAGGCGATTACTATCGGCTTCTGCAGTTGATAATAGAAGGCAAGATTGAGGGACATCGTGGAGTGGGAAGGAGGCAGATGTCGTGGCTGCGGAATATACGGCAACGACATTCTCCAGAGTTTTAAGACATTAACATCTTCTATTTAACGATGAATAAATCACACATCTTGAGTATCTTATATATATATTTATTGGTACGGACACCTTTCATGATTTTCATACTCTTAGTCTGCTGGCTACCCCACTGATGATGGTATAGATAAATAGAGAAATAACTATTAATTATAATCCTAATTAATAATTTTACACTGTTCCATTATTATCGGTAAAATATTTATTATAATTGTAATAACTAAAATAATTATTTATCTCGAGTAAAAGTGTTGATATCAAAATGGCAATAATTCAAAACGGAACCAATTAAAAACGAAATTAATAATATGTTTATTACTAATAATATTAATAAAAACAAGTCGTTTATTGTTCCAACAGCAATAAATAATTGGATTTGATGAAATTACTCATACAAAACTCATTAAATATGTTATTATTAATATTATACTGTATTTATTGTTATATGTTATGATATGAATTCTACCAATTTAAATGTAACATGTTTTAATGCCCAAAACAATAAAACAAGGATATTATTTGTTGTAACTCATGACAAGCTATCTCCGAAGTTGTATGTTTATAATATTCAAACAGAAATTATGTCACTATGAATTTGTCGATCCAAATATGACACTGTATTTTATATTAAGAATAAAGTGTTTTTATTGATTCGATATCTAAATATCTTTGCATAAAATGTAGTAAAAGGTATAACTCCACAATTCTTCCATTTTATGAGAATAGGTTTCATTCAATACAATCAATATGATCTACAAGAATAAATAAATCTTAAAAGCTTAATAAATACAAAAGCACAATAACTGAAACAATAAGCACAAATAATTGTAATACAACAGATCCCAAAGAACCGAATCGATCCACTTATTGTTTTAATAAACCCTTTGTTCTGTTTATTTACATTATTTTGTTTTGATTCCATACCTATTGAATTGATGTAAATTGTAAATCAAATTAGCACACAGCGATATTTATAAAGGTTATATTTAACTGGATATCGCGTATGGGTCAAAGACCATCTTGAGGTTAATGATATTAATCCATAGAGTAAAGGGTTCGATTACCTACATAATTATGATAACCGACGCCGAAAATTTTTCAGTAATAACAGCGACAATAATTGCAATAATGTATGCAAATAAATAAATCATCGTGCATTTATTTTGTATGTAGGTACATATAACATTTGATATTTGTATGATTGAATGAATAATGAAGAAATGATTAATATTATTTGGACGAGCGAATGGGTGGTCGAACACGTGGCTGTCAGATAACGAAATTTGTATTTTTTGAGCACATCAAAAATTATATTCATGCATGCAGTGAGTCCACTGGTGACCTCAATTGTGAGAGATATAGATATTTTAACATTTTCCGTGAATGGATCGTCTCCCTTAGGGATTCGATTGAATCTCGATTCTCATAATTTCTTTGCGACATATACTCATTACATGTGTAGGTATGTATATATATGTCGGATGATTTATTCGGCGCCGTATTAAAGGAGCATCCATCTGAGGCGTGGGAAACAATGTTGGAAGAGCGAAATCTTCAATTTGCTTTTATTGATTGGTTTTTACGAAGGTCCAAATGACGGGTCCAGCGACACCACAAGCCCTGTTGTGGAAGCTGGACTTTTTGGCTCTATAGATCTTTTTTTTTTATTTTATTTTTTCATACCATCACGGCATATCCCACAAGTGGGGTAGCCAGCAGGCCAGCTGCATATAAAACATGCGAGCTGTCTTCTACGTGCCAATACAAAGTCAAGACATTCAGGATGGGTGGCAAATCTCATCGCTGAATTTAAGATGTAAAGTGTCTTATTTTTCGAACACCTGCCTTTTACAGGACACTCGAAAACTTATGGAGAAGAGTGGGAGAACAATTCATTACCGGGTGTTCCACGGGATAAAAATCTCTATAGATCTCTTTTATCATATTGGTGGTTGTCTTTGCTGAGCGTAGGGGTCTACTTGTAGATGCTTTGAGAAAACAGAGCTCAGAAAGTCACCGAAGTGTCATCCCAGCAAACATTTTAGGTAGTTTATTCTAGAGTGAGTACATTATTACCTATTTTCGTGTTAAATTACGTAATATTAACAACAATTTATTACTATTGAGACGTTTCGACTACAAACGACAAAATTTAAGTTAAAAGTAGGTCCCTTTTACCTTATTCGTCAACCATTAGGTTACACAACTATGTGGTCGAAATTAGGTTACAAAATAGGTAGGATTTACCAGCTCTAATTCACCGCTAAGTCATTACTACCAATTGGTTGATATTTAGGTTCTTTTGACGTAATTATTACTAAAATATTCAACCTCATAGTCACTCGTGACACCAAATTTCAACCAACAAGTTAAAATTACTTGTATGTCAAAATTAACACCATTAAATAACTTTAAAGTAGGATTTTAGTGTAAAATATAACCAATAAGTTATAGTAACCTTGAAGTGTCACAAATTTGGTAATTATTAAGTATTATTTACGTGACACGGTACGTATCGACATTTTAAGCATCTACATTTATGAAACTGACGTTTCTCGTGTTGGTTGAGTGTAGTGATGGGCAAGTACTTTTATAAATTGTAATAACGGTTGCTTATAATTGTTAATTTATAAATCATACACAAGTTGTGAATATTGTTTGTTCATTTGTGTAAATCATAGTTGTAGTGATGGGTAAAAATAAAAAAACGTACAAACACTCCAGTACTTTCTATAGAAAATGTACAGACAAGATGAGAGATGAAAACAGTTATTTGTGCCAAAAGAGAACAGAAGAAACCATACGTAGTCCATTGTCACAAGAGAGTGATTTGTTTATAGTGAGGCAACCAACAATTGCAACAGTTTTTAATGGCAATAACAAAAATCCGGAATCAAATATAGAATGGAATAAGTCTTTTACGATTCCAGATGAACCTGATATATACTTGCAAGTAAATGAAGAAATAATTTCTGAACCAGATGATGTTGATGATGGTGCTGTCAAATCCATCAAACTTCTTGAAAACTTGAAGAAGTGGACAGTAGCTCATAAGCCGACCACGTCGTCTCTAAATGATTTGCTAAAAGTGCTAAATGATTTTGGATTACAATTACCCAAAGATGGGCGGTCTTTATTTGATCTTGGTATTATGAGAAAATGCTTAATGGCATGGTGTAATGGAAGCTATAATTTCAAAACAAAATTAAGAGGGTCAGAAATTGATTTACTAAACCAAATGCTAGAATCTTGTGAAAAAAATAGACCTAAAGAAATACATCGAAATATCAGAGGTGTAAAATATTTAAAATACTGGAAAGGAACTGAGTATCGCGTGATGCTTTTATATTTGGGTTTTGTAGTATTAAAGGATGTTCTAAGTAAAGAAGTATATGAACATTATTTATTACTAAGTTGTGCTGTCGTGATTTTGAGCTCCAAGAGTTATTTGATCTATATAGATATTGCAAAAATTTTATTAGAAGAATACCTGGAAGGATGTATTAATATTTATGGTTATGATTCTATTAGCAGCAACTTTCACAACCTGTGCCATGTCATAGATGATGTCAAAAAATTTGATTGTCTCTCAGGCATTAGTGCATATCAGTTTGAAAACTCACTTGGTCATTTGAAGTCTTTTGTACGCTCAGCTAAACAACCACTCACACAAATAGCTCATTGGGTAACAAGAATAGCAAATATGAATGAAGCTAAAATTGAATCAAATAGTAATGTTTGCTTAAAAAGACATTTAGGTGACGGAATTTATAAACAAATTCATTTTCAAGATTTTATGTTAAGTGATCAAGAAAAGAATTCATGGTTTTTGTCGAAGGGAAATGACATAATTAAAATGAAGCATGTTACAAAAGATAAAAATCGTTTCCGTATTATCGGTAACCCATTGGAAAGCAAACAAGATTTTTTTACAACACCATTCAAGTCTTCAAAATTAAACATATGACAGTTCGTATGACGTATTTTGCAACCAATCTGGCCAGCAGCACAAATTTCTTCCTCCTAGAAGTTATGAAACAAGAGATGTCAAATGCAAATTATTTCACTTAAAATACAAAAACAGATCTGTGTTCCTACCTTTGCTACATACTCTTGATGAGCAGAGGAAATCGTAATATACAATGTGCATCATGGAAAGAAAATAAAGGAAATAAGAAAAGATCAGAATTAACAACGAACGTATATTAATTAACGTATCTAACAATATATACACCATGTAAAAAAGAAGTGAAAATAAAGAATATGAAACAGTGCTAGACAATAACTTTTTTTGTTTATTAAATAAGGAAATATTATGTACAATTATTATTACTCACATAAATATTAGCACTGAAATTAAATTTGAATTGTCAATATGAAACAGTACAAGAGAATTTAAAATTATTAAATATTAAGAAAAGGACATGTACATACTAAAATAAATATAATATTATGGGTATTTTATTAAAATATTTTTATAGAAATCAATCGGTGGTGTGAATTTAAAAATAAATTAGATGTCACTCTCTTGTTTTTCGTCTACGTCAGTAGTCGTTGCTATCTCTCCCTCTATTAATTCCACCTGAAGTATTGTGTCGGGTATATTGTCGTCATGAGAGCCCAACACCGTCCTATTTTTTTTTATAATATTCTGTAATTTCATTGTCTCTGCCAAAACCCTTTTCTTGGCGTGCTTAAGAAGTACTCCAGAAAAAAGTTGCTCATTTTTCTTATGTGTCCATCTGGAGTCGGCCCTAATCAGCACACTGTAATTTTATCATAAATATTAATAGACTTTTTTTAATATGGATAATATCATAAATATTATAAATTGATATGGATAAATGACTGTTTTCGGTCAACAGTGTTTTATTTTTATTGTTACAACGTGTTCGATAGAAAATTCATCGTAATGGCGAATTAGCTCATTAGGTAGGAGATTATGATTCTATATGTTTATACCAAAGATTATGGTGCTATATGCAACAAACATGTTTTAACAAAAATAAATTTAATCACGATAAAACAAATATTACTTTGTTAATCAATTTACCTGTAGAATAGCCTGAAAATGCTTTCCAGGCTTCGAAATGCGAATTTTTTGTCGCATCCCACAGACCTGGACACTCCCGTCCACGACATCTGTGTGCACAGATGTCTAGTCATAATAGCCTCAGCCATTTTCTTGCCCACAACCTCCCCTCTTGCCTGACCATCACACCCAACAAAGGTACTGAAATGCTTTTCCTAAAACAAAAAAAGATATGTTGTAATGTAATATTAGTTTTTAAAGATTTCGTGCTTCGTGAATATGCGAAGTTTTTTGTGGTTACATCTCGTGGCAAGATTTGTATGCGGGCTCCCAGAACAGCTGTCGAACGCTCCATCATCAGACAATTTATTTATGTAAACGTTAGTTCCTCTACGTGTGATGACATAGACTCCTTACCTGACAATGGAGCCTTTGATGGTTCTGAAAACATCCAGATAAAAACTTCTACGCAACATAACCTCAAAAAACTTACAATGTTATTATAATATCTGTAATCATTGCCAACCATTGCTTGAAAATACTCCTTGTTAATTTCCAACTCTCTGTCCATTAGTTTCAGCTGGTTTATGGAATTTATTGGGAGAGAGAATTGACTTATTATATCGGTAGGTTCCGTCAGTATATATGGCGTGTATGAGATGGACGGGCTGTTGTTATTTTGTAATAAATCTAGAATTTTTCCATCATGGTCATTAATCTGGTATTCTGCACATTTTGTTCTACACGCATGACAGTTTGTTCCTCACGCATGGCAGTTTGTTCCTCACGCATTGCAGTTTTTTCCCCACGAATGGCAGTAATCTCATCGCGTAGTGATTCAAATCTGGCGTCTGGTTGAGGGCAATCTGTAATTAAAAAAAAGTACTAGAGTTATTACTGTTATTATAAACCATACCATCACGGCATTTTCCACAAGTGGGGTAGCCAGTGGATAAACTGCGTGTAATTTACATACAGTTTGTCCTCTACGTGCCATTTAAAATTGAGATATTCAGGATGGGTGGCAAACCTCGTCGCTGAATTGGATATGAAACACCTGCCTTTTATAGGACACTCAAAATCTTACAGAAAAGAGTGGGAGATCTATTCTTAACCGGGTACTTCCAGGGATATTTATACAAATAAAAAGATCAAAGTGGAGTAATACATATTCGGCGTAAACTGTAGGTACTTTTTTACCCTATATTTTATTTATACATGCATATAGCTACCACAAATTTCATTTTGTTTATTAACTGACAATATGTAACATGATTGAACTTACCTTTTGCTGTCCTCTTTCAAACTTTCACTAATAAAAAATAAAACGGGAACTCCACGATAAAACTCTCTGCACATCACTACTTGTTGACACACTGATAAATGGCGGCCAACTCTGTAACTTTGTAGTTGCGAATACCACCAAGAGGTGGAAAATTAGTTATATTCCACTTTGTTAACATTTTTCCGAGCGCCATTGTTTTCATATTAGATTGTAATGCCAAATTAAATTTGCAGGTTATGTTTATCATTTCTTTGTTTATATAAATGATTAAAATAACAAATATATGGTTCTTATAGATCAACATCACTTTTTCTGATAATATTTTACACATAAAATGTAATTTGGATAACTTCTCAAAACACATAATAATAGTTATTTCACTTTTATTTTGATGTTTTTCAATATTTTGAAGGCCCATTGATATTGTTCGATGTAGAACTATCGTGAATTACGATAATAACTTCCTCGCACTATATTTTAGATGTATAGACGCACGAAATACCGATTATCGCGTGTTAATTTGTTCTCATAAATATATTTGTCGCCATTATTATACTACGAAACTAATTAATTTAATTAAAAATGGACATGTAGAAATGTCATACAATAATTTTATACTATAACATGAAGTTAGCCGCTATATTTTGTTTGCTTAACCATTAAGTAATTCTTACGTAAATTAAGTAATATTTACGTTGAATCGACGTCATATTGTGATATAAGTCAATATTAGGTCGAAATTTGGTAGAGATCAAGTCTATGTTACGTAAATAAGAAGTTATAATTTACGTGCCGTGGCACGTGCTAAAATTCCCCATATAGGTCGAATTTAGGTCGAATTCACGTAAAATCAACCAATTTAGGTTAAGTGACTTAATTTTGATGACCTAATATAGGTGAATATTACCAGTTGTCAACTTAAAATGTTTGCTGGGATATAATTCAAAGTCTGAGACCATAAGTCACAGTTTCTATCATGATCGTATACAAGCGACCCCTGTGTATATAGTTATCTGGATCCATAACCGATATCAAAGGCGACCTTCTAAATTTCGACATAATAGCATTACTGGTTGCTTTACGTGTGAAAGTGGCATAATGAGATAAATAGAGCAATCAATTTTGTACTTATACTAATAAATTTTGCGTTGGTTTCTTACCTTCGAGGCTTGTTGATGTAAAACTTTAGTTCAAGTTTGGTCAATACTTACGTACAAAACAAATGTAACTTGATGATATTGATGTAATGGTACTGAATTTAATGTGACTCACCTGAAAAAGAAAGAAAATATATAATTAGAAAAATAACAAATAAATAATTTATTTATAATTCAAGAGTTTTTGTGTTTACACTGTGGAAATCCATTTTTAAGTTTATTAAATAAAATATAAAAATATATTATTGAGCACTGTTTAATCTCCACTTTGTTAGGTTAGATACCGAACGTTTTCGCCTATACTTGTAGGCATCTTCAGGGAAAGGAAACTTCAGTGTCCCTGAAGATGCCTACAAGTATAGGCGAAAACGTTCGGTATCTAACCTAACAAAGTGGAGATTAAACAGTGCTCAGTAATATGTTTTTATATTTTATTTGATAAAATTAAATAATTTATTGATTGATACTCCTAAATAATTTATGGAAATGAACAACAAACTGTTTTGAGATTTAAGTAACAGCACGACATATCGACATGTAATAAAATTAGTTTGACAATGACTTCGAGAGTCGAAAAAACTTTTATTTATTTATTTAACAGGATTTAAACATAACATGCCATAAAAATCCACCTAACTGGGGCATGAGCCTGTACCAAGGCAGACCGAATCAGTTTTTAACTTCGTCTCAGCGATTTAACATTTTTATCTTTGTCTTTGACACGAACCAAAATTAGTCTAATAAAAAAAATACACCAAATTTTCTGCTAATTTAAAAATTATCGGTCAGCATAATATTTCAAACATAAATTCAATTTGCGCGGCTATATAAAAAAAATCAAGAAATTGATATTCAATTTGAAAGATCGTGTTACAAATTTTGTTGCGATACGAGGCATGCCTTTTAAGTTTTGTCGTTTGAAGAAAAAAACACAACTAGAACCTTATAGTACTTTTTATTGTTTTTCAAAGTATTCACCACGTAGCTTAATACACTTTTCCATTCGCTCAAACCAGTAATTATACCATTTATTCCACTCTAAAGTGGGGGTGTTCAAAATGGCTGACTTGAAGGCGTCGACTGCTTCTTCACCGGACTGGAACCTTTGACCACGAAGACTTTTCTTAATTTTAGGAAATGTAAAGAAATCGTTAGGGCTTAGGTCAGGACTGTATGGAGAATGGTCAAGAACTTCTACTTTTTCCTGCTTCAAATACTCAATTGTTTGCCGAGCGCTGTGTGAGCTTGCGTTGTCGTGGTGCAGGATGATGCGTCGCTTTGAGTTAGATTTTCGAAGTTCGGCGATGACTTGTGGTAAACAAACTGTGGTATACCACTCTGCGTTAACCGTTCTACGATCTTCAAGTGCAATAGTCGCAACATGGCCGGTTTTTCCAACCAACGTGGCCACCATCTTCTTTGAAGTGCTTCGAGAACGAACAACTTTAGTCGGCTTTGGCTCGTCTTGAAAGACCCAGATTGTAGATTGTTGTTTGGAATCAGGATCGTAGGCATAGATCCAAGATTCGTCACCACTGATGATGTCGTAGACGTGATTTGACTCTCCTCAGTTGAACCTTTCCAGAGTTTTCTTACACCATCCGACGCGGGCCGCCTTGTGATCGTCGGAAAGCAGATGCGGTATCCAACGGCAAACTACCTTTCTCACACCAAGTGCTTCATGCAAGATCTTCTGAATGGTTGTCCCTGAGATGCCTAATAGAGCCTCTATCTCTCGATACGTCACATGAGGATCTTCGAGAATTAGTTGTCTCACAGCAATGATGTTATCTTCAGTGAAGGCGGATTTTGGGCGTCCTTCGCGAGATTTGTCACTAACACTAGTATGTCCACGCTGGAATTCTAAATACCAGCGTTCGACAGTCCGCAGACATGGGGCTTCATCACTGAACACAGATGTTAGCTCTGAAAAACACTGAAACCGTGTCAGGCCTCTTCTAAAGTTGTAGAAAATTATTGCACGAACATTTTCCTTAGAAAGATTCATTTTCGTACGTAACCTGACAGACTCCAGTCGACGCTGTGACTAAACAATAGCATTTATCCTAATACTTTCAACTGTTTTGAGATTCAAAATTTAAACACATTCGAGTATATTACAGTTCCAAATTCAAAATTGCCGGGAAATATGGAAACGACAGAACTTAAAAGGCATGCCTCGTAAAAATAAAAAATGACTTACTGTCTTTGTGCTCAATCTCCGTAACGAATGACATGAGAAAAAAAACTGTTTGTAACATAAATCATACTGCGAAATAATTATATTTATATCTGTAGTACATAAAGATGTCTTTCCTTTGTAGTTCTGGAGTATTATTGTCACAAGATTTAATAATTTGAAGATACCATGTACTACTGTTACATATATTTTCATTATAAGAGCGCTGACTTTGATACAAATTATTGTAAACTGTACTGCAGCATACAGTGGAGGTATTTTGATCAGTACGATTAAAAAAAAAGTGTAGTATATGAAAAACTAGAGACCCGTTTACTTAAAAAACGCTAAGGCTAAAAACTACAAATTCTTTTGGCTTTCAAATTTTTATAGGAAGGAGCTCCAGTGATTTGACATTACAAAAAGATTTTCAAAATTTTCAATTAATCAATATGTATTGAAATTCGGTTAAAAGCGCTTGATCAGGGTGATGTCGACAAGTTCAAAGAAAAGCACGACACCCTGCGCTTCCGTGAAGAGCGTTAAAGGACAGAAGAAGGAGAGGAATATATTTTCACACACATCATCATGTCATTTCCCAAAGCGGGGTAGCTAGCAGACTAACTGCATGTATAAAAACATGCAAGCCATTCTCTCGTGCCAATATAAGTTAAGACATTCATAATGGGTGGTAAACACGTTAGGTATTGGTAATGTTTTCAGCAAATCCAACTGGCCAAAAAGGCGCTGTTTTTGTCTATGAGGTGGTGTTTCTTTCAAAATAAAGTGTGTGAGGCCATTGACGGTACTTTCGATACAGGTTTCTATCATATTTTTTTTATTAAAAAACTCAAAAATGTTATATCAGTACGGTTAAATGAAGGCGTACTGTTTATAAACTTTTTAGTGTTGGATTCAGAAGAGCTACCGAATAATTCGCTGATCCCGCAATAAACACAAAGCATAATACATACAAATATACACAACACCAGCTATCTCGAAATAATACATAACTTTAAGTAGATACTTATGTACAACAAATTATAGCTATATACAGTAGTATACGGTAGCTGTAGAAGGTAACTATATCATTGCATGCAACAAACACATTTACATTAGTATAAATAATATAGTAATAGATATAAGGTAGGAAGTGTCATCGACCATAGTATAGTATAGTTGTGTATTAGGAGTACAAAGAGGAGTTACTATATAGGTACTCTCCAGGCATAGTGGTCATGACCTCCAACTTGATACTCTCTCTATTATACTCCAATTCAGCAATCACAGAAGTGATCATGACAATATATAAAATGTTAAACAATTCTCTATACAAATATAACAATATCTGCGGATATGTTTTATTTATTTATAACCAGATCTTAGAGAACACACATGTGATTAGAAGACCAGATCCTAGAGGATGAACAAGACGTGTTGAGAACTTTGAACTAGAAAGTTAGTTCGAGGAACTGTATGTATGTCAGAGAAACAATAAAGAAACGTGAGAAATGACAGGAATACTGTAATGTTTTTAGTAGCTAAATTAGCACAAACCTCATTTATCCTTTCCTGCCTCTTTTCAATCATAATCCTCTTGAGAACTCAGGAATAAATAATTCCTACGCAATAATAAAATGGCCAAGTTCTTCAGGTCATTAGGAATCTAGTAGACGAAAAAAACAGTACTTTTTCGCCTTTCAGTCAACTTACTATGCCACCTTTTGGTGCAGACAAGATTTGTTAAGTGCAGAATTTCGGATAAATGGAAACCCTCAGACTTCTGCGATATCCAGGTGGACAGTCTGTCTCCTTCAATTTTACATTTTCACTAAGTACTGAAAACTTATTGGCGGGTAGATTCAGGATCTTCAATGTATTGCCAAAGATTTTACAGCTATCCAGAACTCATAAACCAGAGACCGCTAAGAAGCAAGTCGATCCATTAGTTGCACCAATGTTTAGTACTAATGAAGCAGAACAATTTAAACAAAACTAACAAGAATCAGTAAATGTTACATCATTAAGAAAAGCACATAAATATTTTATGGCAGTAAATTCCAACACAGAACATAATATCAACAAGTATCTAAGTATAGATTTATCTGTAAGATTTTTTTTAGTGTTGATCTCTTTAATGTCCATCATATCTTTCATGACATGTATTATTATAAATACTAAATTCCCTTTACTTAAAGACCACCGTGGATTAAAAACCGCAAACTCTTACGAGCGTTTAATAATAGTACTATGTATCAATAGTACTCTCAAAGTCGTAACATAAAATTAAATAACACAAGACATCAGCATCAGAAACGCCGGAGGGAATATTCGTTATGGTGTGACTACTGCTGGTACCCATAGAGCAGAAATAGATATTGAAATTAAGAGAGGTGATAGTTAAATGAAAAACTTAATTCGATTGAATTCTATCATAATTTAAAGTTATAGATAGAGATGATCTATTTATTCTCTCACACCTAAAGCTTTAACATAGAACAGCAATCATATTATTTGCATAACCACTTTTATCATATTCAAATATGTATTCAAATTTTAAGAAACTTTGTCTTTGTAGATCTGATATATATAAAATCAGATTATGGTTGTTTAAAGATACGATTCGTAAAAAAACATTATTGGATGATGATGTGGCCGATAGCTTGATGGTAGAGTATTGGACATTCAATCGAGAGATCCCATGCTCGATTTCTTTTACTTTACGACACAAGTAAATGACTTACTGAATGGGTGTTTGGACGTATTTGAGTTAATCACGAACCCGGATTCATAATTTTCATTAAAAATGTATTCGAATTGAAGTATCAGAGAAAAAAGTGATTCATTGCGCCAATTGTGCTAAAAAACATAATATTTTATGCTGATACTATACTATACTACCAAGGTATTTCCCACAAGTGTGGTAACCAGCGCATCAACTATATGTAATAAAAATGCAAGTTGTTCATTTCTTGCCAATAAAAGATAAGAAGTTCAGGGTAGGTAGCATACCTAATGAAATAAATGTCTTACTAATATGTGTGTACCGCCTATTACAGGATACTCGAAAACTATCAGAAAATAGTGGGAGACCTATTCTTTATCAGAGACTCTGAAGGATAATAATGCAGAATTGTAAATAAAATCGTAATATTTATATAAACAGAGAATACAAATGGCACAATATTGGGAAAATCTAATAACAAAACAGATAATTTCGTTCAGGAAAGCAGACATACACCAAACAATTCATTTACACTTGAATAAATAACATAATGTAGGTACAACGCTAACATCGATATGCCTACAAGATAACAATGAACACCAATAATAAATTATATCTCTCATCCATCATACTGTTTGTATTATCAATAAAATCAATAGTTATTAATATCAATAACATGAACAATTAACAATCTATATGGGAGGGGTTTGGCGTGCCACAGGGAGCGTGACTAAGCCCTGTGATTCAAACTGTACGAAAATATTATAAACAAGACCCCAATACAATTATTAAGACAGGTCATTGTGTTCTATTGATCGTCATACGAGTGCAATATGACATGAGAACAACAATGAGTACTTTATTATTTCTCGGTATTTTTTTAGTAGACTCGGAATAAGGTCACTTTAAGTCATGTGATAAATAAGTACAGTCACCGTGATATAACGCACATGTCAAAGTTCAAAGATTATATTACAATGCGTTTTGTCAATGAATAGATTCTTGTCTTACTTTTTTTTTTTAAGAAATGAAGAATTGGTCGGAAGACAGTGGTTTATTATGTTTGTATATCAACGAAGTCATGCATCGTTGAAATAAAACAGATAGTGTGGTGATAAACACTCTCGTTATAATATGAGAATTGAAGAAAAAATATTTTATGATTTTATCAATAATGAATATACTGATAAAGAGTTCTCAACAACCACTTAATGTTTTCTGTTGGGAGAATATAAAGCATTCCTTTTAGGTCAACAAAGATCAAAATATATATTTCATATGAATCGAAACAAAGATATGCACAGTTAAAAATCTATCCTAGTACGAATAGAAAACAAATACTTAAGATATTGGAATCTGGTAGGTAGATGAAAGTGATAAAAACAAAGAACTCCAAAAAGCATTTCATATCCAATAATCCCAACCTTTCAAAATTCAACAAAAGAAGTAGATATGCTGTATTACGAAGGTACAATGATGTAATATTTTTTTATTTTTTTGCAACGTATCGTTGGTAAAACTGATAAAACAAACACTCAAAGTACGCAAATCGATGGAGCGTTATCGTATCGAATTTTTGGATAACAATTGAACAAATAACCCAAAAAACACAGGAACTTAAAAAAAACACAACAATAATTTCAAAAGCCTCATATCCTGTTTTAGCGAACCCGATTGTTCCAACTACAAACATTTAATCAATTAATACATCAATTTCGATAGTGTTAATTTAGATCGATATACCTACCTTCTCTACATACCAATTTATGTACAGTAAAAACACAAGTTCATTTTCCGTAGCGATTGAATTTCGGGATCTACATAATATGACGCTCCAATAAATATATGTGGACTTTTTTTATCAGTAAGACATTATTCTACAGTGACTAATCAGTGGGTCTAGTCAAAACACATTTTAGCGTTACGTTTTCGTTTCGTTTTCGTTCAAACGTGGACGACGTTGCGAGAACGTGTCAATTTTCGTAGCTACTTGTGTATTTTAGCTCCAAAAATTGACACGTTCTCGCAACGTCGTCCACGTTTGAACGAAAACGTAACGCTTAAATGTGTTTTGACTAGACCTACAGTTCATTATTTCCCCGATAGTCGAACAAGTCTTGTAAATTATAATCTCCAAACCAATAAATTCACCAGCTTTAAAAATAATTTTACATGGAAAGTGTGAATAAGGCAACTGAATAAATATACACGAGAATATTTTTAGAAAAATTAAACACTTCGATGATTTGCAGAATTGTATTTTAATAAATGTTTTAAAGAAATCAACAAATATGTTAATATGCACGCCACACTTGATTCCAGAGAAGTGTAAAGGAATTTATTCTTAGAAGCATGTATTAAATTATTTCTAAGTTTTTATCAAACCGCAAATTAATGATGATTCTTAACAGGAAAAACTATAATACGTCAGAGATGACTTTTATAAATACACATAAATTTAACAGATTTTACAAAACTGAGTAGGAACCAATTCAAACCAAATTGCCCTTTAATGCTTGGAGCATAAGGCAGAAACAACCTCCTCCATTCAAAGCATCTTTGCGATGAGAGAAAGATCGAAAGATCTGTCATAACGTTATGATAGGAACGGTGAACTGTGAAAGAGGATCAGCCAGACCGTCATAAGCCTTGTGCATATAAGAACAGTGTTCTTCTGACCAACAATCACTGGACATTCTCAGTAAGAGATGCCACAGCTAGGACCATCGTCTCTCCTGCATTACAGGTGGTGCTACAGATCTTTGCTGTTTTAGTGAGATATTAGTAAGTTCATGATGTAAAAAACATTGTTGAGGTATGTGACAACAGTGTTGCCATTAACATCGTAAATGTCAATCATTACGGAGAAACTGTAAATAGTGTAAACAAAATATTGCGTTTTACTGATGAAAGAAAATTATTGCGAAATATGAAAACAAGAACAGAATACATAATTATTAGCATTAACAATTTTATTAACAGATTAAGGAGTTAATATGTATTGTTTTTTCTTTACAACAGATAATTCACAATGATTTGCAGATAACCTAAGATGAACCCGGGACCACGTAACTCAATGGCGGGTTGTCACTTTGTAACAATAAAACAATACAAATTAACTTTAACTTAATTTCAAAATGCTTAAAATGTATGAATTTCATTTAATTTGTGACGTTAATTTCCTCCAATGGTTATGGCATAATTGAAAAAAAGTCGTTCAATGGAGCACCCAGCTAAGCACTGGTCTCCCAATCCTTTTCGTAAGTTTTCGAGTGCCTCGAGGCAGGAAGGTAAAGGACACATTTTACGCCTTAAATTCAGCGTGGTTTGCAAACCGTTAAAAAATGAGGTTTGTCAACCATCTTGAACGTCTTTATTTTTTGTTGGCACGAAGAGGCCTGCTGGCTACCTAACTTGTGATATATGTCGTGATGGTAGTAGTAATAGAGAAAAATGGTAGGAAGAACTGTTTCTTTTTTTCATTCGTGATTTTTTACTTTAGCTTCCAGCTTCCTGACATTACATGTTATGATTGATTGTAGCTTGCGTTTTATTTTCATAAAATTAATGACTTATACGTAACTTGATTAATCGTTAATAGATCGACGATTTACTAAGTTAATTTTTTGATTAATGGTGCACAGCTTTGCATAAACAAACTAAAATATAAATCGTAACTGGTTAATTCAATAAGATTGCTGTTCTGGTTGCCTTGAAATGTCAAAACTTACGGTTTGTAAGCAAATAATATACATAATGTTTTGATACATTGTCAGTCAATAACAAAGGAATTATGTACGAAAATAATACTGTTTTGCAGTTTGATTTGACTGTTTCATGTTAATAAAGGCCAATTTATGTATTTGTGGAGATTTTCAGATACCCTGAAGATAATTAACTGCTTTTAGTAGGGTAACCAATGGATCAACTGCATGTAATTAACATGCGGGTCATTCTTTTATAAAAAAAATAAGACAAGCAGAATGGGTGGACCTGATCGCTGAATTTAAAAAAAACTAAGGTTTATTTATGATGTTTTACGAATAAGACACAGAAAACTGCTTGCCCTTTTACAGGACACTCGAAAACGATGAAGAGTGCGAGTCCTATTCTTTGTGTGAACTCCTCAACGCTCCTCTCGGGAGCACAGGGCAGAAACCAGCCTCCTCCATTCAGAACTACACGGAATAAATTAATATCTCCAGCAAGAATAGGAACATTTCTGCATAAATAATCAAATATTTATAAAAAAAATTATCGATGTAATATTTGAGATTTGATTGGTATGACATTATGTTGGCTTCACGATGTGATTGGCCGCGTCACCAATTTATCCTTTAAATTTCTAGTTTATAACTATAAAGATCTTTGCACCACTTCTATGCCTACACTGAACTCTGTCCCGTCGACGAAACTCTGAAGCGACCACTGCGCTCAGCTTCCACCGCTGTCAACAAACTTGTAGAACTCAACAGGGTAACACTTCCAAATTTGCGGAGAGGAGCTTCAGCGTACCGCCTGGAACCAACTACCAGCAAATCTAAGACAGAATCAACCTACTGCCACATTCAGGAACAAGCTGAAAACATTGCTGTTCAGGAGAAGTCACGGCGCACTCTTGAGATTAAAGGGCGCCAAATACAAATTGTCCATATTATTATTATTTGGGTGGTTGACACATAAAAGTGCACTTCATCATTCATACAACCATTAATAAAATTAAAAAAAAGTGCACACATGGTTGAGATTTAAACATTTTATGATCATGAACATAAATTATTTAGTAAATACTAAATGCATTTCCTAAATTAACGATACGACGATGAACTAAAAATAGAAAAGTAATGTATGTATATAAAAAGAGTCAGATAAAATTAAAGTAGATAATAATGCATAGTAGGATAGTAAAAGTGCCTTTTATCTCTTTTGACACACTTACTTTTACAAACGTACACACACAAAAAGGCGTATTTAGCTTCGGCTAACTAACCTAACTGATCTAGTGTAAGAATACTATATTATCACGGCGTATCCCACAAACGGGGTAGCCAGTAGAGTAGCTGCATGTAATAAACATGCAAGCTGCTCTTTCTATCCTCACAAAAAAATTAGATATTCAGAATGGGTGGCATTTCTCATCGTTGAATGATGTTAAATGTCTTTATTTTTCGAACACCTGCCTTTTACAGCCACGTGAAAACTTATGGTTTCCAACCTATCCTGAATGTCATGATATTTTGTTAGCACGGAAAAGACAGCTTGCATGTTCATTACATGTAGCTGCTTTGCTGACTATCCCACTTGTGGGACCTGCCGTGATGGTATGGTATGGTATTTTTAATGTTTGAAATGGCACCTGTTGTTTTATGGTCAGAATATGCTAAAAGCAATTGACAGCACAATTTCAGCGCTTAATATAAAGTCGCAACAAAGCTATTCTCTATTTCTGAATAACGTAACATTTAACCTGGCATAACATTTGAAATAACAGCACTTTTTCCATGTTTATTATTCCAGGTTTAAGTGTCGATGCTGTGTCAACTCCTTATCTCTATTGTAGCAGGATGTTACTGTACTTAACAAGTATGAATGAAATGTCACCCAATTGATAATATATAATGGAGAAGATAGATACACAAGAATGACAAATGTTACAATTTATATTGTAAATAAACAGTTAAGTTATCTATTTATTTAACTATACCCTCACGTACGTCCCAAATGGGATAGGCAGAGAGTACGGAACGCTATATAGATCTATCCTTATTTATATACTCTTTTCACTTCTTCTAAGATCATACAATTTCTCATATAAGCACGTAGACATCTCTTACTTAACGGCCGTCCTTGGAAATTTGGTCCACGAGACCAACCCACATGGTTTTCGGACGCACGCACTTCTTCACACCCCTTTTTTTAGACAAGCATATCTATCCTCTTTGTCAAACTTTTCTTATCCATTCGCTCAACATATCCAAACCATCTTAACTTGTTTTCACGCGTTCTGCCCACAACACTCCTCTCACATCCGCGCATTCTCCTAATATCCTCATTCCTCACTCTATCCTATCGCGTAACGTATTACCAACCATTCTCCTCAGCGATCGCGTTTCCACAGCATTTATTCCACTTTCGCCCCTTTTCAACCATGCCCAAGTTTCGCTTGCATACATACGAGTCGGTATCAGAAAGTAACTGTGAACTATCATTTTTGACATTTTCGACACAATGGGTCAAAGTGCACCATTCATCCTAGCAAATGCCACTTTTCTTCTTTCGATATTTCTGTCGTATCTTCCATCCCTGGCAAACAAACTCCAGAACTTTATAAATATTTTTTTAAAAATACAACAAATACATTAATTCACAATGAACAAGCAAGTCTTTTTACATTTTTATAAAATAAATAGTTTTACCACCAATTTTGGATGTCTTAATTTTTGTAGACACGTAGAAGACAGCTTGCATATTTAGTACACGTAGTTGATCTGCTGGCTACCCTTCATATGGAATATGGCGTGATGGTATAGATAGATAGAAAAAAATAAAATGTGAAAGAAGAATACAGATAGCAAAATTTTTGAAGTCAACAACCGACATTAATAAATACATATTTAAACTATTGGAGAAAGAAATAAGTAAATGTGAAAGTGAATAAAAGTTGGAAACAATTGAGAAACAAGAAACAAAGTAAAAGATAAAATACAAAACAAATGAAAACTTCAACGAGTTTTGAAAAGTTGTTTAAAGTTTTGTTAAGAAAATTTGAAAGTCTTTCTAAAATAATATGTTGTATCTATAGTTTGTTTGCTTATTTTAGTGAATATTGAATAATAAAGATGGGGAGTGATTTAGCTTGAAATTGTATTTGTTTTTTTTACAAATTTGATTGAAAACGCTAATTTACTTAACTGGTACCCCAGTACAAAGTTGTTTAAAAATTATGTTACAAAGTTTCAATCCATAACATTAAGATGGTAATAGTCTCTTCCTACTAATGCTGAAGTATAGGACATCCTTATACCTAAAATTCAAAAGAAGAGTAGAAGAGCTATTAAAACAAATTTAAATAATTAGTCAAATTTTGCTAGGGAATATAATATAATGTAAAACAATGCTCAAAAACAATGACTTGTTATTCATCAAATCAATGAAACATCAATAACAGACGATAAAAATAATTATATGTATTACAATGAGTATTGATACGGATGGTGTTATAAAAATTCCAATGTTGGTCAAGACCAAGGTAGGACATACAATATACAGCCGTGTAGATACTAAAACAAATATCTATTATGGCTTGAATGTAGTATGCAAATAAATAAATAAATAATAACATTATCAACATGGGTGTGATGATAATATGTGTAATGGACAAGTATCTTGATAATGTATATTGTGTAACTAGTTTTCATCCCGCCTAAGCTAATATAAACCAAGGCCTTAGAGACGTGGGGCTACAGGTACAGACGCATGATGAAAATCCATTGGTCGGATTTTCATCATGCGTTTCAACACGTCGAAAACGAAGAGGTGTTAATCAGGTTAGGCGAAAGAAGGAAGCTCTTTAAAAGGATTAGCCAACAACGAGCTAACTGGATTGGCCACAACATTAGAGGCCTATTCATCAAGGCGGAGGGCAAGACCGAAGGTAGACATTGTTGAGGCCGACCAAGAGACACCTATATGGACCAATTGAAGAATGACATGAACTGTGGCAATAGAATTCAAAAATTAGTGATGACTTCTCAAAGTTTGTAATGGTGTGTGGTGTTTTGTGTTTTAATATTAGTGTCTTTTTTGTTTCAATAGTGTTACTGTTCACCTGGATATCCACAATTGCCAGGGACATGAAGGAGGCAAAGTTGCGCTCGGAGAACGCAGGGGACAGGAAAACTTGGAAAATGAGGAGTAGGAGAGCCGAACCCAAGTAAATGGGATAAAGGCGAGGGCGAAGAAGAAGAAGTGTTACTGTTCTATGATATTTTGCTCTAATGTCAAATATTTTACTATAAGATCAAATAATTAGTTTATGAATTGTTTTGCCAGATTGTAATATTGCACGCCTCTGACACAAGCAACGATGGTTGCTGTTTTGAAGTATTATTTATAATTAAATAAATAAATACGTAGAACTGAAGAGACTAGCTCAAAATAGGTAGGAATGGAGAAGAAAATCCAAACTCGTTGCAGACCAATCCATTAGATGAGAGTTCGTATAAAAAGTTTAAGTTTCTTAAACAGGCGACCTTAGCAGGTATAAAAACACACACAAGCTTGTGATGGAACTGTAAAATTAATATGTAATATTATCTCGATTATGTTATGAGGTAATATTATGTAAGTAGTGTTTACTCCCGATCAGCAGCCGTGGTACACACGTATGTCCTTCGCATACCATAACAACGTGATTATCATACTAATTAAATTAATAATAAATAACATCAGCTATTATTATTACCTATGGACAAATAGCAGTGCGATGATTTGTTTATCAACGATGTTTGACCAGAAACAAACATACTATAATGTACTATGATTTTGTCGTTCCTTGACATTGGAGTTTGTTCGGTTAACGCGCTTCTGAACATAGTTGACAATCTTAGGCTAATTCTACAATAGAATATAATTGTTAATTGAAGTTTTTGTATTTTACTGGACTTTTACATTTGCGTAAGTGAAGTTATTAAGAATATTACTCAACAGACACCCCATCCCCACAACTAACAGACTGTGCAAACTCTATTAAGTGGGAAACAAGGAAAGTGTTCCGATGTTTACGAATTGGCTTAGGCTGGTTAAAGTAAATTCAAACCCATAGTACGCTCACCAATCCGACAGCAGCTAGACCGCTGGCTACTCTACTTTTGGAGTATGTCGTGATGGCACAGTAGTAGTGGTTATTAGTATTGAGTTAAGGTATAGTAATAATAGATAAAAACAAGATATCTTCAGAATGGGTATCCCGAGTGGACCCATTTCTCCCATCTGTTTTTTTTTTGTTTTGTTAGTTTTTATTTTAGGCTTAGATTGGTTTTAAATAAACCATAGGTGCACTTAATCGAGCTTAAGTCGTGGCAACATTTCTGCCTCGTCCTAATAAAAGTTTGCACTATTTTTGCATTGTGCAATTGTATTGTCCGTTGAACGACTTTTCTTAATAAAAAGATTATGCAAGAGCCCGGTAGGCTAAAACTTTAAATAAATACAAAATTAAAATATTTTGGTTAAGCATTGCTGTTTACAATAATATGTAAGATGTATTTTATATAACTAAACCAAGATTTACTGTAGGGCAAGCGAATGAAGAGAAAAAAAATCATAAAAAGTCAATTTTTTATTTATTTCTTTTATTTTGTCACTAATAAGTACTTAATTATTTTATTCGAAATATTAATGCTTTATTCATATTGAAAATCTGAAGCTACACAAACATTGGATGCATTTTTATTTCCATGGCATTTGGCACGCGACATTTATTATTATTTATTTATTCATTCTTTACTGTACATTGATTACAATCACATAAAATGTTAACATTCAAGTTAGATACAATCAATATAAAGAGGGCGAAAATTAATTTTATTGAAGAAAAAAAATTGGCACTCAGGATTAAAAAGGTTCGTAATCCCTGCTGTAGAGTGTTAAACATTCTGGAACGGTGTAAATACGTGCGGCTTGTGCTTATAGAAATCATGAATGGATTAATAATAATATTAATAGTAAGACGCACTAAGTGTTTATTTATTAAGTAATGTGGACGTAAAGAAAAATAAACAAACGAGTTGTAGGTATCTACAAAGTAAATTACATATTATAATCAAAAACAGAATTAGTAACAGTACAAGCAGAAACCAAAACAGAATCATAAAGTGTGATGTGGTTGGAAACAGTAACGATGTTCTACCAAAAAGCAGACGTTGAAAACTTACATACTGAAGTTCAATTTATAAATAAATACTATATCTACTACTAAACTTTAGCATCACGGTATATTCCACAAGTGGGGAAGCCAGCAGACCAGCCGCATGTAGTAAACATGCAAGATGCCCTCTCAGAGCCAATAATAGAGACGTTCCTTATGAGTTGCAAACTTCTTCACTGAATTTATAAATGTAAAATGTTTTTTTTTCCAAACACCTGCCTTCTATAAAACACTCGAAAACTTGCGAAAAACAGTGAGAAACCAAGTCTCTATATTAATATCTTCTTTTTCTTCTCACCCCACTTCCATCCACTCTTGGGCGAAGGCCTCCTCCATTTTCATCCATGTCATTCGATTTTGCGCCGTCTGCAACCAGATGACCCCAAGGTATTGAGTAATATTATTTCTCCACCTCATTGGGGGTCTTCCTATGTTCCTGGTTACTGCTTGTGGTCTCCAAGATGTAAGAGCCATACATATCCATATACTTAACTAAAAATGGAGTTTGCACTATCTACAAAGTTGAGAAATTTTCCAAGATCAAAATGAAACTCCAGTCAAATGCAGAAACCACATAAGAGAAAAAGGAATTTTTATTCAACAATTTTCACCATTCGTAAGAAATGTTCCTGCAATTCCAAATGAAAACGTTTATGACACAGAAATTAAAGCCGAAACAATAGCAACTGAGTGACGTTAAAAAGGCATTAAATGAGGCAGAAAACATAAAATGCAGAAATACTTCAACAAATTAGAAATAGGCCCATAACAAATGAGATAATAATAATATGCGTCTAGCTGTAGATACCGTGAAGTGCTGATTTTGAAACTATGGGGAATAGGTAGTGAAATGTTATAACTATTCAGGAATTCCTGTAAATAGATAAGTTCGTATCGCGTATATTGAACGTCAGTCAGTCATTTAGTAGTAATATTAGTCAGTAGCGTATAGTCCACACAAGCCGAAAAACCGGGCTATACCTAAAATTCCAGGCTTAAACATAATATGTAATTACAAAATTAGTTTAATAACGCAGTTAATAATACAATTATTGTAATTATAGGGCGCAGTCGCGCATTATGTATGAGAGTAAATTCCATTGGTCACTTAATGAGACGCCGTTGAAACCATCAAACACTAGCTATTTGCAAACGAACCGTGCTAGAATATATTTTTTTTTACTCTTTGAGGCTTATGTTTTTATCCCGTTTATATGCCTCAATGCACGGCATATGACCAACACTCAGTTACGTTTTACGGCATTATCAACAAATTTTTTTTATTTTTTTTTTTTATTTTTCCTATCATCCGTAGGCCATATATTTAGCACTTGGAATCGTCAAATAATACAAATAATTTGCTATTCTATAACAATCACAAACAATTTTCAATAGTTCGTTACTTCACCATAATATCAAACACTTCACAATGATCATAGACAAGAAAAGAAAATAAAAGAAAACAAAAAAAAATGATAAACTGATTAAGGAATTTCATTTCATCAAAGCTATTTTGAGTGTAAAAGGCCCAAAACAGCTTCACGTCAATGTAGGAATGTAAAAGATAGATAAACAAATCAAATACAATGACAAACAAATTAGCAAATGCTTATATTAAAACAAAGCGGTAAGCTCACAAGAACAAAGTCAAAGATACCATACTAAAACAAGCAAATTTATCAATATGTTAGAAGAGAGTGAGTTTATTAGTATGTTAAAATATTAATTGATATCAAAGGTACGAGTTGGATCGATGTGTAACATTTCGTCAGTGGAATAAATAATTAGAGAAGTATATGCAATATCGCAGGAATAAGGAAAAAAGATTCGGTAGATCACAGCGTATTGTATGGACCAACCCCCTTCTGATCACACGAGTTAAGCAACATTGCACACTATCAGTTCTTGGATAGGTGGCTATTATAGATTTAGTAATTAATATATTTAGTATTATTTTCTACATTTTAAATCGTTTTATTTTTATATTTTACCTTTAAGACGAAGGTATTGTATTCACCTTACATACTTTGTATTCCTAAAGCCCATTCAGTCGTTTGCTAGTGATTTAGCCATTTTATATTTAATAAATAGCTTATTTATACCTATTAATTATTATTATTTATTAGATTACGGCATCCCGTTCCTTGTGGGACGATTTGTGTCAAGTTCAATAATATTTTAAGAAGATATCATATAATTTTAAGGCACTAATCTACAATTTTTTTTATAAAAAATTGCGGTTTATAAAATTTTGAGATATAAAGAAAGGGTATTTATTAGTTTGCAATAGGCAAGACAAGGTAATCGGATACGGGACTTGTAATACAATTCGTTTGAGTCTCTTAATGGGCAACCGAGGAAGACATGATCCAGAGATTCCATATCGAGCTCGCACTTGCAAAAAGGGGACGACACTTAACCTATTCTACAAAGGTGACTGTCTAATCTGTGGTGATTAAAGCGCATGCGAGTCAATGAGACAATCTCAGATCTGGAAAACCTGAAATTATGGAACTATGGCTTTCTGAAGATAGACTTCTTGATGCCCCAGTAAACTGATCCCTTAATCTTACCGACCTCGTTCCAATAGTTGATCCAATCAGAACCTATTAATTGTTGTGAGTATGAAAATCATAGACACGCCACTGTTAGTGGTTAAGCAGTATCAGTAAGTTGAAGTTGGGTTATGTTTGTAACAAGATATAAATAGTAGTATAGTGTAGTGTAGCATGTAATTCTCAACTATTACAATGTAAATATAGAAATCATTCACAAGACGTATTTACGATAATGCCTGTCATACTGAACTCGTGTTAGTAATACTACGAACGATAACTGAGCATTAACGATTAACAGATTAACGAGTTAATTAAATTCCCAAAAAATTTGAATTTCTTTGCAACCTATCAGTCCATAATATAATAATAATAAGCATTTTATTGTCTAAAATAAAAAATAAAATACGAAAATGTTTTTTTTTCTTTAACGTTAATTTCCGCTGAATTGAGTCCATTTTTGATTTTCAATAGTGTATATTAGTACATATAATATCTATCTATCTATAGTAGCTATCTATCTAATTATCTATAGTATCTATGTCCAATCACTCATAGATAAAACAAACAAAAAAATAGTTAAGTGCTAAGTTTGATTTTTATAATGAGCTCAGTATTATATTGGCATTGATAATGAATAGACCATTAAAGGATGACGTCACAGAAAAATCATTGAGGGGCATCAGGCATCCCAACACAACAGACGATTACGGTGTAGGTAATATTAGGTGGAACGCCTACAGAATACCTAATAATCAAAAAAACTGTCAGTGTCGATTTTGTTATTATTTTGTCGTCTGACTTTCTTTTATTTCTCTTATGGCATAACATCCTACAAGGATGATTTGCGCAATCTGACTGTTTGCCCCCCAAGCAAAAGCAAATCCATAGACAAGACCACGTGACCTTTAATGGTCTATAGATGTTGTTCGAAAACGTTCTGACGTTTAAATATGTAAAGTGAAGTGTAAGTAAAACAGTGTTTAATGAAGCTTTAATTTTTTTTTAATATGTAGTAGGTATCTATGTTTACAACGAGCTTCCAAAGTTGACGAAATTCTGAAGAGTATTGGACAGTAAAAAAAATTTGCAAGAAATTTGTCGGAAGGACTATTTTTATTTTATTTCCTACTTTGAGTAGGTAGCTCCATTTTTTCTGTTCTTTAGCTCTCAGAATGAATAACTATTGTGTAACAATTAAACAAAATAACGATTTGATGAGTTATTACATTAACGATTAATTGCGTTAAATTTTGATTAACGGTGCCAACTCTGGAAAGACTCATCGCCGCTGTTTGCCGAAGAGAGGTGTTAATGAATATAATATACCTAAGATAACACTGAAGATGTAGCGAGTAAAGATAAATGGATACAATTATTATTAAGAAGGCGGGAGAAACCAAAAGCAAAATACAGCATAAATCATTCTATTAACATTATTAATCACACTTATTGTTAAGATGAAAATCAGTTAAGTTTAAGTGATAAAGGAACAATCTAAGCGCCAAAGCAATTTACGAAGGCAAGACTGGAGATGAAGAATAAAGTGAAATATTATTTTGGGGATCAGAAAGGGATGAAAAATTGATTGTTGAATTGAATTGAGGGGACGAAACGGAAGAGGATAAAAATGAAAAGTGAGATTATGAATTATTATGAATAGTAAAAATGAAATCTATCTATACCATCACAAAATTTACAACAAGTGATGTAACCAGTTTACTAACAGCATGTAATTGACATACATGTTATTATTATCTTTTATAATATTTTATTTATTTATTTATTCTTTATATTATAGATGCCATGTCTTAAACAAAAAAGAATATCAAGAAATAAAATAAAATGTAATCCAACTTAACAAGAAATAATAAACGCAATACAAAGTCAATGTAAAAAATAAGCGAAGAAAAAATCTATCTAATTTATTTCATTTATTATATTATTATATGAACTAAGCTTTTTACAAAATAAGCACTATTTACAACACAAACAAACTTTAAACGAATTGTAGATAAAATTAACATCAATATTACAGATACATATAACCCCTCTACATGTATTTATTTATTTTTTCTTTACTGTACATTGATTTAAAATAATTCTATAGAAGATATACATTCAAATTAAAATCAATCAATATAAAGAAAGTAAGTTTAACTAAAATAGTGGATTATATCACTACATTTTAAATTATTATAAACTTGATGGAATGTTAATGTATGATTCCAAACAAAAACAACCAAAAAATGGAAAAATCGTTGCTCGATGTTTTTTTACTCAAGAGACGGACCTATGTGGCATATTCTAATAACGTACAAAAAGCAATAAAATGTTCTAAAAAGCAATGTAAGTAAGATTGATGCGCGTAAATATTAAATTAAATACTAATTGTAATGCTGCAAGCGCTTTATTTAACACGTAAATCCTTTTCAATTATAATTCATATTCAAATGAAGACGTCAATAACAAATTAACATAAAATTAAGGAATCCAGAAGAAACGACAAAGGATTTGATAATGATTGTATTTATAACAAAGACAAAAATGATTCAATGATGATAATATAATGTATGTGAAAATATTCATATTCTTACATCCATTCAGAGGCCAAACCAAAAATAACATCCTAACAAGTTCACAGAACTTAAGTGTGGTAACTAAAGCGTTCTCGTGTAAGAGCCGATTTGGTAACAGTAGCAGCACAAAGAATATTATGCATATTTAAACCTGTCTAACTAGGTATGGCTAAAATTACCCCTGATTAAATTAAAAATCTATTTTCTTTTTTTTTTAATTACTTAATATATCTACGGCGTGAGCCTCTTACACGTTATACAACACAATAAATAAATCAATATTTTCATTCACAACACAGGAGCAAGACGAGAACAAAAAATAACGAAGAATAAAATATAAAAGGAATCAAATTGTAATATTTATAACAATATTAAGACAAATAATTCTATAATGGAAGAAAAATTGAAAATATTTTTTTTCTAAGTAAAGGTCAAGGGACCTTGCAATTCTTGTGTCACCGCGACCATAGTAGATCTATTGTGACATCCTTCTGTGTCATATCTCACTCTCAAGACCTAAGTGCGTCATGTAACTCATAATTTGTTTCGGTGTGAGAAGCCTCACTTTCTCAGAGTCCAGCAATGGTCTTCCGAGGATGTGACTTCGTTTGTGAGCGAGTACGTCACAATTACAGAGGATGTGGATAGGTGTTTCATTATCCTCTGAACAAAATCTGTAGACTGGGGTAAGTATCTGACAGTCCAAAATTGAAAATATGGTTGTTTTTATGTATGATTATATTGAATTTTTTTATATTATTTTACAAATTTTCTGTCAACTTCATTGTTATACAGTAAGCTCTCATGCCGTAAAATGTATCAATAAATAAATAAAAAGGATCGGCGAACATCTGCCATACTCTTTGTGGAAAACCCTGAATAGACTAAGGGTTGGTGTCACAAGGTGCAAGAAAAACCTTCAGAAATGGGGATACCTATCTGCAGAGGACGACATACAATGTGAATGTGGCGCAGTTCAGGATGATAGCCACTTACTAATATGCCCACTGATGGGGGACGGCTGTAGTCCTGAAGACCTTATCATAGCTAACGACAAGGCGATGAATGTCGCCGCTTATTGGAGTGGGAAGATTTAAAAAAGACCGGACACGTAAAGTAAAGTAAGTAATAAAAAGGATTAATCAGCAGTCATTTTTTTTATATTGAGCACAAAGGACCAATGAAGTTATACAATTAATATATTATATGACATAAAATTCATTTACCAAATATAACTTCAATAAAGAAGATGACGATTCCCGAAAAAACCCAGAGGATGAATCATTGTGGAGCATTGTATTGTATATTGTTGTGTCGGAAATAGGGGAGATTGTTGGGACAATTTAGAAGACGAATTGTTGGTCATTGTATTTCTGTAAGGAAATGGGGAGTATATCAAAAGATTCGAATGATAGATTTAGACATAAAAGATGAATTTACTAGTGTTTACAATTTATGAGGGAAAAGGCTATTTGGATCGAAGTAGCAACAGTTTTCTGGCAATTTTCAATAGTACCTACCCAAATAAAAAAAGTTGAAAAAGGAGCAATTTCATACCTTTCAAATTTCAGGAAGTTAATAGCAGGGTCCACACAACAGGATGAAAGCGTCAATCGATCATCAATCTTCTATCATTCGGTGACAATTCGGAGCATTCTCCGAAGAAATATTCAAATGGATGACTTCGTTACCCGTCCTTATAGGGTATCGAAGACATTCATTCGAATATTTCTTCGGAGAATGCTCCGAATTGTCACCGAATGATTGAAGATTGATTATTGTTTTCATCCAGCTCTGTGGACGCTGCTAACGACGAATGCAAAGAATTCATACAAATGGCGATAAAAGAGTTTGTTTATAACGTCAAAAACCGTTATTGTATAAACTGGTAATGATGTAATAATTTACTCAAAAAACATGTGCCAAAATTAACAATAATAAACGTTTGCTGCTTCACTCCACAACATTAAGATGTAATGGTCTCTGTTACTGCAATAAGGAAGTATTGTAAATTGTATGCATGACAAATTCATGACAAATTTAAAAAAGGAACCTTTTTGAACCAACACTTATTTAAGATTGATTGATGTGAAATTATTTTGGCCGCATAATCAAATTTTCCTTTGAATTTTTATCTAAATATATAGTTGCAGTAAATAGACATGGATAAAAAAAGATGATTAAAATATAGAATTATTATCATACAATAATTATTCTTTTAATATTAGATTGACAATTTTCCAAAAAAGACTAAACACATCTCTCTCATACAATAGAAACACATTAGAATTAATATTTTTATTAATCCAAAAATCTATGAGATTATTTATATTCAGAAAATTCATGACAGTAAACAACTCATACTAAATAACTAATGTGGTTTTTTACTACCAGATGATTTTTAATATATCATTACATAATAATGATAAAACACATTAATGTACACTTATCTGATTAAAATTAGGGCAATCCTGTTTTATATCAAGCGATGGACGATAGAGGAGCGTGTGCTAATATTGAGGAACACAAGACCATATGGTTCAACGCAATCAACCAACAAATGTAGGTATATTATGTATGTAGTATGGGGAGTGAAGAATGTTTTATAGGGGCCTAAATTGTTGTGTTCATAAAAATAGTTTCTGATATCAAAAATATTAACTGGCAGCCAGTCACTCAGTCGACTCGCCCGCAGATTTCAACATTTGGTTTACAAATTCTGTCCATACTGTTATTATTATTTATAAATACTAGTGTTAATAGAAGACAGCAGTAGCGTGTCTTTCGTACAAGCCCAAAAATCGGGCATTACCTGAGTTTTTTCAGCTTGAGAATAATTAACTTGTAATATCACTGCAAACTGTTTAGGTTTATTAATTATGTAACTTATATTTTGTAATGATTACCATTTAACTGTTTGTTTGCATAAAATAAAAAAAAAAAAAGTTTATGCAATAATGATCGGAGTATTCAAAATCTCAAACGAACCTGTGCAAGTAAGTAGGTACATGCATTATTAACATTAGCTCTTGGCGCGTCTAAGTGCAACTTACTGTAGTTAAGATAAAGAAAAGTAAGAAACAACATAATATAATAGCGTTTGTCTTGCTTGCACATGTAGTTGCAAATAGGGGTTAATTGTGTTTTATTTCTATCTTATTCTAACTAATCACTTAACTAATATGCTGTCATTTGTACCAAGGACTCGCTACACAGAAGTGATGATTATTTTTATGTAGCTACCTATAGTATTATTTTGCGGTTTTTATGGACAATATTATAATCAGAGTTTTTGGTTTATATAGAAGTTATACAATACCAAGAGCAGTCAGTAATTGGATGGGTGACAATTTATATGCATTAATGGAAATGACGTTAATTTTGCAAAACTCCACATTAATTTATGAGAACAAGTTATATTGGCACGAAGAGGACAGTTTGCATGTTTCTTACATGCAGCTGATCTGCTGGCTACCCCACTTGTGGGATGTGCCGTGATGGTGTAGTAGTAGTAGTAGTTATTATAATTAAACCTATTAATAAATACAGTAAAACTCAACAAGAGTTTGTTTGTTCTCATAAAAATTATATGTAGTAATATGGAATTCAATTTCATTTATTTATTTATTTTATTCTTTACTGTACATTGTTTACAATATTACAAAATAAAACAGTGTCATATAAATATCAGTTATACAATTCAATGTACAGAGGGCGAATTTTATCGCTAAAATGCGATGTCTTCCAACTAACCCGGTTATTAAATTTTACAGCTTCTATTACTTCGTTTCATTTTATTAATGAAATAAGTTTTTTTTTGCATTATTAAAGAAAAATTTACTATCGACATACAAAATATAGAATAGTTTTATTCATTATATTATGTCATGCATATTTTTAATTTTATGTATCTTTTTAATAACATTGTAATTATAGCGGGTTCACAAAGTATGAAAAACGTAGATACGCCACTGTAAGACATTAGGTATAATTTGATTGATATTGTAAATTAGATGGGTGAATGACTTGAATGATTTTATTATTAATTGTGACGTCATGAAAATGATTCGTTGACGGAATTAGGTTTTGAGATCGTCTTGTCTGCTATGTCTGTTTGTTTGTATTGTATTTTGTAACGGGATAAAAAAAAATTGACTGTTTATTGTTTAGGTTCATAAAATTATGAGGTGGTGTTAAACATTTACTAATTTCGTTAATTTAACACGAATCAATCATTATGAACGGATTACTATAGTAAAAAAATAATGTACCAAATAAATAAAATATACATCGAGAGAATTTTCAGCGGTAAAATGAAACACCTATTCTGAATGTCCTAACTTTAATTGACAAGGAGAGAATAGCTTGCATGTTAATTACACCCAGTTGATCCACTGATTACCCCACTTGTGTTAAATGCCGTGATGGTACGAATGGATTCATGTATAACAGCTTTTATAAGCAGAAATTTGGAAGTATAAATCCTGGCGCCAACTAACACTCTCCCTGAAATATAATTAAAACCAAAAAATAAGATCAGGTAGACACTAAAACAGTTACTGGCAGGAAGTAAATATGAGAAAGTCAAGCATCTGAGTCGGTTCTTGGGAGGTTTTCTTGGGAGGAGAAATCCAGATGGTTGTTCGGATACGTCTTTAACTAGTTCTTGATTTTTTACTGTTGTCAGTGACCACATCTTCCGCCATTTGTCATTTATGTGTCGCTTATCTTCGTTTTGTAATTCCATCCACACTGGGTGTCTTGATTTTGGGAGGCTCGGACCGTTGCAAATGCTGGAGATTATTTCCCTCTGTGAGGCTTCTTCTCGTCTGAGGTGAGGTGGTGCAATATTGGAAAGTAGCGGAAACCAAGGAAGTAGTTGGTTTGAACGTACCACTAATTATTCTCATAGTTTCGTGTAATGATATTAAATGATATTCATTCTTTCGCTCACCGCATGCCCTCCAAATTCCGTAGCCATCGGATCACACCGTCCTTAAGAGCGTGTAAGTCCTAAAATTCTCCTAGTAATACGTATGTGGAACACTCGTTTATCAGATGGTAAATAGTTTGTGTAATTCTACATTTGCACGCCGGATCAATAAATACAAAGTGGATGCTTACAGGCGACATCTTCAATGAAATGTCTCTATTTTAATTTGATTAAATTATAAATATAAAATAAAACAATTACTTAAATAGCATCCATTCATTAGAAAATGACAATAAATTATAAAAATAAATAAATAAAACATGAAATATATAAAATTGGTGTTTAGACAGCAAATAATATCATAAAATAAAGATGAGTAAATATGAGAGAAAGTTTATCGTAATAATAGTTTTTGAAGACTGTCATAATTCATATAAAAATTCTCATTCAAACATCAATTATTTACACAGCTGCTTACAAAATATGCGTTAATTGTATAAAATTAATTGTCTGTAATTAATTGAAATTTAAATGAACTTGATTACTGTAAACATTTCGAGAGTGCGAGTGGTTTGTCTAGTTTTTTTGTGAAATATTTAAATCAAAGCACGCTGTCACGTTCCAAAATATTCCAGTACTATAACCTCACGCCGTATCCTAAGTGTGGTAGGCAAAGAGAACAGAACTCCATATTAGCTTTTTTATTTATGTATTTATTTCAATCAATACACGCCAGTTGCCTTATACAATACATATAAAAAAAAAAAATTTTTTTGTGTTTTTTTTAACGATGAATCTGGTTTTGGAATAATCCCAAATACATCCAAATACAGGCACAAATGGCAGAGGCCGACCGAGAGCTGTGGCTCATACATGGAGTTGAAGAGACTGGCTGAGAATAGGGAGGAGTGGAGAAGAAAGTCCAAACTCGTTGCAGACCAATCCAATGGATTGTAACTCATTATATATATACACCCAACCACCCTCACAGTGAGCAATATTCTTGTGTCGTAAATGTGGAGTAACCCGGCAGCACATGGAATACAACCCGATTTTTCTGGCTGAAAGTCTGAGACTACCATCAGACTTCCTATGTTTATATAGGCACTTCTTTCGCTTCTCCTTCTTCCACATTCATGCAATTTCGCATACATATTATGTACCTAGTTTTCTTACTCAACACGCGGCCATCCTTGAAAATTTGATTAACATAGTTCTCTGACGTCACACCCCCTCCTTCAGATATCAATCATCACCGACTGTGGACATATTCCACATAACATACGGAGAATTTATAAGGAAAGTAGAAACACTATTGTAAAAAAATGTTTTCTCTGGGATCGCATTGACCGAAAGCTGTAAAGGTCCCAGAAGAATATGATGTCACTTTAATAATAATGATATACACTGATGACTTTCAAACAATGCAATACAACTGTTACAATCCGACACTGTCTGGAAAGTTTTTAAATATACCTACCTGTATAAACTGTGGACTAGTTATATTTTAACAATACAATAATTCTTTAAGAATAATATTATACCTACTTGTGAAGTATTTTCTAACTTCTTATAAGAACTTTTTGAAGTATTAAAGTTACAATATTCTGAAAACATCAACGTTGTGTAACATTCCCCTGTCATAAGAAGATTACTTACAAAATCCTTTGAAATGCCTTGAATATTTATGAGGTTGTGGGACACGAACTTACCTGGAAAAAAAGAGAAAAGAATATGTTAGAATTATGTATGTCAATAAATAAATAAAATATTATACTACAGTATACTATTCCCGAACGGCGTATCCTAAGTGGAGTAAGCAGAGAGAACGGACCACCATATAGATCTGTCCTTACATACTTCATTCGCTTCTTCTACATTCATTCAATTTCTCATGCACGCACGTCGATTTCTCTTACTCAATACACTGCCGTCCTTGAGAATCTGATCCACGTGAACAAACGACATTTGTTCTCAGACGCCCGCGCTTCCTCACACCCTTTCTTTCAGACAAGTATATCCTCTTTGTCATTCTTATTCGTTCAACACGTCCAAACCACCGTAGCTTATTCACGCACATTCTGTTCACAACACTCTTCTTGCATTCGCTCATTCTTCTTATTTAAGATTTAAATAACACGTTGATATATTCTTAAAACAAATATTTTGAAGCAATTATTGAAATAACAGATTTATAAACAACAACTTTAAACTTCTTTATATTCTGCTGTACATCTATTTCTTAATAATTGAATACGTGGGTGGTGAAGAAATGAAAGATGCTGTCCACTGTCTGGTATCCAGGATGTGCTGTATCCACCGTAATGTAGTCACTGTCAACCGATGTCCACCCTCTGACAATCACAGAACTGTGGGTGTGACCAATCTAATAATAAGCGTAATATACCAATTTCAATCTCTTCACAAGATTATATTATTTAATTGTGATTTAACTCAATAACTAGATTTGATATTATTCTTTTTATTACACAGTCATCTCATTTTGCAATCATCATTTCCTACAATCTACATTTGTATAAGAATAAAAAATATAGTTACAAAAGTGTTTATAGATTAATGAACGTGAATAACGCCAGGATAGAGACTCTTCTTTGATTCTGTTTCTTTTTAATGATTTCTTTTGTGTTTTTCTTCGTTTTTCCTACTGAAATCGCTTTGGCCAAAAGCTGTTATGGTCTCAGTGCAGGGTGATGTTTTTAAAATAATAATAACTAAAGCACTTGGAAGAACTCTCATTAATAACAAAAAAGTGGACTAAAAAAATAATAACTCGAAAATATTTTACACAGAAGACAAGCTTTTAAGGAAGGTGATGGACAATACACTGAAAAAATAACTTTCTTTTATGTCATAAAATAAATAAATAAAAAAAAAAAATGTCCATTGCTTTCTCGTAGTTCAATATTAGTCGTCAGATCATCTTGGTAAATGAAAATTAAACTGAAACTTTTAGATTTTTTTTTTTTAAAGATATATCTGGGTTTTTGTTATAAACCCAAATTCAACCTTATACACCTTTCACAGTAAGCTAAAAGCTTGTGTCGTGAAAGGGGAGTTTGCCGGCACCTGGGATCGAACCCCGGAATTGAATTTATTATTTTTGTTAACTAGATTACCTATGTAGTTGTTTGTATTATGCTTTGTCCACTTTGCGAATTGATAATAAATAAATAAAGATATATTGTCAAGGATTAGAGTGTTAAGTCCAATGTTGGATAGTTTAAGAAAATTACATTAATGTGGAAAAAGCGAAAGGAGTATGTAAGGATAGATCAACATGGCTTTCCATTTTTTCTGGAATACGGCGTGAGGGCAAAGTTTAGCAGTAATAAAAGTAAATTCAAAGCCCTGAGGCCTGAGTCAACAACACACTATCGCGTCACGTTCCCGCTCCGCTAGCGTTCGGGTGCAGACGATGGTGCGCCAAAGTGTTAATTTTCGTAACTATTGTGTATCTTAGCAAGAAATTGACACTTGCTTGCAACATCGTCTGCACCCGAACGCTAACGGAGCGGGAACGTGAGACGATAGTGTGTTGTTGACTCAGGCCTCTGAACGCGTAGAACGTTAACCGTTCACTGGCTTAAATATTTAAAACAGAGTTTGCTAATTCTTGTCAGTAACTCTCGAAATAAATTCCGTTTGATCTTGTTCTTCTTCACTAGTTTCAGAATAGACCTCTTTACAATAGGTACACAATATCCCTTTAGGTATATTAAAAAATGCATCGATTCTAACAACAGCAGTCTGTTCATCAATCACTTGCATGAAAATGTAAACAAAACATCTACCATGAGTGATGGAAATACAGCGGTGTTTACAAAACATAACAAATGGGGAAACAACATCCTTTGTAAATCAAACTAAGCTGCGAGTCTGACCACACTTGAAGATGTAACGAATGGCAAAATATCACTGGACTGGTACTAAAAGCGACCAGGAATTTCTATGAACCACCCAGGATGGGAATGCATACTCTTAAGTGATACTTTAACCAGGAGGAGTAGATAGAAATATCAAGGAAAATTTGCATGAACTCGAATATCACCTCTTTTTATTTTATTCACTGGGTCGGTGTTTAGGTAATAGAATTCCATAGCGAAATAAAATAATATGACAAATTCCATAATGTCCTTACTCCTTACAACACGAACAACGTCTCTCTAGTTAATAAATCAAATAGTAAAATAAAACATTTGTTTTATTTATTTCTCTTTTTATTTTATCAACTTAGAATCAATTTATAATTATTCGACAACTTCAGTTCAGCGACGAGATATTCCACCCATCCTGAATGTCTTAACTTTTAATGTCACGATGAAGGTAACTTGCATGTTTATTATATGCAGTTAGTCCGCTGGCTACCCCACTTGTGGGAAACGTCACGATGGAATGTATGCATGCACGTATGTAATAATATAGAAGATTTATAAGACGGCGCCATTTGACGATCGGATCTACGGATTGCTTCGCCCGTAGATGACCAAGGTTTGCTAAAATATCAATAGCGAATTAAAAATAGTATAAATACCTTATATTATAAAAATGTCTGGCAACTATAAGAATCTTGAAAATTGAAATCTATTTTACAATTAATTTCAATATACAGGAAGTTTTAGTGAAGGTTTGTATAAGTAACACATTATTAGATATAATTTATTTAATTTGATAAATATTTTTTTAACAGCTAATAATTTGGAATTCCAGTAGCGCATTCCAGTCTGGAAATAGATGAAGTTAACTAGAAATGCTACAATGTGTTAATTAATAAAGAATAATAAACAATGAAGTTAACCGATTTTATGATATATGTTGAGATGTGATCGTTATACGAGTAGTTATAAATAACGAATAGCGTGTAGGTACATTATGCATACTCATAAATAACGAAAAAAAATAATGCAGTAATCTTGTCAACATTACCATGCTTCAACATGTTATGATGCTTATGATAGATAATTAATTTAAAATAGCATATATTTTAGAATAACGATAACAATTTATCAACCGAATACTTTTTTTGACGGCCATTGAAATATTGATGCAGGAATTATTGTAAGTTAAAATGTTTGTATCTATCTATTTCTATATCATCACAGCACTTTCCACAAATGGAGTTAGTGATCTAAGTAAAATCATCCTCTCCACGTTACAAAAAAAGAGGGAATCTAAGTGGGGTATTACCTAATCATTAGATTTAAAATATAAAATCCTTTTTATAAACATTTTGTAATATATTCATTAGTTTTCTTTGAATTCCTAACATCAAAGGTGAATGAGTTAATATAAATTGAGAATTATCCATTACGGTTTACAACAACCCAAGTTCATATATTTTTTTCAAATTGTGCTATTTATAACGTTGTTCACAAATACTCGTTATTTTTCTTTTTTAAATAATAATAACATTTTGATTTCATTTGTTATTAAGTATTAATAACGAATGTGTGGCTACAAAACGAATGGTAACAACACAAATAAACAATCGATTGTTTGACACGATGTTGAAATAATCCAGACTTGGTGGGATTGTAAAAATAATCAATAATGAATGATACCTGCTTTATTTGGAAATGTAGCAGACAGATGATTCAGGAATCGTTTAAAATAACAATTTTGTCTGTTGCTTTAGGTTAAATTAAAAACAATAGTAAACAAACTTATTTTTAGTTCAGATTTGTAAAATTAACATTGAGATTATGATTGAAATAATGTTCTAAAATTTATATAAATTTTTGTAAATCGAGATTTTTGAGAAGTATAGGTACTTCCTATAGACCTTAAAGGTTTACGAAACATACCTTAATGTTTAAGATTATAATTATGACAAGTGAGGACTCTTAACAATATTATGACTTATAAAAAGAATTCCAAGAATGTGTTATTTAATTAAATATATGTTTAACGCGGAATGTCCGTCTCTAAAATTAATTATTACCTATTAATTAATTAATTAAACAAAGACATTAATAATAATATAATAAACATACTTGAATTAGTTGGACTCAACACTGAGATGTGATATAAAACGTTATATTATAATACACTCCTCACAATTAGAATATTTTAGTATGTTGCTTAAAATTATTTGTGTAAGATTATTTGCCCTTTATTTTTTATTTCAAATACTGATTTGTTGTACCTACGTCAAAGAAATGTATTTGTTTCTCTCAGCTAGAGGGACATCGCAGCAGAGTAGTCAAAAAAATCCACACGTGAAGGTCATAGTGGTTTTAGCCGAACCCACTATGGCTCCTCCGTTGCGGACAAGATTTGCTTAGTGTAGAAATTCGGAAAATGGAAGTCTCATAGGATAATGGGTTACTTCAATGTCCTTTGTAATAATCTGCTTCTACCAGGCATGAAAATAGTAATCAATTCCTTTAATCCTCTGACTCCCGAGTCTAGACAAACCGTACTTGGCGATCGACTACAAACGAATTTTCAACAAGAGCCGCAACAATAACGCATAATTACACGGTACATTGTAGATAGATTGTCAAAAAGTTCGCAAGTAGTCGATCGCAAAGTGCTGTTTGTCTACGGCCCCTGAGCATATTCCAGATAATAAAATTGAATGTATATCATTAAAATATTATGAGTTACTGCATCATCTTTCGTTTAATTTCATATAATATGCTATCGTGATTTCATTTCGGTACAGAGTTAATTAAAATAAAATAACTAGTCTACAACAGCTCGTAAATCGCGATTGAGTATTTTATCAAATTAAATGACAATTATTACATTGTAATACTGTAAAAACTTTTTTAAGTGTTGCAAAACTGTTGCCCAGTTAATATCTAAAAAAACTTAATTAAATTGAGACGCATTTACAACACCTTTTACAGGATATTCTTTCCAAATTATAGATAAGTGTTTTTTTCCAAATTATAGATAACATTTTTAAAATTCAAAAATAGCTCATTCCTGTATATAAATTCATGAATAACTTATTCTTTCTAAATTATAAATAACTCATTCTTTTTAAACAATAGTTAACTCGTGTTTGAGGTACCTATCTATAATTTGTTTAGAAATATTTTTCACAAAACACTGCAATTAAATTGCAAATCTAAACAAAATTTAAGCATCATGTGGCACGTGTTAATTATAATAAATAACAAATAAATAAATCGATCATACATTCACTACATGAAGGCCTATATTGTATTAATATGTATATTACATAGTAAACAAATTAAAGCATAAATTAATAATTAATTATCAACACAAACTATATTTTAATTAGTTACAACAATACGAATAACGAGACAAGACAGAGCTATTTGCTACTTATTAATAATAGCAATATGTTAATTATTAGTTGTTATAAAAATAATTTATTCACTGCTATAATATTATATCGTCGGGGTTCTGTAAAAAAGGCGAACACACCATTCTAGTGAAATTTTATTATTCTCTGTAAACTGTTACAAAAAAAATGGAAACATACTATTATTATAAATAATAAAGAATACAATGCAAAATGAGCAAGTTCATCCCAGAAATACGATTTCTTCTAATTCCCAGTAGAGATATTAATTTATCCTTTGTATGCAATGTTCTTTTATTTATTTAATTTCATTATTTGAACAACGTTCGGGAGCAAGTTGAAGACATCGCTCTTTCAACAAAGTTTTCCGCGCCCTTGAGATGGATGCTCCATAAAACGGCGCCAAATAAATTATCCAACATACATACACATATGTATATAAGACGCAAGCCTTTAACTTGGTCATAATTATTATTACTCTGTTTAAACTATCTTTGCACATTATCACAGCTTTCGGCCAATGCGATGTGGAGAAAGACACAATTTATATACAGTTGCACAATACCTACATTTAAAAAGCGTATAGGAGTAGACAAAAACAATCATCAGAGAATGTTTTATACACTTATTAAATTACTAAACACGAAATAAATATCAATAATAAATTCGATATTAAAATAAAAAGTTAATATGAATATTAAAATAACATTTATTAGTAAAATTGTACATTCGCCCTTTTTTTTACTAAAACTGCAATGATATTATGTTGCGCAGGTACACTACAATTTATACAAAGCATATTCGTACCTATGTACCATACGCATTCCTGAAGCCAATGGATTGGAAAGATAAGAATTGTACTCTATATAGAAAGAGAGCTATTTATAGTACATTATACATCTCATCACGTCGCTTCTCTTACGGGGTAGGAAGAAATCTCATACTTGCATAGGTACATTTTTTGCTTCCACGACTCTCATACAATTTTTTATACAACGACTGTACAGTAACCGCAACTCAACAAGTAGAAATGTCATATATTCTCGGTAAATTTCTCCAAAAATTATTTCTTGAGAATTCCACAACACTAGCTCCAATACATTTAATATGAATTATTTGGCTACGCAGCCGGCGACGTCGCCGTGGCATCCCTTTATTGATCATATTATAATATATCAGCGAAACAAAGTAATATAAAAAAAAAATAAGAAAAATCTTCGCTATATAAATATGTAAAAAATATTTGAGATGGTTATAATATATCTATAGGAATCGTATTTTTTTGCCAAATTATAAACAAAACAAAAAAAACAACACAAATTTGTATTTCACACATTGTAAAGTATAAATATTTGTATAATTAGGTACATAGGTATACTCGTAAAAATGTGTTGTAGTGAAACAGTTAGAAATATGGAGTTTTAAACAAAAGCCAACAGGTGAAGTTATTTCTGTCTCGGGAGAAGGAATTTAAACAAAAGCGAAACTGGAAAAAACAACAAAATTATTAACTAGCTTTCCAACCCGCACTCTCACAAGATTATATTTATCGACAATAATCAACGTTTATCCGTCAATATCATTATGGCATGAGAGAAGAAGTCAGTTAACTGAAGTGAACAACTATACATTGCGAATATTCAGTCGGTTCATAAACTTCAAACATCCACAATGTATTGGGCACATCATGGTTTAATTGAAATATGAAATGTTTTATAACTAACTGCTTTCTACAGGACAATCGTAACATCCTACAGTGACCTACAGAAAAAATTGAGAGACTTATTATATTCTCCACCATAATACTTACTTATACAGCTATTCCTGTACACTGCTGAACATAAACCTCCCAATATCTCCAGCCATAATATATGACCAGCGATACCTCTATTATAGTCAGACTATCGTGTGGAAGGTCTTCCTCTATTTGTTTTATATAATAATATTAATCTGGATATTTATAATAGTCAATGTTGTCCATCGACGGTACGTGGTGGAAGTTCATATTAAATTATTATAAATAAAATACTTTCATATTGAGAACTTCCACAGTGACATTCTTAATCGCGACCCGGCTTTAAAGAACTTTCGCCAGATGATTGAGAGCGGAAGCTCTTGAAAGCTAGTTCGTGATTAATAATGTCAAGGTATAAAAGGGTATACAGTCGATTCCGCTTAATTGGGACACCGGTTAATTGGGACAGCCGCTTATTTGGGACAAATCTCAAAGAACAGAGACCAAACCAAAAACCAATAGTAAATTTTTATGTTTAATTGGGACAACATTCTGCTTAATTGGGACACTAAATTTAAGATCACAGCACATATTATGTTACACATATTCTCAAGAAAAATATGTACAAAGAAATGTTACAAAAACAAAATACAGACTACTGTTGACACATTTTTGCATTGAATTAAATTATATATACCTACCCATTTATTATTTTAACTAGGATTTTTTTCTTAATAATTTATATTACATATTTGTAATTTATATTACCTATTACCTATTTATATTACCAAGTTTTATAAAATAAAATTATTGAAAAAAATATACATTGTTTAATTTTATATGTGTATCACTGGTTAATGGCTTTAGTTGCCAAAACCAAATAAAAAAAATGAAAAAATGTAAATTTCGCTTAATTGGGACAAAATACCCAAGTCCCGATGTGTCTTAATTAAGCAGAATCGACTGTATTTAATACGTGTAGTCATTTTTCTATATTCAGTGGGGGTATACATAAAGATTTTTATATTCTCTAACTGATTAAGTGTCAACTTGACATATAACAATTAATAGACATACACACATATGAACAGATTAAATATTTATGAGAGGATTAATGAAATAGTAGGTAGGTACATACAAAACATAACACCAACACGTGGTCCTACAGGAATCCTCAACATACATACATACATACTTGTGGATTCATCCGTTAAACTTATTTAACTTATTACTTTGATTCTGTAAGAAAGTGCCTAGGTACTTACCTTGGTTATTATTTTGTTAGATTAGTTTTATTTTAAAATAAGTACCTAGGCACTTCCCTTAGTAGTAAGAATATTTTGAATTTGTTCCATTTTGATTGTTTGGTTTAAAATTGAGATTTGATATGAAGAGAGGAATTTTTGACAGAATGTAAGAAAAGATAGATATAATTAACATAATTTGTCGTTTCTTTAGTTTACAATGAAACCAAATTATGTTTAATAATAATAAATCAATTAATATCAAGTGATTGTGTTAGTGATTTTCCATACTCCCATTATAAAACGACAAATTTGATAAAAAATGGAAAGAAAATTGAAGTTTTTCTTCAGGTATGTGGAGTCGGCGGATAAAGGAACAAATGTGGTTATGATAAACTCAATCTGTACAAAAGACAATGTGAAATATATTTTTTCAGAAGATGATAAATTTGCTAGTAAACATCTTGCATTAATAAAAACAAAAAGCTATAAAAGAATAAAAGAAAGTTTTAAGAAAATAGGGGAAGAAAGAGTGATTTGGATTACATGCACAGAGGAAATGGAGAAAATTTATTTCGATCAAGACGATAATATAATGTTTAATAATATATATCTGGAACGCATTGTGGAAAGAAATTTAATAAAATCCACACCGAAAAGAGAAAATGAACCTAATTTAAAAAACATAGCAGAGAGATTTATGATTGAAAATTTTTTTTTTAAACACCCGAATGCAAAACAATGGCTCGATACATTTGAAAAAGAGTGCAGAAGATTAGAGATAGAGGAAGACAATGCGATAATTGAAGTGCTGAGATTATTTTTGGATAGACCGTGTTCGGAGTGGTACTCAGCAACATTGATGACATTAACCGTGGAGGCTGGATGGTCAGATTGGAAACAAAACTTCTTAGAATCATTTGCAGACAAAGGGTGGGATGGCGGAATCTATGCTATATCATTCAGGTATAAGGAAGGATCATTGATGGAGTATGTTATGCGAAAGCAGAGGCTACTAATTGACATGGATAAAAATATTAGTTCAAAAACACTTGTGATGCTAATAGCTGCAGGATTGCCTGAATTTATTAGAAGTAAAATCGACAGAGAAAAATGTGAAAATCCAACCGAACTACTGCATGAAGTTAGAAAATGTGAAAATATAGTGAGTAAAAATATTTTTTATAAAAAAAAAGAGAAAAGGCAGGACAATAAGAAAAAAATCGAAGAGAAGAGACCATGTGAAACATGTGAAAAGTTAAACAAAGGTAATAGATATCATACAGAGGACTTATGTTGGTATAAAAAGAAAAATGAAAATGAAGCAAAAGTAATTGGACACAACTCAATCATAGAAGTAGAACTAAACACAGAACAAAAAAACGAGTAAGCACACCATTGATTAAAGTAAAAATATTGTTAGAAGATAAGTTAGAGATAAACGGAACATATGATTCAGGCTCACAAATATCTCTAATAAATTCAAAACTACTTAAGATAAAACAAAGTACAAAAGATGTCAATAAAATATTTTTAAAAACGGTCAATGGTGTGACAGAAACAAAAGGTTTAGTAACTATAAAAGTAAAAATTTTTGAGAAAGAAAAATATATTGATGTATACATTGTAGAAAGAGATGATTTCGAAGATTTCATTATTGGTCTAGACATAATAAAGAAATTTATGCTGATTCAGGATGAAAATTTACAAATTTCTCAAAAGGAAAAATTACAAACAGAAAATAAAATGAATACATTGAATGAAAATAACGAATTAGAAGAAGTTAAGGTCAATTTTAACGAATATGTGAATGAAAATGAATTTAGAATGATTTTAGATCACTTAGACAGTGAAAAAAAAGTTAAGATTGAAAATTTGGTAGAAAAATATAATACAGTGTTTGCTAAAAATAAATATGACGTAGGCACTGTTACAGATTATGAAGCTAGAATAGACTTACTGGTTGATAAATATTGTAGTAAGAGGCCGTATAAATGCACTATAGAGGATAGAAAAGAAATAGAAAATCAAGTGGAAAAATTACTAGAAAATAAGTTAATTGAAGAGTCTTACAGCCCGTTCGCAGCACCAGTAACTCTAGCGTTCAAAAAAGATGAAAATAAAAGATCAAGATTGTGTATAGATTTTCGCGAATTGAACAAAATAGTTATACCACAAGCACAGCCTTTCCCATTAATAGAAGATTTAATAATAAAAACAAGAAACTGTAAGTTCTTCTTCTTCTTCTTATTTCATTTTACGGCAATGCACCCGCAATCGAGTGATTTATGCCTTAATTTCACAATAAAATGCATTTCACAAACAATAATCAGGACGCAATATGCGTCATCACAACGCTTATTATCAAATACATTTACCCCTCTATCATATTCGTCACAAAATCAGCAAACAATCCAAGTCAAAAACAATGTATAGGAGAATAGGTACAAGCACATAATACCACAATATACAACGGTGGTCGAAGTGGGACAGAGCTATACAAAGTAGGAATCTACCGTTTCGCTCCCTCCCATGATTCCAGCCTACCAGCATAATTATTGTGTTGTTTACAATAACAAACTGGGAACGGTTTTTCAAATTATGTTTAACTGAACATTAGAAACATAGTCAAACAATATTGTTTCTTTTATTCCATCACACAATGCAATCATTTAAATACTGATATAAAATTGAATGAACTAAATAACAAATATAAGATTATGCATATATACTACGATATTTTATGTATCATCTGTACGATCTTATTTTTCTCATTTTTCCATCAGATGTTCTTACTATATTTTTTAAGATGATTTATGAGAATTCGATTGATAATCAGTGAATTTTGGGATAGAAGGGAGTGAACTGATATGGGAAATGTCGAGCAGATTTTTCTTATTTCCAAAATAAATTCTTGGTTGGGCAAAAGGGGGCAACCAAAGAACACGTGGTCAGCCGTTTCAGAATCCTCTCCACATTCGCAATCTGGAGAGTCAACAACATTAATTCTAGCCAGGTGTGAGGCCAATACAGTGTGACCGATCCTCAATCTGCAAAGTAGAGTAATATCAAGTTTCGGCAGTTTGGCATCCAGAAACCACGGTCTAGATGGAATATTTGTTTGAATTGATCTATAATGAGAGCCAGTCACTGAGTTGTTATATATGTAGTTCCACTTCTCAAAAATTGATATTTTGGCTGCACTGATGCAATCGTCAACTGGTAATATAAAATCGTGGGGTGACAAGCCGTCAACGCAAGCGTCTCTAGCCAAATCATCCACCCTCTCATTGCCACTAATACCCATATGCGAGGGGATCCAGGATATCACTATGTCTAGGTTTTTTTCATTCGCCTCCCATAGAAATCTTTTAATGTCGAGGATGAGATGGTTATTTGATGAAGTCTGATTTTTAGAACGGAGGTGGGATACAACACTGAGCGAGTCAGTGAAAATGACAGCACGTGGAAGAGAATTACCAACAATGTATTTTAATGCCTCTTTGAGGGCTACGCACTCTGCTGTAAATATTGATGCAGCAGACGGAAGACACAATTTCATTTCAAGGTTCTGATTTGGTGCATAAAAGGCAGCACCACACTTACCATCCTGAAATTTGGAACCATCTGTGTAAAATAATGCATAGGACGGCCATCTACTGTGTACAATTTGGAGAAATAGCTGGTTAACAATGTTTGGATCGAGTAAAGACATGGATCTGTCTAGTCCTATTGATTCAACAATATTCGAAGTTATGACGGCGGGAGGTATTGCGATATTTGATGGACGGGTCTGGTATGATAAGAACCATTTCTGGGATATATATTCCCAAGAAGAACACAGGAGAGGGTACTTCCTGTTTCTCCAGTAAGGCTCATTCAAGCAATGACTCAGCAATAATTGTAATTTAGCAATAAGGATGTGTTTGTGTGACATTCTTTTGATAATAAATTTGAAGGCTAAAAACTCCCTCCGGAGCGACAGTGGCATATCGACGCATTCCACTTGTAGAGCAATTACTGGAGATGATTTCATTGCTCCTAGAATTAGTCTGAGGCATTTGTATTGGAGTCTGTCAAGTTTCAAGGACAGATAGTTTGGAAGAGGATCCATTAAAAAGCTCCCGTATTCAAGATGACAGCGAATTAGAGCAAAGTATAAGGTTCTCAAGGTAGAAGGGTGAGCACCCCACCAGACTCTAGTTACAGCTCTTAGGATATTTATGTTTTTTTCACATTTTGAAATAACATTTTCAATATGCAAGTTCCATGAAAGTTTGCGGTGAAGTGTCATGCCTAAAAATTTGACTGACTCCTTCATTGGAATTGGAGTATTATTGCAGCTTATTTGGCAACCAGGAGATTTGTGTTTATTAGAGAAAACAACTGTTTGGCTCTTCGTAGGAGAAAGAGACAAGCCATGCATTTCCAACCAGCTATTGATGGCATGGAGAGATGTCTCCAAATTCTCAACCGCAAGACACATCGAATTATGAGAACTATATAAGACAAAGTCATCCGCATATTGAAGTATATTGCAGGACGAGTGGATGGATGTTCGAATATCCAGAGTGTACACATTAAATAGGAGGGGACTCAAAACTGATCCCTGTGGGAGGCCTCTATAAGCCCTTCTTTCCACCAGACCATTTGCCGATTCAAAGATTAGGCTCCTTTCACACATTATATTAAAAATAAGACAACATAACAAGTCTGGGACTCCGATAGAACTTAGTTTATCGTGTAAGATGGGAAGGATGACACTATCGTATGCACTGGAGATATCCAGAAAACAAGCAATCAGGTCATTTTTATTTGTTCTCGCTATCTGAATATCGGTAACTAAAATGCTCAAGCTATCAATGCATGATCTACCCTTTCTGAAGCCAAACTGCCATGGTGGGAGTAAGTCATTACTTTCCAGAAATCTTTCCACTCTGTATTTAATCATGCGTTCCAAAATTTTCAAGAAGCAGCATGACAAAGCAATGGGTCGATATGATGAACTCAATGATGGATCCTTTCCAGGCTTCAAAATTGCGACAATCGCTTGTTTTTTCCAGCTATCTGGAATTTTTCCCGACTTTAAAATTTGATTATACAAAGTTAATAGTTTAAGCAAAAATTGTTGTGGAAAATTTCGAAAAAACGAATATGGAATGGAATCTGGCCCAGGTGCGGAATCTTTTGTTGAATTTATGGAGATGGACAGCTCTTCAACAGAAAAAGGAACAGTGAGGCAACATGTTTGAGACTGCATTCCAGGTCTTTTTTCAAGCTCCTGGTGGACTGGGACATATGGAGGTGCCTGTTGGTCAATAAAACTTTCCATCCAAGAGAGATCAGACTTATTTGGTCTGAGGGTAAACGAACCTTTAAATTTTCGGACTGAATCCCAAACTTCCGAAGTTTGAGTATCTGGTGAAAGAGAATTGCAAAATTCGACCCAACCCTTTCTTTTTTTCCTTCTCAGAAGTTTCTTTGTGCGTGCCTGCACACTGCGGACATTCAGAAAATTTTCTTGTGACATGTTTTTTTTGAAATTTTTAACAGCTTGAGACCTTAAATGAACCGCCTGTGTGCACTCGTTATCCCACCAGGGGGGAGAGTATGTAAAAGATTTTCGTGGGGTTGACGTAGGAATTGCTACATTTGCCGCGTCTGTGACAATCTTAGAAACCATCACTGCATACCCATCGGTATCTCCCTCAAATTCCTGGGCCTCCAGCCCTCCCACACCAAGCATCAACTGTTCCCTGAAACTCTCCCAGTTGGCTTTTCTGGTGTTAAACCTTGTTTTAGACTGATATTGAGATGAACGTTTGGATCCATTTCGTATGTCTATAATGATAGGAAAGTGATCACTAGAATGAGGATCATCTAATATGGTCCAAGTAGTTGATGAAGCTATGTCTCCTGTGCAGATCGAAATATCTACTGCACTCTGATTTTGTTGTGAAGAAGAGAATCTCGTGGGATCACCATTATTGAGAATGCATAGGTTCATACTGTCCACAAAATTGAGAACTGCTTTTCCTGCTGTGTCAGAAAGATGGCAGCCCCAAGAAGAAGAGTGAGCATTAAGATCTCCGAGAATCATATACGATCCCTGGAGCTTGGAAGTGACATCTGTCCAAAAAACAGACTCGAACTGGGTTCTAGGAGGGGCATAAACTGATACAAAAGATATATCAAATATTGAAACAGCAACTATTTGAATTTTTGGGTGAGAAGGGAGTAATATTTGTTTAGATGGTAGAGAATTTCTAACTAAAAGAGCAGAACCACCTCTACCATCAGAACGATCATCTCTATAGCAATTGTATCCTGGAAAGGAAACGAAAGAATCGTGAGAATACCAGGTTTCAGACAAGCACGCAAGGTCGATTTTGTGAGTTTTGAGTAGCAATATTAAATCGTCTCTATTTGACACCGCACTACGGCAGTTCCATTGTAGGATTGTAAATTCAGCACGTTTAGTTGTTGGAAGATTTTTTGGATTCTGTATACAGGCCATTTTCGGTGAGTAAAGTTTTTAGGAGAGAAATAATATTGGCAGCGTTGGACGGTTTTTCTTTTTGTGGGGAAATTGCATCTATTATAATTGAAAGCAATGAGAAAAGGAAGTTATTATTATCGGAAGTCAAACTTAATTTGAGCTGTTCAATGATGTTAGAGTCAGTTGGAATTTGATTTTCAGTAATGGCGCAACCATCAGGAGTATTGGATGTGGGAGAACCATTAGTATACATAAGTAAGGAGTTATGTTTTGCTCGATCATATCCTGTAGGTGAGTGAGGCTTTGGGCTTTTGGAAGAAGATTTTGCAATGGAAATATATTTAGTTGATGAAGTTGAAGTGGATGCTACCACATCCGCATATGACGTTTTAGCTGATGGGTGCCGTTTTGATGCTTGTATGTATGACACATTAGCAGAAGCCATTGTATTTTTAATTGCCTTTTGGCGGGAGTATTCTGGACATGTAAGGCTGATTGCCTTGTGTGCCCCCTTACAGTTAAAACATTTTGGATCAGATGCTGGGCATTCTTCAGCAGGGTGGTTCTCCCCACAATTGTAGCATTTAGGTACAGATCTGCAATTTGTTTTTGTATGGCCGAATTTGCAACAAGCAAAACACTGAATGGTCGGGAAGAAGTAGGTTTCAACGTTGAACGAATTGTAAAACATATATATGCGTGACGGAAGAAATTGCCCTTCAAAGGTAACCACGATGCTCCTAGATGGTTTCCACACCGCTGTTCCCGATGATTTGTCCTTGTAATTTAGTCTCCTGACTTTGACAATATTTTCCACATCTGGATTGCTTTCGATGATTGAGGAGATTATCTCTTCTTCCGTGACATCTTGGGGGACACCCCTAATAAGACCCATCCGTGTTACATTGTATGTTGGAACATATGCTTTATAAACGGAGTTTGACAATAGAAAAATGTTTTTTATGAAGGAATTCGCCGCTGTCGCGGTTGAAAATTCTAGGGATATTCTGAATCTCCCCTCAGCCCTGACTGAACCATTCACTATGTTTTGAATCTTTTTTTGGTAAAGAAATTTCCCAAATTCAAAAGGGAAAACGGGATTTCCTTGTTCACTTTTTTGAGCGAACACTGTGAATGGCCCACAAGATTTTGTCGAGTAAAAGTGTTCTCTGACTGTGTTAGTTTTAAGTGAGATGGATGGTGGTGGAGTACTTGGATTTAGAATCGAAGGCGGAAGATTCAATGGCTTGTCATGTGGTGGTGACAAGGACTCCTCCATTTTTTCCTCAACGAATTTTCTTTTCTTTGAATCCGGAGGGTCAGGGAGGGGGGGAATGGGTTGAGAAGGATGGCAGTCCATCCTTCTCTAGTAAGGCAAATACCTTAAAATAATAAAATTAAAAAAAAACAAATATTAAATACGGATATACTAAGATAACAAACTAAAGTGATTAGTATCGAGAAAACAAAATTGAAAAACCGGCCCTAGGCCGAAAACTAAAAAATGTTCAAAATTAGTAAATAATAAATGAAAGAAACTTATCAACACAGCGAGACTGCAACGAAAAACACAACCGCTCCGCACCAGCGCGCCACGCAGAAAAAAACCTGTAAGTTCTTCACCACACTAGATATAAACTCCGCTTTTTGGTCAATTCCACTACGCATTGAAGATAGACAGAAAACTGGATTTATTACACAAGAGGGACATTTTCAATGGACATGTCTACCATTCGGATTGAAAACATCACCAGCAATATTCCAGAGAATTTTATCAAATATCTTAAGAAAGCACAATTTAAAAGAGTTTTCAGAAAATTACATAGACGATATTTTAATTTTTTCGGAATCATTCAATGAACACATAGAACATATAGAAAAAGTGATAAAAGCAATTATATATGAAGGTTTCAGACTAAAATTTAAAAAATGTACATTTGCAGCAGAGTCAGTGAAATACCTCGGACACATAATAGAACACAATACCGTGAGACCATTGAAAGATAATTTGATTTCGATACAAAATTTCCCAACTCCAAAAAACATTAAAAATGTCAGACAGTTTCTTGGGAAAATAAATTTTTATCATGATTATATACCGAAAAGTTCAATATTATTAGAACCGTTACACAAACTGTTAAGAAAAAATGAAAAATTTTTATGGTCTGAAGAATGCGAAATATCTTTTACAAAAGTAAAAAAATTATTATGTTCACAACCTGTATTGGAAATTTTTGATAAGGATCTGCCAATAAGAATTTACACAGATGCAGCAATAGAAGGCATTGGTGCTGTATTTAAACAAATACAAAATAATGGTCAAGAAAAACCAGTAGCATATTTTTCAAAGAAATTGAATGATTCACAAAAAAGAAAAAAAGCAATTTATTTGGAATGCCTAGCAATCAAAGAAGCAGTAAAGTATTGGCAATATTGGTTGATTGGAAGAAAATTCACAGTGTTTACAGATCATAAACCTCTAGAAAACATGAATATTAAAGCTAGAACGGATGAAGAACTTGGTGAGTTGACTTATTATTTGTCACAATATAATTTTGAAATTAAATATATTCCGGGGAAAAATAACACTGAAGCAGATAGCTTAAGCAGGAATCCGGTATTAGAATCAAATGAAAATATGGACGAAGTGCTACAAATAGTTAATCTAATACAAATTATTGATATTCAAACAGATCAAGAACAAAATATAGTATTGCAGAAAAATAAAAATAAATTAATAAAAAAGGATGGAGTGTTCTATAAAAAAAATAGAAATAAAGAAAAGATAATTCTATCTGAAGAGTTCAGCTTAAAGTTAATTAAAGAAATACATTATGAATGGTGCCATATAGGAATTAAACAAATGATGAATAAGATATGCAGTTATTATACAGCCAAAAATATGATTTCAAATATTAAAAAAAATTGTAAAAGTTGTGAAATATGTGTTAAGAACAAATCAAGAGGTCAAGGAAAATATGGTCTGATGTCACAATTAGGTCCAGCAAAAAAACCATTCGAAATTATGTCCATTGACACCATTGGAGGCTTTGGAGGACAAAGATCAACAAAAAAATACCTCCATCTGCTTGTAGACCATTTTACAAGATACGCATTCATTTCAACTTCAAAAACACAGAGTGCAACTGACTTCATCAAATTAGTTAACAACGTATTAGAAACGGACAAAATTGGAATAATACTTGCAGATCAATATCCGGGAATAAACTCAAGAGATTTTAAGGAATTTCTAATAGAGAATGACGTTAAACTAATTTTTACGGCTATTGATGCGCCATTCTCAAATGGTCTGAACGAGAGGCTAAATCAGACTATAGTTAATAAGACGAGATGTAAGATCAATGAGAAAGAAGAAAAAAGAGCTTGGACAACAATCGCTAGAGAATGTATCGAAAAGTACAATGAAACTGAGCATACGGTGACTGGATTTACACCTAAGTATTTACTAGATGGCACAGATACCAGTATTTTACCAGAAAATATGAAAATAAGAAACAATAAAGAAGATTGGATAAAAAACAAAGAAATAGCTCTTGAAAGAACAAGAAAATCACACGAATATAACAAGAAAATATTTGACAGGAATAGAATAAACTACAGATTAAACACAGGAGATCTAGTTTATATAGAAAATGGCAACAAGTTAAACAGAAAAAAATTAGATGAATTGAGAATTGGACCTTATGAAATAATAGAAAAGATATCAGATTCGATATATAAAATAAAAACAGGAAAACGAAAACAAGAAAATGAACTATACCACGTAACAAAATTACTTCCAGTATCAATTAATAGAGATGATGACTGAAAATTGTAAGAATTTTCACCCAGGGATGGGGAGATGTAAGAAAGTGCCTAGGTACTTACCTTGGTTATTATTTTGTTAGATTAGTTTTATTTTAAAATAAGTACCTAGGCACTTCCCTTAGTAGTAAGAATATTTTGAATTTGTTCCATTTTGATTGTTTGGTTTAAAATTGAGATTTGATATGAAGAGAGGAATTTTTGACAGAATGTAAGAAAAGATAGATATAATTAACATAATTTGTCGTTTCTTTAGTTTACAATGAAACCAAATTATGTTTAATAATAATAAATCAATTAATATCAAGTGATTGTGTTAGTGATTTTCCATACTCCCATTATATACATTTAGGTACATAGGTACTTTATCTCATGAGAACTTTACATAATATAATATTTCTATCTTGTATTAATAAGTTATGTACTCTATATTCTGGCGTTGCCGTTTTAGTGATGGTTTATTTTGCCGTTTTAAAATCGGTCTAGCCGTTTCGGAGGAGTATGATAACAAACACCGTGACACGAGAATTTTTACTATACTACTACTATACTATACCCTCACGCCGTATCCCAAGTGGGGTAGGCAGAGAGAACGGAACGCCATGTCGCTCTATCCTTACATACTTCTAATACGCCAGTGTGTTCAGTGCATTGTATATATGTGTATCCTCGTGTTAGTACCCATAATACAAGATTCATATCTTAGATTAGGACTAGCTCGGTCTGTGTGAATTGTCTAAACGTGTTAATTATGTTAAGTTTTCTATTCTTAGAAACATTTTCGCCTACCCCAGTAGGGATACGACGTGAGCATAAGGTATACTATATTGAAAAGACACCCACCTCACTCCAGGATATCTCAGGAGTCATTATTCTTACATGTGATGTGAGTAGTGTTGTGGAATTCTCAAGAAATAATTTTTAGAGAATTTTACCGAAAAAATTCTTGGTAAATTTCTCGAACTAGAGAATTTTCCGAGAATTTATTTTATTTTTTATTTAACAGTATAAAAATAATAAATACTTTATTCAATCAATCAATAACAATGTACAAATGTTGAGACGATTTATCACCAATATGGCTACAATTAATAAGAAAACAAAAAAAATGTTGGTACCTACATAGAAAAAAGTGCTAATAACTGATGAAAAATCTTGATATTTGATACCCCACATGCCCATATTTAAGTTAAAAAAAATTGCAGGTACGTACTTAGAAAAAAGTGTTAATAACCTCTGATTTGGGCCTAAATCAACCCCACAAATTTTTGGATCAATCAGGTTGGCTGAGAAGTGTACTGGGCGAAAGGTCATAATACGGCTAAGAAAAATTATGGAGAGAAATTTCTCTTCCATCAGAGGAGAAATTCTCGGAGAAATTTCTTTGATTTTCTCTTCTCACATCACTAAATGTGAGTGACCTGATGATGGCGAATGACAAGGCGATATGCGTCGCTGCATACTGGAGTGGCAAGGTCTGAAGTCCGGACCCGAAAAGTAAAGTAAGTAAGTACTCTTACTTATTCGCACATTTAAACCAAAATTGTCCTGAAGGGCTGGCTGGCCAAACCCACCGTCGTGCGAATGTTTCATACTACTTTTTTCTTCAATGTCCCCATTTGAAAGTGAGTAAATATAGAGTATAATATAGTATAGTAGTAAAAGTATAGTATATAATTTACTTCGAACAAACGGACTTCAAAGTATACCACCTAGTTCTCTATCAGAAGAACAGTAGCTACATAGCTTCCAACTAATATAAATATTATTCTGATATCTTATTATGACAAAATGAATAGTGTAAACAATATTCCTACGTCAGTCAGCCAGTCAGTAGGTAGTGGGTACCTCTTACCCACAATATTCCAGAAATAAACATCTGGATGATCCCTCTCGTTATACCTACATAATAATATCTAGTAATAGAAATGTTATAATATTAATAAAATTTTATTGACTCAATAACAGAAGATCAAAAAATTACATAATTCAAATAAAAATTATTGCACTGAGAATAATTTAAGATAGGGCACTTCCTGAAATTAATGTTGTGACTAAACTAAAATAATTATGGTTTGTAATATACGATGATTTGAACATAATTATTATGGTTTATGTGTTACGATGGTTCGTAAAGAAAATGAACGTAGATTGATGGTACAATAGAGAGGTCTATTGTAGGAGTAATTTCTAATAGCGAACCTCGACATTAGACACGTTTTATATTTTTAACATACCTATCTATACCCTTTACGAAATCCCCACAATTGGGGTAGCCTGTGGACTCATTGCACTCAAAGGAAAATAGGAACAACAACTACATACAATAAAAAAAACTCGTCAACATTAGGAACACTTATGTGTCATTTTTGCCCAAATTTGAGAGAATCATAATCAGAGAGAGTATTTTTACAGTATATTTATAATGAAATGATTTTTTTTTTCTATAAATATACCTTTCACAGTAGGTAAGCTAAAAGCTTGTGTCGTGAAAGAGAGTTTGCCGGCACCTGGGATCGATCCACGCACCTCATGTGCACGAGGCTGAGACTCTACCTCAGGCTACTGACGAACTCAAATTTATTATTGTAAAATGCATTTATTCCAAAATAAAAATATTTGAATTTGAACTTGCAGAATATTTAAAAGGTGTTCCATTTTTTTCTGTGAGTTTTGTGTTTCCTATTTACACCGATCTTATCTTAATACTTCATAAGCACGAAGAGATCAATTTGCATGTTCATTATTACGTACACAACATTGGCCTGCTGGCTCTCTCAGTTGTAGGACATGCCATTATGGCATAAGTAAATATATTCGTTTTATAAAAAGTCTGGAAATTAACAAAGAAAAAATGAAAAAGATACAAGTGTATTAATGTTAAACAAAGCTAAATTACGAACGTAATTACCTATTGAGTATGAATGGTCTTCGTATGTCTATATTATGTGTTGATGTATGGACTCTTATGTGTTATACATATGTGTGTGTTTGACGGGTATAAGAGATAGATAAGTAAATAAATTAACCCAATTAATTCCATTCTGAAATATTATCCACATAATTAACCATGACCAAAGCCGCTCTCTGTTTCATTACCATGCAGGGAGTAACGTACCAATTGGCATGCATACCGCTTCTCTCGCAGGGCAGGCAGAAAAGATCGAGCGTTACTTCCTTCTATCTTTGCATACATCTTTCGCTTCCGTCACTATCATCGAATTCCTCATGCATCCTCTCCTATTCAATGTGCTCAACACGAGACCGTCCTGTAGAATTTGATTTAAATGATCTTGCCATCCACGTCTCCGAGCACCATTCCTTTCAGCCAAATATATCTTCTTGGTCATTCTGTCCTCATTCATTCTTTCCACATGCCCAAGTCATCGTAACTTATTTACATTCATCCTTGTAACTACACCAACTATTATTCCACATTCCTCTCGAATAGCACTCTTACGCACACAATGTCTAAAACTTTTTAGTAGATTTAGAACAATTGGAAGAATGATAAAAAAACAATTAAAATTAAAAAACGTAGTAATTGAAAGGATGATAAAAAAAAATAAGTACAAAAAAAAACCGGAAGATTTTAGAATCAGGATATGAGCTGTGGACCGTAAGAGGACGTGTGCTATACTGTAAACCAATTCAGACGGGAATTGAAACCAAAGAAAGAGACACACGTGTTTTATTTAGGGGGATGTTGGATAAAAAATGATATAACATGACGTAACAAATAATTCTATGCGACAAGGTACTCAGAAAATGATCTGTAGTGTTGGTTGGATGTAATTTTAGGAATGTTCAATGATAATTGCCCAATAGAAGCACTGTACTTTTGAAGTATTGTTGTTCAAGGCTTCCAACGGCCTATAGATAGCCCTTTTTAAAATACACTATCCCTTTAGAGTATTAGGAATGTAGTGAGAAGTCTTGAAAATGCAGATGACTTAGCCCTGTTTGATAATTTTAAAGACGCATTACAGTGCAACACCAACGACGGCCCGGACATCCATCTTTTGCAAAACACCATTCTTATGACAACGATATCAGAACGCTAGTTATGTCGTAAGGAAAGGTGACTCAGTTGAGACGCTCTGAATAGAGGAGGCTGGTTTCTACCCTGTGCTCCCGAGAGGAGCGTTGAAAGGTGACAGAAGAGGTGACACGATTATTGAAGAATGGCTCTGAATGAAGAAGACTCAATTCTACTCTGTGCTTCCAAGAGAAGCATTAAAAGACGATCGAGAAAGACGCTGATGGAAACATATAGATAAAAAGTAATATGAAATAGTCAAAATACCCTGTATACTTTCGTATAAGATTAAATACTTATATATTTTTTCTGTTATGGGACTAAATTCAATAATGAGAACACAATGTCACCATTTAGTCCCTGGGACACAAAGGTCTAATGGACGTGACTGGTTAGCTGGAAGCTGGCGGTGTGAGTCATGTCTTATTTAGTTACCATACAAACAACAAATAATACAATAATAAAAATATACAGGACATACATACAATATAATAAACTAAAGCATTACAATGTCCGAAACAATGATCGAATTTCGGCTTTTAAATTTTATTTAAAAAAAATCCTCGGAAGGTCATCATTGAAATGGATGGATGGTTGAGAAATTACGTCGCTGGTTTGAAAATAAAATAAAACAGAACCACCATCTTCGGTAAACCCGTGGAATCTTCGGTAAAGAAAAGGTCTTCTACTCTTTACTGTTAGTTTTCAGGTATCCTATAAGAAGCAGGTATTCGTAAACCATCAAGTTTAAAATATTTAATAACATATTCAGTTCAGAAATGAGTTCATAAATAGTTCGAACTCTGGAGAGTGTGGAGATGTTCGAAGCAGGGTTAAAGACCAAATTTTTCAAGAGGTGTTAGCTATGATTCTTGAATGGGCCCTTTACGGTGATTTTTCCACGAAACGGCGCATCTTAAAATAATAAATTGTCTAAGTATTATTTTTATTACAACTTTTCTTGGCACGTGGAGGACGAATGAGTGAACCATTTCCGTCGGCTCTTGGTCACTTACATACAAGATCGAATGACACCCAATCCAGTTAACTACAGCTACATACCTACATACATACTAGGACCTTTTTTAAACTGTTTATCATTCAAAGTTAATTGGATTAATAAAGACATCGATATGTCAGATCAGTTGCCGGGTGAAGAACTTGTTTGTTCATTCAATACGCATCATATCATTACCTAATATTTAGTAGGTAGCATATAGATTTATTTTTTTCATCGATTCAGAATGGGAGTCAATAGACTCGAACGATGAATGATCATTTTCTGTATCCTGTTTTTTTTTTACTAAATTTCTAAGAAAAGAATAGAAATAGAGTAATGACTTTGAGTTCCATGGTTTTGTCTAAATTTTTCAAAAAGTAAGTTGTTAATTTTCTACATAAACAATAAAACCATAAGTCTACTTTCCAATCATTGATAGAACATCATATTATAAGAAATACAGATAGCTTTGGAAGACTTATGCCACTAGCTAGAATTATGCCACTGAAAGATTAAAAAAATGGTCATAGATCCATAATTATATCTTCAATAGACGTGGAAAAAGTACGATTACTTCAAACTACAAAAGAAAATGTAAATTTTATAGGATTAGCAAAATAATCAACATTCTAAAAACAAAACAGAAGAAAATTTGTGACCTTAAAAATTGCAACACCCATTCCAAAAGTGGTTAAAATCCAGACTTCGAATGCGATACGTGTCATCCAAAAACATAAAAGTCTATGTATGTACAACGGAATATTAATTTCATCCGGATGTTCCACTCGCGTCTGGTTGACTGATACATTATTAAAATCATCAGTTAATTATTGGGTAGGTATTGAAAGCCCTACGTAGGATAAAGTTTGTACCTAAATTATTAATGATCATAAATTTGATATTCATTTCAGAATCTCCCGAATATCTCACTGCCCAGGACATTAATCGTCTGCATCCTCATTTCCATATTAAGCCACTGTATTATGCGTATTCATTAATGCGTAATACTACCTACATATATCTGTTGTTCTCTCCCTTCCTTCGAATTCTTCAATAAAATAAATACCTTGATGTGTTCTGGAAGTACTTTCATCAATCTACATACATTCCCTTCCCTTCTGAACCACATCTGAACACAAAGGAAATTTTAATATTATCGTCACCATTCATAATAGGATATCTCAACTTGTATTAATTTCCTTTATAATATCCTAAACCTATTATTCAATTCTCGGGATAAAGTTTACAACAATGGGTACTATCTGCAATCTGTTGGTCCTTGATAGACATTATCTACTAATTTAAATGGACTTAATCCATTGTGAATGTTACCAAACGTAGTAACTTTGGCCCTAATCTAAATAAAACAGGAATGCTACTTACTTTGATCGGTCATTTCTGGTTATTTAATATTAAGACAGGACCCAAATTTTAAGATATAAACCATGAAACTAGAGAACCTGTGGTCATCGAATAATAAAGTGTATTTATGAAACTATGGACGAATTTTGATATAAATTATACAATCACCATATTTAAATTATTAATGCTGTATAAATATTTCAAATTATAACTCTAATTAAAATTCAGCAAATATGTTTATGAGAAGGACGAGACGAATAATTTGTTTTATTAAATAAATAAACTAATTTTATATTAACCATACATATTCAAACGAATTTTTATAATAAATTATTTCTATTTAATATCTTTTATAATTCTTCAAACCAACAAATAACATTATCGATCGATCACAATTTTCTCCCACAAACATTTTGGCGATTAATTTTAATTATCAAGCATATATTATTATTGTTATAACAAAAAACATTTTATGAGGGTAGACGTGTAAAAAAATGAAAGTAAAAAAATGAAAACGGAATAGGTACAAGTACATGTAACAATTCTGACATGATCAATTGATTGTAAAAATATTATCAATTCCAAATAAATGCGGGTGTTTAAATAAGTAATGAATTAGATACATAAGAGACTGAATAATGTGTGGAGGGAGCCACGAAACCAATCGCTTTATACAAGATATAAGCTAAATAAACTATCAATGATGTATTGAATGTTTATTACAGCTGACAGTGAAAGAGGGTGCGATGTTTATTAATGATTATTAGGTATTAAATAATAAAACAGCATGAGACCGAAGATAGCACCCTGAGGAACGCCCGAAGTTGGACATTAAAATGTGTATTTTTTCCACGGTTTATCAACATTTTAACTTGTTTTGGTCACATAACATAAATAAATTATCAATCACGCTACTATCAATATGCAATAGACACTTCCATTTCAAATCAAAATACTTCTACCGTTTAAAACATGATAAAGTATTCCTAAATTCCAGAACTAGAGCCTCGAGAATTTGCAAAAAAAAAAGAATAACATTCATAGATAAAGAACTCTTAAATAGGAAATGTCTTGACTCTTGAATATTTAGGGGGCTTAAAAAATTATTAATAAAGAACATCACACATTTGTAAATCTGGAGTGTCCAGCGAAAGTATGTAAGTACAGATATAGATACGTGTACGAGCATAGCAAACGTTTCGCTTCAAAGTATAAATACGATTAGGACGGAAGCCATGTCTCATCGCTGAATGTAAAATTTAATTAAATAAATAAAGTTCGTTGGCAGCTGATGATGTATTTAAATTGAAGTAATTTGCTAATTTGAAACAATGTTCATGCGAAGTATATAATAATAATAAAGTAATAACTCGTAAAAGTACGTGACACATTCGAGGGATTCATAAAAGCAGACATAAGTAAGAAAATACGTTTCTCATATATTATTCCCATCTTATATGGTAATACCTTTTACCCTTACTCACAAAAAATATAATCATTCTTATACTAGGTTCACTAGTCTTGGCTAGTATAACAGTTACCCTTATACATTATAATGAGTTACAATCCATTGGATTTGTCTGCAACGAGTTTGGATTTTCTTCTCCATGTCTCCCTATTTTCAGCTAGTCTCTTTAGTTCTACGTATATGCTATAGTTCATGTCCTTCTTCAGTTGGTCGATATAAGTTATACTTATCAATGTCAAAACATAAAATAATTCATGTCCTTCTTCAGTTGGTCGATATAAGTTATACTTATCAATGTCAAAACATAAAATAATTCACAAAACAAACTTAATCAATATTATTCTTTTTTGGGACCCAGATGCTGCAGTAAGCTGCCTCTGGGTCTGCGAGAGGAGACGAATAGGGAGAGTTTTAGAAGGAAGCTGTAAACACAACGTATTGACAAACAGACGCACAATATGCTGCTTTTAAGGTCATGTTATGAGTAAACGGCGCTCTACAAATTGTCCATACACATATATATTTATTACATCGAAAATTCGATCTTTCATCAAAATAAGGAGGTAATTCTTGTTCTTGGGAATAATTAAAAAAAAACTATAAAATCGTATCAATAATGATAATCTCTATTCCATTCAACTTTATAACCAAGAACCTACGTTAACCTTTAAATATGGACATGGTTTATCGGGCGAAATTCGAAAGGCAAACTCCGAGTCTGCCTAGTTAAGTTATCTATCAAAATACGAATAAATAGTAGACCGCGAAAGTTTGTGGGTGAAGAGAAAACAAACATTTGCAATAGTGTTTCCACTTTTCTTACAAATTCAACGTAATAATAATAATAATAATAAAGACAATTTATATTTGGCGCCGTTTAATGATCCGTGACCATCAAACGTAGGTATATTATGTGGAATATGTCCACATTCGGGGAAATATTATTAAACAGTCGAATTGCATTTGCTATTGGTGACAACTTAACCACGAATAATGGTCGAAATAGCGGTTATTCCATGATTGTGACACGTACGTGCGTTATTAATGTAATAAAATTTGAAAAAGAATCCGCAAAAAGGAGTATGTACGGTGTCTTCTGAAATATTCATAGGGCGCACTTTTATTCAAATGGGTGTAGGATATACATACATTTGAAAGGATAATAAAAACATATGTATGTTACATTATATTATGTTATTTCATTTTAAGGAAACGAGAAAATGCTGGTGCGATTTCGCTCTAAGTAGAGACCGAGATTAGATTTTTGCAAAGTTATTTTGTCTGATACAATTTGAAAACTTATTCAAATTACATTGAAATATTTTCGAGACAAAGGGGATAAAATTTTATAAGAATTTGGTTATGTTTTTGGTTTCGAAAATATACGCATTTAGTTCATATTGTTTTATATTCGAAAACAATCATTTCACGAGCTTTAAGCTTGTTTGTTATTTGTCTAAGTCCCTTCTGATTATTTTTTTATTTATTGTCTATTATTTTTAATGTGTGTGTGATAGAATTTTTCCCTCCTGAGAGGTAAATGCAGCATAAAAAAAACTCTGAGACTGTTTTGGGCGGACAGCTCCTCAAGCTGCTTACTATGACCCGCCCGTGAGGAGAAACATGTTTGCTTAAAAGAGCGGATAAATGGAAGACCCTCGACTTTTGAGATATCTGGGTATGGGAGCGAGTCTTCAATGGCAACCTTTGGTAAAGTAGATTGTTTTAAGTTAGTTCTTATATCAAAATCAACTGGTAAATGAACTTGAAAAACTGCTTCGGAAGCTCTTGAAACTCTGTAAATGGCTCAACAAATTTCTCCACAAAAAAGATAACCTAAAAAACGGAAGTGGTTTACAATCAAAAGTAAAAATAACAAGTATCTTTTGGCACAAAAAGTTCATTGTTGTCCACTAGCGATCCCATTACTGGGAGATGTTGTAACGGCAAAGATAGATAATTAAGGTGACAACAAGGACAATAGTTTAATGTCTCCTTCAAGATCATTCAAAATTATCTTTGATAATTAAGGGAGGATGATAAAACCTCTATGAACAACAATATATCTTCATTGAAAGCATCTCTTCGGATAGGTATGTAATTAGGAAGAGTATTGTCGATAATACCTACTCCTCAAACAGCAATAATAATCTCTATATAATAATTGAATCGGTCATTTGAGAAACCCCATAAGTCAGTCAATATAAACTTTTCAGAAATCACAAAAAAACTGTTTGTTATCAAATTTTTAATGAAATGTTGATAATCCTTACTCAAATCAAAATGAAACTTACAGTGAATTTTGTTATCATAAACCTTTATTTTTTATCAAAATAATTTATTTGTTAATTAAAAACCTTTGACTTATGTTGGTTCTAAAATGAATACCATTTCAGGGGACAAAAATCAACATTTTCATCCCAGATTATTTATTAATCATCCAAAAAACACAAATTTTCATTTTCACCACGTTAGTGGTTGGCGTTAAGTGCCAGCTGTGAATCGACATGAATTTAGTGTAATAACAACATAAGTCACTGACTCATGTTTTTTCTTTATTAACTGGCCAAGTTAATCAGCTCAATTTGTATCAAATATGTAGGTAAAAATTACGTGGTTTCTAAATGAAATAACGTGCGTTTCAAGAAAAAGGACCTAAATAAAAAAAAAATCATATCCGCTGAAAACTTGACTTATGGGGTTTCTCAAATGACTGATTCAACTATTTCCTATAATTATATTAATCTCATTCTCTATAGAATCAACATACAGACAGTGTAATATGAAATGTATAATTATACAATAATTACTTAGTACATTACAATGTGCGAGGCTATTTAGGATATGTTATAATATGATATATTTCATTATTAATAAACCCTTTATATATAATAATAACAATATTACAATAAATATAATTAGTGGTTAGTCGGTGAACAATAGATGACGGGGAGCATATTTATTATATATTATATGCAACGGGTACAATATATAATATTATAATAGTTTTCATTGTCTTGTGTCTGTATGTTGATACATTATTATGTGTCCAGTTGAGTAACTATAGGTAGCTGTATGAACCCTTTCAGGACCGTAGGTAATTTTAATTATCCATTACAGATTTATTGTCAAAGCGGATGATGGACTAAAAAATACAATGATGTAACATAAATTATTATGGTTTTGGAAAAATGTATCTTTGGTCTATAAAAGAACTCATAACAAAATTTTATTTTAATATAAGATCTGTAATTAGTTAAAATGTTTGATGGTTGCTGATACAAAAATAGTTAACTGATGTACATATAGTATCGTTAGTTCTAACAACATGAAAACTGCTTTACATTTTGTGTGCAAATCCATCACGAACTGGCTGCAAACCCTAAGCTGCTGATGAAAAGGAGAGATGAAGTAAATTAAACTTACATTCCACTGCCTTAACTGTATGACATAAAACTGTACAAATACAAAAGAAAATTAAAAATATTATCAAACATCGTCACAATACTCCAAAAGATATCTAGGATTCAAACATGATTTCTTTATTTAAAATTCGAAAGATCAAATTACACAAAATATATCGTTGTCAAGTATATAAAACTTGTTAAACAACGATAATTTGTGATTCGAAAACACAAACTACAACAAAATATATCGTTGTCAAGTAAATAAAACTAGCTATACAAAGACAATTCGAAATTCGAAAAATCAAATTAAAACACAAGATGTCGTTGTCAACTAGATAAAACTAGTTGAACAATTACAATTCGCGAAATATCAAATATAATCCAAATATAACAATATCAAGTAGATAAAACTAGTTGTATAACGACAATTAAAAATTCGAAAGATCAAATTACATCAAAAAATATCGTTGCCAAGTAAGTAAGTAGATGAAACTTGTTAAACAACGACAATTCGAAATTTGAAAGATCAAATTAAAAATAGATATCGTTGCCAAGTAGATAAAACTAGTTGAATAACCACAATTTGAAATTTGAAAGAAAAATATAACTAACATCCGTAGATAAAACTAATCAAACAACTTCAATTGGAAATTCAAAAGATCAAATTAAAAAACAAGATATCGTTGTTAAGTAGATAAAACTAGTCGAACAACCACAATTCGAAATTCGAAAGAAAAATTAAAAAGATATATCATTGTCAAGTAAATAAAACTAATCAAACAACTTCAATTTGAAATTCGTATGATCAAATTACAACAAAAGATAATATAGTCGTCAAGTAGGTAAATCTAGTTGAACATCGACAATATGGTTACACATAAACAATTAGTTATCATATTACACACATAATATACAATACATACACAAGATGAGTCAATCTCACAGTGACAAGTAGGTAGCATGATTCACAAAACATTTTTATTCTATGGAGAATTAATAATTTATTGTCACGGTTCAAAGACTATTCTCCAAAGTTAATAACCTTTCTTTTGATATGCCTCTATGTAATGTGATCTGGTTAATGATTAGTTTAGGCATATTATATTAATACAAGTAACTTGATTTGATGATAAAAAAAAAGTCTGTTGATAGTCCGGCCATCGATGATTACAATTAAAAAAAAAAGGATATACTGTATCTGGATTTTGTTACATACCCAAATACAACCTTAAACACCTTTCACAGTAAGCTAAATAATAATAATAATAAAGACAATTTATATTTGGCGCCGTTTAATGATCCGTGACCATCTCAAGGGCGCCATGACTTTTCTTGAAAAGCAGTGTTTTCAGCTTACTCCTGAACGTTGCAGTGGGCTGGTTCTTTCTTAAATCCGCTGGTAATCGGTTCCAGTCAGTTGGTCCCGCAACGCTAAAGCCCCTCTCTGCGAATTTGGAAGTGTTTGCCCTGTTGGGCTCCACAAGCTTGTTTACAGCGGTGGAAGCTGATCGCAGTGGTCACCTCAGAGTTTCGTCGAGGGGACATAGCTCAGCGAGGCATAGAGGTGCTGTGCCGTTCAAGGCTTTGTGGACCGTGAGGCACAGCTTGAACTCTACTCTCTCTGGGAGGCTTATGTCGTGAAAAGGGAAATTGCCGGGACCTGGGATCGAACCAAGGACCGCCTGTTCACGAGACCGAGATTCCACCTCCAGGTTAAATTAATGGTATTCATTATTTTGCTTTTTGTTGTTTTTGTTGTGTTGATTGTTTAATCTTTTGTTGAAGTTGATTGTTTGCCTTTACTTTAACTGCATATTTTAGAATCATTTTTATTATTTGTAATTATTACAATTATAAATTTTTTAAGTTACTTCTTTTGTTATTGTTTTTTTTCTTACATTGAAATTTATATTTCTTTTATTACTATTACTTTGATCTTTCTTTTTAGCTATGTATATATTTTTGAATACACAAATGTACTATACTGCAATTGTATAAAACCTGTAGACGTACCAATGAAATAAAATAAAATGATCTAGTTCTATAAGCCAACAGGTAGAAGTTTTCAGGCAGAAGTAACTTTCATGCCTTGAGTTACGAGGTCCTGGGATCGATTCTAGTCCATGACAAAATGGAAAATTACCTTTATCCAATTGTTCTGGGTCTTGGTGTGGGTGTTTATTACACGTACATGTGTTTGGTGCATTGTATAATACCCGTATCTTAGTTTGATATTAGCTCGATCTGTGTTAATTGTGTATAAACATAATTTTATGTTACATGTAGTGTATTCACTGGCTACTTCATCAGTATGAGATGCTGCAATGTTATAGATAAACAGAAAAAAACGAACGCTTCACAGCTAAGCAAGCTTTTTGGTAGTACTCGTCACAAGTTCAACGTCACCTGTTGAACATTACTGTGAACATTAGAATAAGGAACAAAAGCACATAGAAGCTTTTGATAGAATTAAGACCAGATTAGTAGTAGAAATAAATTCCTATTACAGAGGGCTATAATTACAAAATTAAAATAGGATTATATACAGCAACTGATTATAATTCTCTTTTAAACTTATCCATCCGTGAAAAGTGACAATTGATATAATTGGGGTAACAAGCGTTTCTAATTACATATTATTTCATGTTATAAGTAACCTAATACATATTGTATCATTATTAGGTATTATGGTAATACTAAGTATACCTATATTTACCAAAATTTACTAAAATCTAAGTATAAAAGATCCTCCTTTTTAAATTATAGTAATTATAGTCCGCTATGATTATTATACGGTTGACGAAAAATCAATAAACATACCTGGTATATTTTTTTCAGATACGAAATAATATAACAGAAATTAATATAGGTAATAGTAATTTACTATTTCTTTGTGCTGTGTGGTAGGTAGTAAAGAAAGTTTTTTTTTTATTTATTTGTTATATATATATTTACTTTATTCTTCTCTGTACACTGGTTACAACATTTCAAAGCAATACAATGCATCATAAAAATATAAATTTACAATTCAATGTACAGAGGGTGATTTCATCCCCAGAATACGATGTCTTCCAACTAATCGGCGATTAGTGCAGTCACCCACTCTGAAAGGGATTAATATGAGAAAAGTATAAGAAAGATAGGTGGAATTGGTGAACGTTGCCATATTATAAAGCGCTTTAGCCAGCTTTAACCAATTCGTAAGCTTCGTTACATCTAATACTCTCTTTTCTACCTCGAAATTTATACAAAATTTACTATGGAACCATACCTATAATAATATATATCATATAAACTCTTTCGTAGCTGCGAAAATTCCAGTTTATACGAAAAACTTAGTTTCCCAGTTAAAATAAACATTTCAAATAATACAAGAGTGGTTTAAACAGTTTTACAAGAGGAATTTCTCCGTCTATTTTTTCAAAGAAATATAAGAGGCAAATGAATGAACGAAAAGAAATAATATAATAAGTATAGAGAAATGTGAAAACATTCAACCACATAGACATAAAAAAACAACAAGATAAAATTTCATTGGAAATGGCTGAAAATAAAATAGATAGCTATTAAAATGCTTTTTATGCTTCTAGCAATATTACATCCATAAAACATTAAAGGGTGTTTGCTTTTATGATACGAAAAAAAAATACATCGTGTACACAACATTTTTATTTTATTTATATGTATTCTGAAAGGTTAAATGCAAGAAGAGGATTATCAAGAGTTTTTAAGAAGAGTAAACATAATCAGTCAGAGAGAAACAATGTTTCGAGGAAAATAAATATTTTACTTGGAATAATTATTTCAACGTTAAACGTAGTGTTCGCATTTTAATTAATTTTCCCACCTACATGAGTGAAAATATTATTAAGAATATTACTCAAAGTTTTAGTAGGAAACAGGATAGGTGTTTCGATGCTTACGAATCGGCATAGGCTGGTTTAATAATAATATTATGGCCATTTTGTATTTGGCGTCGTATAATTATACGTGACCATCTCAAGTGTGCCGTGACTTCTCCTGCTTGCTCCTGAATTTTGCAGTAGGTTGGTTCTGCCTTAGATCCGCTGATAATCGGTTCCAGGCAGTTGGCCCCGCGACACTGAAGCTCTTCTCTAAGTGTTTTCCCTGTTGGGTTCTACAAATTTGTTGACAGCGATGAAAGCTGAGCGTAGTGGCCCCCTCAAAGTTTCATCGACGGGACAGAGTTTAGCGAGGCATAGCGATGTTGTGCCGCCTTGTGGACCGTGAGGCACAGTTTGAACTCCACTCTCTCTGGGACTTTCAGCCAATGTAACTCCTAAAGTGCACTTTACCCATGAGACATTTATCAATCCAACCAATTCCTGTTTCAAACCACTATTATTATTATTATTATTATTTGGATGATTTGTAAAGCGCCGTTTTGTGAAAAAAAAAATCCACCTCAAGGGCGCTCTTTACTAACTAAGGTTGTGCTTGGATTATTCCGTGAGATTTCTTGAATAGATAAGTCTTCAGTTGGTTCTTGATGTTGACTATGTTCGACATCTGTAGAGCATACGTCATGTCAACTAACAGCAACCATATTTATGATTGTTTTCGACACTGTTGACAATCTATCGTTGATTGTCAAGCTGAAAATACTGAATGGAGTTTCCATACAAAAAGAGTGTCTGTTGGTAGTGCAGATGACGTGACTGTCGAGAATTAATATTCTTAATTATTTTAACCTTTGAATAAATAAATTGTTTTATTTATTTATTTTATGAAACTCTTAGATAGGCAACTGAAAATAAGCGAAGCTTGAATGAACGTATTATCTCAAACACCTGGATTTGAAAGCATCGCATTATATGAAAATTAATAATTATTTATATTCCAAGAAAAATAATATCACAAGCTTTGATAAACGTAGGTGTATACTTAAATATTCACTTTCTTAGATCAACAATAGAAATTAAAAAAAAGCTATTCTCCTTCATGTTTAATGGAAATTTTAATACAATAATAACATAATATGTAAGACAAAGTTTTCAAAATTCATATTTTAATTAGTTTTACGTCCCACATTGTTTATTAGAATGTTACACGAGCTTGGAAAAATAAACAGCATTTTTTCAGATCTGGTATACAAATTTAAAAAGATATATCTATGGAGATATAGTGTAGAAAGTCTCCAAAACCCTAAAATAGAAACTGGTGCAAGTTTTGGTATTCTCCATTTTTCTTTATGGTGTCAAATCTTGGGTATTGTGTGAGGAAGAGGCAGAAGATATTGTATACCTTTAAATGTGGTACTGGAAAACAATGATGCGTATAACGTGGATTGTCGGAAGAACAAATATCTCAATTTTGGAAGATATTTGTATACAACTGTTTATTATCTTCCTGAATGCAAGTGTAAATTATCTGACGTAATATTTTTGATGCATAATATGACAGTTTTATAGCTGTCTAGGGCAACTACAACATTATTTCTTCGATGGGACGGCCCTGATAATAAAGATTTTCCGTCCATCTCTCCCATCATGAATCTCCCATAAGTGGGGGTAACCAGCAGAACCAACTGATTTTAATAAACATACAAGTCATCCTCTCGTAAGTTTTTGAGTATTCTATAAAGTCAAACGTTCGAAAAAATACATTTTACATCTTCAATTCAGTGATGAGTATACCCATCCACCCTTAATGTCACATTTTTTGTTGAAGCACAGAGAGGACAATTTGCATGTTTATTATATGCAGCCAGTCTGCTGGCTGCCCCACTTGTGGAAATATCTTGATAGTATAGTACTAGTAGCAGTATATTTTATACCACCACATAAAAAAATATTTTATCCAAACTCTTTGTTTCAAATCTTCTCTGTCTCTCTCTCTCTTTAATATAACAAAGAGCTTTCTGTATAAAAAGCTACTCAACACTCATTACTTAATGCATTATCAATATTCTTTGTTACGCTAATACCTCCAACACTAAAAGGTAAAGAACGTCTTTGAATAACAAAGATCAAACTTAACATATTATACCCTATGAACTTTCAACATTCAGAAAAAAGTAAAGAAAATATCTATAAAAACAAAGAAGAATAATAAGAAGTAAGCTTCTATAACAAATTGCCAAAGTTAACAGATACGCCACACCGTACGCCGGAAGCTATAATGAGGAAGAGGAAATAAAAAAGTTCGTTACTAACAATGACTTGAAAATAGACTGGAAATTCTAAGGAAAATTGGTGATGCGACCAATATAATTTCATATCAATCAGTTTAAAAAGAGCGTTGGTTCCAAAATGTATGTTTATATCTTCCTGGAGTTTTATTTTAAATGCGTTTTTATGGGTCTTCAGTTATAAAGGATGTCCAATACTAAAGCAAGGAAAAAGGTCGTCATGATCTTAACTTAATGTTATGAACTAAACAGTGTAAATTATTATTACAGTAATTACTATTAGATTTGTACCATAATTTTACAACAAATTTGTACTGCGCTGCCAGTCTAGTAAGTCAATGGTTACTAATAATAATTTGAAAAGCACGATGATGAGAGATTGTTAAAAGCTTTTAAAACCATAAAGTTACCACCATATTATTATAAATAATATTTTAGTTCATTCGTATACATATAGGTTTTCTATAGATATTGTAATTAGACAAGATGGAGGAATAATAATGTATGTATATTCTCCTCCTTGCCAGTACATAATTATATACCTAATATGAGGACTTTAGATGTAAAGTCACAACGACCTTAGATTACTGAAGCTGAAAATACAGCAAGATAAATTGAAAAAAAAAACACAGTGTACAGTTAACTTCCAAATGACTTTTATTAACTTCGCGTACTAGTATTCGGAGACTCTCGACTCCATCATCAGGTGATAAATAAAAAGTGGTAAAAACTTTTCACTAATCGCCTGATGATGGAATCGAGAGTCTTTAAATATTAGTAGGAGAAGTTAATAAAAGTCATTTGGTAGTTAACTACATACTGTGTTTTTTTTTTCAATTTATCTTGAAATGGACTTCCAACAAGTACCTTCAGTCAATAACATCGAGATTTTGAAAATACAGCACTTTTTCATTTGTACGTATAATATTTAAAAAAAAATATTTAAAAGAATGTCTAACCTAATATATTTGATGTTTATTATCTATTAAGCCGGGTTAAACTACGCGAGAAACAAAATAAATTCGATGTCTCCTGGTAGCTTAATTACAAATGCACACCTCGCGATAAGGATGGGTTACAGATTCAAGTCCTGCCCAGGCACTACCAAATAAGATTGCGTTGTCTTTTCTAAGCCTGTTATGATATGTTTCATGTGTTAAATCTACATAAATAAAATGATGTTTCAAAAAGATGAAACCAAAGCTTCGTTTGATAATAAAATATAACGGAACATTGCCACCAGCAATCGAAAAAAAACTGTTGCACAACGAAAAAAACAACGAACATATGCTTCACAAAGTTCAACAAAATCTTCGCGAATCAGACGCTATCTGTATTGCAATAACTTGCAAGTTACACATATGTACAAAAATTATGTACAGTAAAAAAGGCTCTGTATAAAAATAGTCAAATATCGTGTTTAATTCCTGATAACATATACATATGAGTTACGGAGAATTTCGGTTCGGTGGCACGATTTTATCAGCGTTAAATATGGCGCCTCGTGTAGGGATGTCGCTATTGATCGGTCGGCAGTCGGAGTCACTACACTTCAACTACTATATACATACATACATACTCTGTTACTAATACAAAACTCCCTCGCATTCGCCGCTTTACCGTCGGGGTTTGTCACATGACCGTTCGGAATAAAATTACAATCAAACCCCCACATAATAGCATTAAACTGAGAACTAAAAATGTTTGTCGATGTTATTTTTACAATTCACCATTGAATGAGGTTATATAGAGTAAAGGCTGAGGATATCAGGAGAATGAGCGGATGCGAGAAGAGTGTTGTAGATAGAATGCGTGTAAATAAGTTACGATGGTTTGGATATGTTGAGCGAATGCAAGGTGAAAGAATGACGAAGAGGATGTATTTATCTGAAATAGGGGTGTGAAGAAGCCGGACGGTCAAGAACTACGTGGCTTGATCACGTGGATCAAATCCTTAAGGACGGCCAAGTGTTGAGTAAGAGTAATCGGTGTGCATGTATGAGAAACGGGATGAATGTGGGGGAAACGAAAGAAGTTAATTGTAAGTATAGATCTATATGGCGTTCCGTTCTCTGTGTCTACCCCTCCTGGGACACGGCGTGAGGGTATAGATAGATGAGGTTATATATATGTAAATTTAACACATGAAACTACCATATAAGGCTAAGAAAAGACATCGTCACCTTAATTTAATTAATTGGGTTAGTTGGAAGATACTTGGGTTAGTTGGAAGATATCGCAACTCTGCGATAAACTCGCCCGTTGTACAGATTTTTTCATGCATGTTGTATATAATTCCTGTTATCATATTCTGCACAATAAAGTTTATTATTATTATTATTAATTTAAACACAAGAGACAAATATTTTTCTTTGGACAATAGGAGTGTTTGGTGTTCAATCTTCTCTTTGTGCCAGAAAGACAAGCGGAAGCTATGGTATATGGACGAACTTATGATGAAAAGAAGTTAAAAAAAAACATAAATATATGAAGAAAAACACAATTGGTTTTACTTTTATATTGAACAATATGTTATTAAAAATAAGATTATATATAACTCAATAATTTTTTTAAGTAAAACTAAAATCAATTGTGTTTTTGTCCATAATATAAGTATGGAGTTTTACAAAATTAACGTCGATTCAATAAATAAATAAATCATAAATATTTTTAAAAATTCTAGCAAAGTTTATCAACGATACTCGAAGTTTGACTGTGGGAGTTTATTCTCCATTATTTAGTGGGTATAATATTTCTCAATTATATTTTCCCTTATAAATAATAATGACTCGCATGCGAGAGAATCCAACTTGTTCATATTGTTGTCAATATTATACTTAATAACTGACCGGAGACATGGGACGCAAATTGAATTAATTTCAGTACATCATATAAAATATATTACTTACTTTTTTCTTATATATAAATTATACGCAATTCTCACTGTGTATTCTTACCATATGGAAGAAAGTTACTACGCCTTAAATAGTAAAACACGTTTTTTTTGTATCATTATAGGTTCATACAAAATATATTTATACTTGTCTATGAATCTTAAATAATACATACTTAATAATTATTCTTTTACATTTTCATTCGTTTAGTTAATAACTCTAACAAGAACGTAGGGAGGAAACGAGTGTTTTTATTGTGCCTTCTGCGTGGCTAATCCGTTGCCTTAGAAAAAATTCCCTATGATTTGCGAGCTCTGGAGAGTGTGGAGGTAGGTGTCCAAGGCAGGGTTAAAAACCCTGTTGTTCAAGATGTATTCCGATTCTTGAACGGACTCCTGCGGTGATAATAAGACAAATAATAGGATAAAACTTATTTATGGTCGTTTCAGTGAACCTTTCAGACCTTTCATCAAAACTATGTCGGGAAGTAATCTCTATTGATGAAATGTCTATTCACACCTTTACAATTATAAGGATCATCCAGAGTGATCACTGAAAGTGAATAAATGCTAACGCCCCTTTAAATGCATGATATTATATATATTCTATGAAAGCTAGACAAAGATGATAAAATTACTTTAAACAAATTGACGCACAAGCTTTCAAATGATTTTACTGTGCATTTGTTTTCATGCGAAGTGAAAAGAATGATGATGAAAAATAATGACGAAAATATTATTATAATATAACTTGAATTATTAACGAATATTAGTAGTTATACGTACCAACTGTTTTGTGGTAAATTAATCAAAAAATGTAATTATTTTTGCCTAGGATAATCTCAGGATAATCTTGCCAATTAATTTTCATTTTGTTTAGTAATATAGTAATACTACCTACATAGTTGTACAATAAAATATAATATGTAAAAATAAATTAAAAAGGTAAAAAAAGCGCCCCCGGTGTGATTAATTTGTACATCCCCTAAAAGACAGGTATAAAAAATACGATTTCTCCACCCCCAAAGTTTTTGACATTCGGAACCACATTCTTTTCATAACAAACTGTTCCTGTAACGACAGCATCAGAGTGTCAGAAATGTGGGAACAAGTGATCGAATTGGCGCAGCATCCCTCAAAATGGAAGAGGCTTATTTCCGTCTTGTGCTTCTTAGAGGAGGATAAATGAGCAAAGAATTAAAAATCTTCAATTTGAAGATAATAAAAAAATTATTTAGCATTGAGACATAAAACGTCTCTTAAATTTCAGTTATAATTATTATGAGAGACAGATAATGATTAAAAATATGTTATAATTTCATTAATTGTATCGGCATTAACTTTGTAACACTTCATTTTAAATTATAAAATAAAAAAATAAATTATTTCATAATTTATGTTATAATTATTTGCAATGTGTCTAAATTGTAATTACTGGCTACTCCAAAGATGAAAAACTATCTGATGGTATAAAATAATTAGAAAAATATTTATATTATCTAATTTATTTATTTTATTCTTCACTGTACATTGGTTACAATATTACAAAATAAAATAGTGTCATAAAAATAACAGTTATACAACTCAATGTACAGAGGGCGAGTTTATCGCTAAAATGCGATATCTTCCAACAAACCCAACTAATATATAAAATTCTCGTGCACGGTGTTTGTTATCATACTCTTCCGAAACGGCTGGACCGATTTCAATACAATTTTGTGTGCTTAATGGGTAGGTCTAAGAATCGTCCAACATCTATTTTTCATACCCCTAAAAGTTAATGGTGGTCCATCCGGAATTTTTTATTTTATTTTTTGGTCAATTTTTTTTTATGCTGAGGCATTAAAAAATACAGCCCTAATTTTTCACCCTTCTGCCATCAACCCCTGTTTTTTAATAGTGATATTAGTAATCTAGAAATAATGTATAATATATTTTATTATGTAATATTGTAACCAATGTACAGTGAAGAATATAATAGAGGCAGGCATTAAAAAATACAGCCCTAATTTTTCACCCTTCTGCCATCAACCCCTGTTTTTTAATAGTGATATTAGTAATCTAGAAATAATGTATATCGTCGTTGGTTCTATGAAACCTCTTATGTGCTCCAAACCAAATTTTACAGGGGACGCAAAAAACTGTTTTAAAGTCCACAGATCAACAAATGTAATCAAAATTATTATCAAATTCATGTAAAAATTTTGACGTTTTACATGAAATTGATAATAAATTTGATTACATTTGTTGATCTGTGGACTTTAAAAATTGGTTTAGAGTACATAAGAGGTTTCATAGAACCAACGACGATATGGCAAAACAATGTTTGCCGGGTCAGCTAGTGTAGGTATAATAGAGAAGATGTGAATGCACCGAGAAACTAACTGCATGTATTAATATTATATTATAATACTGCAATATCTTCTACGTATAAACTATGTTGAACAAGTTTGTATGGAGAAACTGTCTAGCCAAACTTAATGCACTGAAGACAGATAACATAACCGAGTGGACTATGCAGCATATTATATACGCAAATTATTATTTTTTCTCAGTTTTACTGAAAAATATATTTTAAAGTCAAATTCAGTGATGTTTCGTCAGGAAATTGTAAATAATTTAATTAAATAATATGAGTTTAATAAAAGGAAATCAAATATGTATACCCCAAACGTTCTCACAGTAAGCAATATGCTTGAGTTTGAAGGTTGAGCAATCGGAAGAACCAAACTCTAAATTTAAATTTTTAAACTGAATAATTACAAAATGTCTTGGTTTTATATTGGCACGAAGAGGACAGTTTGCATGTTCCTTACATGCAGCTGATCTGCTGGCTACCCCACTTGTGGGATATGCCGTGATGGTATAGTAGTAGTAGTAGTAGTAGATAATTACAAAAAACACTGTTTCATTTTCACTGTAAATTTTTATTGCCTCGAACGCTTTCGTCTAATAGAACTGAATTAAACTAGTCTTACTTTTCGAGGCAATAAAAATTTATAGTGAAAATGTAACAGTGTTTTTTGTAATAAATTAATTTAAAAATTAATAATGAAATTTCACGGTGTATTTTCACAACCAATACATTATAATTAGTTCTAAATTTGAAGATTAAAAATCCAAGGCTCCATCATCACGTTATCACATAAAGCAATATGCTTGAGTATAGAAGGTTGAGTGTATAAGAAACAGGAAGAATCGAACTCGAAATTTAGACTACATATTAACTTTATAAAAAAAAATAACCACAAATTCGTCATTTTTCAGAACACCGTTGAATCCTTTCATAATATTCAAATTAAAATAATTCGTCGTTCTATTTTTTGAAATAACATTTCAAACGATTACATTGTTTTTTTTAAATTAAAAAATAGACGGTGAACAAATTTCGCTTAAAATAAATCATTTGGCTTTACATCAAATTTGAATGAAAAGGTCAAAGATTTTCGTCCATAAAATAATTTACAGCACCTAATACTTTCAACGCTGAAATTCTAAATTTAAAATTACATGCAATCGAGGACGATTTCAAATAAAACATTCGAATGGAACAAATTATTGTTTATTTATTTGAAACCCTTGTTCTATGGTTAATAGCAAGCCATTATTTTCACTGTTGCCACAACAATGTTACCGAAAAAACTTTTTTAACGTAAGAAATTAATCCTTTTTTAATGAAATTTTGTGCAGATTAAACGTAACCAAATAAATAAGAGGAATGTAATCCGTTTTAACACCATGTCGGGGTGTTAAACAACATGGATAATCACTATGTAAAATTGTAAGTCCATTCGCAAATATATCGTGTGTGTATATCCTCAATATACATTTATTATACCGTTATTAAAGAAGACAGAGGTAAAATAATACCCTATTTACGAGGATTCATCCTTTAGGCATATTTTGGACTAAAAACATTACACATATATCGCGTTTGTCCTATTACTGCTACTATCCCACAAATGAGGTAGCCAGCTCTTATACTCTCATTGCGGCATTTCCCACAAGTGGGGTAGCCAGCGGACTAACTGCATATAATAAAGATGCAGATTAACCTCTCCGTGTCAATTAAAACGTAAGACAAATATTATTTATTGATAGCTATATATTACAGTTTATAAGATACCATATCTTTTTGACTTCTTCCTTCTTACTACTACTACTACTATACCATCACGACACATTCCATAAGTGGAGTAGCCAGCAGACCAGATGGATGTAATGAACATACAAACCATGCTCTCTGTTCCAACAAAAGAACAAGACATTCAGAACGGATGGCAAGCCTCATCGCCGAATTTAAGATGTAAAATGCCTTTAAATAATTATAATTCTTCCATCTTGATATGTCTAATTTAATAATATATTATTTCCATGAGGGAAGCCCGGTCAAGCTACACTAGTAATAAATTTTGTGGTTGGTAAATAGCAAATAAGGGCCGGTCGGTCGGTCGGGCAATAAAATATGGAGTTATAACTGTCATCCCTGTACAAACAATGCCTACCCAAAGATAAAACCTTTGTCAGAGGAGGAATTTGCCGCCAACAAATAACAATATGCAAAACAAATACAAAACAATATTCTCCCGTTTAAAAATCACTGCAACAGTGTAAAGAGGTGATGAAATATGTAAATTGTTTATAGTTATGAAACTGGAATGTTTGTAAAAATAAAATAAATAAATAAATATAAAATATTTATATTTTATACCTTCACGGAGACTTATTTTTTTATTTTTTTCAATGGACACAATAACTTAAAACAATGTACAATACAATTTATTTATGATTTACATCGCCACTTATAGTATCCAATGTTTGAACAATAATTTTACAGTACAATATTCTTAAAACAATAAATTATTGAAAGAGATGATAGTAACACTTTGTAATAGGTTTAGTTTGAAAAGAACATCGCATGTCGAAACTTAGGTCACTATTAAAACATGTCGAAACCTAGGTCAGATGACGAGTCCAAGTGCCTGCATAATAGAGGCACAGGGACAATAAGAAACAATAAAACAATATTATAAAGTACATAACTATATAAATCTTCCGTAATAAATAGTTATATCCCAATTCTTAGTGTATGATTAAAGAGTGCATGAACGTATTTTTTGTTTTTGGGAAAATATGTTAGCAACCAATATTTCGATATTATCTTAAAACATGAATACCGAGTTGACAAATTTGAGAATAAGAACCTGTCAAAAATAGTTAACTTCAGAAGACGATAACTACTTTTAAAAAAAATGGGCTTAGAGAGAACATCTAGATATTGGGTATAGCAAAGCAATAAGTTTATTAAATAAATATATGGATATATCTTTTACTCTTAAAGTTTATTTATATGCCAAAAGTTAACCACAGCCGTTTAGAATATTATGTTCATTTTTTTATTGTTTTACCGGATTTGGGCACGACTTGCAGATGACAAAACCAATCAGACATTTCAATTGGAGAACCATGCTTACTCAATCTAACATTGTGCAAAATCTAGTCGGGAGAAATGAGAAAGGCGTCCCAACGCTTAAGAATTGGCTTAAGGTTGCTTCTATGGTTTGCATCAACTTTTCTCAATTGGTGAACCTTATCCTTATCGTGACAGCGATATTGGCAAAGTTGGTGAACGTTGTCCATGGACACCGAAAGTGATCGCTTAAGCCAGCATTGAGCCAATTCGTAAGCGTTGGGACGCCCTTTTTATCTCCTCCGACTAGATATTGCACAATGTTACATTGTGTAAACATGGTTCTTTAAACGAGAAGTCCGATTGGTTTTAACAGTCATATAGGAGGAACTGGATGAAACGAGCATTAAAAAGAAATTATTCTGGTGAGAAACTTAAACTTTTACGAGCCTAAAAATCTAACCGTTCAGATGACAGCAATACTCAAACTGATTGATATTCAGGTGTATCTCAGCGCCAGACAAATTTAGACAAGGGTTTCAAAAATTAATAATAAATTATTTAACTCAAATAAATTACAATCTAGAGATCCATAAAATGATTGATGACTCGCTAGAAAGATGACCCGCTCGTATAACTGTATAATATTATTCAAAATACGCGCTTATCTATGGTGTATTCATAGACAATATAATAATAGATATTATTACGATGTTAATCAAAGATAAAGAACAGACAAATGAACTTGGCCATATCGAATGTAAGTTGAATCTTTTATAGCGAAAATCGATGGACTTAAGTTAATCTATATGTATGTTCCTAAAAATGACACAAAAATATTTTGTACAACACCTACATCAATTTGAAAATTATTTATTATTATTAAAATGATTTTAAAACACTGTATAATTTCCAAATTAAATTTATTCACCTCAAACGTTTTCGCCAAGGCTTCTACCAAGGCCAAGTAGAAGCCTTGGCGAAAACGTTTGAGGTGAATTAATTTAATTTGGAAATTATACAGTGTTTTAAAATCATTTTAATAATAATGAATTTCCAAAGTGTTAACACAAAAACATTTGATTTATTGAAAATTATTTGTCTTTATACTATAAATAATTCCAGTAGGAGCTATCCCGTAAAAGTGATATTAAGGACCTAACTAAATTTTGACAACTCTTGTATTACTTAGTTGAGAACTTTTCAGTAATTGAAAATAACTTTTTTTTCGGAATTCGATATTTTTTTTTGTCAGTCACATCGTAGGCAAGTGAAACCTGCATTTTCATTTCAAATCAGTAAAATAATAAGTACGTATAATCTCGAAAAGTCATAAAATTATCAGCGTAATTAATTATTGATTCGTTCAAACAAAATATTTAACACTAACATTCGCTATACCGTTAAATTACGTTACATTGCTATTCGTTTTAAACAGAAATAAATAAGTTTGGTTTACAACAGAGGAGTGTTTATTGTAAGGACTTACTGGTTGTTGTATAACATAAAAAATTAGGCTCTGAGTGAAGAGAGTGCACGCCCAACTGACAGATGTAATTACTTGATGCATTCCAATGTTGTATATTGTAGTCCTAAGCTCCTATAACATCGCGTGGTTAGTACATTATAGTGTTAGAATTATATATTAGGTACCCAGCCGTTAGTAGTAGTACTACACATTAGTACTGGCACACATAACTACCCCGCAGCTAAACGATATAATACATTACTTGACATACGTTAACAACCTTTGGCTATTATCAAACTTTAATTTTTATTACTAATACAAAAATTTATTTGACTTTTCTAATTCAACGTTGAGGTATAACAGTCATCCTCAATGTCTTAATTTCCATTGGCACGGAGAGGATAGCTTGTTCGTTTCACGTTGCACGTGTATAGTCTACTGGCTACCTCAATTTTGGGATCTCATCTCGAATTATGTGATAATTTTTTTTTAAAAGGCTCGGTCCTTCGAGTCGGATTTTGCAGAACATTTTATATTCTAAACAATCAAATTAATCGAAGCTTTGAATCAGGAAGGAATTGGTCCTTAGAGTCGGATGATGACGAGCATTAAGAATGCTGAGCAATTAAATACATTAATAATTTGGTCCTTCGAGTAGGATCGTTAAGATTCTGTGTATATTTTATTTTATTTGCGCTATATTGCGATATTTACCAACTAACATGTTATATATGTATATTCTTCAAGTATTTTTGAATCGAATAGCAAGATAACTTACTCATTGTCGAGGAATAAATTTAAAATGTCTGATTCAAGCCTTGGACATACCTGTAACAAACAAAAACAAAATCATTAGTATTACAAGCAAATGTTTACAAAAAATATCTCTAGAGGAAATTGTTAAACCAAACGTTATGTAAAAATATTTGCAATATTAAAGAAAAACGTTTGACGTTCCCCAAATTAAAAAAAATCAATCGAAATTGAGAAACTTGTGTTATATTTAATTTTATCTAAAGTAATATTATGAATAACGCCACTTGGGATACGGCGTGAGGGAATAGAAGATTATGAATCATATTATTTCGGATACTTGGCGAGAAAAACATATAAAATTGGACATATTAATTGTATTCTAAAATTTAGAGATTAATAAAAAATAATAAGTGATATGAGAATTGACAATTTACTCTTAAAAAAGAAAGCAAGAAAAGAGATAATAAAAATAAAGTGTAATTTATTCTAGAACCAAATGTTCCCCACCAGTGCTCCTATTAAACTTAATGACTGGAGTAAGTTAAAGTTCTTTTCATGTAACAATAATATTGTTTGTGTGTGAAACATTTGGAATGAAACGCCATGCGCTTCAGTCTAAACTCTACAAATTGTACAATATAAACAAATCATAGAATAATATACGTGTAATTTAGTCTGTCTGTAAGTAAGTGATATTAGAAAAACTAATGCCCTCCATACGAACTTTCATTTATAGAAGTGAACAAATTACGTTTTTTTTTAATTACACCAGTTCTAATATTGAGCAATAAAAATGTATCGTTATCTATGTATTATTAAAAAAAAATATATTCATTTAATTGTTCTTTATTAATGTATTTTTTCATACCAAGTGGGGTAGCCAGTGGAACAACTGCATACAATAAAATGTAAAATAAAGATTATTGTATGCATTCAATTGTGCGATATGATACTTTTAACATGTAGAAAGCCGTAATAAATAAGTAAAAACTTGATATTTATACAATTCATATATTTTATTATTTTTGCGAAAATCACAACACAACAAAATGATTTATTTTTTTTCAATTTTCCACAATTTCTTGGAGAAGATAATAAAGTGCTTATTCTGCCATTTGAAGTGTAAATTGTCAATTGAGTTAAGTAAATGCAAAATATATATTTTACTTGATCTTGATATTTTTAAGCCGTATATTTTGGTAAATAAATTAATAATTTCGATGATAATTAAATTGATCTGAACGAAGCCGGGGTTAAAATACTAGTCTGAAGTACAATATAAATAAATAAATAATTTCTCTCCCAGCCATATACAATTATACATATAGGTATATACATATATTCATCAGTTCATCCATTAAAACTGACTATTACGTACATAGCATGAGATCTCACTAATTACTATTTTATTGATAGCATTCTAATTGATCCGTTAGGAGTCCAATTATATCCAATATTAACGGATTCAAAAGACTATATTAACAGATTGGACTGACTTGTGGACTTCCGGATTAATGGATAAAGAAGATGGTGGGTAGGTATATTTTTGGGTGGGTTTGGACATGTTGATAGAATGCACGATGAAAGGATGACGAAGAGAATGTATTTATCTGAAAGAGGCAGTGCGAGGAAGCGCGGACGTCCTAAAACTACGTGGCTTGATCATGGTGATCAAACTCTTAAAGACGGCTGCGTGTTGAGTAAGATAAATTGGCGTGCATGTATGAGAAACTGGATGAATGTAGAGGAAGCGAAAGAAGTATGTAAGGATATTTTCAGTTTATTCTTCTTACATTTATTTTAAACACTGATTTTCTACTATATAATATGTTTAAAAACTGTTTCCTCTCATACCAGTGGCACAACTACTGACTGAGGAAATTATAAAAAAATATATCATTGCACTAAAATATAATATTTGTCCACTATACAATAATATATGTATATTGTTATTTTTGTTTTATTACTGAAAAAATAAAAAATAAATTATTAATATATATGGCGTTCCGTTCTTTCTGCCTACCCCATCTGGGACACGGTGTGAGGGTATAGGATAGGATAGGATAGAGTATACTTTTTTTTGGATATATAGTCCAATAATAATAGTTGTTAAAAAGAAGAAAGGTTTCATTATTATATCTCAGGAAATGTATCCGCATAATGTTATTGAAGAAATGTTGCGTGAAATACTCAATTCCATAGGCAGCTAATGGCGATTGCCTTATACAAGACTGGGTTAATTTAGCATACAATTCTTGCGGTAACCATTGTGGTAATACCACTTAGGTACTTGAAGGCTCATTAAACTTGTCATTCTCTGTGGAAAGCTTTCCTAAGCTGAAAGGTTTAATTAATACTACATATTGAAGAGATTTTAGTTGGATTATTTGTCTTATTAAATTTATCACAATTCAAAGTGATTTTTTTCTTAGTATACAATATGAAGAAATGTTATATTCTTAAATTAACATCAAACCCGACTACCCTCACAAAGGACCTGGTATTGATATCATGCTATCTACATATCCAAAACGTTATTTAATAAATTTAACTTTTAATTTCTGAACCCTTTAACCTTGATTAAGTATCTTTGCATAAAAAACATACCCAGCCCATGTTTTATTGCATGTTTTCAGGTTTAAGACAATTAAGTAAGTAACTTCAGTATTTATCAAAGAATATGTTCAACGGATACAAGTTTTCATAAGAAAAGAATATTGCCCTATTACTTGATATTGATAAATAGCGCACATATAAATAAACATAATGTTAAAAAGCTAAGATAGATATTTATTTAGAACTAAAGAGACCAGTAGAAAATAGGTGGAATTGAGAAGAAAATCCAAACTCGTTGCAGACCAATCCAATGGATTGTAGTAACACACTATATATTTATAGATATTTTTAAGGATATTGAATATTGCTATCAAACAATTTATCTACCTACACCATCATGGCATCTCCCTCAAGTGAGGTAGCCAGCAGATCAACTGCATGTGATGAACATTCAAGTTAAACGATGAGCGTTTGTCAAAAGTCCAGTTATTTAATATATTTTCGATAAAATTTTATGGTCGCTACCTTTATTACGCAGACTGCAATAAATCAAAATGTGATAACGAAATTATTCATAAGAAAACGACAGAAAATTGTTACATTTATATGCACTAAGAATTCTAGTAACAACCAACATACTGACCACAATGGCTAGAGTACATAATGAACTATTTATAGACAACCACAAAACAGGTAAATTTGAAGTAAAAACTATTAAAGTGTGAACATCAAACGTTAATATGTAATAAAATTTAATAGTCAACGAATGTTAATAATTGTTCCTAAACAAACATAAAAAGAGAAAATTTTATAGACAAAGTATGCAACAAAATATCTTAGACCTAACGGTATATTTTAAAAGTTTTTTAGATCAAATAAATTTGCACTCTTCGTGTGCATTCTGTAATTATAAAAAGTTGTATTTGACTTTTTTATGTAGAATTCGTGGTTCATTATACTGTTTATTTAATTGGTCAGGAAATATTATTCTACATGATACCAACGTCCGATTGTCTTTTTGATATAAATTTATTTTGACAGTTTGGATAAGCTGAATTAGATAAATAAAATATACACGAACTAGACATTCGCAAACACGCTATCTTCTTATCGTTTCAAACAAGGTTGAAATGAAAAAAAAATGTTATTTCAATGTATTTTAAAAAGAAAAGGTGTTTGGTGGTTTCATGGCAGGGTGTCGGACTTTTAATTAAGAGAACAAGGGTTTCATTCACCCCGTTGCCGACGTACTAAAAGAAGCACATAAGGGGTCCCTTTAGAAAAACGATAAAACATTCAATTTTTAACAAGTTTGGTACACAAACTCTCAAAACTCGTTGACCCTACGAACATTTTGATTTGATAGAATATGAAAACAAATATTAATTACCAATATCAAACTTTAACTTTAAAAAAAAACTCGATTTTAGCTTCATAGTATTCGTTTATAAAAAAAAAGCATATTTCTAAAAATCAAATTCGGGGGTGTGTTTGGTACATCAATGCACGAGAATCCTACAAATTTTCATATATTTATTTTAATACTGAGAATATTTAGATAGTTATTACAATTATAGAAAAAAAAAAACTATTTTTTTTTTGTTTTTTTCATGGATATTGGCCGACTTATAATTTTTTTTTTGATAAAATTTCTCATATTTTGAAACAAAAAATCACCACATGAACTCATTTTGTTATATACTAAAAAAAAGTTTGCTAAGATCTAAAGTATTTATATGCTTGATAGTATGAATAAAAAATATACATATTTTACAAATAATTTGTATTTTGATTTAACAAAGAGTACCTAAATAAATCTCGTCAGTCTGCGATTTATTTATTTTTTAGTAAAAAACTAATATTGGTAATAAATAATTGATTTTTTATTTTTTCAAATCAATATGTTCGCAAGGGTCAACAAGTTTTGGCAGTTTTTCTATTAAATTTGTTGAAAATAGAATATTTTACCGTTTTTGCTAAACGAGGCACTTAATGCTAAGAAATTCAAGTATTATGTATACTGTATAGAATGCGTGTAAATAAGTAATGATGGTTTGGACATGTAGAACGAATGGATGAGAAAAGCATGATAAACCTTTTTGAAAGAGAGGGTGTGAAGAAGCGCGGACGTCCGAAAACTACATGACTTGATCACATAAATCAAATTCTCAAGAAACGACCGAGTGTTGAGTAAGAGAAATCGACGTGCGTCTATGTCAAATTGAACAAATGTAGAAGAAGAGAAAGAAGTATGTAAGGATAGATATTAATACTACCCTAAAAATGTCACCCTGCATTGAGACCATAACAACTTTTGGCCAAGGCGATCTCAGTTAGAATAATGAAAAAAAAACAAAGCAAATTAAAAAAAAACACCGAGACAGAGAAAAAAAAACACAAAAGGGACATCAATAAAAAGTAACAACAAAATCGAAGGAGAGTCTCTTATTTCTATATGGGGTTCCGTTCTCTTTGCCTACCCCACTTGGAATGTGGCGTGAGGGTATAGATAGATAGATTGAAACGGCTCAAATTACTAATTTTTGAGTAGATAGATTCAAAAGAAAAAAATCATTCCTCTTACTGCTCATCAGCTGTCAGCAAGTACCTACCCATAATATTCCTTGCACACAGACATAAGGTTAGTTATTATTTAATATAGCATTCCTATCACATGTTTATCAGATATAAAATAAATACATAAGTACAATACCGTTGAATGCATTTGTGTACTTGTTCAATTATATTATTACCCAACTATTTGTACATCATGAAACTAGTGTCGCAGACAAGAATTCTAAAAGTCGAACATTGCGATTTTCATATTGACAACACACGACTCAAAAAGTGAAAAGAGTAAGGTAGTAAGAATGGAGTTCTTAATTTTATTTCCACTTAGTTTAGTAAAAAAAAAACGGCACTAATGGTACGTTTAGTATTAAATATACTTTTCTCATTTTACTGGTTTTTACACACCTGCGTGAAAGAAGATATTAAGAATATTACTCAACACAAAGCTCATCCGCATAACCAATAGACTGTGGAATGTGCTGTTTCCAACTGGAGGGAGCATGCACCATCTATTGGTTGCAGGGATGAGGAGTGTGTTGAGTAATATTCTCAACATCTAACATTGTCTTTGCAAGACTTTGATTATGTTAACGTGACATGCAGGTTGAAAATTTAATGTCTACATGATGCCAACATAAATCAAAAATATGTATTTTAGAAACTTAACGTATTTAAGGTGTTTTAATGCTACCCAAATTGTAGATACGTCATTATCATAGGTAAAAAGAGAAAAATTTGCTAGGATCAATACAGCTGAATTTGAAACAGTGAACTCATGAAGGCATCCAGATGACATCAATGTAGGTACATAGACATCTGATTTTTATATAATTTGTTTATTACGTAAATGTAATGAATAATATTATTATCTTTCAGAAAATAAAAATATGTAAACAAGTACAGCATTATCAACTCTATTTACTCGCAAAACTTGTCTCGAAAAAAAGAAGAAAAGTTGCTAAGAGATTTAAGTATCGATCTTGTATCCGACGCAAGTCTCATGATATGTAAATATCTTAAATGTTTTGTGAATGCCTAAGTGACTATACGACTCCTTATAGGGACAATGACATCCACTTCCTCCAAGGCACAGTGTCCTCCCATGTACATCTAATATATAACAATAAGTATGTGCAGCAGGGAACTATAATATATTTATATATACCAACATTTACTATAATATCTACTGTATTGACAACAAACTGTTACTAACCAGCCAGCCAGACAGATACTACTATACAATACCCTCACATCGTGTTCCAGGAGGGGTAGGCAGAGACAACGGATCTATCCTTACAAACTTTCGTTTCCTTCACATTCATCCAGTTTCTCATACATGCACGCCAATTTGTATTAAGTATTATTATCAACACGCGGCCGTCCTTTAGAATTTGAACCACGTGATCAATCCGCCACGTAGTTCTTAGATAGCACTAATGGATTGCCAACAGACCAACTGCATACAAAAACAAGCAAGTTGTCCTCTGTATGGCAACATTATTTAAGACATTAGAGATGGGTGGCAAACCTAATCACTGAACTGAAGATGTTAAAATACCTACATGCCTCTCAAAAGACTTTCGACAACTAACAGAGTGGAAGATCTATTCTTTATCGGGGACTTTCTAGATATTTTATTCAAGGATGAGTTTGGATTTCCATTTAACCCAAATAGCAATATGCTCATCTCATTAAGGTGGAATAGGACGACAGTGAGCGGAATGAAACCCACGATCTCTCGTAGCCTGGAGGTAGAGTCTCGGCCTTCAGAACAAGGGGTCTGTGGTTCGATCCCAGGTGCCGGCAAACTCCCCTTTCACGGCACAAGCTTTTAGCTTAGTGTGAAAGGTGTATAAGGTTGTATTTGGGTTTATAACAAAACCCAGATATATCTTTCTTTAAAAGGTTTTAAGGCTGCTGGGCATCTCAAATATAATTTACTTAATACATTATATTAGGTGATATTATACTTTAAATAACACACAGTTTACTTTTCACTAAGATTTATTCTAACCTCGAGCGCTTTCGTCAATGTTAATGAATTGACATTTTCAAGAGAACTCTTGAAAATGTCAATTCATTAACATTGACGAAAGCGCTCGAGGTTAGAATAAATCTTAGTGAAAAGTAAACTGTGTGTTATTTAAAGTATAATATCATCATAATGAATTTTCACTCTGTGAATGTACAAACTTTAGAGTTATTACATTATATTAGGTATTATACTCCATGGGCATACATTAATATATTTTATAGTGCGCAATGCACACCACCAAGTGCAGTCATTGTTGTTGTTATAGTTGATTTAATCAATTACTACTAAATGCTTGTTGTCTGAGAGGAAAGTACCTATGTACGTACTTAAATGTATATACTCGATGTGCACCAGACACATACTATACATCATACTGTACTCACTTTGTAAGAAGATCTCCACAATTATACCGGTTATATACATATTTTATTATATTGTGTGTGTCTACCAGCTGTGGGTGATTGGTTGGATGTTCATTCGCAAGATAGACTCGAGACCAAATATGTAATTATTGAAAAATGATTTCGAAGTGTTTAAAAATGTTTTTCAATTCTACACCACCGTCGCCAAACGTTTCGAAAGGGTATAAGAATTTGAAATAATATATTATCAAATTTTCGATTAGTATTTTTGATTTTGGTTAGTTGGAAGAGATCGTGCCTTTGCGATAAACTCGCCCTCTATATAGTGATTGTATCTAACTTGAATGTACACCTTTTAATAATTGTAATGTTTTGGTGTTTACATTCAAATTGTGAAAAATCATTATTAATTACTACTACTATACCATCACGGCATATCCCACAAGTGGGGTAGTCAGCAGATCAGCTGCATGTAAGAAACATGCAAATTGTCCTCTTCGTGCCAATATAAAATCAAGACATTCAGGATGGGTGGCAAACCTCATCGCTGAATTTAAGATGTACAATGTCTTAATTTTTTCGAACACCTGCCTTTTACTATGTTTTATTTTGTTAGTTAAACCACTTATATTTCCAAAATTTGATTTAAATAATTATCATGCATAATTATATATTACAATATGATATATTTTGTTAAGAAAGGAATTTCGTCTTACCCAAATCGTCTGGGGCCAAACAAACGACTGGACAAAACTGCACTCCCAAAAAGGAAAGGGTTTATCTAGGGAATTTAAATAAATTAATCACATAAACACTGTTTCATTTACAAATTTGCAAAGATCAAAACTTTACAGAAATAAAATAAATATAAATCAATATATTTTCGAAACTGAGGACGTGGACCCTGTATCTGTAGGTATAATAGTTAGTGTGGGAGAAGCCAGACAGAAGATAATGTCATTACTAAGATTTAATTCTTTCTGAGATACCGTGAGGGAGTTGTTAGGTGTGGGTGTGTGGAGATAAGGATTATAATTAAGAATATATCCAAGTGCAAATAGTGATTGCTTCCTTGCACAGAGCAGAATAAAGTCTAGCTTTTCTATAATAGTAATACTGTATAATATTAGATAGTTTATTACTAGTCCATTTATTTTCTATCAAATATCTTGTGCAGATTAACCTGTAAGAAGAAAACCGTTAGGTAGACCGAGATAAAAAAAAATGAAAAATATCGATTGGAATTTGGTGATGGCTGGATACCTATAATCAAATAACTAGACAATTTTTTTAAGATGTGCCGTATTGTGGAAAAACCACCGCAAGGCCCATTCAAGAATCATAACACCTCCTGGTAAAAACCCTGCCTTGAACACCTCTATACTCTCCAGAGTTCGCAAATCATTAGGGAATTTTGTTCCACAGCCAGTTTTGGCCAGCCACACGGAAGGCACGGTCAATATAGTTAGCCAACAGAGTTAGTAAGCAGAAAGGATCGAGCTCCACTTCCTTCTATCCTTGCATACATCTTTCGCTTCCACCACTATCATACAATTCCTCATGCATGCTCTCTTGTTCAATCTGTTCAACACGTAACCGTCCTGTAGAATTTGATTTAAATGATCTTGGCATTTGATCCTCGGACGGTCACGTTTTCGAGCACCATTCCTTTCAGCCAAATATATCTTCTTGGTCATTCTGTCCTCATTAATTCTTTCCACATGCCCAAACCGTGGTACCTTATTTACATTCATCTTTGTTATTACTATTCCACATTTCTCTCGTTTAGCACTGTTACGCACACGATCTCTCAAACTTTTTTTTACCATACATCCTTCACAACGATCTTAATTAAATTACCATTATTATCGATCTAAGACACATTCTTAATAAAAATGTTACAATTCTACAGAAATATTGATTTAGTTTCTACACCTTACTGATAAAAAAAAAATTATCGTTTCCTTAGGCGAGATTTGGTGTATTACGTGATATCTGACACTTCGACCAATTATTCACACCTTACTACTCCAATACAATATCTTCAAATTAATTCAAGACAACGACGTGGATTTATCTAATATAGGTTATAAAAAAAAAAAACTAACGCAGGTAGCAAAAAATATAATAATCCGTATTAAATGAATACCTAGTAACATCGCGTGAAATACTTGTAAATATTACGTATTTTTTTTTCAATCGGGCAACACCGGAGACCATAGATTATTAGTTAGAATGGAATTCTTTTGTTTGTTGTAAGTTCGAAATTCGAATAAACTGTCAAACTATAAACACAAAATAAATCTTTATACAATGTCACATTTCCCGCTTTATAAAGGTTCTGCATGCACCCTTGTTTTGTATTATTACCAATTGAATATTTCAGTCCGTTCGTTTATGTTTGTTAAGGTATGTACTCAATAAACACAATAATTGAACAATACACAGGAAAAATAATACACTATGTATTTAGTCTCATTCTTTAGGCATGTTTAAGACAAAGAACATAACACAAATTTTATTAATTGTCAAAGATATTACAGTTAATAACGCCATACTCGTATTACGATGGTTTGCTGAGATTAGTATGGAAATTGAATTATATCGACTTGCATGTTTGTCAAAAGATAATTATGGCCGGTTTCAATAATCTATCTATCCGCTGTCGATTGAAATCTATTTTATACAATATATTTTATAGGCACAATGATCTACAGTCACAGATAGAAAAATATTATAATGATATAATATACAAAATTCGTATTTGCATAAAAACATCCCATGTCCCGGGTACAGATTTGACCTCCTACATTTTTCTATAAGTTTTCGAGTGTCCTGTAAAAGGCAGAAATTCGTAGAAAAACATCACGAATCACATATTTTAAAATCTTCATTCGGGATGGGTGGCATACCTCATCGCTGGACTGAACATGTTTTAAATTTTATTCGCGATATTTTATGAATATCTGCCTTTAATGGGCCACTCGTAAACTTACAGAAAATTTACTTACAGGTATTTATTTCTTGAGCAAGATCGAGTAAAACTGTGCTAGTATAAAATAACAGAGGGTTGTTTGTACAATGTTATATAATATATATAATAAGTTGTAGGTATACTGTATTGTGTTTTTTACACCGCAGGTTAATCCCACCGGCAGGTATTCAGTTTCACCTTTCCTATGTGGGTTTTTGAGGATTCATTCATTCGTAAATTAAAAGGGTAGCAGAACAAGATATTGGCCTCAGCTACTTCTTTACTTTACTATCTCGACTGACAGTGGTGTAATTATCACATAATGCACCGCATTCTCAAAAAGAAATGCTGGGTATTGTCTGAAATTGTTAATTTGTAAATATTAAACGTACGTTTTTTATTGTAACCTAGATTAAGAAATACTTTTGTTTATTTTTTTTATTTTTTATAAATATAAAAAATTGGACTCCCATTCTTCTCAAAAGTTTTCGAGTGTCCTGTAAAAGGCAGGTGTTCAGCGATTAAATTCACGTTTGACACCCAACCTGAATGTCTTGATTGGCACGGAGGGGACAGCTGGCATGTTTCTTACATGCAGCTGGTTTGCTAGGGTAGCCAGCAAACCACTTGTGGGTAGTGATGTGAGAAGAGAAAATTCTCCGAGAATTTCTCCTCTGGTGGAAGAGAAATTTCTCTCCATAATTTTTCTTAGTGGAATTATGACCTTTCGCCCAGTACAAACTCATTGATCCAAAAATTTGTGGGGCTGATTAAGGCCCAAATCAGAGGTTATTAACACTTTTTTTCCATGTACGTACCTGCAATTTTTTTTTAACTTAAATATGGGCATGTGGGGTGTCAAACATCAAGATTTTTCATCAGTTATTAGCACTTTTTTCTATGTAGGTACCTAACATTTTTTGTTTCCATAATTAATTGTAGCCATATTGGTGATAAATTGTCTCAACATTTGTACATTGTTATTGATTGATTGAATTAAGTATTTATTATTATTATACTGTTAAATAAAAAATAAAAAAAAATCTCCGAAAATTCTCTACTTCGAGAAATTTACCGGGAAATTTCTCGGTAAATTTCTCCAAAAAAAATTTCTTGAGAATTCCACAACACTACTTGTGGGATATGCCGTGATGGTATAGTAGTAGTAGAAATATATACCTACTTAACAAATCTTGTCAGATGCCATAGTGTAGAATTTCTCGCTTTAATGCAACATTAAATCCTGTTTGTGCATGTGCGTGTCATTATGGAGATACATATCTCCAGGTACGGCAGGAGCTATGTGGCGGGTGCTGCCCTTTAAAAAAAGTGTAGAATTTCGGATAAATGGAAGTCAAATATCTTCAATTCCTTTACCGAATCCAAAATTTAGCAACGGAATGTTATAAATTTAAAATTGTTTTTTTAACAAGTTGTGTAAATAATGAACTTCTTTGTTACGAATGCATGATCAACATAAAAATTATAGTTGCGCCACTGCTATCTAGGTACTAACTAATATACCTAGTAATGGTCGGGATGCGATAAATCACGCCAACTTTACCTTTTTGAGAGATAAACCAAATCATTAATTCGTAACTACTACTTCTAGTACCTACCTAATTTCACTGCTAAGTCCTAGTCTCATGAGATTTAAAATTAGTAGAACAAACGCTATTTTCATTTATTTGGATCAACCGGCAGAGAATCGGTCTCCTACTGAATGCTGTAACTTCTCGAGTATCCCGTAAAAGGTTTGTGTTCGAGAAACTAAAGATATTTTCCATTCCATCTTAAATTCAACGATGAGGTTTGCCACCCATCTCAACTGTCCTAATTTTTTATGGCGTGGAGAGGACAGCTCGCATGTTTATCTGCTGGCTATCTGGCTGGATGGTATGGTAGATGTGATGGTATGGTAGAATTTCTTTTACACTTTATCAACATTTTTTTTTTTTATTTATGATCTATCAAAAGATGACATTGTCATCTTTTCTGCGCGCCGTATAAAACTACAAGAATTTCACTGTATTCTAAGATTACCCACACCACACATCTAAACTAACGGAAAATTCTAATAAATATTCGTCTGAACACCTATTCACTACTCACTACACACTTACATTTTAATATAGGGACATTACTTTATACTTTAGTATGTAGATATGAAAATCGAAAAGTCTATGAATTTAAATATTTAATTTCCGTTCTATTCGATTTTCAAAATAATATCATTCTGTCAATATTCCAATTCCACAGAAAATTTTAATATCGTTGTCTATGCTTACAACATGGCGGAAATTTTAAAGTTGTCAATCTCTTGTTCAAATATTATTTAAAACTAATAAAAAACGTTAAACTACATATTTAATAGCCAAACTTATTATGAAATTTAATACATATTATTGTATTACAAATTCTACCTGCTACATTGCGTGCACGTACCTACACGCAAATTAACAATATAATATTTTTTTAAAACGCACAAATAATACCTTCTTAATGCACGAAACCTACTCGTCCAACAAAGATTAAAACCTTTTGTGGTTCATAATCGGTTTAATGCACCTAAATCTCTCTTCAACGGAATTATTTTGAACTCTTCAAATAATATTTAATTTTGAATACAAAAATAGCTAAAAGGAATTTGATACGTGTAAAAAAGAATTTTAAAAATTCGAACGACAGAGAAATATTTGGTGTGAAAAAAAACTTATCTAAAAACATTGTCGACCCACGTAGTTTTCGGGTGTATAAGAGAAACTTTCGACAAAGCACACCGCGCTATAAGGCTGGGTTGCGGGTTCAAGTCCCGTTCAGGGCAATACCAAAAAAGGTGACGTTGTCTTTTCTAAGCCATATGTGATAGGTTCGTGAGTTAAATTTGCGGACATTTAAGATAGGTGGTAAACCTTAGCACTGAATTGAATTTGTTAAATATCTTATAAATAGCGACGTTTTACGAAAACCTGCCTTAAACAGAAGACATAGGAAACCTACAGAAAGTAGTAAGAAGTCTATTTTTTCGGGGACTTCGGGGGTCACCAATACACATGTTAGAAATGTCAATCACCTACTATATTAATTAATATTATAAAAATAGACATTGTTTTCACCTCATCATAAAAACGCGCCATTTATGGTTATCTTCGCCGTTTCCGAGTGTAAATTTATACAACATAATCAAATTTACTATTACCATTCATCATAATCCAAAAAATATTAAATGTAATTTATTATTTATGATGAATAATTACTGTTTGTATGTACGTCTGTCCGGATATAATATGATTCGAATAACAAATAACGATGATGAATTGAGAGATCGAAAACTTATTGAACGTTTCTCACACATAATATAATGTACATTTTATAATATTATATGCATTTTTTATGAAGATTGTATTAAGCAAAATTGTTTCTAGCAACACTACCATCAAACTGAGATACCTAATCGATGTTTTCTATGAGTTAACACTAACAACAGTTGCATGGGTTGTGAGTTAAAACAAATATTTTATATGACTTTAACAGTGCAATTATTATTTAGTATATTTCACTTTATGTTGTTTTTTGAAAGCATAATATAAATAAAACATAATTACAAAAATGGCAATTTCACAAATATAATCATTCAAAAGATTAAGTGCCTTACAAATTAATTTTTATAAATATCATAATTATAAAAACCTTGATTTTGATAGTGAGAAAATTTTCAAATCATGTGATAAGCATAACACACAGGAATTCGGAATGTTACCTAGATTGAGTACTCTTAACCAAGCCATAAGTTGATTTATAAGCATGAAAACTCTGTGTCATGTACTCCTAATGGAAGTTCATATATGTATTTGTATCATATACAACATACCTACCTAGTTAATAATACCTATTCCAATAGGTTGACTATCAGTAAGTGTGATCAATTGGAATGATTAATCTGAAGTGGTTCAAAATATGATTAACAAAACACGTAGGCCTAAATCAAACATTGCACTTGGTTTACTGGAAGACATTGTAGATAGCCTCATGGCGTTATTTTATAACTAAACTTGAGCAAATAACACTAGTCCTTAATAATGTAACAATTATTAATTCCATAAACATCATCCTGGTAGCCTCCGTAGAATGGAGTTCGGAATATAATAAGTAGGTACTTAACGCGTGTTAAATATTAACAACAATATTACTAATAATAAGTAAGTAGGTACTAGGTAGTTTTGTTTTTTTATAGAGGAAGTTGTAAAAATCTTCCACCATGACCACCGCTGGCTGTACAGTACGTCCAGACTGACTAAATACTTTATATTAGAGATGCAAAGAATATAAGGCAACTATTCGGTATTCTGTCTATTCGGCAACATTTTGTACTATTCAGCCAAACACCGAATATTTAGACTATTAGTCGGTGTTCTGTCGAATAGTTTAAATGTAAAACTGGAAGGAACTAATAGCTTGTAGAATGTTGCTATTTCATTGTCAGCTGCAAATGCATAAAGTTGTTAATCGTCAAATATATAATAATTAATTATTTTAATTTGTTTATCTAATAAAAAAAGTTAAACACATCTATTGTTAGATAAAATGTTTTAAAATTAATTAGTGGCAAGTTGTGATGCAAAAAATATTAATGTTGGAACACAAAAATTTCGAAAAAATATACCGTGCTGCAAGTCTACATAATAATATAGTATGTCTATGATGTACCTACCTACAAAAAGATGAGCGGTCAGGAGTACAGCACGCTCTCACCATTATTTTGCCTAATATTCGCCGAATATTCAGTTATTCGGTACATTATCTTGCATAATATTCGGTATTCGGTCAAATATACTATTCTTTGTATCTCTATTTTATAAGTAATGTTTAATGTACAACAAGTAGTGGACTAGTGGTGTCGGCAGTATTCTTGCCTATATTAGTCACCCGCTTAGGCCTGCACGTAAATCATTTGGGACATAAATATTACTGACAGTTTTTATAAGCACCTTCAGTTCAGCATTGAAGAGAGACTCAACTCTCACGTGGGCATCCGAAAACCACGTGGCTTGATCGCGTGGCCACATTCTGAAGGAAGGCCGTGTCTTAAGTTAGAGAAATCTATGTGCATGTATGAGAATTGTGAGAATTTATAGATCTGTATGGTGTTCCGTTCTCTCTGCCTACGCCACTTGGGACACGGCGTGAGGGTATAGATAAAGGGATAGATAAATACATAGATATACCTTCGTTTGATCATATTCTGATTACTGTGTAGTAATAGAATAAATGACATAATAACAGTTTAGAAATTCAGTTTGCTTTACAGACTTTGATTTTTGTACTCTTGAAAAATTTCCGACTGATGTCTAACACGGCATATCCCACAAGTGGGGTAGCCTAGCATATTTTCATCCCATGCCAATAAAAAATATGGCATTCAGGACAGGTAGCATACCTGAATTATAGATGTTAATTGTTTTATAGTAAAGTTTTTATGAACACCGACCTTTTACAGGACACTCGAAAACTTACGAAATGTGCGAGACTTAATGTTATCGGGGGCTCCACGGGTCTATTAGTAATGAACCCAATTATTAAATTTCAAGGCAGATATAATAATTATTATGTGCTAATGAATTAAAGAAGAAACACGTGCACTTACTCGACTTGAACGAGTTTCAAGTCAGATACCAATGTCATGTTGTCTCTTTTATTGTCTTATGTATTATTAACTAATACAACATCTCATCAAAACAAAATAACTCCGTAAATGAATATTTGAGTTAGTTTGTAAATATGTTTGTATATGTCTTCGTCAGATAGTTGAATTAGTCAGTCACTAAATTTCAACAATAAGGCAATTCAATTAAGCAAAATGTTCAACGTTTGATGCGCCATTGTGATCCAATGAAATGGCCAACCTTTTTGATCGAATGCCGACATTTAACTAACTGCCTAGACATTTACTAATCCAACTATCTGGTGGCGACATATACATACCCCTGATAAACATACTGTTTTTTTTAACAGTTTAATATGAAATAATGTATTTATAATAAACAAAAATATCATTTCCAGCCACTCTTGAGGCACAATCAATGGGTAAATCAGTGCTTTCTATGAAAACATGCAACGTTTGAGAACGATCTGGGTTAAAAAAAATTGTAAGCATTTTTTATGTAGACAAAACTATTCTTGATAATGTGAACACATTCTATAAATATTTGATACTTTGAATATATCGCAACTCCTATACTTAACGAAAAATATATATATTTGGCATTGGTTCACATCTATGGCTTATTCTATCAATGACAATATAAAGCTATCAACTTTGTAAATCTTTAAAGAATAATCTAAAAAACAAGTATTCGCTATGTCGATGTTTAGGTAGCAGGATTCCATAAGTAAATTAAAAAAAAAATCAACTATAAGACGTCTTTCGTCTTTCAAGAGCTGATTCAATAAAAATCAATATAAAGAAAAACATGATAAACAAAAAATATTGGTATTGCCAAGTTTGAAATAAATTTCGCCGTTTATTTCGTCTTTTTCTTAAGTAAAAGTGTCATAAATATTAAACTTGTTTAGGTATATTTTTCTATTTAATAATTATCCGGGACTGAAGCTAGTATTTATTAAATATTATTTGCAATAGTCATCGCCTAGACAAGACATGGGAACATGATTATCAAATAAATAATCTAACGTTATAATATTAATAATAATAATACCATTCACCATGCATTATCTTGGGAATTGATTCTTAATTTAAATTCAAATTTATATTCCGTATCATCAATTGTTTCTGTAATATCCGCGAATTAAAATATTCTAGACAATGCATTGTATTTTTTTTTATTTACATTGAATCTCAAAAATGATAACATTAAAATTTCGGCATTAACTATATGTACCTACATATTATTGTATGTATATCCGTTATAAGGTTATGTATGGATTAATTGTTCGTTTAATAATCTGACCCTTTAGAAATAAACAAATATGTTAAAGTATAAAATACATCTATGCATTTATAATTTTCTTACTCATTCAGAGGTAATCCGAATATGTCGATGTCTGTCAGTATATTATTGTAAAATTAAGTTATTTTAAAGTAAGAGTCACACAAGTCGTCTAGTATTTGCCATAAAAATGGAAGTTATTCAGAATGGATGGCAAATTTTATTACTGACGAATTGAATATTTTCATCCATCCATCCCAACACAGCATATTCCATAAGTGGGGTAGCCAGCAGACCAATTTCCAATAAAAAATATGTACGTCGTCAATAGAAGTTGAGACATTTAATAAGGGTGACATATCATATATTTTATTTTACAGGACATTCGAAAACTTGCAGAATAGAGTGGGAAGCCTATTATTTAACGGGGACTTCATAATATATGTACATTTAAAATGGAAGATATTGAGAATGGATGACAAATTTCATTACCTACTACTGAATTGAATGTCAAATGCCTAATATATAACTGCAACTGCAACTTAATTGAATATAATTGGTGATATATTGTTTCAACGTTTGTATGATATTGATTGAATAAAGAAATATTTATTTATTTATTTATAAAATTATGAGTACTAGATAGCTGCCTTTTACAAGATATTCAAAAACTTACAGTAAAGAGTGGAATTTAAATTAGATATCAGTCACTTCTTTGTGAAATGACAAGGAGAAGGTACGAGTATTGCTATTTGTCACAAATGTAAATCACACTAGAACATTTTAGGCTAATTCGTAGACTTCAGGACACCATTCCTGCTTTCTTCTGAAGATGTTTCTGAGATCTGAAAGACCTGCTACAAATTGTTGTAAAAAAGCTATCGCTTAATACAACACAAGTGTCTTCTTTCTCAGGAAGGTGTAATTATTAAATAGGTAAGTACTTATATACTACATGTAATATGAATTACTTCCAACAATCTGTATGATAAATACAATGAATCATACAATAGATTATGTTTATTTTCATCGTACCAAACATAACAAAGTATTTATAGAAATATTACATATGATAAAAACAATTTTATATTTTGATCATAATAATAATAATACATTTTAAATTACGACGTTCTTGTTGATAAGCCGTAACAACATGTAAATATTGTCTGTGTTTTTGTTGTTCTCGGCTGAGGTCATGTGCACTCAACATTGATACATATTAGATTGAAACAGAATAATATAACGGTGTATGCTACATTATCACAAACAGCAACAATAATGAAATACTATTTCATTTATGCATGTAATGGATTTTATTATGTAGGTATGAATATTTGCAATTTCTATACGAATATTATGAGATTTGATCTATGACACGTATACCTACTTATATTCGGATTGCATTTTACTGTTGGATTGGTCAGGGATAATAAAATACCATCTATACGAACTCCCACCATTGGCGAATATTTGTTGATAAGTAAAGTGTTTATGTGAATTGCAACGTAGGCTCATCTTTGTATTTCATTCTACAATCCTTTGTTTATCTAATAATATAACATTGAAGGAGACCCACCGTCCACTCTGATACCGCAGGGGCTCCCATTTATCCGAAGCTCTACACTAAACAAATCTTATCTGGAGGAAAAAACGATAACGTCTCCTATGAAAACCAATTTTTTACTTTTACCTACTAACATACCATCACGACATATCCCACAAATTGGGTAGCCAGCAGACAAACTGCAATTAATTAACATGCTGATAATCCTCTCTGTGCCAATAAAAATATAAGATATTCAGGATGGGTGGAATGCCTCGTCGCTGAATTGTAGATGTTAATTATCTTACGATAAGTAAGGTTTTCAAACACCTGCATTTTACAGGACACTAACAAGCTAACATTTAAAGTGCGGGAGTCCTTTTCTTTACCGAAAACTCTACAGGGCAGATTGTTTTATGCAATTTACTTAATTGTGCATTACCTACGAAAATATTCGCGAGCATATCCAAGTTTTATTTAACATTTAACCGCTATTTATTAGGTATAATCAATATAAACAATGATTAGAATGTTTATTCAAAATATTATATCTACGTTCTGACATATCAATGTTTGCCATACACCGCAAAATATAAACCGCGCTGCGCTGTACATAATTGTTATTACGAATGTTATGGAATCGGTAGCATTCACTGATTAGTTATGAACAAATAAATGGAAAAATACATACAATGAAAGCGACAATCAGTTAATATGTGCACATAATTCAAAAACAGTTTGGTGTTAAAATAAAAAACAACAACACATATTATTTAAGTACATCCTGAATTAATTACAACACTTTTCTAAGCTGGCAACATTTTTTTTTTAAATTTGGAACTATTGTATTGGGAGGCGAGTCTCTACATAACTGAATTTACTTGTGCATGTTTGATGATATCAATTGTAATATAATTTTATTTTTTGTCTTGGTATTTTAATTTTACATTTATTGACATTTTAATCTTACAAAGAGAGTAATAAGAGTAGGTATAATTTATGTAATTTATATTGAACATTATATTGTATTATTAATAAGAGACAACAGCCGTTTATTGTACCGATAAATAAATATTATATGAAAATTCTTAATACAATGTTAAATGTATAATATTATCTAGCTAACTTTTTTGTTCAATCCAAGTTATTAAAATGAAATTTTCAAAACCTTCCCCAATATCGCTACTCTTTTTACTTTTTTTTATATTATCCATAAAATCTGCAAGGGTTATACTACTTGTATTATGAGATTACAAGAGAATGTACTTTGAAAATTCATAAACTTCGTTTTAAAAATAGATGCATGTTCTAGAATATTTTGTTCTTTATTTCAAAATAATAATATAACGATTATATTATGAATATTATATCCCGAAAATATTTCAATATTAGTCTTTTATACAAACGTAAGTAGGTTACTTTTATTAAAATATTTTAATAATAAAGTCAGGGTTTGAGAGGTCAGACCAGAAAATATAATATAATAAGTAAAATGAAAAAAAACAACCCAAAATAAAGAAAACAAAAGTAACTATGATGTAGGTACCTACCGAAAACATCTAACAAACTGACAGTTAACCTCAGACAAGATGGCGTCTCATTCTAAATACGAAACAAAATGACGTTTGACAAGTGAGTGAGTTTAACTCATGAATAAACTTTTATTTTTTTATATTACATTTGTAATTATTATTATTGGTCTACTGTTACATTTCTGTAAAACGTGATTGCAGTTTGTTGCTCAAATAAATAAATATACAAATTATTGTTTTAATTTATTTGCAGTGGAAGTTTAGCGGCAGTAAACTTCATTCACAAATAAATGAACGTCAATAATACTCGCAAATAAGAAATAACCGCCAATCCAACTTTTAGACGTCACTTAGTAACTTCTCATTATTTAGCATTCCTTAATATAGCCAAACCATCAGCAAGAGTGAAAGCGGACGGCTGGCGGCCTTTGAGATGTGGTGCTACAGATGCATGCTGAAGATTCATTGGTCGAAACACGTTGAAAACGAAGAGGTGTTAAACAGGGTAAGCGAAAGGAGGCAACTCCTTAAAAGAATCAACCGAGATAACTGGATTGGCCACAACATCAGGCACCCAGGCCTGCTTATCACCATCGCGGAGGGTAGGACCGAAGGCAGAAATGATAGAGGCCGACCAAGAGACACTTATATGGACCAACTGAAGAAGGACATGAACTGTGGCACATACGTAGAACTAAAGAGACTAGCTGAAAATAGGGAGGAATGGAGAAGAAAATCCAAACTCGTTGCAGACCAATCCAATGGATTGTAACTCTTTATATATACCCTTATATAGCTGACAATGAATTATCATGCCGTGGTTTGCATCACAGAACATAAATATTATGAACACATAAACAAAGGCATGCGAGATTATTAAGTTATAAAATAGTTCTGGATTCTGGTAGCATACCTACATAAACAATAATAATTGGCACAAGAATTGATTTCAATTTGGGATTTAGCAATCAGCTAACACTTAAAACTTTATAGCTGTAATACAAGACGACTTCTAAAGGCATAATCAAACTCAATTTTACAATAAATGAGTCAGACAAATTGCTACATTTGTATTTTATAGTTTATAGCAGAGTACATGTACAACATGTTACACACGTAGTACATTTGTTCTTCACGAAACAATTATATTTATGTTAATATGTTGTTGAGAATGATTTCTCGATCACGTATGCAAAATGATTGAAACTTTCGTTCGGTAATAGTAATTCTGTAGGGTTTTTCAGATATTCATGGTTATGTGTCTGTATTAATATGGCAAAAGTTTATAAAAACCGAATTCTAACACGATCTGTCTCTTGAAATCTATATTTTAATGCAGTAAAGAAATCTAAAAATCTATATGATAGAAAAATTATAAATATTCATATGATGAGCCAATGCTATTATGCTCTTTGAAATGTGCTCCAGTAAAGTTTGTTTCTTGAAAATAATAAAAATAGATTCGAGCAATATAAAGTCTTGTCCCCCGCCACAGACATGCACCCATAAATATCTTTATCTTCTGTGTACGTCCGAGAACTACGTGGCTTGTTCATGCGGATTAATTCTCAAGAAGGGCCGCGTGATGAGTAAGAGAATTTTATGAACGTGAAAAAGTGAAAGAATATGTAGGGATAGAGCTGTGTGGCTTTTCGTCCTCTCTGCCTACACTAATTGAGGCTATAGTATATAATAGTATCGCATAGTCCAAATAGCAAACACACAAATACATACTACGAATTTATAAGAAAGGTCGGTTGAGTACCTACCCGCTTTATACGATATAGGTCTCTGGATGAATAATTCACTTGATTGCGGGTGCTTTGTAAACGAAATTAGGTCTGGAAGATGTTCCTCCCTTATGTACGAGTATTACAATAATAATACCAGGTATAACACACATTATACATTTCTTACGGTATTATTTCTTTCATCTTGAAGAAAGTGTGTGATAACAAAATGAAATTTTCAACAACAATAAAACTAGGTGTATTGTAGTATTACTTACTATCTAACACACAAACACACATACATACATACTACATAGCAGTAATCTTCAATTTGAACTTTGACATTCTTTTGTTATCCTTTGTGTGAAAAATAAATAACATTATTATATTTATTTATTTACTTGAGCTCTGAAATATCTAATCCCGGCACGAAAATTTAAGTCTGTGTACAAGTATATTATGCTACTACGTATGTCGCACAAGTGGGGTAGCCAGCGGACCTAATGCTTTTAATTAATATATGTTACCGGTGGCATTCAACATAGATACCATACCTCATAGCCGGACTGAAGTTTTTAAAGCATAGTTGCATGAAAACATCCTCAAATGAACAAGTGTCCGAGAGAAAAGGAGCTCTCTGGCTTACATGAATATGGAGGAAGTGAAAGTAAAGGTTGAAATGGCGTTCTGTCCTCTCTGTCTACTCCACAATAGATGCAGCTTGAGGTTATAATAGAGTGATAATTATACGGGCTATATAATCTTCCACAATAATATTATAATAGAGACATACAATATAATATAATATTTCTATATAGAATGACGTAAGTTTTTATACAATAATCAATGTCTGTCCAATTAAGTGATTGTTACAATTCAAATAAACCTATCTATCTCTTTCTATCTCTTATTATTCTCTTTTGTTACTAACTTCATTGTCATTGTATTGTAACTTTATTACAATAATAATAACAACAACAATAATATTATCTATGGTTAAAATCTCAGGAGGGTGGTGAATAATAAACGTCATTCATGGAACACTATAAATAATGCTTTGTGTCTATGGCAGAGGTGCAGAATGCAGTTCTTATTTGACCAATATTCTTAATTCCATTTTTAAATATCAATGCTGCTTGTCATAGAATAAACACAATTATAAGTTTTTTAAATATTTTACGAATAACAGATATTCGTAAAATATCACTAGATTTATGTGAGAGAAACTTGTATGAGATATTTAATATCTTGATACATTCTGTCCTGATATTCGAAGGATGCAGGGGACCGGAAAACTTGGAAGATGAGGACTAGGAAAGCCGACTCCAAATAAATGGAATAAAAGCGAGGGCGAAGAAGAAGAAGAAGTAATGATACTGTATATAAGTCGGCGTCTAAGGAGGCGAATAGAGCGGGCTTCAGAAGGAAACTGAAGACACACCTTTCTGCCAGGAGTTTTGGACGAAAGACATGGTTATATTCTTGTGGTTATATTATGAGAAAACGGCACTTAAAAAATTGTCCATACAATAATATTATATACAGGGGACGAATGTCATTGCAATATATCTACGGATAAGTACAGTTAAAAATAAATTGAGTTTAGTTGTGCAATAAACGAGTTATTAACCCACAATATGGTAGGCTGGGTAAGTTTATACAGACTGCAATTTGATAACATGCACTTGATAAGAGAGGAAATTATATTTTTTATTACCCATTCTAAAATTCTGACAAAACACCTCATGTTTTGTTACTTTTATGTATGTTATACATAAATAAGGTTGTATACATATAACACTATTTCCTGTATTAAATAAAGTAAATAAAATTTAATCCGTGGAGCACCCATCAAAGAATTATTGGTCTCCCACTCTTATCCGTAAATTTTGGAGTGTTCTGTGTTCGAAAATATAGAGACATTATACATTTTACATTCAGCTATAATGTTTGCCACCCATTCTGAGAGGATAGCTTGCAAGTTTATTATATGTAGCTGGTCTGCTGGCTACCCCAATTATGGAATTCGCCGTGTTAGTATAGTATAGTAATTAAATCTCTCTTTACCTATACAATTTTAGTATGGAAATCAGTTCGAAATCTAATTCGTTTTCGGACTCTACTGATATTTACTTCAAATAAATTTGTTAAGTTTAAGGGGTATTCACACTTCTTCACTCTGTGATCACTCTGGATGATCCTCCAAAATGAAAAGGTGTGATTAGACGTTTCATCAATAGTGATCACTAGCGATTACCGCCCGAAATGATTTTGATGAAAAGTCGTTTCACTGAAACGACCATAAACAAGTTTTATTATATTATTTGTCTTATTCATTAAAAACATAGTACCTATTGAAGAATCATAAACAAAATTATGCTGTAGAAATTTTATTAATTTGTTTTAATTTTTAGATAACTAACTTTTCATTTATTAATTTATTTTAGGTACCATTTTTTTTACGAAAATACGTCAAACTACATACAACATCATCATGAGTGTTGACATGGCAGTGAAAGCATTGAATGAATAAGTATGAATAGACGTGTTCACTTTCGACGACAGTCTGACTGTTTCTTTAGATAGCAAACACACAAGCAAAATGTCTAATTCACGTTATTTTACGAATGCCTGCCTTTTACAGTACACTAAAAATATAGAAAAGAGTGGGAGTCTTATTTCATTCCAATTACAATATTCAAGCCACATTACATTCTCAGCATTCATTCATTGACTCATTACATTATTCCTTTGAGCTGAAATTGTCTTTTAATACTGTTATTACAGTGCATAACACAGGTTATAAAATTATCTACTCATATCACATCACTATATATGTACAGCTAATGTGGTGTTCTCACTTTGGCGAATATCGCCAGCCATTTGAACCGTGCGAACAAAATGACAGCTAGTCTGAAACGATAAAAACCAGTAGAAACGATATCGTCTCGAGTTGACCACCTTCCAACTTTTTCGGCCTATTGAACGATTCGCGCATGCGCAGATGTGCGCGGCGTTCGTATCTATGGTAAAAACTTTATAACCTATAAATTTTATAATGTTTCCCGCTTCGTGACAGCTGTTATCTTTGTTTTGTGGCGTTTGTTTCCTTAATTAAAAGGCGCCTTATAACATCTACTATAACATTTTCGACTAAAAATAAACACTTCGCCATCTCCATCTCGACCCCATTTTGAAAATAGTGTCAAAATCAAAGCGCATCAGACAGATCGTTTCTATATCGGTGGACTGTGTGAACAGGTGTGACGATCAATGGATGTCCGGCGAATTTTGTTTTTTCGCCTGGCGATATATTTTGAAATTCGCCTGGCGAAATTCGCCAAATGTGAACACCCCATTAGTGTAATAATATACCATAAAACATAATGAATACCTATACTAATATTATAAAACATATTAAGAGAAGAGGTGTGTACAAAATACAATATTACATTTATGTGCTAAAAATGAATGGCAAAACGACAAAATAATGGGGTGTTTAGACACATAACATTGTATGGTGTATCCAACCGTGTGTTTATTCTATATTGTTATATGCAGACAATGTGTGTGTTATGTGTGTCTATAAACGATATTATTATTATCCTATGCATACAAATGTTGTAAATTGTGTTTGTATAGTGGAGGGTTTACACAAATCGTACAGTTCATACTATCAAGTTTTTTTATAACATGTATGTATGCTGAATGATTCATTCGGCGCCGTTTAATGGAGCATCGATCTCAAGGGCGCGGGAAACTACGTTGGAAGAGGAATGTCTTCAACTTGCTTCAAAACGTTGTTATCGATTAGTTTTCCTATTAGGTTCTCGGGGAGTCGGTTCCAGAAGACGGGTCCAGCGACGCCAAAAGCCCTATCATAGAAGCAGGACTTGTTCGCTCTATTGATTTCGTCCAGCATGTTGGTGACATAGTATATATCTATACATCTATAACCTCACACCGTGTCCCTAGTCACACTCCGTCTTTCAGACATAGTACAAATAACAAAAACTATTCTAAAAGACATTCCTCGAGCAATTCTGGTAAGAAAGAAAACACTAATATATTATGTAGTGATAATCATGCCTCTGCATATCATCACATTTTTTCTGCAAATGCAAATTGATTTGTTAATTTTATTGAGCAAAAATAAAACACAAGCATTGGCATAAACTATGTGGCTATAAAAACTGACAACAATGTGAATAGCTAACTCAAAATGTAACGTTTTGAAAGTTAAAAGAACCAAGTCTAACGAGTTTTAGCAGTTTCCATGTATCTTAATTGTTAAAGTTACCAAAATCCTCTTTAGGCTAGATAATGTTATATTTCCCATGACACTATTTGGTTTCATCTCATGACCACCAAAGTTCTAAGTTTAAAAGCAATAAAGCTCTTAATGCAATTTGGGACAAAGTGACAACTAAGTACAGAAACATAGAGGAAGAAATACTCAGGAAATTGTATAACAGGGTCACCAAGCGTGTGACAACCGACAATATATCAAGATTATAGGAATTTATGTCATGGATTAAGAAAACTAATGGTCACTAGAAATATGGGATTTTCTCATGGAAGTACATACATACAAACATACATAACTTCAGAAATACAAAAATGACAACATCATTTATTTTTAATTTAATTTAATTCAAATTTTGTGTTTTTTTTAAATATTGACATTTTTTACCTATAATCAAGTTTTATTCAAGTACCTATATTTATGTAATTTCAATTTGTGTGCTTGATAGCTGTATTTTTGTCTGTCAAATTGTTATTGTTGTTTTTTTTTGTATAACATGTAAAAGGCTCTGCCGTATAAAAATGTAAATAAAATAAATAAATAAATCACAACTTTGAAATAAATTCACAGAGCAGAACTTTTGGTAACAACTTAAAGAGTAGGTATCCAATGTAAAAAGATTGTATTTTATTGAAATAAATTTAGTAATAATAAAAATTTCTGGAATTTCATCACTAAATATTTCTTGGAACAGAATTTAGTAAATTTAATTATTCAAAATTTACGTTTCGTGAAATTTGAATCACTACAGTTTAAATATAACAAAAATGAACTTAACATTAAATCATAAACTTTAAGTTGATCAAATAATAATAATGAAATTATCACATACCAATGACATTACACAGATCTAAGAGAGAAAAAAACATAATTCAAAATAAGAAATCACAAGTTTTTTATCGATACTATTGTCATTTAGTACATTCCAATAAGATATTCTTTCAATGAATTCGCAGCTAACTTCATTACGGGTCAAACTGTCAGTGTCATTTTAAAACATTTTCATCTCCAAATATCTCAACTGTCTATGGCTCAAAAACATTTTACGTTGAAATCAATACACTTATACGTATATACATCTCACATTATTTTTTGCATGTTTCGAATGTCTTGTAAAAGGTAGGTATTTCAAAAACATCAATACATTATTATCATCTTCAATTCAAAAGTATTCAGGCATGCCAACCATACTGAATGTCTTATTTTTAATGGTATGGACGTTTTTGCATGTTTACATACTGCTTGCAGTGAATCCACTGGCTACCTCTCTTGTTAGAGATGTCGTCGTGATGGTATAGATTGACAGATAGACAAAATCAATATGAGGTATTTGTTTTACACGAACCCTTAAGTGTTTATTGAAAACTATTATAGATAGAAGTGCTAGATAAAATCACTGGCGTCAGTAGAGCTGGTAATGTTATTATGTCTACGTGTATGCTTGTAATAGTGTATAGTGTCAATTTTAATACGTATCCAAAACAAGTTTCAATTATTGGACGGTGTTATACAACAATGTATCAAGACTGATTGAAGATGGTTCATTTACCATCCGGAAATCGCAGAAATCCAAGGACTTCCGTTTATCCTTGTTGACACTAATCGACCGTTATGGGTCTGTGGTCTCGGTGGTAACGCATTAATGCCTGTAAAGTGGCACTATATTGTTCATATTTTTTTTAAATTGTCTAAGTCAAAAATAAAAAAATCACAAAAACACATAAGTAGGTACGTCAACTTAAAATCGATCTATTTCGCCGAATTACAAGTGGGGTAGGTATATTCTCTTTGTCATAAAAAAAAACAATATAATAACCAAAACATTTTTCTTTAATGTTGGCTCAATATAAAATATCGATTATTTCAATTTGAAGTTGACATGACTTGAAACATTGTTGCACAATGTCATCAAATCAGTCGGGAATGTAGGTATGAATGTACCTATATAAAACATAATATACGGGGTCTAGGTTCGGCTAGGACTTACAATATGTGTGAGAGTTTTAAGGGGTGTTCCGCTCTACTGAATACACACACATACATACATACGCACCATGACATTACAAATAATATGTAGCATTTATATACTAGCTGATAAACTCGGCCTTGCTTAGGGAAGAGTCTCAAAATATAATTATGTATAATATATTATACAAGAAACAGTGTAGGTTGGTCTGATTTGCATAAAGGGGGTGATTTTCAGGATCGATTTGTTTTTTTGTGTGATTTTTTATGGTGTTTTCACAAATTACATTAAGAATTACAAATTAAGTTCAAATATATTTATATAATACGCAGAACAACCAAAAACTTCACCAATGGACTCGACTTTCCTGGGGAAATAAATAAAGACAAATCAACACTTGCAGATAGTATAGATACTTTTCTAAAAAATGGCGAAATTTGACAAAATTCTTTTAAAACTGACTACACTTTAATTCCCCAACAAATCTGACAACACTCGTATCTCTGTCAAAAAATATGAAACATATTTATAATTCGGCAAAGAATTGGTCTCCCACTTTTTTCCGTAAATTTTCGAGTGTACCGTAAAAGAAAGAAGTAAAAAAAAACATTTTACATCTTAAATTCAGCGTGAAATTTGCCACCCATCTTAAATGTTTTAATTTTTTTGTTGGCACAGAGAAGACAGCTATTATGTTTATTACATGTGGCTGGTCCGCTGGCTGATAGCTCGTAAACTGGTATAATAGAAGTAGCATATTTATAATATTTTTAGGTGTAAATCTACCCAAAGAATGAGACCTCGTATAGAGTGTATTACTTTACCTCTTTCCTTCCTAATTATTGAGTCTATTGAGAACAAATATACGTACAGACTCACGATATTCATTAGGTATATATTATGTTTCTACATATATTGTTTGTATGTATGCGGGTGTATTTTGTTTGTATTTGCGGCATATTGTCACTTAATTACATTATTCAAGTTATATAATACGAATAATGAAGGGTTTACTTGATGATTCACATAGAATAATATGAAACATAAACCTTAAATATTATTTACTGACAACACAACCATTTATAGACACATCATAATGATGTTTGACATTTTGATTAGTTCACTGAACAGACACCACAGCGCTGCTTTATAAAAAATAGAATCATTTCAAATTAAATTTAAAATGTCGAGTTAATTGCCTGACAATGAGTGTGGAAGCTCTTGAAGTTATTTCTTAGGTCATTCAGGGATTGATATAGTAGAAGAAAACAATTGTTTTTAATTTACTCAAATGGTTTGTTTGTGGACTGTGGACTGTCGAATGTGGACATGTCCATTTTTAATAAAATGTCAGCACAACTCAAAAACGAATAGATTTTGTTGTTTTTTTTTCTATTTATTTATTCAATAATAAAACAAAAAATAAATTTTCAATACTAACTTCGAATATCTCCGCTATTTTTCACATAAATTTCATAGGATTTCACTATTTTTGAAAACGCTGTTTAATAAAACTTGAACCAATTTTTTTTGCATACTCATTTTAAAAAAGTTTGGATTTGTCCAATTTCGATATCGAACCACAAAATTGACATTTTAATTCTCATATAGGTATACAATTGTACAAAGTTTGCTCGTACTGTCTGTGTTTTTTTTTTCAGCATGATTATTTCCTGTACAACATTTATAATATATTTTTTCGTTCTTTTTATGGCAACCCAGAGGAGTAAAAGTGATTTATAATATCATTATTAGGTACGTTACAAACACTACTTACTATACAGAGTATAACAAACATCTCCAATAAAAAAATGTAATAATTAAAATAATATTATATTAATAAAAATATATTATTTTATAATAAACACTTGTAATATAGTAAAAAAGTTTATGAACACAGATATTTCAGGCACAATGCTGGTATTTTGAACCCGCGTTCTGAGCCTAATCCTTTGATATCCTGTATATCTGGATAGGTCAATTTTTCCCGGCATTAGACTGTTAAGTTTTTGTGTGACCATGACTGATCATATGGAGACTTATCTGGTTGTATAATGCTGAGAAGTGTGGATGGCAATTCTGCCGCCGCGTAAAAATAAAAAAAAAGTATTATCCACATTTTCTTCATTCTACGTTTTATTCTATAGCATTACATACATACTGGGCCATATGTTTGATATTATTATACTAAAATATTATGCCACTAACTTTTAGCCCGGCTTTGGTCAGGGAATAATTATAATATTGATTGAAATTGAGTGTGTCACGATTAATGATTTATCCCTTTTGGGGTAGGCAGAAAGGATCGAGCGCCACATATTCCTATCCATGCATACACTTTTCGCTTCCGTTACTGCCATACAATTCCTCATGTATGCTTCCCTATTCAGTGTGCTCAACACATGTTCGACCTAGAGGATCTGGTTTATATGATCTTGCCATTTAATCTTTGGACAACCACATATCTAAGCACTATTCCTCTCAGTCGAATATATTTTCTTTCTAATTCAGCCCTCATTTATTCTTTTCACATGTCTAAACCGCCGTAATTTGTTCATCTCGGTTGTTTATTCATTCTTGTTCATTCCACAATCTTCACGAATTAAACTATTACGCACTTGGTCTTTCAGACTTTTAACACACATTCTTCTCAATAACCTCATTTCAATCGCATTTATGACGCTTTCATCATTTTTCTAGCATGTCACGAACACACAGGCTGTTCTCTCCGTGCCAATAAATAAAGAAATTCATTATGGGTGCCATGTAGGTACTTTAATTGAAGCCCTGCTTAATTGAAGATGTTAAATTGTATGAATGCTCATCACTTGAACACTTGAATACTTACTAAAGACTATAAGTTTGTATACAAGGCATTGATTTCCCTATTGCTTGGCTGGTAAACACACATACGTACTAAATATTAATGAACAGGCAAAAATATTTACGTCGAGATTATGACTAATACAATATTATGTACATAACATACAATGAAAACAAGATCGCATCTCATCTCAAAGGAAATGATTTGAATATTGCGACTATTTATTTACAAATAATTTAAACGTTTACATGACTCGTGAATAAACTAACAAACCTAAAAACCTTGTGCTAAAAATATTTCACACCAACGTAATTAAGAATTAAATATAAGGGGCCCCGAATCACATATTGTATTATTAGCTGGAGTCCATAATCTATTACGTATTTTGTCTATGGAAGTTTGACATTTCGCGGGATTTAAAAAAGACAATAATATTTTGACACAGAGATACGGTATTGCACTATTTTTATTCAAACCTATCAATATAGTATTTAGCAAAACATTTTTGTTATCTAATACGGCAAAATCACTCAATATTGAGTGGAATGTCTGAAGAATAATAAATGAATAAATAAATTAAAGGCAATAAATAATAAATGGAGGTAGGTACTGGAGGATTTCCCATACTACAGCTTCACGGCATCTCGCCCGTAATTAATATGCAGGTCACCCTATCCATGCCAATAAAAAATGAGACATTAAGAATGGATATCATATCTCATCGCTGAAATGAAGATTTTAAATGTCTTATTTGTGATGTTAACTGTATTACACAAGACGCTCTAAAAATAAAGAAGAAAAGTCTTACATTACAGAAGAGAGTTGGAGATTTATTCTATTCCGGGAACTACGCAGACAAAAATGAATTTCTAAGCGATGTTTTGCATTATTTATTTATTTATTATGTTATGCTTTTTTTATTTATTTATGATTATTTATTCTTTACTGTACATTGATAACAAGCAATTTCGTACAAAAATACACTCGGATTCAATAAATCTATTTGTCGATATTACAGATGGCTGGTTTATAGCAAAGAATTCATTTCTTCCAGCTAACTCAAAATTGATAACCCTTATACTGTATCACTTATTTCGGTACTACAATTCTATACAGGTATATATTTTTTTAAATATGAATAGACAAGATAATATATTTTCAAAAAACGCAAGTTTCGAATGCACAGAATGGATGAATTATTATTCTGCTACCATATGGAACGGGATTCATACACTTACAAACTACGCCGAAATGAAAATATCGACCCAAAACTTTTACGTGAACAACGAACCCGTCTGGATTCCAAATCTGGAAGTTTTTGACGTGCAAAACACAAGAATCATCTTTAAATAAACGCATCAAGATTATTAAAACACACTTTTCTCTTTTTAATGCTAAAATATCGCATCATTATTATGCACTGCGTTATGTATGTAGGTAGACTTACAAAAATAATGTGCGCAAAACGAGTAAGTTAGTACCAAGTACATTATTAAAAAGCGAAAAAAGATTCCCAGCAGCAAATCCATAAATACATCTCCACCAAGAAACATCTGGATGCAATTATTATTATTATAATACATATTTTTAATATACATAATAACATGTATATAATATGTACTAAACAAAATGTGTTTTATGACAATATGTGTAATATGCCGGGGCGAAGGGACTCAAAATTTTTTGTTGAAATTGATGAACATAATAAAAGAAATAACGTTTTTATAGCCATTATCAGGTAGATAACATCTTTAGGAGTTGTTTTGCATTATAACCAATATAACATACGTTTTTCAGACAAACATAATACGTTATCAATTTATTATTAATTTAATTCAAAATATACGTATTTTCGCAATAAATTTGTTAAAACTTTACATTATAAATGTTATTATTCTTTAGTACTGTGGGTAAGTTAACTAATCTGACAACCATATTGTTGAAAAATTTCAACTATCGAACTTGTGTCAAAATTTTAAAGAACGCGTTTCAAATTCAAAATACATTTATAGAAAGATCCATGCTGTTGAAAATAATATTCAAAGTAACGTCAAAATTTTAAGGAACGCATTCTAAATTCAAAATACGTTTTGAGATCTATAAACTATATTTATGGCAATAATAAAAATGCGAAATGGTCTATCATTGTGATCGATGTACGATTTTATAATGAAATGTACATACATTTGAATATTATTGTTATTATTTTATTTTTCTGTATGTGATTATTATTATTTACTCTCTGTTTTTAGTATTCAGTATTGCAATGGGCGGATGTCCATCCGGTAAAGTGATGATGATGATGATCAACAATATTCTCTCACTTCTACAGGACAACAGATTGTTGCTAATAATGCAACAACAATTTGTAATAAAAAAATAATATAAAACAAACGAGCGTCCACCTCAACACGATCGATATTAATCAGCGAGAGAACAATATGTACCAAATACAATATTATAATATTATCATCACATCACATCATATAACTATCCTTGTAGTGAAGAGAGCTCTCCATACAATAGGCATGATAATAGTTATATGAGCGCTATGTCCCTATATAACTGCAAAGTTTGTTGCGAACAAAAAGCCGGTAGCCGAATAACAAGGAGCGATGTTTCCATCTGTTGCACAAAGCCGGCAAATTATCGTCAATATTGTTAAATTACTGAATCTTTCTTTCAGTAGAAGTTTACGTTGAATATTGATAATATGATTTGAAAGGACTCACCATGCTTTAACTCTGATCAACACCTCTCCTTCATTGAGGGTTGGTTCTGGTTTCTTCAACACCTTCACAGATTTCAATCCACCGAATCCTGTGAGGACAATAGCTCTCATTTCCTTAGGAGGCTCTTTCTTTTCTTCCTCCTTTTCCTTCTCTTTGGGACTCTCCTTATCTGGAGTCTTATCCTGAGCCTCTTCGGGAGTCGCGGTTTCGGTACCGTTCTCCTGGGGCACGGGCTTCTCGGCGACGGGGGCGTCAGTTGTCTCGGTCATTTTTATTTGAATTTTATGAATAAAACACGTAAAAAATATTAATTTGAAACACGCACGTCGTAAACTAACAAGACTCGCAAAGCCAGACGACGAATGAATTTAAAAAAATATTTTACGACGAAAAAAGTCGCGGTAGTATAGACTATAGAATAATACTGTATGTCAGTAAAATAATAAAAACTGTTAGCGGGTGAGAACAGCGCTGAGTTATAACACACAACCTTCGGCTACAAAAGCTCACGGCAGAATGAGACGGGGAGTGCGTCGGCGAATAGAGAGGGCAAACTACACAACAATGTACACAGTGCCAGTACTAACTACACCACCAGACAGGGTCTGCCAGGGATGTGGGGGATGGGAAGGGTCGGCACGGGAGTTAACAGGTGCTGGGTGCTGTTGGCTGCCTTCTTCCGTTGAATAGACCCCGCAAATATTTGAAATAGTTTTATTATTATCTCCTATTATGACAGTAATATATTATTATAATTATGTCGCTGTCATACGTGATAATTTGCACAAAGAATAATACATATTATTATTATGAATAAACTGAAGATGATTCATTAGAATAAAACGCATTCATTTCTTATCTATGTTCTAATAATATTCAATGTATTCCATTGATTCCTTTGAATAAATGAATTAGATATTATTAGTTTAAACAAGTAGCCAATGAATTTCTTTTTAAAAACACAAGTCTCGACTTCCTAAAGGAAGTAAGCACTTATCTGATACCTTATCGTAGTAAAAAGAAATTTAACGGATCATTGCATTGTGATTTGTATATTGTTATCTCATTTTCTTGCAATAACACTAAATCATCCAGAAATCCTTCTCATGAATCATCTTCCTGTGAAAGAATATTTTATAAAAATGTAATTCGTATCTGCTATTGTCACGACGTATTTAGAAGATACGAAAAAAACTGTTCTTTTCCGGATGTCTCTCTTTCACAAGTAAAACTAAAGGAATGGTGTGGGAAGAAGTGATTCGAATTGTGCAGAATCTTCATGTTGTTCGAATTGTTATTGATAGCCTTCTATAATCTTCCCACGCGGCTCGCTTCTGATCATTTTCGAAAATATTCGGCGTCAATCGACATACATTTTCAATATTGACTGAAAATATATCTACTACTACTATACCATCACGACATATCCCACAAGTAGATAGCCAGCAGACCAGCTGCATGTAAGAATCATGCAAGCTGTCCTCTCCGTGCCAATTTAAAATCAAGACATTCAGGAAGGGTGGCAAACCTCATCGCTGAATTTAAGATGTAAAATGTCTTAATTTTTTCGAACACCTGAAAATATATACTTAAATTAAAAAAAACATGTTGTGTGTGCGCGATGTTGTGAGTTTTTCTATGTTTGTTTTGTATATTATTGCTGATGTGTGCACTGTTTATATGTAAGACTGTTGTTATTATTAATGTAAGACTAATGTAATGTAAGACTGTTAATGTTATTATTGCTTACATATTTGTATATTGCATATCTTTTATCTGCTGTGTACATATATCATGCCATATTGAATTAGATGGAAGAAATCACTAAAAAGTGATAATCTCGCCACTGCATATCATCACATTTTTTCTTAAGTAAACTGATATGTTGATTTTGTTATTTGAATGATGATGTGCAAGAAGTATAAATGAAATAAAAATAAATAATAATTCAAGAGATGAAACAGTGCTCAATAATATATTTTTATATTTTATTTGATAAAATTAAAAATAAATTAAATAAATTTAAAAAAAGAGATTGGTCATTCTCATTTCTCTAAATTTTGGCTGACGAGGTTTCCGATTCGAATCAATTTGTTATTACTGCTTTTAATTTAAGTTTGTTCATAAAATATATATAATGAGTTCGTCGGTAGCCTGGAGGTAGAGTCTCGGCCTTGTGAACAAGGGGTCCGGGGTTCGATCCCAGGTGCCGGCAAACTCCCCTTTCACGACACAAGCTTTTAGCTTACTGTGAAAGGTGTATAAGGTTTTATTTGGGTTTATAACAAAAACCCAGATATATCTTTTTTAAAAAAAAAAATATGTGTAAAACAACATTCTAAAAATATTAAAAAAAATGCACAATATTCAAAGAAATACGGACTACCTATACAAATTGCGCAATGCTTGTAGCGTTGTTCATTAGAATAGGTACGTACATACAGTGTTGCACGAAGTGTAGGTATAATATTATAAAATTATCTTTTCTATTTTCAAAGGCCATCCACTCGTTTACGAGTGATCAGAGATATAAAATTATCAATATTATAAAATTTCACTAGATTTGCGAACCTTTAAAAGTGTGGGGGTTCTTAAGGCCCCAGGTATTATTTAACTGACTCAAATGCAATAACATATTAATTAAAATTCTAGAAAAATCTCGACATTTTCAAATACTGTCCATCTGTTGACCGCATTCTGCATGTCTTAAACGAGTGGCTCACAGCCAAAGGTGCCTATCCAACAGACACAAAAAATTGTAGTTGGGCATATATTTCTTGATTTATCACTGCTATTTACTTATTTCAGAGATTTGTACTGTCATTAATGCTTACAATATAATATAATTAAATCACTGCTTACATAAGGCATCTTTGAAATATGTATGTAAATAATATAGATAACTGAAGAAATATATGCCCAACTGCAAATTTTTGTGACTGTTGCATAGACACCTTTGGCTCTGAGCCACTCAAACGATAGGTTTTATTCAATACTGGAAACAAGAAAGAGACTGAAGTAAGCAAGTAGTAAAAAATACTATAGAAGCAAGTAGTAAAGAGTCTGCTGTGTGTTATGAATTATGATGATGATTTTGGATGATTTTATTTTGACGCCGTTTAACAGTCCATAGACCGTCTCAAAAGTGCCAGTGAAGAGTTTAGTTTTTAATTTGCTTCTGAAGCTGGTGATAGTCTGACTATCTCTCAATGGCACCGGAAAATAACCCTTTTCACATTGATCTGGATTTAGGTGTTACATGTTCATGTAGTAAGTGCATTGTTTCATGTTTATCGACGTATTATTACCCATCATACAAGATGAATATCTTATTTTGGGACCAACTAGATCTGTGTGCTTTGCCTACACATTTAAAAGAAGTATATATCTGTACCATAACCGTCATCATGGCGCCTCTCAAAATTGGGGTAACTAGTGAACATGTAATGGACAAGCTTCTTTGTGCCGATAAGAAAATAGATTCAGGATAGGTGGCATACTTCTTTGAAGATGTTAAATATCTTGTGCTTTACACACAATATTTTACGAATACCTGCTTTTTACAGGCTACTTAAAAACGTAACAAAAGAGTGGAATACCTTTTCTACTCCCTTCGGAGACTATAACTGCTACCTATTTAATATTTTGTGCAAAAAGCAATAAGAATAATACCTATTTTATCATAGAATCGTGCGTTAAATAAATTTCAATGTTCCTAGTGGGCGGCTGTATTGACGTGCCGTAGAACCGACGCGCCGGTGACTAACCGAGTACGCCAGAATTATTGGAAATGCATTACTAAGACATGATAAATACTATGAATAATACAATAATCACTTGTTATTATCAATTGCCTTTACATGTCGACAACTGATTATACATTTTCCACAAAAATATAAAGTTTTTTCATAAAAATATGCTTACCAAGGGATGGGTTATTTGAGATTGTAGAGCCATCTGGCGGACGCCGGTTAAGCTTATAATATATAGCGCGGGACATTTCGAACTTTTGTTGATTGTGATTATACTTTTTGTAGTAAAACATGAACTACTATTTGCTTTTCTGGCTTATATTATTACTATGCTCTATATTTTCGTATTTCAACGTTTCTCTTAGAAGCACAGTGCAGAAATAAGCCTCTTTTGTTAAGAACAATTCTGTGTCAATTAGTCACTTCTTTTAAAAATGTTTAGAATGATGTAGTTTTCAAAGGAACAGTCTATTGTAAAAGAGTCATTGAACACCTTGTAGATGAAAAAGCAGTGCTCTTTTTGACTATCACTGAATATTCTCAGGATATGGCCCAGCCAACATCATCATCTGCCATATTTCCAATATAACAGAGGCTACAGCATTATAGGAAATTGCATATTGACTGTCTAGTTCCACAACTTAACAAGTCGATTTTTTCAAACATATTGATTTAATTGGTAATACATTATAATCAACTCCATTCTACCAATTTCATAAACAAATAACTATAAAAAATACACAGTTCCTTTTAAACATTAAATATTTAGTTAATAAAAATAATGTCCAATTGCTTATCTGATGTTTTCCTTTGTTTATATATTTATCTTTTTTTTTTTTTTTAAAAATATATCTGGGTTTTTGTTATAAACCCAAATACAAACTTATACACCTTTCACAGTAAACTACTAAAAGCTATATCGGTATAGGTATCTTAAATTATTTTATTTTGTTTTACTTATGTATTATTATTTGTTTTTGTTTAATGAGTTAGTTGGAAGATATCGCGCTTCAGCGATAAACTCGCCCATTGCACAAAATTATGTGTTTTCTTGTTATACCATGTTTTTTTTTTCTTTGTATACTAATTTTGTGCAATGAAGATTATTATTATTATTACGTATTTTCAATTCCACAAAAAAAATATTTCAAATTGTTTAACTATTGAACGGAACAAAGAAAACAAAATGCCTCTAACAGTGCGATTATTATATAATATATTATTTCACTTTCTGTTGTGCTTTTAAAAGCATAATACCAAAAATGGGTATTTCTCAAATATAAGACATTTCGACTTGTTGAGTTATGGACAGTCCATATGGCTGTGAGAAATGGTATTCAGAGACATGTGTGTCCGAGGGCTAAATGGCAAGATCATTTTAAAGAGATTCTACAAGACATTGAATAGGAAAACATATATAATAGTCTATTACTAGCTTACCATCACATAATATATGCAAATGATCTAGCTAGCGAACTAACTGCAAGTAGATTGTTCTTGGCGTATCAATAAAAAAATATGTTATTCTGGAAGAATGCCTCATCATCGAATGGTCAATATGAAGTCTTTTGCGAATTTTTACAACATCTGGTTTGAACAGGTCACTCAAAAACTTACAGAAGAGAGTGAGATACCGGTGATTCCATGAGGGTATTATGACAGCCGTAGAAATGTAAAGGGTCACCAGATCTTTTCTGCCTACTACTACAGAAAGCTGCATGTTGGGATGATTGTGTGTATAAATAAAATAAACATTTAGTATAACAGTTTTTAAATGTCATTTAATGTAAATCGTATTCTAATTAAAGTGCATTTGTGGTCACAGTCTGATAGTGCTATTTAGACGATACGGGCACAAATAATGATTGGGCGCCGTTTATAACCACATCTTATAAACACGACCATGTTATTACAGAGATGGGATGGTGCAATTCTTAGATAATTTATAAAAAAAAGGTTATCACTTGACCAGTATGTATGTAACATTGTATAATTTTCACATGTTAGTCTACTTGGTCTTCTGAACGAGCATATAAAATTTTATGAGTTTATTCATGTATGTATGATTTTCCAAAAAAATCTCATAAATAACTGTTGTATTGTCTTTATAAATAAATAAAAAAAACCTTAAATTTTTTAATTAAGAATAAAAAATATTCTTTATAGCCATACAAAATTGACATTTACTTACAGTGCCAAGCAATAATTTTTTAAATATTTTTTTCTCATCACAACCATCCTGAATTGGGCTGCCTCTCATTTTGCCACTCTTGAGCATTTGCCCCGATTTTAATACTATGATATTAATGATTTTTCATAAATATATGATTTCGCAAAAATAGTCGCTCACCCCAAAGAGCAAATAAGATAGTGTACTCTTCACCTCGCTCCTTAAACATCAGATTAATTTTCTCCATGTCAATAAAACTCTCTTTTCACAAAATACCAACAATATTATGTTTAAGCCGTCAACACTTGAATACAATAATTTTTACAATAAAACACGCATCTAATGATGGTCACATTTCCCAGAAACAAGTAATGAATTTTGAAAAATTAATCTACTTTTCAACAATCTTATTCACATTAATATCTTTTTGTCACATCACATTCTCAATACTGAGAATGGCAATCACCACAAATGGAAGAGATTTTCTACAGTTAGGAATTTCATATATATCATACTTTATTTATATTTGTAAAAACCAAATAAAATAAATAAAATCACTACAGGCATAATATACACCAGCGTTGCAATGTACATACTACTAATCTATTTTCCACTTCTATAGTCTTCCATTTCGTCATGATATTTATCATATTCCTCTTGCTGTTGGTAATCTGTTTTATAATCTTCATATTCTACATCCTCATCTATAAAATATTTCTTCCTTTCCAACTCAATGACCTCCTCACACACGGGTTCTACCTTCCTCCTCTGGTTTCGTTCAATACTTTTTCTAGTCATCTGTAAAAAAAACCAAAAATATACTGATGAATAAATAACGAAAGTTCATAATCACTGTATCTCAGATCTCAAGAACATGAGCGCAGTTATGAGTAAGTGTAATAATTAGCTTGTGTGTTTGAGGGGGGAGCAAAAGTAGTATGTAAGTATGGTTCGATTTTACATTTTGTCCCACCTGCCTATCTCACAAGGGGTGGGGTGTAAGGGGTGATATGGATCTTAATAGAAAAACAGTTTATTTAGAGCGTAATGACACATTTATAATATAATATACAGACCTCTCTTTCCCTCAAGAACTTATTAAATTTAATTTTCTCTTCCTGTATTGAAGTTCCACTGTCATCTTCTCGATGCTCCACCAGTCTCGCCGTGGGGGCTTTTTGTAAAATCCTTTCTATCCTTCCCATCATTTTATCTCTGTTCAGCCCTAGGACGTCCTGTCTCATCGGGGGCATTGGTTCTTCTATTAACTCTTCATCCTCCATCTTTTCCAACTCTTTGATTTTTTCCTAAAAAAAAGGAAGAATTTTAATATATTTACTAAATGCAAATTTAATCAAATAAACAAAATCAAAATTTATATATTGTGGACTGAGGATACATGTTGAAAGCTTTTGTTGGATTGGTAAAAAATAAAATACCTACTTTTGTATAGTCTAAATATTTTGTACAATAAAGTTTATTATTATTATAGGATCCTTTCAGGATCTTCCACTCTCATCATCAGGGTATGACATTGAAGGAGACCCACCGACCACCCAGTTTGGGAATATCCATTTATCTGAATTCTACATTAATCAAATGTTGTCCATAGTGGACAGCCTGAGGGGTTGGTCGGCCGAAAACCACAAAACCACAATAACCTCCATGTGTGGAATCTTTTAACTACACTTCTCCGATATCCCTGTAGCCAAGAGAAGCAAATACATTCATTCATCATCAGGCTAATTCAAAGTGAAAACAGATTAAAATTTACATTTTGAAAAAGGCATTCTCTCCACATAAAAGTCTAGTATGTACGTTGGCTTTTAGCCAAGGGTATAGTCAGTTTTCAATAGTAGTTTTTTAAAGATCATTACTATCTCTGCATTTTTAACACTCTTTGAATTTTATATTTACCAAAAATGCATATATTCACTATGTCGGTGTTTAGGTAGTAGAATTCCATATCGAAATAAATAAAACAAATGTTTTATTCTACTATTCGATTTATTCGACAAGAGATACGTCTTTCGTCGAATAAACCAATAGTAGAATAAAACACTTGTTTTATTTATTTTGCTAAAAATGCATATCTTAAGGTACATTTTTACTCATATAAAAAATAAACTTTTTGACTAAAATTTTATCAAAATAGGAATGATGCTAAATCAGTGGTGTGTTATCGCACACCACCAAAAGGCCATGAATGTTATACTCTGAAGCTGAAAGTGAATTTGAATGAAAAAGCAGAATTTTTTTTATACAACAGCAAATATTTACTTACTTATTTTTTCTTTTTCCACACCCTAAATGATTATAAAACATAAATTATGTAGTGTATTCTTTCAATTCAATTCAATACCCTCACACCATGTCCCAGGAGGGGTAGGCAGAGAGAACGGAACGCCATATAGATCTATCCTTACATACTTCTTTCGCTTCCTCTACATTCATCCAGTTTCTCATACATGCACGCCAATTTCTCTTACTCAGCACGCGTCCGTCCTTAAGAATTTGGTCCACGTGATCAAGCCACGTGATTCTTGGACGTCCGCGCTTCCTCACACCCCTTCTTTCAGATAAATACATCCTCTTCGTCATCTTTTCATCTTGCATTCGCTCAACATGTCCAAACCATCTCAACTTGTTTACACGCATTCTGTCCACAACACTCCTCTCACATCCACTCATTCTCCTGATATCCTCATTCTTCACTCTATCTCGCAACGTTTTACCAACCATTCTTCTCAGTGAACGCATCTCCACAGCATTTATTCCACTCTCATCCTTTTTCAACCATGTCCAAGTTTCGCTTGCATAAATAAGTGTCGGTACCAGAATGGTATTGTGCACTAGCATTTTTGCCATGTTCGACACACTGCTATTGCTAACAATGGGTCGAAGTGCATCATTCACTCTAGCACTGGCGACTTTTCTTCTTTCAATGTCCTTATCAAATCTTCCATCCCTCGCAAACAGACTTCCCAAATAGTGTATTCTCTATGCCTGAAAATGTATTGTTACATACCCAACACCGGTTGTAGCAATTACTACTAATATATTATATAGAGATCTCACTAGGTAGCGGGGCTTTTTGATAGCTACCTGTCTTTGAGTAACTATAGATAGTAGTAATAGGACGTGACACTCAGTACTGTAATGTATATAGGTTATTATTGTAAATAAAAGTTTATAAGTGCACCGACACTGCCTTATTATTCTCCAAAGAACCTATTTATAAATTGTGGTGTACACCACAAATTACAAAACAATATGGAATATATAAAATATTGAGACAGTATGCGGTGGCGAGATTATCACTATGTAGTGATTTCATCTATCTAACCACTATGAATCTCAAGTATAAAATATAAACTTACGACAATATCCGGTTCCAGTTTTGTGTTTACTGTTAGTTCTGCTTTGAGTTTATTAAACGAAAGGGTCGGTTCAAAATCTTCACCAAAATCAGCCTTTGCTAGAGCACGCTCCACTTCTATCACTTTGGCATACTGAGTGTCTAGAAAACGACCAAAGATTTATCAACATCAAAACTGTACATTAATCTGTTAAGTAATTAAAAATTTGCAAAAGTGGTTAACATTTTAAGTTAATTTTAAATGAACTGTAAAAAAATGTAGCCAGTGTCACATCTCAAAAAAGTAAATTAATGAGTCTGTTAATGAATTGACTAAGTTAAACATTTGAATAATGGGCGCGATAGGGTTGAGAATCAGTGTCGCTGGAAGGCACCAATCTTACATCAAAACAAATGATGGTCATGATTTTTAGCACTGAGGGATGATGAGAGAGGGTGAGATTTATTTGATGAGGTATGCCAACCATCCTGAATTTCTTAACTTTTATTGACACGGAGAAGACAATTTGCATGTTTATTACAAGCAGTTGGTCCCCTGGCTACCCCACTCCTGGGAGATGCCGTGATGGGATGAATGGATGGGATTATATTAATACTAAATTTACTGAAATTAAATATAAATGCTTTCATCCATTAAATTGATTTCGATGAATGGATATAGTATATTGTACTGTAGAAAAAAACATTTCTGTACCTGAGAGCCATTTAGTCTTAAGTACTAAAATGCCATTTTCATATTAAATTTTTTAATTGAATAAATCTCACCATTTTACTAGTAATAAGCTGTATATATATAGTATATAACATAGTGATGCGCACTTCAATTCTTATGAACTTAAGCATTTCTGTACTTAAGAGTTAAGACTCACGACTGTTGTGTTATTTCCGTGGTTTTTGTAAATTTGTCATTTTTGTCAAAAATGCACTTGAGTCCTAATGGGTCTCAGTTACAGATTTATTTTTGACATCATCAAGGAATTCTACTACCTAAACACCGACAGAGTGAATAGATCCTAAATTTACCTTTAACAAATTGTATAGTAGGGACTATTCCTATAACTTTGAGTTGAGACAGCTCATGTCGGATCATGCCAGCTACTTTAGCAAGAATAATTTCAGTATTCTCCTCGTTAGGATCTCCCTTTGATAGCCATAACACAAACACCTTACTGAAGTTGGGAGCCACCTTTACCTGAATAATAAAATCATTATGTAAAGAAATTAAGGGAAATTTTGTCAAAATTCTATTTTATTTGTCTATGTTTATTTTTTAATGTTAGAAGAAAGATAATTTTAACATACTTCTATCCAATTTTTTTAACCACTTTGCCGTCGGGTTGATTCAATGAGCGCAAAAGCATTTTGAGTGAAAAAGGCTAGTTTCTCCGGAGAAGAGTTGAAGGGTGATCGTTACATATAATTGTTTACCTGTGATATTTCAAGTTTCCTTCCTTTCACCATCTCGGCAATCTCCCCCGTTACCATCATGTCTGTAATATGCCTCATGAATAGTTTATTTAAAACTGAGACTCTACTTCTACCACTGCGTCCATCTTCTCCATCTGTCTTTGCTAAGGTTTTAGCAGTAGGGGCCGGAGATATTTTTCTGTAATATTCACAATCAGACTATTTTAAACTGTGTGGGTACCTACATATTATTAAACTCAGGTTATATAAATTTTATCAACGACCCTTTCTATTGGTTTAGTTGTTTACTTATTCTAAGATAAAACATTAAATTAATAAATATAGAAATACTAACTTCCTACCACCTTCCAGCCTGTGTATTAACTTGATCATTATTTTCTGTTGCCTAAACATTTGAAATTTGATAAGTTTTCGACATGGATCACTCGTGTGAATATGATGAATTAACTGTTTATTTATACATGGCAATAACAAACTTGTTATTACTTTATTCATTTTTTATAAAAAAATATAATACGAAATTACAACTGCACCGGAATCAAAATATACCACAAACATAACCTCCAGTCCTCAACTTACCAGCCAGGGTTGCCAGATTGTGAATCCAAAATTACCGTATTTCTAGGGAAAAATTTCCTTACAATTACCGTACATCACTAAAGTGCGCCGTTATCCACTATCTTCTCGTGTTAAGACGGCCTTTTCCCGAGTACAGTCGTTTTCGTCCCCCCGTGCTCTCATGCTATGTACACGTGATAAACGTCCTTGACCTTGATGGATACAAAATAGGTCATACTTTTATCTCCAAACCTTCCCGTAAATGATTTGTGTGCCAAATTACCGTACATTTTCCGTACATTAGTTTTGATTTGAAATTACCGTACTTTTGTCGTACGGTAATTTACTACCGTACGGGGAATGAAATTACCGTACAAGTACGGTAATTACCGTACGTCTGGCAACCCTGTTACCAGCTGTCATTGATCTTGATCTACATTTTAGACATAGACAAAAACTATTTGCTTTTGTCAAATAAAAAATAATTTATATTTTATCTAAATACATATTTCGGGATTACTGTAGATAATTTATATACTACTATACTATACCATCACGGCATATCCCACAAGTGGGGTAGCCAGCAGATCAGCTGCACGTAAGAAACATGCAAACTGTCCTCTTCGTGCCAATATAAAATCAAGACATTCAGGATGGGTGGCAAGCCTCATCGCTGAATTCAAGATGTAAAATGTCTTATTTTTTTTCGAACACCTGCCTTTTACAGGACACTCGAAAACTTACGCAGAAGAGTGGGAGACCAATTCTTTACCGGGTGCTCCACGGGAAAAGATAATTTCAAATGTTCAATATTATTGCTATCATTTCTTGTTTGAAAAATCGTATGAAACAAAATTTATTAATCGTATGAAAATATGGCTAAAAATGCTAAAATATCTCAAATATTTCTAATGTGGCCATGGACGGAACGTGGTAACATTCGATTGAATTGCAAGCTATGTAAAAAAATCCCACAATTTCAACGAGTGATATCAAATAGTGATACAATCTAATTAAAAAGATATTTGGTAAGAATATTATTCATACTATATCATTAAACGTATTTTCTGTCAAGCAAATATACAATGTGAGAGATTTTAGTGAACTGTTTTGTTTTAATATTTTCCTATAACATCGCGATTTTGAAATTTGGGTAATATTTATTATAATTCTGGCAATAATCAACCCAGCAGTTCCCGCGTTTTATCATCGAAGTGTCAGGCGTCCCCGAGAGCGAGAATATTAGCGTCCGATATATCTTCGACTGTTCTTGTGTTTGTTGAATTTAGTTTCATTTTGATAATTGTGTCTGTACCGTTTATTATTTAAGATGTCGTCGACTGAAGGCGATGATTGGATACAACAGAGGCATAAAGAATTATGCACGGAGTTGAATATGGACCCAGAAGCCACTGATCAGTCGTGGCAGAATTTTGAAGCAGTCAGACAGAGATATACTTTGGATGTAAGTCCTAATTTTGTTCATAAGTATTCTTTACATTCGAATAACGACATCCAAGAAGAAATACGTATAATTTTACTTGTCGATTTTCTAAATCTCATTATTTGTTTGAGTGGAATGTATAAGAATTCATTTCTGATGATGTCATAGGTCTGGATGTGTTGCATTAACTTTACCAAGTATTCTTTACTGAAATTTCGTTAGTTTGTCTATCATTATGTATTTAAGTTCTATATATGGATACCTTTTATTGAATATTCCGTATTTTTTATTCAAGGGCGATGCTGTGCATTGGTTGAGTTGTGCCTTATATGTGGCCTGCAGAAAGTCTGTGGTGCCCACTGTTGGACTCTCTGGAGCTGCAGTGGAGGGGAATTGTGTTAGTCTCACTAAACTCCTCCGTTTATGCAACATAAAGTGAGTATTTCACTATTGTAATATTGTGTTATTATCAGCTGATAAAAGAGTAACATTCTCCTTTCAAAAAAATTTGAAATTCATTTGTTTCATCATACATCTTTCCCTCACTTATTTTGTGCATTGTTGTGCAGTAAAATAGTTACATTTATGTTTAATTTTAATTAATTGTGATTTACTCCAGTTTGACACAGTTCTTCAAAGTGATAAAGAAGTGGATAGATATGGCCTCCATGCCTGCAGAGTTCCATCAGAGAGTTGAGAGATTGGAGAGAATCTTTACAGTTTGCTCCGTCCTTTTCCAAAAGTTCAAACCTATATTCCTGGATATATTTATGCCGTTGGAAAACATTGAACCAACCAAATCTACAAAAGGAACAAAAAAGTTAAAGTAAGTACATATATATTAATTATATTAGAATTATTAATACATTTTTACAACCTACACCTTACTTGACGCAGTTATATATTTCTTGTGGAAAATCATAACTGGTGCAGCACTTTTGTGGTTGATTACGTGTTAAATGAATACCTAGTCGTTAAAATTATAGTGGATATGATTTTCAGCAGTAAATATAATTTATTTATTTATTTTATAGTTCATTGTACATTGGTTACGATGTCAACCACTACACAGAGTTATAAATCAACAACTAAATACAACACAAAAGCTGTTATACAATATTAAAACCTGGTAAAATAACAAGTAAAATGCTTGCCTGGAACATCCATGGTCTTTTTTAAATATAAAATACAAGATCTAAAAAAAGAGTGGCAGAAAATTAATCCGCATCGTTCATTTGGTAAACTAGGATTCGGCTATTATTTAAATATTTGTATAATGTTGTATTTCAGAATGGTCCCATGCAATGTGAACTCTGTATTTGAATTTTCTTGGTGCCTGTTTGTGTGTGTGAAGGGAGAGTTTCCGATGCTATCCCATGATTTAGTCAACATGTTCCATGTTCTACTATCCTGTCTCGATCTTGTCTATGCTAATGCAGTCATGGATAAGAGAAAGGATTTGCTCAACCCCACATTCCAAGGTAATTTCATAATATATTGTTTAATCCATACCATCACGCCATTTCCCGGCAGCAGGTAGACTAACTGCATGTAATTCGTTACATGCAAATAGTTCTCCGCATGTAAATAAATTTAAAACATTCTGATCTTCCTCATCATTTGATGAAATTATATTGAATGTCTTGTATGTGAGATTTTACAGTCACATACCTTTTACAGGACCCTGGAAAATTTACAGAAAAGAGTGGAAAATCTATTCCTATCTGAGAACTTCACAGGGCGTGGTAGAGATAGGAAAAATATTTTCAATTTTAATTTATTTTCCAAACAAGCACAAAACAAATTCGCTAGATATTTATATCACCCCCTTTTACCTGGAATATGTTTGCACTGTTTATATTTATCTTACTTTGTATTCTTTTTGTTCACCGTGTGTATTTGTGTATTTGATAATGTTCATAGTTTAAAACAATGAAATTGTAAAATCATTTTGGTGATATTGTCTATTGTCATCTATATACCTATTAGTGATTATATGTACCTAATACTAAGATAACATCGACTTTCTTTTTTCATTATCTAAACCTTGATAACATTATTGCCAAATTATATATTCAAATTTATTTGATTTTTTTTGACAAATTGATTTCGAGTGTCTTTTAAAAGACAGATATTTATTTAACATTATGTTTAAGATATCAAACATTTTCAGTTCAGGTATTGTCCTGCCAAATGAAAATATGACTTATTCTTTTTTTTCCTTTTATCAATATACGGCGTGAGCCTTTTACATGTTAAACAACAGTATAATAGACAACAAATACAAACAGTAATCACAAGTCAAATATAAAATAATTCAAATCAGAAATCACAAGTCAAATATAAAATAATTAAGTTATATAAAGAGTAAATAATTAATATAAAGCCAAAAAAGCAGTCAAAAATTATTCTGTGGTATTAGTAATTAATTAATTATACCATTTTGGTTTGTGTTGGTGTAGGTCTGCCAGAAGATTGGTCATCACCAAACTACAAGCCTCCAGAACAACCTCCGTGTATTATGGAAATCCTCTGCAAGAAGTATCCTGGTATTTACAAGGAAGCTCAGGTTATGAAGCTCTACGCTTGGAGGGACGTCGTTATAAACTTCTTTGAGAAGGCCATTCTCAGAGGCAACGACAATAACCTCACAGGTTTACTCTCAATAACAAATTTTGATTACAATTTGAAGTCATTAAATAAAGTGTATGAGACCTACGTGCTGAGCGTTGGAGAATTTGATGAGAGAATATTCTTAGGTGAGTTTTATTCATTCTACTACTATGTCTTTCCAGTATATCCCACAAGTGGAGTAGCCAGCAGACCAGCTGCATGTAATAAACAAGCAAGCTGTCCTCTCCGTGCCAACAAAAAAATAATACATTCAGGGTGGGTGACGAACCTCATCGCTGATTTTATGATGCAAAAGTCTTTATTTTTCAAACACCTGCCTTTATTATAACAAGACTGCATATTTTGACCAAATTTTATTCAAAGGTTTATAATCCTATGAAAAATTAAAGTATAGGTACGGCATGAGAGAAATTGTTAAGGTGCTATCCTGTATCTCCAAATGTCATTTTGGTTTATGGACTTTTGTTCTGGCTATAATGTAAATTTATGATTTTAAAAAAAAAAAATTATAGGCAACTACATGATTCTTGCGGGGGCATTACAGCTGAAGGTCAATGGAATCTAGGAAGCTGATGTGCCACCCTTGAGGTTATGTTATGAGTAAACGACTCTTTACAAGTTGTCCATTTAAATATAATGGAAACACAAAAGATGACATCAAAAGATAATCCAACTAGACATCCAGCAAACACAACTACAATATATTCTCAATTTCTCTTATGAATTCTGCATATCATGAAAAATATCTAAATATCTCTTGCTAGATTATTAAACAGTTCTTCCTGCTGGAGACTCTTCCAGTATATTTGCTTGGAGGATGATAAAAAAGTTTGTATATAATTTATTCTGTTGCAGGTAACCAAAGCAATGCTGCCAGTAGCAATGTTAATAATAGTAACAGTGCCGAGCCATCCAGTTCTTCATCTTCATTACCCACGGTAACAATATTCATATATTATTTGTAATTCTATTTGTATTGCATTCTGTTATATGGTAGCTGGACGTGGCAGCAGTGAAAGTGAATGGCTGGCGGCCTTCGAGATTGACATAATATGTCACATTTCCGCTGGTCTCTTTAATTCTATACATTTTGTGTAGGATTAAAGAGACCAGCGGAAAATAGATTGAAATAGAGAAGAAAATTCAAACCATTTGCAGTCCAATCCAAAGGATCGTGATCCACTATAATTTTATATTTAATATTTACACATAGTTTTCAGCAGTCTCGTGAATGTTGCCATGTCATAAAGCACTTATCCTAGCCTAAGGTGAAAAAACTTAGAAATAGATAAGCACACTTTATCTGTTTCCACATTTCATATAATTCAAAGTGCATATTATTATTATTGGCTAACATTAAAATGTCATTTACGTCCCAAAGCATCTCAAGGACACTGTGCAATTCAATATGAATTTGAAAAAGTGGCAAATTAAATATCTGGTATTTTAACATGTATTTTCCATGTTTATCATACTGGTAACCCTCGAAACAATTTCCCTCCATGAAAATTCAACATGGCCTCCTATATTTGTAGTGTACGTGTGTCAGATGTGTAGGAAATATGCAAATAATTAATGTTGTGGTATAAAACTCCACATAGCTGTTACTGTTGTATGATTTCTCAAGGTGAAACATACATATTTACATAAATAAATGTTTAACCTTGGTATTTTTGCTACATATATTCCATGTTATTAATATTTGTAATATTATTGTATGTTACAGCCCAATGTGCGCAGTCTCGTAGAAGACACTCCACTAACAGGCAGGAAGCATTTGATTGGTAAAGGTGACGTCCCCATGACACCCATCACCTCCACTAAACTGTCAGTGCAGCGCTTGCATTTCTTCCTGCAGGGCCATGGATTACTGCCATCCCTTACACTGCAGGCATTGTGCAGGTAATTATTTATTTGCTGGTCTTAATTCTACATTACATATTAATGCATAATTGATAAATTTAGTGAATGATATATTTATGTTGCTGCAACATCGTTGAATTAGTCAACTTACTGAATGGCTGTTAATTGAATACCGGCATTCAATTAAATGGCCAACAGAAGTCTAACCTCAGTATAGGTCTCAGAACACAACAAACTATCTTAACATATTGACCCATGAAGCCGGCGAAATGCCGGTCTGTGAGAAATGTTTGGTGGCTTTCCACATGTCAGAATCTTTCAAAAATACCATACCTTTCCAAAACTGCCTGGAGTTGAAAGTTAAACAAATATCCAATTACCAAAAAAAATAGTTGTATGTTGTACTGTTCTAATTTTATGTGAAGTTTAGTGTTAAGGATTCTTTGAAATAAAAGTTGTAATATTTAAATAGTGTTTTTAATTAACAAATTATGTCATATAATTAGTGGTGCAATGGGTTAAAATACAGAAATAAATTGCATAAATTAATCATTGTTTTTATTTTAGGGATTGTAAGGTGAATCCTATAGCGGGTGTAATAAGCAGACAAGTTAGTTTAGGAGAACAGTTCTTGTCTGCATACACCTCCCTTAGTTCAGAGAGTACAGCGCGGAACAGACTAAATTACATAGTCATACTCTACTACAAGCTTCTAGAGCACATCGTTGAGGATGAGAAACGGAAGAAGCCCAACATTGATATTGAGGTACTGTGGATACTGGTCACATTAATACAATTACTTCTTTGCAAACACATTAAATATTTTTCCTGCTGAGACCGCTTTGGCCAAAAGCTGTTATGGTCTCAGTGCAAGGTGATGTTTTTATAATAATAATAATAATATGTACATGCAAAGAACATAATTATAATTTTTTTATAATGTCTATTTTACCCTCAAAATTGAACAGAGCCTGTGCTGTGAGGAATATCTAGGTCCAATATTTCAATATGCCCTTAAAATAATCCTTATTACGATGTCTTCCTTTACTCAATTTTATTTTTATTCTAATAATGCTTTTTTATAATGGAAAATTATTTAAAATAAAGACTATTGCTATTATTTCTTCCTTTAATGTTTCTGCAGGGAATTTAGGAATGATATAAACCTCTTCCTGTAGTGTATAAATGTATAACTTATGTATCGTTTTATTGCAGGCACTGTTAGGGGAGAATGTGTTCCACCAGACACTGTTTGTGTGCTGTGTGGAGATAGTCATGAATGCCTACATGTCCCAGGTGAGCTCCTTCCCTTGGGTGTTGGAGACTTTCCGTGTGCCTGCGTTCTACTTCTATAAAATCATCGAGCTGGTCGTATTGGCCATCAGGGAGAAACTCGACAGGAACGCCGTTAGACATCTCAGTATTGTGAGTATTATCTAGTTTCACATAAATATTTATGTCAGATAAAAACTACTACTGCTACTATCCAGCCAGCAAACCTGACGTATGCAATAAACATGCGAGCAGTCCTCTCCTTGCCAACAAAGTATTAACACATTTTAGATAAAAGATTATTAATAAAATTAAAACACTGTTTTATTCCACTAAGAGGATTGTTTATTTGTTATAACGTTTTCAACTGCAAAGCAGTCATCATCAGTAACAACAACACAACACTAAAATCATAATTAAAGACATACAATAATTTAATATTTAAAGGAGGAGTGGTTACAGTTGGTTGGGGGTGTGTGGAGGGTGGGGGTGATGAGATCAGGGGTGGATTCAGGAGCAAAAGTAGTGGTGAGGTTACTTGTATAGATGGGTGGCAAATTTCATCGCTGAATTTAGGATGTAAGATGTTTTTACATCGCGGAGTTAAGTAATTTTTAACAGTAATTTCATGTTAAAGAACATGTGAGAAGTGAACATAATTTTGTAGAAAAACTGAACCACCATTTTAAAGAATAACATCTCGTGGCATAATCTAGTTTTATTCCGACATAGAAATGTAAACAAATAGAAAATAAAGGATTTTAACAGTACTGCTAAAAGGCAATAATAATATAAACAATTAATATATAGCACCATATAATGATTTGTGGATCATCTCAAGATCCCAGTAACTTTTCACAAACTTACAATGTGTAGGGAGGAAAATATATGAATTTCAGATTATCTATTGTGTTGTGGTGTTCCTGAAAGATTATTGCAATGCGGAGTGAAAATTGAGATAGTTTCACTTTATTTTAAGTACAGTAAAACCTCGTTATTTCGAAATCCAAGGGACCTCGAAAATCTGATTTCGAATTAGCGAAAACCCCGATAAATCGAAATTTTCGAAATAATTTTGATATACGCAGTATATAATATATATTATAGCCATAGGTACCATACGTAATAGAAACAGCTGATTTGGACTTGGGTTTTTTTAAATTTCGCGCGTTCAAACAAAAAAAAAACATTTGTAAGGCTGATGAAAGAGCCGCATGGAAAGGGCTAACAATTTCTACTACTCTTATACGCATTACAAATAAACTGGCGACCCTTTGTACAAGAATGGAATAGTTTGTAGTAAAACATACGTAATAAAGACGTCATGGGCGTATCGTGGTTTATCATAAATGTAAAGCTTCTATCACATACCACGTTTTTTTCCAATCCTTGCATTTTGCACAATGAAGGTAACAAAATATTGATGAAACTAACAGTTTTTGACATAATTAAATTACACACACATGTAAATCTAAATATGTATGTACCTACCTAAACAATACACAAATATAAATACGTACCTAAAACACAGTCGAATATTTAAAAATACATAATTTTAATGCTTCACTTCACACACGTTACTATAAATGTTAAAAAATGGGAAAAATATTTTTGACCAAATTTGTATTTAAAACGTGTATAAAAGTTCGGATATAAAATATTTATTTATTTGGAATGGAAAATAAAAATATTAAAACACAAAATATTTCGAGTAGGTATAGGTACGTATGACGAGACGCCCATGAACAACACGGAAGTACATAATGTACATCGATCACGCTATGAGCCAGAGGATATACATAGGTAGCAGGTACCTGGTACATACTCAAAACAGCTGTAGATAGGTACATATTGAAATACAATACATTTACGATGTTTACATACAACATAGGAGATCTACTTAGAAATTTGGAAATCCCGTTGTTAAATATTATTATGTAGCTGGGTAGTGGGTAGGTCCTTTATGTGTATTAGTGTGAACACAAATTTCACATAATAAGTTTTATTGTCCCTGAAGGAGCTTTGGGAAAAAACAAGGGTATTTTTTATGGCAACCAAATGTTTTCGAATTACAATATACAAATTTCTATTGTTTTGTTTTGAAAGGACCAAATATTATTTCGAATTACGTATTAGCGGGGATTTCGAATTATAAATGTCTTTTGTATGAAAATTTCATTATGGGGACATTTTTGGGGGGAATATTTCGAATTACGACGAATTTCGAAATAACGGGGTTCGAAATAGCGAGGGTTTACTGTATTACATGTGGACCTCGACTTTCGCACATGATTGGTTCCTGAAAATGTGTGCGAAAGTTAAATGTTTGAAAGTAGAGGGATGTAAAAAAAAACAAAAATGTACTTCAAAAGTCTTATTTACATATAAATAAATAATTACTGACAGTAAGTACATACATTATGTTAATTATATTCTTTTAACGAAGTTGTCAAGGGTTATTATTATTATTATTATTTATTATTTGGATGATTTGTAAAGCGCCGTTTTGTGAAAAAAATCCACCTCAAGGGCGCTCTTTGCTAACTAAGGTTGTGCTTGAATTATTCCGTGAGATTTCTTGAATAGATAAGTTATCAGTTGGTTCTTGAAACGAGATATGTCCTGCGTTTCTCTGATCGTTTGTGGAAGCCTGTTCCAGACTACAGGTGCAGATATTGCAAAAGCACGCTCCACGTACACTGGTTTCGATACAGTACTGGTCACCTCCAATTTAGTTGTTATATCTTGACAAGACCTAAGTGTTGTCTGTCTATGACTTAACGCCTGTCTACCACAGAGTTCCATGATATATTCTGGGGCCATAGCATGAAGTGCCTTAAATACTGTCAAACACACTTTAAATTCAACTCTCTCCGGACATCTGAGCCAGTGAAGAGATTGAAGGGTGGCGGATATGTGTGAAGAGCGATTCAGTTGATAAATGAAACGTGCAGCCGCATTAAAAACGGACTGAATTCTCTGGAGTTGATATTGTGGAAGATTTGCGAGGATGCCATTGCAGTAATCCAATCGTGATACGACGAATGAGTTAATTATGGTTTTAGCTCCGTCGGTTGATATATTTTTCCTTATATTCTTGAGCTGCCTTAAAGTATAAAAACCACTACTAACAGTAGATGATATGTGTTTCTCCATCGTAAGGGCGTTATCAAGATGCGCTCCAAGGAACTTAACGTGGTTAGATGGGACTATGTCCACGTTTTGTACACGAATAGGGTCAGCGTTTATGAGATGTTGTCTTCGTGGAGACGCTATCCAGAGAAATTCAGTTTTGGTGGGGTTGATTTTAAGCATATTGTTAGACATCCAGGATGAAATGTCCGTTATGCACGAAACGACTTCTTGCTCAAGAGCAGATTTGGATTCCGGGGTGCATGATTTAAAGAAAATGCGATCGTCTGCATAACAATATGTTGTAAAGCCTAAGTTTTGAATAACATACTCTAATTGATTCGTGTATAAGTTGAACAAGATAGGTCCAAGAACCGAACCCTGTGGAACTCCATATAACGTTGAGTGTTTTCTGGATGTTGTGTTATTAAATTTGACTTCTTATTCTCGGTTGGATAGGTATGAAGACATCCACGTTAAAACCCTGTCCCCAATGCCGAACTCATGCTCTAGCTTTGAGAGAAGTATACTATGATCCACCGTGTCAAAAGCTGCACTCTGCAAGCTGGTTAGTTGTACTTTACTACTTTTTTTCTTTTCTTCATAGAGAGCTCTGTAACATGCAGTACTATTATGGATCGCCCTACGCACTTGAGATACGCGTTCTCCATCGGGATCAAATTCTTCCATAAAATTCAAAAATGTCTCGAGATGTGTAAAAGCTTTCTTCATGTTTTTTATTGTTAAGGTCTTGGTTATTTCTTCTGGTTCTTCTTCCTCATTCTCAATTTATAAGTTATTTTCGTTTTCTTGTTGGTCCATTAAAAATCCATTAGTCAAGGGCTCAGAATGTGATTCAATCACCTCATTAACATCTTCACTGTTGAAATTTAGGCTTAGTTCGTTCATTAGGTTAACTATTTCAAGTGTGATAGTCTCTGGAGTTTCATCAAAATTAACGAAATCACTCCAATATTGTTTATTGCGTTCCATATATTATAATTCTTCCAGAAATCTTTTAATGTGGGCCCATCTTCCATGTCAATTGCCTTGATGGCCTGAGTCATTATCGATTGCATATAATATCGTTTAAATAAATGTAGCTATCACCGTTTGGTCCATGGGATGTATGAGACACGTAGTATTAGGAGGAAGAATTTGAATTAAGATTGTCAATATGACAGCATATTCCCTTTTTAATTGAAATGTACTATGACATCGTTTTAATTGTTGTGGCGAAGTGTAATACCATCATACGTAATACCTACTCTGGTTTTTATGCATTTCATAGTGTGACAGGAAAAAAAACTAACCGAAAACAATTATTTTTACTCAAATTTTTGAACAAAAATTTTTGATAAAAAATGTGCGAAATAGCGAATTGTTTGAAAGTCGAGGTCCGCCTGTAGTTTTCGAGTTAATATAAGTAAATGTGTATGGATTTTAGATAGAGGAGAGTGTGCTGCAATCCCTATCGTGGGAGTCTGACAGTCCACTGTGGGAGGCCATCAACAGGAATGGGGTGGATCATGTGCCCTCCTGGAATGCAGTCAGGGCTGTGGAAACTCCTGCACCAGCGGCCCCCAGCACTAGCAATGTTAACGCTGTACAGGTGCCCGCCAGGAGACTGAATGTCACGGCGCAAGGTAGGAAAAGCAAACCAGCAAGTACTTATTCGTATATTCGTCTTCTAGTATTATTTTAATAAGTAGATAGTTTTTCATTATGTGCAACTTCATAAGGCTGAAATATACACAACAACTATGTATACTTCATAGATAGTACATATATGCAAGTTAGTAAAAAAAAATTCCATGTATAGACATTATGTTTTATCTATTGTATGATGTTTTAAGTTACCATTTAATTCAGTTAGTTGAATACTTATTTTGGATATCCAAAAATAGAAAAATCTGTATTATCGTTACAGATTGTCCTAAAATTTTAATTATCAAAGTAAAACTTGAATGAAATTAGGACAAACTGACATTATCAATAGATGTCATTTTAAGAGCTACAAATACCAGTACAATTACTCGTTAAGTGGTTTCCCCAGTTCTGGGGGTTGTGGTTTCCGTATAGCATCTCATGGACAACTCTTTGTCATCCTCTTCTGTTCTCAGCCAGGTGCACCGCATTGTCAAGCAGGCTATACTATACTCCACCAATATAATTACTAAGTTAACAAAAGATTGGTTTACAGTAAAATTATTTTTAATGTGTATTGTATTTGTCAGATGGTTCCTCTGTGCCCCAATCCCCTGTGTCCTCGGCTACGGAGAGGTTCATCTCCCCCATCATGGATGCCGCTCGGCAGCTCTTCACGGACTCCAACAGCATTAGACCAGGACAGTCACTCCTCAATCACAACAACCAAGGTTTATTTACTCTCATTTACTGCAACATATATATTAGCATAATTATTAAATTTAATTACATAATAATATGTTATAGTGTTTCAGTATTTTTCTTATGTCAGATCTTGATCCGTTCAAGATTTGAAATAGGAGATCCGAAAATGGTTTTTATCAAATGTTTCTCGATTGGTGGACCTTATATTGTGACAGTGAGAATGGTGGAATTGGTGAAATTTGTCAGTGAACATTACATACATCACTCTCGGGAGCACAGGGCAGAAACCAGCCTCCAAACAATTATTCGAGGAACGATAGATAGAGGTTTTTGTGTATTTGATATTAAAAAAAACACACACTTAACTTTTCACTATTTTATTTTTAACTCTAGCACTTTCACCAAGCTACTAGTGAAAAGTTAACAGTGTGGTTTTTTTAGTATCAAATATATTTGAATTATATGATATCATTTGTTTCAGGCCCCTCTGGTAATCCTCCAGTAGCCCCCCAAACACGTAGAGGTCCCAGAGCCAACTCTCTGGGATTGTTTTTCAGGAAGGTGAGTAATTACTTGACCCTACGTAAGCACAACTATTCTATTTTGCAAAAAAATTCAAAGGTTACACGGGATAACAAAGTTAGTATCTTTTTTACGAAAGTGATATGAATACACACTAATTTGTATGTATTATCAGTTTTCATCAAGGGCAACGCCCGCACACATATCATGCTATACCTGGAGATGTGTATTTCCTTAACAATGCACACATGCACAAACAAGATTTTCTGTCGCATTGACGTGAGAAATGCTGCCCCAAGATTAGTTATTTAAAGGGTATATTAGGCTACCAAAGAAAGTGCAGAAGTTCTTGAAGATAAAAAGTTTTTCCTTGTGGCCATTAAGTTTGCATGTTCTACAGGTCCAGAGGTTGGACCACGAACAGCAACGAGCATCTTTCCTGTATTTGTAGTTTACTACAAAATCTGCAGTTTTGTTATAAAGGCAAGTATTTGAAAATACAAAGACATTTTACGTCTTGAATTCGGCGATGAGGTTTACCACCCATCCTGATGTCTTAATTCTTTGTTGGCACAGAACGGACAGCCTGCTTGTTTATTACATGCAGCCGATTTGCTGGCTATCCTACACGTGGGATATACCATGATGGTATAGATAAATAGAAGATTTATACTACTACTACCTACTATACCATCACGGCATAGCCCACAAGTGGGGTAGCCAGCAGACCAACTGCATGTAAGAAACGTGCAAGCTGTCCTTATGTCCCCACCTAGAAGATTTATATTTTTAATTATTTTGCTTTCAGTTCTATTCGTTAGCTATGGTCCGTCTGATTCATTTGTGCAACAACCTGCAACTCAAAGACCAGGAGTTGATCCACAAGATATGGACCTGCTTTGAATACTCCATCACACACGAGACACATCTCATGAAGGACAGACACCTTGACCAGATACTCATGTGCTGTATATACATTACATGCAGGGTATATATTTATTTATAACATTGCCAACAGTTACAACATATGCATGAAGAAAAAAAAAACAATGCATGATACACAAATCTACATTCCATTACAGAAATATATAGCACAATCCAAATTCAACGTCTCCTTGTAAGGTCCCTATTCATCCACAAAGAGAAACCAGCGGGAGAGGTAGTCTCTTAAAACTTTTCTTCATCCTTCTATCATCCATTGTCTCCCACAAGACCAAACCATCACAACTTGCTCAAATAAAACTCAAAATGACTAATAACATTTATAGTAAAGTATCTTGTATATTTTCAGAATAATATATTGTATATTGATTGTGTTTGATTTCAATGTATACCTTCTATGAAATTTTTCATAGTCAATGTACAGTAAAGAATGAATGAATAAATAAATATAATTGTTGGATATTTTCCAGGTTCTTGGTAGAGATAATAATTTAGTCAATCGTACCTTTACTGAGATCATGAAGTGCTATCGCCAGCAGCCACAGGCCTTACCACACGTGTACCGCAGTGTACTTATCAACAGGGATCCCAGAGGGGAACTCAACAGTGACAATCAAGGTAACTAATAAAACTATATTTTTTTTTCAATGTAATCGATAGCAAAAGTTGGAATTGGGCTGTTTTGCTTTGACAATAATCTTTCAATTATTTTTCTTGCTGAATTTATCTATGACACCATAGTATATTTGAGATCATCGGTAGTCTGGAGGTAGAGTCTCAGACTTCAGAACAAGGGGTCCGTGGTTCGATCCCAGGTGCCGGCAAACTCCCCTTTCACGGCACAAGCTTTTAGCTTACTGTGAAAGGTGTATAAGGTTGTATTTGGGTTTATAACAAAAACTCAGATATATCTTTCTAAAAAAAAATATCTCAAAGATTGGGTAAACAGTAGACTACATAACTGCAACATGTAATCAACACATAGGCCGTCCTTCCCAAGCTGATAAATACATTCAAAATATAGCATACCTCATTACTGCTTAATTGATGTTCTTAAATGTATTACTTGTGTTCTTATTTGTCTTAGATGTTTTACAATTATCTACCTTTTACAAGATATCTAAAACTTGGGTGTGAGAGCAGTAGTCTTTTCCTTTACTAGGAACTCCATGAAAGTCCCAAACCTAAAGTTCCTCTCGGGATTATAAAGCTGTAACAAGCATCTTCCATTCCTATTATTTTAATTGTTATGTTCCAGGTGATTCAACGAGGGCCCCTGTGCCCGGTTCTCCTTCCTCTCCGGGCCGCCCCGCTGTCCACTCGGTCAGACACCCCACGCAGGTGCGAGGTGACCTCATCTTCTTCTACAACAAGGTCTTCGTTGAGTACCTCCAGTCGTTTTCACTGAGATTCTCCAATGACAATCAGGTTGGTGCATAATATTCCATAACCAAGTTTGGAATCTTTCTATGTCATTACAACATCTCATATAAGTGAATTAATATGGAACAGGCTGTCTGCTGGTCTACAGAGAAACTTTACTAGTTTTAAATGCACAATGAAAACTGCTCTTTCCACTTGCGTCCTTGAGATGGTCGAAGGATCTTTAAACAGAACCAAAGGAACAAGTTATCCACCATCATCATCATCAACAAACGTACATGTCATCTTCGCTATGCCATAAAAAATAGACATTTAGAATGGGTGACGTGCATTATCACTGCTAAATAAAAAATATTTTATGTCTTATTATTATTATTATTATTAATTGGTTATGGCAATCCACCCGATTCAAGTGATTTGTGCCACTGACAAAACAAAAAAAGTTAACTGTTCAACAAAACCATTATGTCTTATAATATGTAACATGATTTTTTATTAAAACTTGTTTTTAACAAGAAAATTTAAAGAAAAAAAATTCTGTAAGTTTTTGATTGTTGTGTGAAAGGCAGGTATTTTTAAGACATCACAATGATATGTTTACATCTTCAATTTAGCAGTGATGAGGTATGCCACCTATTCTGAATGTTTTTATTTGTATATTTATTACGTACACTTATTCTGCTGACTACTCCACTTGTGGGATTATGCAGTATGGTATACACACATAGAAAGACTTATTCTATTCAGAGCTTTCCACTGGTAAAGTAGCATTTACATTGCTTCACTTTGGATGATCATCCAGAGTGTTAGGGTGCAAAAAAAGCAGGTTGCCAGCGCCGATCAGTGCCGGTAAGCGCCGACAAAGTAAATCGCAATTGACGTTCCTGCTTTTACTATGTTCGTGTTCATTGAAATGCATGTAACCATTCTCGGCGCCGGTAGACGCAGGCATCGGAAAGCAGTTAACCTGCTTTCTTTGTGTTTGCACCCTTAGGGTCAAACTTGTTCATCAAAAGTGAACACGTCTGTTCACACTTGTTCATCCTATGCTTTCACTGCCATGTCACAATACTTACAGTCATGTTGTATGTATGTAGTTTGACGTAGTTTCGTAAAAAAAATATAAATGAAAAATAACGCTTATTAAAATTTTTAACAAATTAATGTAATTCTCGACGGCATGATAATTTTGTACATGATTCTAACTTTCAATACAAATTCATAGAGAATAAGACAAATAATAGGATAAAACTTGGTTATGGTCGTTTTAGTAAAAGGAACTTTCATAAAAATTTTGTCGGGTAGTAATCGCTGTTCGCCTGTTCACACCTTTTCATTTTGGAAGATCATCTAGAGTGATCACTGAAAGTGAACAAATGTGAACGCCCTTTGAGATACTCAAAAAATTGTAAACAATAATGTGAATGATTTGTATTGTTTCAGGCTCAGGCTAACGCGTTGGCTTCTCTACCCCCGCTCAACCGTGCCTCCAATGCCAACCAAGGTCCCTGGAGAGTGTCAGAGGGACACAATGTGTTTGTGAGACCTCTTACACAGTCTCCAACCAATAACATCACCGCGTATCTCACATATACGTTCAGTCGCAGTCCATCCAAGGTAAAAACTAAACTTTAAATTCCTCCATCTTTTTTCATTTTGTCCATATTTCTAGGGTCGGTGGACTAAAGCACATAAGTCAGAAATAGCAACTTTACAGGGGAAACAAAAATACAATAAAAGTCTAGTTAAATAAAAAGAGTATTTTTTATTCACAAAAGTTTATTAAAAATGTAAATTTCTAGACACATTTGACTTGTGTATTAATTAAAACAGGCAAGTTGAAACATATAGACCATTAAAGGATGACGTCACAGAAAAATCATTGAGGGGCATCAGGCATCCCAACACAACAGACGATTACGGTGTAATATTAGGTGGAACGCCTAAAGAATACCTAATAATCAAAAAAACTGTCAGTGTCGATTTTGTTACTATTTTGTCGTCTGACTTTCTTTTTTTTCTCTTATGGCATAACATCCTACAAGGATGATTTGCGCAATCTGACTGTTTGCCCCCCAAGCAAAAGCAAATCCATAGACAAGACCACGACCTTTAATGGTCTATTTGTCGATGTAAAAGATGTTTACAATATTTTTTCCCACTTTTTATATCTAGAGTTTATTATTTTATGTTTGTCTTAGCTAATTAAGGTGTTAACGTGGTGTTTGTTATGTTTGTTGCATAGGATTTGCAGAACATGAACAGAAAAATTGCTTTGGAGTGCAGAGAGAGTGTATTGAAACGTCCAGCACCTAGCGGAGGTAGTGGTGCGCCCACCACTGACAATAGTAAGGTGCCTTGTATGGCTGTGAGGAATCTCAACGAATTTATTCCTGACTAACAGCAGGCCACTTAATTATGGAGCTGGCTTCTCCTGCTGCTGTGTCTATGTTATGTTATTAACTTAAGTTTACTCTAATATAGATTAGGGTGATGCTTAAAAGAAAGGATTTTTCTTGTTTAAATTTAAAGGGGCCACTTCGTAGGAATACCATTCCTATAACATCTGTGTATAATAATATTATAACATCAACACTAAGAACAATTTTTTTTACAAAAGGCATACATGTTGTCTTGCTTGAGGCAATGTCTTCCACTAAACACAATACAATGTTTGATATATGGGAGGGTAAAACCCTCAATGAGTCACTAGTACCTATTTTTTTTTTCAAAATTATTTTTTCCCATTGCCTACTAAATCTATTTTTATTGTAAATAAATGTGGAAGTATTATTTTATGCCGTAGAACAAAATAACGAAATGATCAATTGTAAATTTGAATAATGAATTTTAAGCGTCATCCTAATATAGGTACATACATATATATATATTTTATTGTTTGATTTTTGTTTGTATGTGGGTCATACCTGTGGATGACAATTTTTTCTCTGTAGGTTATATAGTGTGCGCTCTATTTGTGAAAGTTTGTTTGTGTTTGTAATTTACACTTTTCGTATAAATAAACATAGCACGATTGTATGACGAGTTTTTCACTTTGTATATTAATAATATAAAATTAGTTTATAAATGAAAATTAAATAATCTGGAAAACTCGTCATACAATCGTGTCAGGTAATTATCACATTGCGAATGCCAATAAAATTGAAAATATTTTAAATATAGTATTATGTATTACACATACAATTTCACATTGTTTCTAAATTGTATTGATTTTATCATGTATTTATACACAAACGCTTGTAATATTTCTAAGTTTATATATAGCAATCACACATACGTATTATGGTTATATATTTTATTTTAACGTAACTCACTGTTAATGTGTAATAAAAATGAATTATTTTTAAATATATTTTCTTATATTATGAATGCACAATATTATTATAAATATATTTTAATAATAGTAAACACATCTTACCATCACCCTGCTGCTACAAGGAACAAGAGAAAATGTTTATTTATCTTACAGAGATATTGTTCATATTACTCTCATTTCATGTCATTTTCTCTAGTGGAATTATAAAACAACATTTTTCACAGGTTGAATTAAATAATCCAGGATTTTTCACAGGTTGAATTATGTAATACAACATTTTTCACAAGTTGAGTAATGTAGTACATAATTTTGACATTGTGACACTATATATGTACCACTTTTTACAAATTAAATAATAATTTAGTATAGCATTTTTCACAAGTTGAGTAATGTAGTACTTAATTTTGACATTGTGACACTATACCACTTTTTACAAATTGAATAATAATTTAGTATATCTATTTTCACAAGTTATTAATGGCCAGTTTCAATAATCTATCTATCCACTACTGTGGATTGAAATCTATTTTGTAATACATATATTTTATACAATAGATTTCAATCGACAGTAACGGATAGATAGATTATTGAAACCATCCATAAGTGATACATATTTTTTATAAGTATGTAATTAGAATACTATTGTACTCTCTGTTCCCTTGTTTAGCATGGTGATGTAACACATTTTATCAAACGGGTTATTCCGTGTCAAATCAACACACTGATTCACAAACTATTTTTGCCAATTTTTTGGGATTTTTAAAATTGCCACTTTATGAAAAATTTAATTTTTAATTTTTTTTTTAAAACCTAAACCCCCATTCAACAGCTTTCTAACGAGACCTCTCCCAGGTTTATATCATCACTGGTTGCCAGTCTATAGGCATCCAAGGTGCCAAGACATGAAATTTTTTCATAAAAATTGAAAACTTTAAAATTTAATATCTTCAAAAATAATTGTGCTACATAACTGAAATTTGGTATTTTATCATAAATCTATGATATATTGCTGCATAAAAAAATCACGAAAATCTGAGACGTCAAGTCTGAAAATCTCCCAAAATTGTGTTGAATTGACACGGAATGACCCAAACGTATTTTATATATAAACATGTTATCTATAATTATATATTGTACTTCCATCTACCAAGTGTCTTATAAGTGGAGTCGCAAGCTCAATAAAATGAATTAAATATTATCTAAATTAGATACACGGTACTAACTGCTAGGTACTAGTAAAACTTTATATTAAATTTTATTATTTTATGGCACAGAAGCAAAGTCGGATTCATAAAAGTTTTCAAAAATGTATATCCATGTTGATCCATGAAACCTTCCATTTGTGTCAGTTTTTTTTTTGTAAAATGAGATATTGATAGCAAATTATTTGTCTCTTTGGGCTACATCTACTGACTAAAGAGTTATTGCTGCTTTTCTTTGATGATTTGTGAAGACTCACATGTATGTACTTTATTTATTTTTTTATTCACATATTTATTTTCCAGAAATATAACAACAATAAATATCTTGACTACTACATTACTTATACATATCTAAATACACATATTCTTATAACAATTATATCAAATGGGATTTATTTCTTTGCTAGACATGACTGTGTCTGTTCTGAGGCAGTACTTAATGCTGCAGAATTGTGCCTAGATACCATATCGTCGTTGCATATTTAAAAAGAGGTATGTGCAAACATTTTTATTTAGGCATACTCATAAGAAATTGTTCATTAGGGCATTAAAATTGTTGTTGGCATGTGATATTATTCTTAAAATATTAAATTTTAATATTTGATACTAAAAACCTCGGTAAAAAATGGTTATCATGTCATAATAAGCGGTCTATTCCAGAAATGTCAAAACATTTATAAATTTACATACTTACCCCTTTTTGAAAATGCAACGACGATATGTATGTAAATTTCTAAGACACCTTTCACATGACGAATCAGTCGCATAGAAAATGTCATCCAGAAAACATTTTTTTTTATCTCTTGTAAAAGATTAACATAAAGGTTTCATGGATTCGCCGACAATATAGTATGCTTAAGTATCAATCCATACATAGTTGCGTGCATTTTGTATTTATTTACAAGTTAGTAACAATACTAATTGTGACATTAATACTTGCATAATTCAAAAGAAACAAAATGTACAATAGGCTCCAATAATTTGGAACTGATTGAATTGATAGTTAACATATGCATATTAATAAAAAAATATCAACAAAAATTTAAATAAAACTAAAAATATGATAATAGACCATTAAAGGATGACGTCACAGAAAAATCATTGAGGGGCATCAGGCATCCCAACACAACAGACGATTACGGTGTAATATTAGGTGGAACGCCTAAAGAATACCTAATAATCAAAAAAACTGTCAGTGTCGATTTAGTTATTATTTTGTCGTCTGACTTTCTTTTTTTTCTCTTATGGCATAACATCCTACAAGGATGATTTGCGCAATCTGACTGTTTGTCCTCCAAGCAAAACAAATCCATAGACAAGACCACGTGACCTTCAATGGTCTATATTACATTAATATCAATATAAATGTTTGGTGAATGAAGAATTTAATTATGAATGTTTATATTTTTTTCTGGACGCTCTGTACACTGTAGTTTAAATGATACAATAAAAAGCACTCTCTGTCCTTGAGTACCTTAGTCAGTTCTGAAAATTTGATTGAGAATCGTAAGAAAGTAGAAAAAGGAATGTGCCTTTATTTCAATTTTAGGATTAATTTGACTTTGCTTGTGTACCACTCAATTTCGCATTCAATATGTCTTATCAAGTTGTTGAATTTTTTTACTTATTCATGTATCGCAACATGATATATTTTCGTTTTAATTATGCTAATTTTCTCATAATACATAGAAATCTTGACTATATAACATTTTTATACAGTTTTTTTATATTTGAAAATGACTCAACACATTTTGACTCTGTTTAACTTTGTACTATGTATGTCATTTATAGAAATCCATTTTTTTATCAGACAGGCTTCTTAAAACAATTGACATAATTTCAACCAAATAGTTTTATATTGAATATGTAAAATAAAATCTATCAAATCAAATACATAAGTCAATGAAGGTGTTACGTGGCATTTTATAAATATTTACTTTATTGATATCAACAATAATAGTATTACATTTTATTTTATATAATATCATGGAATAAATTACAGGTCATCGATGCACCCCACCCAAGTGGGTTACACCTGTTTTAGGGTGGTTAAGTTTAAAATTATTTATTTATTCTTTACTGTATATCGATTACAAGCAATTTGAAACATAAATACACGACAATGTATCAACAACAAAAAAGATACAGAGGGCAGGATTATTGCAGAGGTGTGATTTCTTACAACCAACCCAATGTATCATTACAATTTAGCACACCATCATGTATTGTATTTATAAAGTAAAAAATAAAAGAAATAAAAAATTACATATAAAACAATTAAAACAAATATAAAGATGCTATGTACGAATATATATAACTTGAAAATTTTCATCAATCTAAAGTGAACAGTTAATGAAGTTACAATACTTTTTTGTTGTATGTATAACCAAACTTCATTATTTCAGAACTGTGTTTATGTCAAATAGCACCTTTGTCCACTCATGTCTTCAATTGAAGCGGTCTACCGTCTAGCGAAATAAATACTATTTTCATTTCTATTCTTTATATCTATTGTGTTTCCATTGTATAAATATACAATTTAATAATATATGAATTCTACCCTTTGTGATTTTGTGCTAACCATAATATTCCACTGTACATAATTTTGAAATTGTACAGTACATGTAACACTGATAGAGTGATATGATATTGTAATATAAACATAATGTCTAAATTCGGAATGGCTTCAGTTTTACCCATCAATATTCTGTACCATAACTCGTACCAATCATGTTTATATTTAGATTTCTTAAGGGATGCTGTCAAGTTAGTGATGTACTGTTTAAATCTAAGCATCTTGTACATTCTTGTTTCTATTTATTTTATTCTACACTGTACATTAGCTACATATATATAGTGAGATTGAGGTTTGCCACCCATTCTGAATGTATATTATTTTTTTTTATTGACACGGAGAGGACAATCTTTATGATCACTTGAGCCAACCTACAGTTGATTATTGTAATTGTTAGGATGCCTTCCTCATTTCTTTGATTAGAGCTAGTTCAATGTTGCATTGTGTAATCACGGTTCTCCAATCGAGATATCTGATTGGTTCTTTTTTTAATCCGCGCATTGCGCTCAAATCCAGTTAAATTATAAAAAAATTAATGAATATTCTAAAAACAAATAAACCAGCAATGTACCCTCTTCTACCATTCACAGAATGCAGTAGCTTAGTACAAAATAACTTAATTACAAATCAAAATGAAGTTAAGTCCAACTTAATTAACTAATGGAAATACAACATTAACTTTCTAGTTAATGTCAGATAATTTTTGTACAATAAATTAAGTAAATAAAAATTATTTGGTTGATATATACATAATTATATACAAATGAATTTAAATAGACCAAAATGTATTTACTGTGACGGTGTTTGGGTAGTCGAATTCCAAAATGAAATTAAAAATAAATGTTTTTCTGCTGTATTGATTTTTATTGAGAAAGACGTCAGTTGTCTATGGTCCTTAAAAGACGAAAGATGTATCTCTCAATAAAAATCAACATAGTAGAAAAAACTATTTTTAATTTTGTTTCAAAATGGATCCCAATATGATGCCTCACTTTTTATAAATATGAAAGGATTGCATGTTTAATGTTAGATTTTGATTGTGCAGTGCTACCTTGATATTAGCAATTATATATTTAACATAACAAGGGAGTGTACTAAATTAAAGAAAAAATATGCTCTTCATCTATGTTCTTATGAAAAAGTAAAGTGTACCTTGTGAGATGGAAAAGATTTTGAGGGGTGTTTATTTGTCAATATATTGTCAATGTATAAATCACAGTTGGCTGAGACGAATGGTGCCAGATTTAGCCGTCTGAAAATTAAATGGTACTACTATACTATACGCTCACTCCGTGTCCCAGGTGGGGTAGGCAGAGAGAACTGAACGCCATGTTAATCTATCCTGACATACTTCTTTCGCTTCCTCTACATTCATCCAGTTTCTCATACATGCACACCGATTCCTCTTCCTTAACACGCAGCTGTCTACGAGAATTTGATCCACGTGGTCAAGCTACATAGTTCTCGAACGTCCCATCTCAATTTATTAACACGCATTCTATCAACAACACTTTTCTCACATCCACTCATTCTCCTGATTAAATGGTAAGACCATATGAACCAGATCTTCCATGAGGAACATGTGTTGAGCACATTGAATAGGAGGGCATGTGTGATAAATTGTATGACAGTGATGGAATTGAAAAGTGTGCAAGGATAGGAGTAAGTTGTGTTCGATCCTTTCTGATATATAAATGACAGAAGGCTAACAATTACTATCTCAGGTGATACATTTTGTCAAAGAATTAGTGCATTGTCTTGTTATGCAGTATATATTATTATTAGTTATTATCTTGTTTTTGTATAATTTTTATTGCATTATATTATGTATATGATTATATTATTATTATTTGTGCTTCCAACTTATATGAGTCTATATATAGTAGTTTAGTCCTATATTGATGCAGATGCAATCTTTGTACAGTATAACGTAGCTATGAATATGTCAATTTGCCCTCCGTGTGATCCTTATTATTATTAAGTCCCCCCTATGTCAATCAATTAATCTTGTCTTTTGTACACTTCAACTGTTTAATACCAAAGTATGTATAAGGAATAGATGGAGCTGTCCTTAAAGACACTTACCAGTCTTTATGGATTTGTTTTATTATTGAAATTGGATGCTGATCAATGAAAAGTTTCATAATAATTATAATCAAATTTATTCCTTATTATAATTTACTGTAAGAATTATCATTGGCTAAAGTTAGTTAGATATATTTGTAAAAGACATAATTAATTGACATGTTATTATTATTGAACACTGGGACCATAACAGCTTTCTGCCAATGCAATCTTAGAGAAAACGAGACATTAACTATTGTGCTCTACCTTCCTCATAAATTCAGCATATATTATTTAAAATATGTCTATATAAACATTAAATTGTCTTTGCTATAAGTGGTTCTGTAAGATTGTTGGTTCTGCTTGTAGTTGGATAGAATAACATCTCAATATTGTTGAATAACTAATATGTAATATCATTGTGCAATTTGAAAAAATGTCTTGCATAAAACACATTTCTACGATGTTCGAGTGTATTATATCTGAGACTGCCCTTTTCAACTTGATAATAAGGTTTACCCTATGGACACATTAGGCATAATAATAATGTACCAGTGATTGAATTTTATATTTCTTTTGTATCTGTGAATGTTCTAAAGATTGACAAATTCTTCTGGATCCTGTGTGTGTCTGCGTGTTTGTATGAATGATGAATAATATGATGTATAATTTTGTTAATAATTTAATTATTGTTATTTTTACAATAGTATAATATTGTATCTGAACGTTATGACGTTGTGTGTTTATCGGCATTACTTTTAAGACAGTCAATATTTTACTGATTAATTTTATTTGATTTGGTCCGTACTGGAAAGATTGTTTACGGTAAATGCTTTGTGTTACAGACATTTAGATTTTATATAAATATGTTGGTCTGCTGGCTACCCCACATGTGGGAGATGACGTGATCGTGTAGATGGATAGCTTATCTCCTATATGGATGTAATATCTTAGGTTATTTTCGTTTTGTCCCTCTTTTCTTACAATGATATTCCAAATAGTAAAGCTAAAAGTTATATTTATAATGTAATTTAGATTTCTGTTAAAAATTCATTACAAATTCAAAACTAGCGTAAGGTCCTTTTATTTTATTTCATCTTGGTTTTGATACACTCTTCATTAATTAAATTATAAGTTATATAGCTTTTGGTACAAGGAAAAATATAAAAAAGAAAAAAATCTATAAAAATATAATAATAACATATCAGCTAAAGTGATTTTGATTATTAGAAAATTACTCAACAGATAGATATCTTATCTCTAGCAGATTGTGAAACTTCTTTTAGTAGGAGACAGGGAAGGTGACAAATCACCTTAGGCTGGTTTATTAAATGCACTTTACCCGTGGTACGTTGACCAATCGCACAAATTCCTGTTTCAAACCATTGTGTTCGACATCTTTCGAGTACACACATCAAATAACTACTGGTCGAAACAACACTGTAAATTGGAGAATAGTATTTTTCTCTGGCGCCATCTAGTGTTCAGATTGACAATATTAGATTGTCAACAACCTCAAACAATAAAGATGCTTGCCGTGAAAAATCCAGTGAAATATTATGTAAACTACCTTTACTGTTGATTTTGTATTTTGTTTTCTAGTGATTTGTACTTAACACAATTATGCTATGATTACAACATAATTATATGCCGATACTCAGTACAAAAGAGTGATTAAGGATACAATCACAATATGATCTCTTGTTACTTAGGTGTATTTTGGTAAATTAGGCCATATTTGATGTTAATGAAATTAATAAAAAAAATATATCCTCACTGCGAGGGTGTCTGGGTGCATTTGGTTCTGTTCCAAATCCAGATTCCTCTTAAAAAAAATTGACTGGAGATTGAGGCATGATATGTATCATTTTTATGTTTTGTAATTTAGTTTATTATTATCAAACTGTTAGGTATAACAAACTTTGTTACTATTCAGAATTAAGTTGCATTCGCTACATTGCTTGTCTATAAATTGTTTTGCTCATTTATAATTTTTAAGACAAAATTATATGAAACACCTATAATATGCAAGCACCGTATACAAAATTGAGTAGGCAAATGGTATTTACTACAATTTCTTTAAAAATATGTTTTTTGCAAGATAATTTTCTTCAATAATATAATATTTTTTTTATATCAAATCTATGTTTCAAACATCAATTAACATTTTTTTATGGCTGCCTACTTATTCTACCTTCATGACGCAATTGTATTATTGTTTACTGTTACGATATTGGAATTTATTTTAACTCATATTCATCCTTAAAAAACAATCTATTGTTGTAGCTGACAGTTTGTTTGCATTCCATCTTCTCCTATGTTTGTCTTTTTCTAATTAATATTAAGTTAACTTGTTAAGTTACGACTGTACGTGTACGTCCCCGCCTTTTTAGACAAATGTATTGAAATCTTTGTAAATCAACCTTTGTTAACCCCCGGAACAAGTAGTAGATATAAATAAATATAGATATATAAATTCATCATGGTAACATGAACAACAGAAGTACCATACAGGCTAATATTGAAGACCATAACAATTTATATTCATAGTTTTCTGTAGTTCCTTTATTATCGATTGTAATATCAATTTATTAGTGAAATAAAATTTAAAAAAAAAAAAAAAAAATTACCCAGCTCCATAGACCAAAACTTAAAATTTTTCTAAATCATGTTAAGCTTATTACATTTTATATCACAGCAATATTTGTTTGTATTTTTAGTTCAACCATGGAACTGGGCCATCGTTGATATAATAATAATAATATTTTGTTTGTGATAAGTTATAATATTCAACTTTTTGTAAATACGAAACAAATGTTTAATTGCTATAATAATAAAATACATTATTTTAAACAAACTATGTGACAATATTTTATACTCTAAAAGAATTATGATTATTCATTTGTTCTTACACCTGGCCTCTTGGGCTCATTTGGCCAGGGACTGTAAATAATATGACATTTTATTATGAAAATAAATATCTATTCATATATTATAATCATTATATTATAAGAAAAGGATATAAATATAATTGTGTTATTATTTTATTATAGAATTTATGGCAATACCTCCTATATGATTATTTTTATTAAAACTTTTTATATACCAGCTTACTACTGACACATTTGTAATTACATAATATTATCATGTATTGTATAACATTATGTATTGAATAAAACCTATTTTAGTTTTTCCGATTTCTTATCTGATGGAATGCAATTTGGATTTTTATTTACCTTTATTATTCCAAACCTGAGAACCTCCCTCCCGTCATTGCTGAAGTGAGATTTCATAAAGTGAAATTTATAATTTGTAACGATTTTTTCCTAAAATATGGAGATGATTAGTCGTCTGTAGCGTTTTGGACAACTTGCTTATTGTGATATGAAGTGAAGACGTGAAGTTGTTGCAAATTCAGATCCATCTAAGTCATCAGTTGCCCCTCTAGAAGTCAGACCTGGGGCCGTAGACAAGCCGCACTTGGCGATCGACTACTGACAAACTTTTTGATAATCTACCTACAATGTAGCGTGTAATTATATATTATTGTTGCGTTCATTGTCGAAAATTCATTTGTAGTTGATCGCCAAGTGCGGTTTGTTTTAATGATGGTATAGTAGTAACTTGTAGAACTGGAAGATCAAAGTCATGTAATTGACTCGCAGTTCATGCATCGTGTGCTGGGGGTTGGAGATAAAAATATGGTATTTTCAAAAGTATGTTTTTATATTATTACAAAGGAAAACATGACAGCTTTAACAATTATTATTATTTTATCATCTAATTTCTAAAACATTTCAGTTGCAAAAATAATACAAACAATATACATATATATATATACAGGGTGTAAGATAAACTGATAGGGTATACAGAGAGGACTATATGCAACATTTTGTGGGTACTCATTATTACACATATGTCATACACAGTTTAAAAGAGGGACAAGTCAGAGAAGTTTTAAAGAGATTTGAAGAACTCAATCTCTACTCTGAATGAGACTTTAAATCTCTCTTTAGATCTCTACTTTAAATGCGACCTAAACACAAACAAAAAATTTTATTCACTTAGTAAGTCCAAATAGAATCCAATGATACAGATGAAACATTTGAAGTGAATATCGACTATAAAAAGTACGATTGTGTTCATAAATACGTACGTCCTTTTAGTGTGAATTGTATAAAATCATTGTGTATTATGTATGTAAATATTCGAAGTATTCGCAATAAGCTAGATGACCTGGAATGCCTTATTAAAAGTTTTCCCAATAGAGTCCATATAATATTATTTCAGAGACGTGGCTGAGTAGTGAAGAAGCAAATTATTTTACTCTCCCTGGTTATTCACACTCATCCTCATGCCGACCTCAAAAAAAAGGTGGCGGCGTCTCAATATTCGTTAGCAATGATATTAGCTATGATCTTTTTACTTCTACATCTGACAATGAAAATAGTTTAATTACGATCCACCTAAACAAATTGAATATAAAAATATCTTGTGTTTACAGGGCTCCACAATCCAATGCTTTGTCTTTCATAAATTTCTTAGAATCTAAACTAGAGACTGAACATAATGCATTAATATTCGGAGACTTTAATATCGATCTGCTTCAAAGCAATAGTCCCTTAGTGAGAACATATCTGAGAAACATATTGTCAAATGGTTACTGTTTGTTGAATAGTGTGCATGCGGATATGGCTACCAGGGATACCTTTACAACAAACACTATTATAGATCACGTCTTTACTGATCTTCTACAATTCAAATATTTTATAACTGTACTTTCTGATCCTATTTCGGATCATAATATTTTAATAACTGACTTATGCATGGATTCGCCTATCTCAATTGAAAAAAAATCTGCTAATAGGACAATTAATAAGATTGATTATGTGAAACTGTGTGATACTCTAAGCAAAAATCATTTTTTGGTCAATTATAATCTAAATCCTAATGATAACTATGAAAATTTTGTGGCTTTTTTTAACAATGCAATTAAAAATAGTATTATTTCTTTAAAAGTGAAAAATAAACGGCAAAAAGAATGGGTAACAGACGAGCTTTTAGAGATGATTAAGCGACGAAATAAAATCCATGCCAAATATAAATTGAATCCAAATGATTGTAACTACAGAGCTGAATTCGTTAGATTGAGGAATAGGGTAACTAGTATGAAGTTGGCAATAAAACGAAAATATTATGGAATGAGGTTTGACAAAGTCAGTAACGACTCCAGGAAAACCTGGGGCCTGATAAACTCAATGTTATCTAGAAAGCAACACGAACTTGTTAAAAAAACAATATTGATCGACACGGATTCTGGAACTGTCAGTGATCCTACATCTGTGTGTGATATCCTTAACAACTATTTCAGTTCGGTAGGCATATCCTTGGCAAAAAATATACCGCATACTGCTCCACCTTCAAATGATAGAATGAAAAAAATTAAGCAAATGAGCACTATGTATATGAGACCTGTTCTGAGTCAGGAAATTGAAAGTATTGTTGGTGGTCTCAGGAACGATGCTAGTACAGGTGTAGATAATATAGGTGTAAAGGTGATAAAATCGACTGTCTTTCATATTTTTAAGTATTTAACAGAATTGATAAATTTTTCGATAAAAACTGGCATATTCCCAGATGCTTTAAAGATAGCAAAGGTGACACCCATTCACAAGAGTGGTTCTAAGAAAGATTGTACTAATTATAGACCAATATCAGTTCTTCCGACTATCTCAAAAATTTATGAAAGAGTTATTTATAATAGAATAAATGCATTCCTAGAAGAAAATACAATAATCAATTCTAGACAACACGGGTTTCGAAAAAACCGAAGTACGGAATCAGCTGTTACTGAACTTCTTACGAATATCCGTTCCAATATCGATAAGGGCAACATAGCGGTCGGTGTATTCATAGATCTTAAAAAAGCATTCGATACAGTGAATCATCAAATACTGTGCAAAAAGTTGAACGAAATTGGAATAAAGGGTAAATGTTTAGATCTTGTGCGGAGTTATTTATCTGATCGTAAGCAGTGTGTCCAATTACTTGATACGCATAGTGCATATGAAAGCATCTGTTGTGGAGTCCCACAGGGTTCCATTCTAGGACCGTTGCTCTTTCTGGTTTATATTAATGATATGCACAATCTTAAACTCACCGGAGTCTTAACTCAATATGCAGATGATTCGTGTCTCATGTACTATGGAAAAAACGCAGATAGAATATTTGAAAACATCCAGAATGATCTGAATCTTGTGAATGAATGGCTAAATTTTAATAAATTATCTATGAATGTGTCAAAGACAAATTATATCATTTTCAAATCACAGCAAAGAACTATAGAATCCTACACTCCACCTATTATTAATTCAATTGAATTAAAACCTGTTACGACTATTAAGTACCTCGGTATTACCTTAGATGAATACATCACCTGGAAACCGCATATAAATGCCATCAAAAATAAAATTGCTCCTATCACAGGAGCTTTATACAGGATTTCAAAATTCTTACCAGTATCCACCAAACGACAAATATACTTTAGTTTTATTCATTCTCACATTTCTTATTTAAATAGTGTTTGGGGCAACGCTAATAAAACTTTAATTGCTGAGTTACAGGTAGCGCAAAATAAGGCAGTTAAGGCTTTATATAATTTTCGTATGCTTACACCTACACTTGAGGTTTACAATAGAACAAATATTGCAATGTTGGGCAATATATACAAATATGTGTCCACATTGTTAATTTATAAAATACTGAAAGGACACGTAAAAATAAATATGACTTTTACAACGTGTGCCACAACACACTCCTACAGTACAAGACAACGTAGTAACTTTGTCATAAGTAATGTAAGGACAAACTATGGAAAACGTAATATTGATTTTGAGGGCATGCAATTATATAATGCATTGCCAGAGGGTCTGAAGGCCATCAAATCTTTAAATGTTTTTAAAAATGCTCTCAAAAAACATTACTTTGTCGAACCGCAAATGCAGATGTAGTAATATTGTTCTTAATGTTGTCATAGTGTCATTCACTGTATTTTGTTGTATATTCTGCTAACTGTTGTACCTTTATTATTATTATTTCAATACTTAACATGTCTTAACAACATAAGTAATATTCTCAAAAATATTCATATGTATTGTACAATGTGACTGCTCATAATTTGGCATATTTCCAATTTTTAACTATTTTTTTTTTTAACTTATACCTATGTACATAGTATCTTTTCACAAAACTACTATAACTAATATCATTAAATTACATAATACATAATTCTGGATTTCATTGATCGGTTTAATACAAATATATATCTTAACTTGAAATACTCTAAATTTTAGTGATGTGTGATATTTTATGTATATTTTTAAAAAAATTCCTTTTCTCTACTCTGTCTGTAATATTTTTTGTTATCTTAAGTATAATTTTATTAACATGTCAAAGGCATGTTATGTTTAAAAAAATATTATTATATTCTTCTACTACTGTTTTTATAAATTTGTATTACCTTTTCACAGAAACACTGTTACTATGGCTAATAATATAATTGCATTAGATAATACATTATTCTGTATCTGACAATCGGTTTTATAAAAACTTAGCTCTTGACTTGAAATACTCTAATATTAATTATTACTTTGTGTGATAACTGTAATCACCAAATCTAAATTCTGTTTTCTCTTCTGTCTGTAATTATTGTTATTGTATTAAGTAAATTTATTTTAATTAATATTTGCTATTTTTAGTAAAATTGTAACTAACACATTAGAGGCTGATGCCATTAATGTATAAATATAAAAATTTAATTTGGTTTTATATTTATGCATATTGTTTATTTTCCTAGTTGTAAGATTTATTTCTTTGTAATCTTATGAGCGAAACACTTGTTTCTTTAAGATAAATAAAATAAATTGAAAAAAAAAAAAAAAATATTTTTTTAACGTCCCTTTCTGAGAGAGAAGCTTTTCTTTAAAATAGGTGTACGTTTGTAGTAATAGTGAAATTCTATTGAATCTGATAATTGATAAATAAAAAAGTTATAATGATTAACAGGTGTAATTTTGGGATTTGAGCAAAAAATATTTTGAAAAAAAAATGTGACAACTGTGTACGTAATGAGTACCCACAGGTTGTTGCAAATGGTCCCATCTATATATTCTATCAATTTGTCGTAACATTCTGCCAAATAACCTGTGTATATGAAATTATTATATAATACCTATGTATTGTTTAGAATATCTTTGAACATTTATGCATCACATTCATTATAGATTCTTCTACCAAGAAAATTAAATGTAATATTATACAATTCCTATAATATAAACCAGGGATGTTGCGAATATTCGCATCCGCAAATGCGGAGCTTCCGCATGTATTTGGACATCTGCATCCGCATCTGCAATAATCGATGCGGATGCAAGACAATTTGCGACAAGAAAGAAATGGGGCGGGGCCGGCGAATGGCGCGTGCCGTTCACACTTGACATTATTAACCAATGGGAACGAAGAAATCGGTGACAAGATCCGACGCGTTTTTATTTTTGCCGGTTTTATTTTATTTTTGCAAATAACAAAAAAGAAAAAAATATTTCGCCAAAAAATCCATAATATTATTGTAGCAACAATTTTGTCGCATATTTGACAGTGGGGCCTACCAACTAAGATAGTTTCTAATTTTTTCTATAACATCTTAAACAGCCGCATCCGCATCCGCGGATGTGAGTCTTCAAAAATCCGCATCCGCATTCACATCCGCGGATGTGTAAAAATCGACATCCGCAACATCCCTGATATAAACATCTTTAGAAAATAATATAAAATTACTTATAAAAACTTTGTATAACATGGATGGCATTATTCAAAACAAACTTCAATATGAAAAAATGGATATTGGGTTAGTTGGAAGAAATAGCACTTTTGTGATAAACTTACCCTCTATATATTGATTGTATTTAATTTGAATGCTTTTTCTATTGTGATCAATGTACAGTAAAGAATAAATAAATAAATATTATTACTTATTTTATTTTATTCTTCACTGTACATTTGTTACATTATTTCAAGTCAATACAAAGCATCATAAAAATATCATTTATACAATTCAATGTACAGAGGGCGAGTTTATCGCTAGAATGCGATGTCTTCCAACAAACCCGGTATAAAGTTTAACACCAGCGACCAAATGGCAAGTAATAATGAGAAAATAATAGTTAAAAATCAGATTCCAATTTTTTTATTTTTATCTTTAATATGAAGTTGACTATGCATGAAGTTAGTCGTATTGACTTTCGATTGAGGCTAAATTAATATAAAAGATACCAAAAAAAAATAATAACCTAAATGTAAGGAGATAAAATCTCTATCTTCTTACTAGCTCATTGCATCGATTGTGCTTTAACACATTATGTAGGTATAACAAAGAATTAATTAGCTTTAACTGTATTTAGTATTTATCAAAGCTAGAATGTAATTTTAAGGTTTAAATTATGACACTAAATCTTTATTTAACAGTTTCGCAAGCTTAAGACAACCATCATCAGGTGCAAACCAGTCATACAAAATAATAATGTTGCACAAAGTTTTATAAGTAATAAATTGTTTAATATAACTTAAAAAAACAAAATAGTGCTACCAATCAAATGCCAAAACAATAAAATAATTATATATTATGTATAGTTTAAGAAAAAAATTAAAATAAACACATTAATCAGATACAATAAAAAAAATTCTCTATATTTGTAAATGTTAATATTACTAATTAAATTAATTATAAGAGGGTTGCTTAATTAATTAATTAAACATTAAAAACAACAACTTTTTTTGTTTATGATAATAAAAATATATAAATGAATACAAAAACACTGAAAAATCGCTCCTATACAAAATATCTCTTTAGTCATAATTATATTACGTACATACATAAAATATAAAATAATCAATTTTTTACACATATGTTTAAGATAATTTTATTATTGTTAAGTTTATAACAAAAGTACTTTTGGTAATAATTATACAACAATTAAATATTTCCACTGCAATATTCTGGTATTATTTCATTTCACATTCACACTATACAAGGTCCAAATAGTCAGGAGCTTAAATATGCCCAACACAACCGACTAAAAACAAGACCGGACACTAAATGACCATAATGTTCTGAACATATATGAAATTATTCCACTACTTGTTAGACTGATGGTAGAGTCTAAGATTTTTGATCTAAAGATTCCGGATTCAATTACTTTTGCTACGCTACATGAAGGGATTATTAGTTTATTTCAAGGGTTCGTCGGTAGCCTGGAGGTAGAGTCTCGGCCTCCAGAACAAGGGGTCCGTGGTTCGGTCCCAGGTGCCGGCAAACTCCCCATTCACGGCACAAGCTTTTAATTTAGTGTGAAAGGTGTATAAGGTTGTATTTGGGTTTATAACAAAACCCAGATATATCTTTTTTTTTTTAAAAAACCCAGACATCTTTTTTTAAAGAGGATTAGTTTTTAATAGAGGAAGATATGAAAATGTTTCATTTTCGTTTTTTGATAATGTACATTATAAATTGGAGTGTTCAGAACACTTTGATCAACTAAATTATAGTAAAACACGTCATCTTAACTCCGCACAAGATATCTAAACCATAAACTACTAAACATACTGTAACAGGGACTGTTTATAATTCAGCTAAATACCTGGTATTTGGCTCTTGTCAAACTCTTGTACAAAACAATCATCTCTTAATATGCACCACAACTGTTATATTGAATATTAAAATAATATAAACATTCATTTCATTCAACGTACCAATCTAGGTGTTTGGGTTATACCAAAATATTCTCACTTATAAAAAAAAAATTAACTTGACTTATTTTTATTTTATTTGTCAATAGCTTCACAAGTTCAGCCAGTGGAATTATTGTATGTAATAAAAAAATACAATTTTCTCCATAGAATAAAAATTGTATTTGAATTTCTGATATTTATTACAACCGTGTCTGTGGACATGCCAGCAAAAATAGGTTTCTCACTGCTTTGACTTTACTCAAGTTATTGAGGGCTCTACAAAAAATTTGTTGGTAAAATACAATATAATTATGTATAAGATAAAATTTAATATCTTCAATTCAGAGTGGTATGTGGTATCAGTTCTCTCTGCCTACCCCACTTGGGATACGGCGTGAGGGTATAGTATAGTATAGTATAGATGTGGTATCACCACCCATTCTGACTGTCTTAATTTTTTATTGCACAGAGAGGACGATTTGCATGTTTATTATGTGAAATTAGTCTAAAAGTTACCCCATTTATGGTATACACCGTTATGGTATGACATTATTATTCTAAAAATATCACCCTGCACTGAGACCAAAACAGCTTTTCGCCAAGGCGATCTCAGCAGGAAAAATAAAAAAAAAAGAATTTCCAATCAAAAACTAAAAAAAAAACAAAAGAGATATCACCAAAAAAAAAAACAGAATCAAAGGAGAATCTTTATCCTGGCGATAAAGTCAGTGTATGTTATGTTGAAAATATCGACATGAACATTCAAATCATTAAATAATTCTATAGCCTTGCAGATAGAAGAGTTTGCTATTATGTTTGTTCTGCTACCGGGGGGGTAAAAAAGTATATGCTGTCGAGAATGAATGTACGATACTGTTATAAATTTGTGAAGATTTTACAAATACTATCTTTTACATGACGAAATCATGAGCATTTGTAGAAAATAAGTGTTGATGTTAATTTTAATAAACAACAACGGTTAATTTACAATTTCAATCATTCCATTCATTCATTTATACATATTGATAATCAGTACAACGTTTTATACACATATTATGCATCATATCATTAATTATGTCAAATTATAATTATAACTAAATGAATCATCTAACCTAAATTAATATAAAATTGTTACGAAAAAAAAATAAAAAAATAATTCCTACAAAATAGTATTATTGTAGTACAAAAAAAATTGACCAGAAAATAATGGACGGTTTGTATATTACAAACTAAAATATAAAATAAAAACATCATTTGAAATCTTTGAGAGCGTGCAAATAAAATGTATATAGCATTTTTATATTATAATAATTCATATGAGATTCTTGTCATGAGATTCAATTCATATTCATTTATCTTTTAAATTAGGATTGTAAAATATTTGTAAGTTAACGGCTTGTTAAAAAAATGAGCTGCATTTTGATTATTTTATGAATTTATAACACAATTGGATGTCGGGACTGGATTTTACTTACTAAAAGTGTGATGCCAATTGAGATGCATTTCGATAAAACATAACTAGTATTTTTTTTATGCTCTGGCAAGAAGTTTAGGTACACGTGATTAAATGTAGAAAAATTTGTTATATCTATTAGAACCACTATAAACAATATTTGATTTTCAAAAATATCTACTGGCAGAGAGCTGGCTTAGTTTCAGGTGGAAGATATTTCAAAATTCTTAAATGCATTCTCCAGGCATTTTGAAATATTTGCCATAATAAAGATATTTCATCGAAACGTCACGGCAAGTTCCCTGCCAATAGTCATGGTGGCGATACGTAACTGGAGGTTACCATTTTTTTTATTATAATAATATTATGTGAAAAAAAAAACAAAAAAAAAAATAGTTACAAGTAGTGCTTCAAAATGTTTTTAACTGAAATGCAATAAATACTTTTATTATTTTAAATACGGCTGAATACCCAAAAATGAGTAATTTGAAAATATTTATATAATACAAAACATTTATATAAAAAAGGATAACAATAATTTGTATTTGTTGAATATAAATAATAATATACATATTTAAGATTTGTTTTTCTACCTAATATCATTTGAATAGTGTTTGTTATTGGCAACAAACACTCAATAAGAGAATTAATTAGTAATATAATGTGTACATTGATAATTAAAATAGGTATGTATTATAACACATCACTATCTATACACAACACCATTGCATCAAAAGTAAAAATATTATAATTACTTAGAACACAAAATAATAAATTGTAATGGAGATGTTACAACATGTATGTCTGATTGGAATTACGAAACAATTTTATAAAACTCTTCAAAATAAATACTTAAAACAAAAACTATTTAAAAAAAGAAGGCTTAAGGTTTTTAAAGACATCTATGTTTGCAATGTTGAGGGTAATACACATTTTTAACATTATTTATATCTAATCTATGGTAAATTGAATAATGAGGTGGGAGGATGAAATGAGAAAGGATGTGGCACAGCTTCTCCAGATGGCAAATTGGAAGTCAGCTGCTGAGGACAGGGAGCGTTGGAGGCAAATGTTGTGAGAGGCCAAGGCCCGATATGGGCTGTAGCTCCATCGGAGAGAGACAGAATTAAGTATCTATTATGTCTATGGTTCAACAGTTGTAAAAATAAAACATTTAAGTATTACAGTATATTGTACAGTAATAATAAAAATAAAAGAGTATCAATCCTTAGATAATTTGAATAATCATAAGGCTACTTGACCACCTTATATATTATGTATCAATGGGAAAAGATATTGATGGTGTAAGATGGTGGTTGGTAGCCTGCTGGTAGTGTCAGATATTCAATCAATTTATTTCCAAATCCAATCAAATCACATTTGTAACATCCCTAAATAAAAACAATATCAAAAATTATACATACAAACTAAGTAGCTTATAATAATATAATATCTCAATACATCACCACACAAAATATAATGTTTAACACGTATGTCCCATGGCAATATAGTGAGTGATACACCTCAGATCAAACTTTGTACAAAACAGAAAATGTTCAATATTTATTTATCAATTTATTAATAAAGTCTGTTAATAATTAATATTATTTTAATTAAATCACATTTTCTCCGGGCGAAAACTGTGCAAAACCTCTTAGTAATAATTTACTCCGAAAGTTTGCAAAGAGGACCGTTATTACAGATACGAGAAGCAGGCTGAGGGTCGCCTTGTTGGCGAAGGCAGAATTGTAAATGGCGCAGTAAGGACATTGTGAAGAGCCACACACTTCGCAGATGTTGAGGATGTACGTTGGTAGAGAGTTGAAGATTGTTTCGTTAAAGCGTTCTGAAAAAATATTGATGTATTAGAAATCACATAGATTTTATTTTTATATATTAAGTAAATTTAACATACGCTATCATATAATACTCAGCAAAGACAATTTTACCTTATTTGGTATTAAATTTAAATATGAAACCTCAAAACAGCTGATTGTAAAAACAAATTTCGCAAAAATATTATATTCATCTACAAAATTCGAATGATTATCTGGTTTTTAGCTGGGAACTAATATTTTAACAAGATAATTTTTTAGGTCTCGTATTTGTTTAAGTAAACAATAGATCTAGTTAGGTGTAAAAATACATTTCACAGAAAAAAAATATTGTAAGAAAAAAGATAAATGTTGTTACCTGGCGCATAATAGTCATAGACTCTAATTGGTAGATATTGAGACATATTGGCTACAGGATACCATCTCTCTATAGTGAAGTTAATACAAGTATCTTCATAGTCCAACTGAAATAATAGACAGAAAACAATATTAATATACAACTACTTAGGTGATAGATGATGATGGATGATTTCTTCAGCGCCGTTTAATGGAGAATCCATCTCAAGGGCGCAGGAAGCTCTGTTGGACGAGCGATGTCTTCAGTTTGCTCTTGAATGTTAATATCTTTGTTTGTGTTACCCATGTGTACATTGATATACACATTCATATAAAGTATTTATCGGCGACTCTCGCGTTCTGAAGTTTTATTGTCACTTTCCCTCGCTATGTGTTGTGGATGGCGATGTTGTGTTGCTGTCTCTGTTACACATTGCAGGACACTAGATAATAATACACTAGACCGTAATTCTCAGAAACGGTTGTTCATAACACATGTTTGGATTTAAGAATGCTGTTGATAAATGAAGTTGTCGTTTTTAGATATTAAATTTAACACAAATCTCGATTAAAATTAGGAGATGATGCACATTTATAATGCATAAAAACTGCGCGATTTTATTTTGCAATACACACGAAAACTGAGAATTATAGGATCAATATGAACGGTAAAAACGGGTATTTATCCAAGAGCTATGGTGACGCGTGGCGGCAGCTGTAAACAGCGCCTGCACACTAGATAGACCTAGAAGGAGCCGAAGATCTAGACTCAATATGAGTTGTATGGCCATCGAAGAGGAAGAAACAATATGAATTTTAGTTATTTACACTATCTTTTTATCTACTATACAAAGTATGTCTCACAAATGGATCAGCAAGTGGACTTACGGGGTGTTTCACCACCTCTGGATAAAGTGCCGGATAGCCAATCCAACACAAATCTAACGGATAAAACGAAAAATGCGTTTCACGACTCCATGACAGCGCTATCCTTTCGATAAAGTTCTGGATAAGTTATCCAGCAGATAAGTCTTAGATAGTGTTAAACTGTCAAAATTTGTTTACATGTGTTTACACGATATATTCCTACCTACGTGCATACATTCATGCAACAAACGCATGAAATTACAACGTTACCACTGCTATCTGGCGGATAACAATCCGTAAGAAATCTGTAGGTGGTGAAACGCTCGCTTCAGTTTATCTTGTAGATAAATTTATCCTAAGGATAGTTATCTAGAACTTTATCCAGAGGTGGTGAAACAGCCCGTTAATGTATGTATTAAATAAAGTGGATGTCCATTCTGTGCCACAAATCTATCTATCTATCCTATCACAATGGATTGACCTGTTCTAGCACACAACTTTCTCTTCCTTCACATTCATGCAGTCCATCATATACATGCAGATTACTCTTACTCAACACACATCTATCCTTGAGAATTTGATTTACACGGTCAATCTATGTAATTTTTGGCCATTCACACATTGTCACACTTCTTATTACAAACAGACAAACTGTTGTCATTCTTTCATCATCTATTCGCTCTACATTTTCAAACTATTGCAATTTCTTTACACCCATTTTATTCAATACACTTGCTTCACATCCGCACATTTTCCTAACTTCTGACTTTTTCCAACCGTTCTTCTTAATGATCCCATCTTCACAGTTTATGTCGCATTTACCTTCTACAACAATGTCCATGGTGGGCCGATGCCATAATAATAATAAGAATCCTGAGTAACAGTTTGTGACATTTTGAAAATAATAATTATAACAAATTTTATTGCACAATACATAATTACAAAATTATAAAATAAATGATATTGTGCAATGGGCAAGTTTATCACTATCAAGTGATATCTTCCACCTAACCTATAAAAGTTTTGAATATTGTCTATCTATCTATTCCGTCACGCCGTATCCCAAGTGGGGTAGGCAGAGAGAACGGAACGCCATATAGATCTGTCCATACATACTTCTTTCGCTTCTTCTAAAGTCATAAAATTTCTCACGCACGCACGTCGGTTTCTTTTACTTAAAACACGGCCTGAATATTGAAACGTTTTGAATATTGAAAAAGATATATAACACAAACAATAAAACTTATATTAAAACTACCATAAAAAATTAAATAATACTTACATAATCAAAGTAAAAGAGAACCTTCCTATCTTGGAATCTAGCTCTCTGTAAATTCCTAACATTTCTAGACAACACATACGCATCTAACTTCTGTTGCTGTATTATGTAACCAGTGGGTATGGCAACATCCAATACGGCCATACCAGATCTGATAGACTCATTCAGATTAGTCCAACTCTGGCAACTCTGATATGTGATGTGAGACTTATTCCTGCCGTGGAAGTCTGCCCGAGTGTAGAGACTGAATGCTCTCACAGGAGGCTCCGTCTGGAACTTCTCTATGTCTACATTGTACTGGACGCTCATTTGTAAAATGGCGTAACCTGCTCCCTTTGCTTGGACTTTTACTGTGCCCCACGCTTGAGGAATCTGGAAATTAAAACACAATGGAATTTTGTATTTACACACAAGTCATTTTTATCAAATGAAACATAGTTGAATAGCAATCAAAATAAAATAAATTTATTTCTACACAATGACAACAATATGTTATAACAATAATAATAGATACAATACAATGTAAAAATATAATGTTAAAAAAGTAATTTTATTCAGTTTTCTAGTAGCGAAGAAATAATAAATTTATATGTATGTGTTTAGACTAGCTCAATCTGTGTAAATTGTCCACATATATTTTATACAGTAACTTAGAATTGAAATATTTATACGTAATTTAACTTTCATGGTGTTAAAATAGCAAAAATAATAAAATAAAAGCATGATACTTACTTCTAAGCTTTGCAAGGTGGCTATGTTATTGTTTGTGACAAAGAGATTCTTGGTCTGTCCTGGCAGTGCTGTGGCCTCTATAGATACAGTGAGAGTGCTCACATCTCGAAGTCTCTTGCGGGTCGTGTATTCTATCAAAGCTTTCATGGCCATGAAGGTGTCCTAGGAAAAAATAAATATTTAGTAACATTTTTGGCGTATTACACAAAGTATTATAGATAACATAGATTTCTGTCATTATTTGCTTTTCGTGGTTTTTAAAAACACCAGTTAGAATAAAAAAAAATCAAATAATAAATTATAAAAGTTGTGAAATAGAACCGATCAAAGTGATACATATGGTTATGACTGATTGATTCGATGTAAAACATTCAACAAACTCCACAAAAGAAATAGCATTGATTTAATAAATACACATCATTGATTAATAATGATGAATGTAATACATATCATTATATAAAATTGTTCGGCATACAGAAAAAAAATCAAAATGATACACACTGTTAATAAGGGACGATCAAAGTGATGCACATTATTTTTTTAACTGATCAATGTGATGTAAAGGGTTCAAAATAATTTATAGATATATAAAACAAGAGATAGAAACAATTGAAGTGATACACATAATTAGTTAGGAACGATTAAAGTGATACATATCATGGATTAGGAACAATCAAAGTGATACATATCATTAGTTAGGAATGATCAAAGTGATACGTTTCATCAATTAGCAACAATCAAAGTGATACATATCATTAGTTAGGAATGATCAAAGTGATACATTTCATCAATTAGGAACAATCAAAGTGATACATATCATTGATTAGGAACAATCAAAGTGAAACATATCATTAGTTAGTAATGTCAAAGTGATACATTTCATCAATTAGGAACAATCAAAATGAAACATATCATAGATTAGGAAAATCAAAGTGATACATATAATTGATTAGGAACAATCAAAGTTATACACGTACCTGTGTTGATGCCCATCCACCATCAGTAAGTCTCTGAGCATTGAGCCACATGACTATAGGATCCACCAGCAACTCTTGTTTTGCCGTATATGTTAGTAGAGCATAAGCTGTAGTTTCTACATTGGAAGCATCGTAAGTGTACGGAAGACGAGCTAACAGGAAAGGTTTCTGATTCTCCATCTTGTATGGGGGACTTGGGACTCGTTCTGTACCCCAGTAGGTGAGACCCCCTGAAAAGAAAATAAATAGATTAAAATTTTATGACACCGGTATAAAATTTTGTTGATAGGAATATTATTAAATTAATTATATTTTTTCATAGAACTGGTTGGTTGATTGTTAGAAATTGCCTGCAGACAATAAGCCTGCCATTTGTACCATATAAAAAATGTACAATAAAGATTATTTTATTTTAATTTTAAATAGAGCTCCCTTCTCTTTTCTGCGTTTTTTAAAGATCTGTAACAGGCAGATGTTCTCAGCAATTAGTCCAGTATTAACACCATTTGTAGATAGATGAATGTTGTAAGTACCTTCAGATCGCGCGTGTCTAACAAGAATGCTGAAAGCAGCCTCTGTATTGGATGCCTTGCTCAACATGAGTGCGTAGGTCACCACGGCTATATCATACGGCTGTCCATACTGTGATAGAAGGTTCATGTTTCTCTCCAACCACTCCACAGCTCGCTGTTGAGCCAGGGCCACTCGAGCACCAAGAGTCTATAAAATAAAACGGTGAGAGTTATAAAAAGACAAAACAAATACATACATTATATGGTGAATTTGTCAGTATTGGACGAATAACAATAATACACTATGTGCTTGACAATGTACACTAAGCACCCACTTACGAGGTGGCAAGTATGGTACAACATGGATTGAACAATGTAGATACGTTAAATATATCTAATATATAAAATTCTCTTGTCACTGTGTTTGTTATCATACTCCTCCGAAAAGGCTGGACCAAGTTTGATGAAATTTTGTGTGCCTATCGGGTAGGTCTGAGAATCAGCCAACATCTATTTTTCATACCCCTGGTTATTTTCATACCCATAAGGGTGGTCCACCACTTTTTTTTTTATTTTTTGGATTAATTTTTTTATTTTTATTTTTTTATGATGAGGCATTAAAAAATACATACATTAATAAATTTTCACCCTTCTACTATCAATCCCTATTTTTTAATAGCGATATTAGTAATCTAGAAATAATGTATATGGCAAAACAATGTTTGCCAAATAAAACAAATATATTTCATAACTGCTGGCTATAATCTGCTGGCTACCCCACTTGTGGGATATGCCGTGATGGTATAGTAGTAGTAGTATTTCATAACAATTGTAACTTACTCCAGTAATATCCTTGAGATCTTTAACAGTCTGCAGCGTGATAACCACATGAGCCGTTAGAGAGATGTTCCTCTGAGCTATAGGGTCATTGTTTGGCCAGTTGATGGAGTTGTTAACCTTCCTGTCAGGCAGCCACGTTACTTCATAGAAGGCTCCTTCAGGAGTCTGATGCTCTAAGATCCAAAGCACCGCACGAGATATTACCTTAAAAAATATAGATATTATGATTTATGTAAGAAAACGAAGGCTTTCTAATTTATGGTGTATACACATATTATCGTACGTATTTTACCCATTTTCTCTTTAATTCATTCTTTTTAGTGAAAGTAAAAACAAAATACTCATGCTTATCACTATTGGCCGGTTTCAATAATCAATCCATCCGCTACTGTCGATTGAAATCTATTGTGTTCTATATTTTAAATAATAGATTTCAATCGACAGTCACGGATAGATAGGTTATTGAAACCGGCCATATAATGATTACAATTATGTGAAAAACACATAATTTAAACTTAACTGTAACGAAAAACACAATTTATCGCACAATTAAAACACTCATGTACAAATTTGTTTGAAATTGAAAGCAATTGAAACTGTCAAGTTAGTTCATGGAGCGTACCACCAGAGGGCATACATTTTACTTTCGATGCATATTGGCAGTGAGGTAGTTGGTACTTACCACAGGATCAATGTAGATGTAGTTCTCCCACTCGTAGAAGGAAGCGTCTTGGAAGATTCTGGCACAGAAAGCTGTCAGCCACACACTGGAGTCTGACTGATTCCTGAAATATATCAAAATAAATTACCCACCATATTCTGGCTACAATCAGAAAATATTTACAGACAGTCAGCATCCGTTCATTCTCCAACTTCAAGAACTCCTGTTTAAAGTTGTAATTGTATAATTACCAATCGCTCCTGAAGAGACTGAAAGATCCATCTGGTTTGAGGAACGAGAGTTGTCTTTGATAAAGAATATTGAGATGATTAAATGAATGCTTCTCCAAGGTACGGTTCCTTTGGTTGATGTAACGCATGTACATGGTTGTGTAAAGGTTGGCTGCAAAACTAAACATGTTCTGCTCAGCTGAGTCCTGTAAAAATACAAAACAGAAATGAGTTGTCACAAGTTTCAAAATTTATACTATGTACAACTTTTTTTTATTGCAAATGAAATCAAGTACAATTAGTATTGTTTTTCTTAAGTTCTTATTATGAGACTTGGGCTGATATAAGTCCATTTCCTTACAGGTTTTACATAAATTATGTTTCTAACATACTATGATTTGTAAGTAATGAAAGAAAGTTTGTTTTGACCGTGAATAAATGGTAGAAAGTTTACTTTGACCGTGAATAAATGGTAGAAAGTTTGCTTTGACCGTGAATAAATGGTAGAAAGTTTGCTTTGACCGTGAATAAATGGTAAAAAGTTTGCTTTGACCGTGAATAAATGGCAGAAAGTTCGACATTTTGCTAAAATAATCTCTGCCATCCTAGTACAGGCAGAGTATGTTTGGTTGGTAGAACTTGTTATGAATTCAATGAAAAAGAAAAATATTGTTTTCAATAGACGACTTCATACAAAATTACAGATTTTAAGAGTTAGCAAAAATTAATCTTGTTACTTACCATAGGCAGTCCCAATAAGCTTGTTGCATTGACAGGCATCGTGGGGAATATAGGTCCCACCACATCCCCGACAATAGACACTCTCGCCTTGTTAGATCCAAATACATAGTAACGATCTACATCATATGGAATGATGGGTGTCTCTGTGACATTGACGTGCATGTACTGGAATACGTAGGCACGGTTGGACAAGTCCAGGAGGACGGATTGATGCCTTAGTTGTGGTAAACCATCAGCCTGGAAAATATACAAATATCTAGTTTTTTCCTTGCATGTAGCGAATATGTTTATAACAACTGGTTAAACAATGTAAGTTTTCTTGTACATAGTAAATGAAGGCACATAAAGGACATGAACTGTGGCACATACGTAGAACTTAAGAGACTAGCAGAAAATAGGGAGGAATGGAGAAGAAAACCCAAACTCGTTGCAGACCAATCCAATGGAGACCTATTCTCTACGTGGGAGCAACATTCTTCTTGAAAATATAGATTCTGCCAACTGACTCACCTCAACATGTAATTTCCTAGTAGTTGTATCTTTTCCAATGAGTGTAACGGCGTGTATAGTGACTGTGATGTCTCCCAACCTCTGTGGTACTATGGGCACATGGACCACCATGGCCTCTCCTGCAGGGATGTAGATGAAGAATTGATGTTCTCCAAAGGATGTGCGAGGGTTGTACGAGTTAACCTGGAAAATTAAGACAGTAATTACAAGTTCAAAACACATACAATTTCATTCTTGGCTTTACCTAACTAGGCTTGAGCACTTTTGTAAATGACAGCTATCTGGATTAGTTGGAAGACATTGGAGTACAGTAATAAATTCACCAATTGATTAATGTTCCATGAACGCTTCGGCAAATAATAGGTGTCCCACTTTTTTTTGTAAGTTTTCGAGTGTCCATTAAACGGCAGGTGTTATAAAACACCTTCAATCCATCCTGGATGTCTTAATTTAAATTGGCACAGAGAGGACGACTTTAGCATAGGGGGTTAGACTACTGGCTACCCCGTTTATAGGAAATACTAAGATAGTATAGATAGACTGATTGATATATCACTTCACACAGTATTTCTTGAGGGGTAGATAACGACAGAACTGTTCTTGCACACAACATTTACTGCCTTCACATTTACAGTACAGTTCCTCAAGCATTCGTGCTATTCTATTTTTTTTTTATATATATGTCTTGGTTTGTTATAAACCCAAATACAACCCTTATACACCTTTCACAGTAAGCTAAAAGCTTGTGTCTGTAATTGAAAATTTGATATTCGTGTGAGCAAGTTCTTGGACGTCTACACATTCCTTCAGACATTCTTTTAGACAAATATATTTCCTTTCTCATCCTTTCATGATCCCTTCGCTTAACATGTCCATGTTATAGCTTATTGGAAAAAATGAGATAAATTGTACAACTTACGATGCCATACTCCTCAACATGCACAAATTTGTAGTCTGGAGAATCAGCCAATACCACAGTAGCTTCTATAGCCGTGGTCATATAGTTGAAAACTGTAGTCCTAACACCTATCTGCTCTCCTTGTCTGCATACGTCGGGCATTTCAACATTCATGAAGAACGGCAGCACTCCTTCATACTGAAATATCAACCAACAAATAAATATTACAGTCATTGAAAAACACATGTATTTTTTTAACATATATATTTTTAATATAATTTGAAAAAGATCATTCTTCGTTTTGTTCTGGGTGGGAATTGAATTTGGAACCTCATAATTCAAAGGCAAGAAAGTTACCTCTGTGCCACACCATCTGTAATGCAATTAACAGATTGCCATGTAATGATGTAATACCCAGACCTGGGATAATATTAAAAAGGTAAATTTTTATTTTGCTCATATTCAACATTGAACCCGGGACCTCGTGGCTCAAAAGTAAAAATGTAACCTCCACATCACATCGGTTGTCGGAAACGAAGATTCCTATAAATGTTTTAAGCGCATTTTAATGAATTACAAATTCATACCTCAATTGCTTTGTTAAGCATTCCAAACCCAAGGCTAGGTGACATACTAAAGGCTGACACCATCCACTGAGCTGGTCGCTTGGGCACATCCACATTGAAGATGTACCGTCCGTGTGGCCCAATGTTGATATCTTTCCACAGCCAAACATTGTCGTACTGTCTCTGAATACGGTTGAATCTGAATTTACGGAAGTGAGCCAGTTTGCCAGCGCGATCATAATCACCTGTTAAAGTAAAATAGAATTTTTACTTAAAGAAAATATATCTTGTTGTCATATTTTGTTCCTTAACATGTTTAAATGTTCTGTAAAACTAAAAAATCTTAAAATTGCATCAATTTATATACTTTATAAGTGAAGTTAGTAAACAGTTAGACTTGAACCTCTCGGGAATTCAAAATATTTACATCAGTGACAGATGCATATTTTTACAAACATATTCTATCACACCGCCTGCTTCCCTTATAGGGTAGGTTGAATGGATCAAGCCCCACTTACTCCTGTCTGCGCAAATGTTTTTACATTCATGCAATTCCTTATTCATGATCCTAGTTTATTGTACTAAACATATGTTCATCGTTATCTGGTCTAGTTATTTATTTACCTCAGATGAATATTTGTAATTATTATCAGATTTTTTTTATAAAAAAGGTGATTGTTAAAAGTTTAACTCACAAGCAGCCTCGTCAGTTCCATCTTCGCAGTCATATACTCCATCACACTTCTTATCCGCTCTGTAACATCTTCCATTGAGACACTCAGCCATGCCAAATGTCTGATTGCAGTACTCGTATCTTCTGCTCACAGCCACGTCACTGAATACAACCAAACCTGCATATCTGGAAAAAGAAATGTAATTCATAAATCCCTGATTATGGTTAACTATACCATCACAATATTTCTGCAAGGGACCACACCGACTCAAAGATCCATATTTATGATGTACAAACCAAATAAAAATATCGAACCCTGGCTCCCTCTCAGCCAATAGAGCAATGCACAGTAGTGAAGGACAGAAAAGAATGGCGCAGAGAAATATATTTGTCATGAAATGACCCTCAGCTATGAGAAAATGTAACTATTTTAATTTTACAAAAAAAAAAGTTACAACAATACATACAAGACCATTGTGATCAGCATGTAAACCAATGAAGGTCTCACAGATTATCAAAACATTTATTTTATTACTAATGGCATATCTGCGGTGCTTTTCAGTAATCTCTTAATTAAAATGAGTAAAAGTAATTTTCATACGGACTTACTCGAATGTTCTATTGGCATCTATACCGAATGTAGACGAAGGGAAATAGACAAGTTCATCCGGGTTGCCCTCGTGTGAGAGCCATGTTTGTTTGAAGGTACCGTTGGTCTGTTCGTCAAATGTTGCCATCTTTGTTATCACCTAAACAAAACAAAATACAGTCTGTTGTTAGAATGTTAAATCAATTTTTGTGATTAATTTATTTGTGTCAGAATTTTAATTCTATGTATGATGTGCATTTAACTAATTTAATGAAAGCAAACAAAAACCATAACTTATTTAACAAGTTATCAGCAGATGGATGAAATCTACAAGATATCGATCACACAGTTCCATAGACTAACAACTTCAAAATCTATTGATTAAGTTGACGTTTCTTTTGTAAAACTCTATATTAATTCATAGAAACAAAAAAAATTGACAATGACTATTGTAAGTCGAAACCAAGTAACTATTTTCTTTAACAGACTTTTATCTTTCCTCTAATTGTCTCAATTTTTGTTGTTTTTTTATGGTATTTTTTGTAGTTGTTTCATAAAATATTATCTCCACAGGGGTGCAAATCCAGTGAGGTAGTATTGAGTGTATAAATATGAATTTAAATTGTGAAAAATGTTATATTCTATTCTATCTTTAAATTGTGAAAAATGTTATATTCTATTCTATCTTTAAATTGTGAAAAATGTTATATTCTATTCTATCTTTAAAGGCCATCCACTCGTTAATGAGTGACCAGGAAATGTTACACTTTGTGCTGTGAAAATATTTTGGGAAAAAAATTATAATTATTATTAATAAATACATTAAAACTTAAAAAAGTTTGTTTGTTTACATAAATTAACTTAAAAATCATCAAAACAAATGTTTTTTTTTTTACAATATTAAAGAATCAAACAGTCATTACATATTATGTTGACAATTAATACACTTAACATGTGGACCAGTGAAGATTCCACTCTTACCAGAAATGTCTTAGTCTTGAGAAAAAAAAAGCAAAAGTTAAAATTTTCTAAAAAAGTTAAAGTAAATTTAAAAACAATAATAATACAATATTTAAAAATAATACAAAAATATAAAAGTAACAAATCCCAAAATACTAGAAATCAGTCTTTCAGTCTCATTACTCTTGAGAAAAAAAGTTAAAATTTTCTAAAAAAAGTCAAAGTAAATCTAAAAATAAAAAATCCCAAAATACTAGAAATCAAAATAAAATCACCAATACAGTATGAGTTACAAAGCCCAATCTTTTAGAATGTTTACTAAATTTTTTTTATTGTTTAACCAGATTTGGGTGCAGATGATAAAACCAATCAGAAACCTCGATTGGAGAACATGTCTGCACAATGCAACATTGTGTTAAATTTAAATCTGAAAAATGAGATCCCAAAAAGATGGTTGCTTCTAAGGTTTGCATAAAGCGTCTCTCGATTGGTGGACCTTACATCGTGAGAGTGAGAATGGTGGAATTGGTTAACGTTGTCCATGGACACTGAAAGTGATCACTTAAGCCAGCCTAGAGCCAATTTGTAAGCGTTGGGACACCTTTCTCACTTCTTCCGATTATATATTACACAATGTACAACATTGTGTAGACATGGTTCTCCAATGGGTGCGTCCAGATAGTAGGATGCGAACGTCAATCAATCTTCAACGATTCGGAGCATTCTCCGAAGAAATATTCGAATGAATGCGTTTGTTTTCCGTCCTTATACGGGTTACGCACCCATTCGAGGTTTCTGATCAAAACAAAGTTTTTTGACTTTTTACATGTAGAAATATAAAGACTATTAAATGTAAGTAAATTTAAAGACATTTATGTCGAAACACTTAGTTAAATATGAAATAAAATGTGATATTTTATTTACTTTTGTGTGTTTTGTACAAAATTAATTATATATTATTTATCATGACGGCAAATACTGATATTTATAATAAACGAAAAATTCTCTCCACAGCAAAATAAAAATGAAGTATTTACATTAAAAATGGTTGGACAAAAAATACTTATAACAATGGCAATGAAAACAAAACAAAAAAAAATCTCAATATCGTAAGCATTAAATGCTATTAAATGCTACTAATAGCATTAAATGCTATTAAATGCTACTAATAGCATTAAATGCTATTTTTTATAACTTGATTAAATAAATAAAAAATAAATAAATAGCCGTACACCTGAATAGTTTCTATACCCTGATACACTACAGTCATCAAGCTTACAACTTTAATTATAATGAATGATTGTAGTAAGCTTAGATGTTGAGTGTGGAGTATTTATATTATACCATCTTACCCATCATACGAATAGGAATATCCCAAAGACATAATAACAAAAAAATTACAAAGTTATTGATTATTTAAAAAATATTTGTCGTTCTACTTGAACCATCAAAACATTTCTCAAAAGTGAGATAGATATTCAGCGGACCAACTGTAGCATGTAACGGGGTGTTCACACGAGGCGAATATCGCCAGAAAACCAAAATATTATCAACCATTTGAACCGTGTGAATAAATTGACTATAAATCTGAAACGATTGAAACCAGTAAAAACAATATCGTCTCAAGTTGACCACCTTTCAACTTTTTTAATCGGTGGAATGATGCGTAGATAGGTATACGCTGCATCTGTATCTATGGTGAGAACTTTATAAACGGTTCCCATTTCGTGACAGTTGCTATCTTTGTTGTTGGTTTGTGGTGTTCGTTTCCTTAATTAAAAGGTGTTTTATATCCTCTACTATAACATTTTCAACTAATGATAAATACTCCGCGATCTCCACCTCGCTGTTCACCATTTTAAAAACAACATCAAAATCTGACAGATTGAATCTATGTCGATGTACTGTGTGAACACGTTTCACTATCAATAGACAACCGACGGATTTTGTTTTTTATTCAAGCGAAATTGTCAGATCTTTATATCGTCTCGTATGAACACCACATAACAGATGACTGTAACTAACAGATTGTCTTCTCTGTGCTATAAAAAATACACTCAGGATGACTCATCACAGCCGAATTGAAGATATTGATATTTTACAAATACCATTCACAGAGCACCACAGAGCACTCACAGAAAAAGATGAAAGACTTAAGACTTCCATTTCAAATACTTTTCAGATAATATTTATGTAAATAGAATTACCTGTGCGTATGTGAGTTCATTTCCAGCCTGCATGGTATAGAAGGCATTGTCTATACCAGAAAGTCCAACATAGGAACCAGGCTCTCCGTATATTGCCACTTCCACTTTCTCCCCTGTCCTGGCCTTACGATTGTTTATGAATACAGTGAACTGAAAAAAATATGTATTAATTATTAATCTATAAGGTGATTGTCATCCGTTTGAAGTTTCTTACATTTAATATTTGTAACCCACTTAATATCTACCCAAAACTGAGTAATTTGAGCCAAATTAGTAATTTTAAAATACTCTACAAAATGCACAAAAATAAGTATATAATAATAAAATAGTTACATATCAAAAACATTACATAATACATTATTAATTATGTCAGTGCACATGTAGTAGAGTTCCATAATTATGTAATTTGAAACAAGCGTTTCTTTCTACTATAGATTATTGATTCTGAGAGAGACGTATTTCCACTTATCAGGTCATTATCAATTTATTATCAATTGATAATGACCTGATAAGTGGAAAGACGTCCCTCTCAGAATCAATAATAGAAAGAAACACTTGTTTCAAATTACATAATACATTTTAGTTTGATTATAAAAATGAAAATATTTTTATGTATATTTTGTGAGAGTTCAGAGATAATAAGTGAGTCATATTAAAAGGTGGTTCAGAGTCATCCATGATATCATAGAGATCATGGTCCTAACGTGATCCAGAGTCTCTACATTTAATTGACACTCGCAGAACAAGCTTAAATAAAGAATGCTGACTATATAAGTCTTAGGTATGGATTTCTGTTTTGCTTATATTTGTTTTACTTACATTATTCCTAGAAATTCCATTGACGGGTACTGTAAGGGAATCAGCTACAGTGTATCCACGTTTACCAGAATACCACACAACAATAGTGGCAGCTGGAGCCATCTCAGCTGATAAAGTGACTGCGAAGGTACGGATGGAATCCTGGAAAATAACCATAACACAATTATTATTCTATATAATTTACCAAATGTAATAATGGTTAAAGATGACTGCATGTATTGGATTTTCTTCTTCTGCTCTTAGACATTTTTAATTCAAGAACACGGATATAAAACTATACTACTGATTAATTTTACATACATATTTATTTATATTTATTTTTATTAATGCCCATGTTTTTACCTATGTGATTGATTTTACATATATATACACCCAATTTTCAATTATTCTTCTAGTACCTATTTTTAGAATTTACAATTTATCAATTTGCCATTTGTGTACCTACATGTTTTTGTTGCCATGATTTTATTTGATGTCTGTACTTACACTGTTGTTTTGTACTTGCTGTTTAGGTAAAGTGTAGAGTCTTGTTTGGTTTACGTATTATAAATATTTATTGTTGTTGTATTATATTGTGAGATAAACTGTATGACTCTGTTACAATAAAATAAAATAAAAATAAATAAAATACTATCTATGCTTTACCCTCACGCCGTGTCCCAACTGGGGTAGGCAGAGAGAACGAGAACTAAAAAAGTATATCTTTTTCATAATTATTTTCATATGTCTGAAATACATGAATCAAATTTGAGATGATGAAATTTATGTAAATGCACAAATATACTTTACGCTATTACAAATAGCAACACTAAGTGGTAGAGGTGTGTATTTAACAGTGGTAGGTACCTGCATATTCTCCTGTCCTGTGGCAAGTATGATTCCTTTGGACATGACAATATAGTTGAAGAACGCCATATAGAAATTACTCTGCACGTGCAGAACTAAATATTCTCCAACCTAATAAACATAGAGAAAATCATCAATATACACTATTTATTTTACCTATCTAGTTAAAAACTATTACAAATAAGACAGATTAGTGGTCAACGCACACACCTTGTAAGTGAGGTGTCGTGGGTTCCCTTCCCGGAGTGAATAGAATATTTCTGGTTGTTTTTCATAATTAAATCAATGTGAATAATTCATCTAGAATGGTTTAAGTCCAAAGATAATTAACGTCTACAATTCTGAGCAAGTTAATGTTCCAACCCCCCCCCCCCCCCCGATTGTGTTGATAAATTGAAATAATTATTTACATGTGAATGAAGATATTAACAAAACATTTTATTCAATTTTATAACAACACATGTAAAAAAAAGATTTCATCCTTATAACATAACATTTCTGTTTGGTTTTCCAAGAATAATAATTATTGAACTATATTAAACTATATTGCACAATAAGAAGCATATATAATTACCAAGTTATAAAACAATGTGATACAAATAAATGATATTGTGCAATGGGCGAGTTTATTGCAGAAGCGACATCTTCCAACTAACCAATGTAATCCAGCGTTAAGATATTACACCACTAATTATGTAACGGCAAGATACTGTATTATATCCAAACATACATGTAGATATGGATAAAAATAATATCAAATCGCACCCATAATACTTTACATTCATAGCTACATACCTTAGCTTGTTCTGTACTAGTGGAGACTTTGATGTGATGATTCTGCGGAGAATGATGACCAATGAGAAGCAGTTCTCCCTGAGCTCTCTGTCCCATGGAGTCCCTGAAGTAAGCTGTCAACCTAATCTGGGCGATGTCATTCAATATATCACGAGCATTCTGGGAATCCTCAAGACCTGTAATGTAATAAACCAATCAGATATTAATTATAAATCTAAAATATATACGGGGTGCAAGAAACTTCAGACGGATGACAATTCCTTGCTTGAATAAGTAGATCGAATTCTCGAGGATGGCAGCATGTTGAGTGAAAGCGATGGTGAATAATAATCTGCATAAATACGGAGGGAGCGAATTTAGTGTACAAGGATAGGTGGAATTGTAATTTTATCCTCTCTACCCAACCCATAAAGGGATAAGGCACGAAGGGATAGATAGACAGTTGATAATTCTTCTTCTTTGTGTTGTATAGGGTCCTCCCGACATTGACCATTACATGCGAGAATGTGTCCCTATCCTGGACATCCGAAACACCTCTTAGACATTCTGTTCATCTGTCCACTCATGTATATTATGGAGCCAGTAAATCTGCCTACCTCCAACAGCCCTTCGACCTTCAACTTGTCCTTTGATGATCAGTTGCAGCAATTTTTACTTTTCTCCTCTGAGCACATGACCTAAATAGGATAAGTTGATAATTATAAACAGTAAATATAGAATTGTCATAACTCTGCCCGTACCTAATTGTGTCCTAAGATCCACTTTCATATGCCATATGCCTGGAGTAGTGTCCAGCCTCATGAGTTGCTGCACAGGAAGGTCTCTGCGACCTCCTCCTCTCATCTCTATACTGCCTTGAACTTCCATCATACTGAGCCCCAACTGCAGGGGGCGGAGGGGTGATCCATCGTGGAATGATGCAGCAATCTGGAAACGCAAAAAAATATTTGGGTTGGTTGAAAAAAATTGTTAGATTGGAATTAACTTGTGCTCTGTTTATGAATCATAATCATTTACAATTAATTGTTTGAATCAATGTTGAGTAAAAAAATCTAATAATTATTTGAGTGCATTCGTATATTATTTATTTGTCTTTCTTCTCACAACATTTTCATTGTCCTAATACAGTGAAAACTCTATCTATCGTTTTTGAAGGGACCTATTGAAATAAACTATGGATGCGGGAAAACAATGAATGCGGGAGTATAGAAAAAATCACATTAATATGTATTTCAATGTTTAATATGTAGGTACACACGAGTATATAGGTTTTATAAAAATGATACATGTTTCAAAAGTTATAAATCAATTTGTTGAAATAAAAAATATAGTAGATAACAAAATAAAAAAGAAAGCTGCATGGAGAGCAAAATCATACTTTATACTGTATGTAATCTTTCATCGTCATCTGCTTTTTTATTGTAGGTACCTACTGACGTACTATCATAAAAGACAGCAGACAGAATCAACAAACTGTTTCTTCTTTCTCGCTCGCTCTCCAATGTTTTTATACATACATATATACGATTTTTTGTGTAATTTAAACGGTCAATGCGATAAAATCATATAGAGAAACGATGGATGCGATATATTTTTACGTGTTTTATATGAAACTAATTCGGAACTGTAAAAAATAACGACAAATGCGGGAAAACAATTATTCGAGGAACGATAGATAGAGGTTTCACTGTAGTAGATATTGTCACAGAAATAATGCGATGTGAAAGAGGGTGCAACCAATAAAAAGAATTAATTATTTTTCTCATAATTAAAATAAATATATATAATAAGAAGAACTTACGTAACAATCGAATGGCATCGCAGGTTTGAAGACTTGAGGAGTTCCTCCCAGGAATGCCACATTGATGGAAGAGTTATATATCCTGGCTACGGAGTAGCCCTCGATGATTTCATCCAAGAATCTCTCTCCCACAGTGGCTGTGATGATAACTTCCATGCCGTCTAGTGTTGGTACAAATTGTTCCAGGTCTCGCATTGGATAACGGAATTCATATGTACCATTGAACTGAAAAAAATTAATATAAATTTACTGACCGCATGTCTGTTGTATCATAATCACTCATTCTTTCCATATTGATAGGCCAGTTCCATAAGTGAACAACTTCAAAATATTAAAAATTGAATTTTTTGGATTATTATTATGTAGAAAGCGGATTTTTCTTTATTCCTTAAACAAGAAATTCTATAAATTAAATATTTTTTATACCACAAGCACATATTTATTTGCGGTTTTTGGTCAACTGGCATAGTGAATGAAAACTTTGACACAATGTATCTCGGAAATATTAAGTAGAATTTATGGAACTAGGCGATCGACATGTCCATTATAAAAAGACAACTTACGAATCTCAAATACGGCAGATAGTCATTTCTTCCTCCGTATTGGTAAGTACCATACGGATCTGGCTTGGTCATCCAGAATGGATAATCTTCATCCTACAAAAAGAAAAAAAAATATTACATTATGTATGTATGTTGGATGATTTATTCGGCACTGTTGAATGGAGCATCCATCTCAAGAATACAGGAAACTATGTTGGAAGAGCGATGTCGTCAATTTGCCCCCGCATATTGTTATTGATTGGTTTTTATGAAAGTCTTCGGGGAGTTGACTCCAGATGATAGGTCTTGCGACACCAAAAGCCCTGTCATAAAAGATTGTTGGCTCTATTGATCTCATTCAGCATATTGGTGGCTGTCTTTGTTGATTGTAGAGGTCTACTTGCAGGTGTTTTAAGAACACAGAGCTCAGAAAGTGACTGATTTGTCATATTATTCAAAGAATTGTAGGCCTTAAGGCATAGTTTGTTTTGGACGCTTTCACCTACTCTTGGCTTGGGCAACTTTTCCATCAAAGGTGTGATGTGATTTATCCTCGTGCGAAATAATTTATATTAGAGGTTTAACCCTTTCGAATCCACAGCCGTGACATCCACGTGTGACATTTCCTTACCTTAGACATCCACACCCGTGATATATCGTTTTTGATTTTTCGACACTCCCAGAGACATCTGTGTTAGATTTTTTTAATTTAAATCTGTACCGATATATACCTACATTCATCCTTTATCCATTCCTGTGAAGTTGGTAAAGATGTACCTACGAATTTCGTCACAATGACGATTTATAAAAGTACTGACAGCGTACATGCCGGAAATCAGTCGCCGTTCATTACCATTATAGTACGTTCGCGCGAATTGTATCATACGCGTGGCATTTTTGATACTCCAGTTATATTGTTTATATTATTTATTTTGTCACTTTTGTTACTGTGGATTGGTTTAATTTAATTATTTAACCTATATTTATGTTCAATTGATGTTACTGCTTATTTTATATTTTATTTTGACCCTTGACTTAGTAGTCCCTACACAAGTGTAAACATTTTTTCGATTACGAAATTTATGAACAGTTTTGATTATTTTTATTCTCAGTGAAGTTTTGAAAAATAACTGTGTATAAAACAAAGTAAAAAAATAAGGTTGATATTTTCAACCGACGGTACTTGGTGGAAATTCATGTTGAATTAATTAAAATAAAACACTTATTTGTAGTATATCCACGGTGACTTTTTATTGGACGCCGTCCAATAAAACGGAGTGCGTCCAATAAAAAGTCACCGTGGATATACTACAAATAAGTGTTTTAAGTAAAAAAATAAAATAAAATAAAAAACTGTGTGCAGTACACTGAAAAAAAATCAATCGACCGTTGTTTTCATGAACAGACTATAAACTATCTTTGTTATGTATGACGCAGGCTAGGCGAGGACACTTGAGGTTCAAATATCCCGTGTTATGGGAATGCGTTGAGATTTTAATGACTTATTTGGTTACATGATGCTAGTAGAAGGATGAAGGAGCTCAAATAACCCGCCAATGTGACTATGATATGCAATTTTATATTAAATAAAGTAAATTGAAACTAAAAAAGGATTATACTGGATTATAAATATCACGCGGTATTGAGGGCACGATTCCAATCGGGAGGGCTCGGAAATCAAAAAGTTAAATAAATATAAGATGAAAAGAAGGAATTCTTTTTGGGAAATTGGGATATTCTCCAAATATGACTTAGCTAGCATCAAAGATTGAAATATTATTTGATCAGTTGAATTTTAATAATTAATTCGGATTCAAAAATTTTTCAAATACAAAATTCAACTTACAAAGTTAAAATGTCTCTCTACAACTTTAGAATAGTCGTAAACATATCCTGGCTGATCCAATACATTAGTAGACATAGGCACTGCTCCTCCCTGCGAGTAAATGGGGTTTCCACTCTCATCCAGTTGGGTGCCATAGTTAGGAGGAAGTCTGTTTAGGTTATTTGGATCATTGATGTTGTAGGGATTGGTGCGGATCCCAGGATAAAATTGATTGCGAGTGTATTCAGCTGAAAATAAACAATAAAAAGATATAAGTAAACAATTCACATGTTAAATGCTTAGTTTTTTTCCAGATGGATCTGGATTTGAAATAAATCCAAATACAACCTAGACACCCGCACAGTAAGCGATATGCTTATGTTGTGAAGATGGAGTAGACGTGTGTGGAATCAAACCTGGGTCTCTTGATTGAAAGTCAAAAACTTTATTAGGACAAGTAGGTGTCCACTTAATCAGCAGACCAGCTGTCCTCTCCGTGCCAACGGAAGATTAAGACATTCAGGATGGGTGGCACCCCATATCACTGAATTTAAGATGTCTTTATTTCTTCGAACACCTGCCTTTTATAGGATACACAAAAACTTAAGACAAGTATGTATCACTGGTCTTCCACTCTCTGCTGTAAGTTTTGGAATGTCACATAAAAGGTAGATGCAGTGAAGGTATAGGTTACCTTTTGAGTAGAAAACCAATATTTAATAGAAAAATATTTCAATGATAAAGTGAAAATAATGTTTCTCTTACGTCTTGTGTACTGCTCCCTTTCAAACTCTGAAGGCAAGCCAAACTGTCCCTGGTTATTGAACTGTCCCTGCCTGTAGTATTGCGGCCTGAATTGTGGGATGGGTCTGATAGTGGCCTTAAGGGTGAGATTGCCCTTCACTGGAGCACCTGATGTGTAGTTGGCCATCACACGACCATAAATATAAGGGTCTGTGTTGAAGAAGAATGCTGGCATAGTCACATTCACCTGGAAAATAAGATAAGATGGATTTTACATTCCTCCTCTTTTGTAATTTCAACACATGATACTATCATTTAAGACAATGTCACCTTGTTTGTTAGTTCCCCAAATGAGAATTGAACCTGAACCCCATCCTTTTTGTGAGGTGTCCGATTAAGCTACTGGGTGCCATATCCAAGGCTTCAAAATTATGTCTTATGGGGTGTTCATATGTGGCGAATATCGCCAGGCGAATTTCAAAATATATCGCCAGGTGAAAAAACAAAATTCACCGGATATCCATTGATCGTCACACCTGTTCACACAGTCCACCGATATAGAAACGATCTGTCAGATGCGCTTTGATTTTGACATTGTTTTCAAAATGGCGGACGTCGAGATGGAGATCGCGAAGTATTTATTTTTAATCGAAAATGTTATTTTATTTATTTATTTATTTATTCAAAACCAGTTACACACTTCAGACAACACATACAAATAAATACAAACAATTATAATCATTACAAGAGACCATGCATTGCCCAATTTAAAAGTGTATACAAATTAACTATTTGATATATTTCATTAGCCCATAAGGTTGTCATGTAATATAAAAAAAGAACAAACAATAATAAAATTATTAGAGATAAAGCATTAATCCTAAAACAAACAGTAATCACCATCAATCAATCCAATACTGGATCAATACACAAACATACAAGAATAGTAAAAACATAACAACACATTACAAATCAAATATAAAATTTAAAATTATGATAGTCATGTTAACATCAATCGAGCACAGCAAGTAAGGGAAAGGGAAGGGAGGAAACTCATCGTAATGCAGAAGGATAGTAGAGGTTATAAGGTGCCTTTTAATTAAGGAAACAAACACCACAAACCAACAACAAAGATAACAGGTGTCATGAAGCGGGAACATTATAAAATTTATAGGTTATAAAGTTTTTACCATAGAGATACGAACGCCGCGCACATCTGTGCATGCGCAAATCGTTCAATCGGGCGAAAAAGTTGGAAGGTGGTCAACTCGAGACGATATATCGTTTCTACTGGTTTTTATCGTTTCAAACTAGCTGTCATTTTGTTCACACGGTTCAAATGGCTGGCGATATTTTGGTGCTCTGGCGATATTCGCCAAAGTGAGAACACCACATTATAAACCACAATGATAGCATCATGTGTAGGTAGATATTGTTTTGGTGTACTAAGTAAAGGTATTACTACACGCTGAATATTTCCAAGTTCCTTCTCTTTTGCTCATGAATACAGCAGAGTTACTCTTGACACAATCTAAATACGTCCTTAATCTATGGTGCGCGAAGTAACTAAGTATAGAAAAAAACATGCGCATGCCAATACAGCGGTAGCTGAGAATAGTAGTTTTCAACAATACTATATAATAATTGAGTATTTTAGTTTCCTTTAATGAGCATATGTGTAATAATGATATTACCCAAAGTGAACTCTTTATCTTTTTTATTTATTTATTTACATATCCTTTTACATGTTACACAATACATAGAAAAAATATACACAAATCAAAATTCTCATTCACAAAACAGTTAGAGCAAGACAAGAACAACAATTGGCAAAGAATGTTTAGTAATATGTTTAGTAATATGTATGTCAAGAATTAAAATTCTCATTCACAAAACAGTTGGAGCAAGACAAGAACAACAATTGGCAAAGAACTAAACACAATTGGGAATCAATTCATAACATCAATAACTTGGAGTGTCAGTATAGAATGTCAATGATATGTTTAGTAATATGTATGTCAAGAATTAAAATTCTCATTCACAAAACAGTTGGAGCAAGACAAGAACAACAATTGGCAAAGAACTAAACACAATTGGGAATCAATTCATAACATCAATAACTTGGAGTGTCAGTATAGAATGTCAATGATATGTTTAGTAATATGTATGTCAAGAATTAAAATTCTCATTCACAAAACAGTTGGAGCAAGACAAGAACAACAATTGGCAAAGAACTAAACACAATTGGGAATCAATTCATAACATCAATAACTTGGAGTGTCAGTATAGAATGTCAATGATATGTTTAGTAATATGTATGTCAAGAATTAAAATTGTAATATAGTTACGAGATGTCAAGTAGAGAGGAGAAAAAAATCTATAAGAAATGGTACAAACAATTTAAAAGTAATAAGAAATGTAGGAAATGTGAACTGAATAAGAAATTGCTTTTTATAGTACCGGTAGCGGTTGGTAGAGCTATCCTCCACCATTCAGAACGTCCTTTCCTCAATCGAGTAACCTTTTCCCATGACATTCCTGACACTCTGATTTCATTGTCAAAGAAACTGTGTATTGTATTATAAGGTTGTTTTAATGAATGGAACATCAGTGTTCTGTATAGCACCAACTATTATTGAGCATTCTCAAAACATGATGCAACCAAGAGCATCGTCTCTCCTTATTATATTACAGAGACTAGGCCTGTTGGCAACACATAATTAATACATTTATTAGGGATGAAAGAGACATATAGCTTACCTCAAACCTTGTCTGATAATACTCTTCCACTAAGAATGTGGACTCCTCTACTTGCCCCAAGGCATGCACCTGAACGATCCACTCTCCAAACACCGGCTGATCTGATAACTTATACTCCAGGCTCACAGTACCAAGGTTAGACTGAAATCATACACAATTATGTTAAGTTTTTTTTTTGTGAAAGTTTGGCGATTGACGCATTAAAAAGTTTGTGTCCAATGTTGATTTTTACCTGTCTAGAGAGCCATCTCTTCATGATGTGTCTATGTGGATCCAATATGTAAACATCTATAGCATTGTTGAAAGCCTTCAGTTCTGTGTTGATGGGGATGGTACGGAAATTTACTGAAATAACAAAAATACGAAAATATAATATAGATGCAGTTATTTAATTCTACGATGGGGTAAGCCATCTATTCTGCGCAGAGAGGAAAAGTTTAAAGAGTACTCTTAACCAAGTCTCAACCCGATTCATAAGTGTCGAAATTTTGTGTCATGCACTCCTGAGGAAGTTCACATATGTATGTGTTTCATATACAATATACCTACCTAGTACCTATTCAAATGGGTTGACTATCGGTAAGTGTGATCAACTTGGAATGAGTGATTTGGAGTGATTCAAATATGATTAAAAACTAAAGTATTTGCAAAGAGCTATAACACAAGTTTCATTTGCAACTAATCGATATCCAATAACTTTTATTAGCTGATACCCATACCACATATTTTTTAAAACATGTTCCAAGCAAAAACCTTGGATGACATAACATACATATATGTGGACAATTCACACAGATTGAGCTAGTCCTAGCCTAAGATATGAATCTTGTATTATGGGTATCTACTAACGCGACGATGACGATACACATATCGTCCCTCTTCTGAATAACTGTCGTATCTGACATTTTTGGGGAGTTATGATCTCACTGAAGACCACACCTGTAACTGTTACCGTTATCCTGGAAAAACTTTCCGACTTGTTGTATTTACGAATTATTCTAAATAAAATGTGTTGTATCTTCTAATTCCTCAAAATTTCATCACAAAAATGATTCTGAGATATATAAGAATACAAATAAAATAATGTAATATATTTACACTGTATCATATAATTAGGAGAGACGAAAATATGTACGGCAAAACACTAAAAACGCTCTTCTGAACAATTTACATTTTGGCAGATACGATTGTCAGAAGAGGGACGAAATATGGACAATACACACAGATCGAGCTAGTCCTAAAGTAAGATATGAATCTTGTATTATGGGTACTAACACGATGACACACATATACAATGCACCAAACACATATACATGTAACATCCAGATCTAGAGCAATTTCAAAAAGGACATTTTTAATTTTGCTCTGGCCGAAAATCGAACCTAGGACCTCGTGATTCAAAGGTAAGAGCAATACTCTGAGCCACACCCGCCGTTATGTTAGTAGAAAAGCCTTGGTCAAAGTAGAAATGAATAATAGTGATATAATTATTTTCTTACCAGTTTGTCCCTGCATGTAGACAGGCTTGTCCATCTGAATAAAGATAGTCATGAACCTCGGGGAGAAGGTGAGGTAGGTCTCATTGAGGAAGGCTTTACCCTCAAATGGATCATCGTACAGACCCTCAACACGTAGCTTGTATGTGCCAGGCACTGAAGTAGGGGGCACCTGAAAATAAACATCAACAATTTTATTTACATTTCAATCATACAAGTAAATATCATTACAAATCTAACTTTCATTTTATCTGACAGTTTATTTCAAATGAAAAAGGCACAGAATTAACAAATGCATATATTTTTATTGCCCATGTCTCGCTGAGTCCTCACGAATATGTCTCCTATTACATCATAATATGAAAGACATTTAATTTCTTTAATTCAGCAATCGAAGGAGATACCATGATAGTGAAGACAGGGGGAGAAAGGGGGATCTTATTGACTCTCCGTATGCGGGTGTGGCCGCATTGTAAAATGATGCCACTACTGCATGCGGAGATTGATCTGATCTCAAGTACCTATCCACACCTCCTCGACATCGGTCTCCCCTGGAAACTATGTGATATGTAAGAGATCGAGTAACCAACCTCGGTGGATAATGTTGATGCATGGGCCAACGTGGAAGGACGTCCTCGCCAACCCGCACGGCAAGCGTGGCGTTGTAATGCCAACCACCCCCCGTATGAGAATGTCAAATAATCAAAGAGCATTACCCCAGGTGAGTAGGACCAGGCGTCCAGAATCTCACACTGCACCTGCAGTCTGCCCCACGGATTCTGGGGGGGGCAATTGTTTGGCACCTTGTGCGACCCACCAGCGAGGAAAGATACAGAAGTTTAAAATAGCCACCTACAATGTTCGGACACTTGCATCTGACACAAAACTGCTTGAACTGGAAGAAGAGTTAAAGAAGATCAAATGGGACTTCGTGGGTCTCTCGGAAGTAAGAAGAAAGGGCGAGGCACTATTGACATTGAATTCCGGACATACCTTCTACTATAGAGGCGATATAGAGAGAGCCATTGGAGGAGTCGGATTTCTAGTTCACAAGAAGCACTCACAAAATATTGTGAGCATCAAAAGCCTATCAACGAGAGTAGCGTACTTAACACTAAAGTTGAACTCTAGATATAATCTTAAAGTTATTCAGGTATACCCCCCCACATCAAGTCATACAGATGAAGACACAGAAATTTTCTACGAGGACATCAACACTGCCCTCCAGGAGAACAAATGTCACTTCAACATTATAATCGGTGATCTCAATGCTAAAATTGGTATGAAGAGTGATGAGGCAGAAAGGTCCCTTGGGAATTTTGGCAGTGGCTCAAGAAACAACAGAGGAGAAACCTTGTTGAACTATCTCCTTGAGAATAACTTATACTTAATGAACACTTTCTTCCGCAAAAAACCACAAAGACGATGGACTTGGCTAAGTCCAGACGGAAAAACAACAAATGAAATTGACTATATCATCACCGACAAGAAAGAAATTGTTCATGACGTGAGTGTCCTCAATCAGTTCACAATAGGGAGCGATCACAGATTGGTTAGAGCATCAGTATCCATTAACTTGGGAAACGAAAGATACAAAATGATGCGCAAAAAGACTGTGAAAAGATGGCAAACTCTTTTAAAGTTGAACGATTTTAAGAAGACCATCGAAAGTGTGCTACTTGAGCATGATAGCCAGAATCACAATATCGATGAAACAAACTAAATAATAGCAAAAGCCATATCAGAATCCGTTCAGAAAAACTGTCCTCATACGAAAAGTCCAAACAAGTTGAGCAAACATACCTTGGATCTTATGCAAATGAGAAGGGATTCAAAACTCAACATAAACATAAACTTACATGATTGGAGAAAATTGAATCGAGAAATTACAAAGAGCATTCGAAGAGACGTGAGAACATTCAATGATGCAAACATTAAACACACAATAGAGAAGAACAAAAGTTTAAAGGTTCTCAAGAGAAGTATGACAACAGGAAAGGCTGAGATATCAAAATTAACGGACAAACAAGGGAACACCACATCAGACTCTGACCAAATATTGAAAATCGCAGAAGAATTCTATAGAGAGTTATATGCTCGCACCAGCGAAAATATACAATGTCCAGAAGAAATCAATCCCCACACCGGTGTCATTAATCAGGGCTCGGAAGATATTCCAGAAATTACAACTGAGGAAATTGAATATGCTGCCAGTCAAATGAAAAATAACAAAGCTCCAGGAGAGGATGGCATCGTCACTGAGAGTATAAAAGTAGGTGGTAAAGTCCTCCACGAAAAACTGAAGATACTCTACAATATGTGCTTGACAGACGGCATTACACCGAAAGCCTGGAACAACGTACAAATGATACTGCTGCACAAAAAGGGAGACAAAGCTGATGTAGGAAACTATAGACCCATAAGCCTGCTATCTCACCTGTACAAATTGTTCATGCGAATAATTACAAACAGGTTAGAGAATAAATTAGATTTTTATCAACCATGTGAACAGGCTGGTTTCCGGTCAGGCTTCGGCACGAACGATCATCTTTTGACCTTGAAAATATTAATTGAAAAGACGGTGGAATATAACAGACCTCTAGTACTTATATTTGTAGATTTCCAAAAGGCCTTCGATACCATAAACAAAGATGCCATATTAGCTGCGTTGCATCAATGTCGTATAGATTACAGATACACAAAACTCCTGAACTTCATCTATGACAATACATCAGCCAGTGTAAAACTCCACAAAAACACCAAACAGTTCCCCATTGAAAAAGGTGTAAGGCAAGGAGATACAATATCTCCAAAGCTGTTCACTGCTGTATTAGAATACGCATTCAAAAATCTAGACTGGGAAGAAAAGGGTATCAAAGTGGATGGAGTCAAACTGAGTAATCTAAGATTTGCAGACGATATCGTTTTGATTTCGGAAGATATAAACGAGGCACGCAAAATGCTAACGGAGCTCATGCAAGAGACCAGAAAAGTTGGACTCCTTATCAATACATCCAAGACAAAAGTGATGACAAATCTGGTCCTTGGAGGTACGGTAGACATTGACAACCAGGTAATCGAAGAAGTCAGTGAATATAAATATCTCGGTCACAACATGGTACTGTCTCGAGATAACCAAACCACGGAGCTTCAGAGGAGAATCGGTCTTGGATGGGCAGCCTATGGAAATCTGAAGAAGTTTTTCACTAGCAACATTCCCCAAAGCCTAAAACGCAAAATGTACGACCAATGCGTGCTACCAGTACTAACTTACGGGGCAGAAACGTTAACTTTGACCAAGTCGACTGTCAGAAAACTTCGTGTGGCACAAAGAAAGCATGAAAGAGCGATGCTACAAATAAGACTCTCTGACCGTATAAGAAATATAGAAATACGCAGAAGATCGGGAGTTACTGACGTTGTCGAGAGAGTGGCAAAGTTGAAGTGGTCATGGGCAGGACATGTTGCTAGACTACAGGATCAAAGATGGACAAAACGGGTGGTGGAATGGAGACCTCGTGAAGATAAAAGAAGTAGAGGAAGACCTCCTACACGATGGTCTGATGATATCAAAAGAATCGCTGGTGACTGGTTGCAAAGAGCCCAGGATAGAGATGCCTGGAGAATTATGGGGGAGGCCTATGTCCAGCAGTGGACGGAAATGGCTGCATAGGTAAGGTAAGGTAAGGAAGACAGTGGCTGTTCTAGCTTTTGCGGGGCACTGGACAAATAAAATTGTGTGGACCCCCAAGCAAAGAATTTAGCAGGGCCCCTTAGACAATTGAAACAAGAATTTCAGAAAATACTAAGCTTTTCAAATTTCTACCAACCCCCTACCCCGTCACTTAATATTTAATTTGGTGTAGCAGCTTGAGAAAATTCACTAGGTATCTTTTCTTTTTGAAAAAATCTTCATTAAAATTTACTTTCCAGCTTTAAAAATATAAATAAAAACAATTCAGTGGGCGTTGGAGCTTTCCAAGGGTGTTATTGAAAACCCAGAGAGAACCGGAAGGCGATGAAAAAGCTGCTGCCTCCTTAGAAGATACACCATGGAGAAAACGCTAGAGTTTGGTTATCTCACAGAGTGGGCGATGGTCAAAAAAAGAAGACTGTTTAAGGGTTATTTTTACACATACACTTTTCATAATAATTATCAGCAGATATTATTGCGTATTTTATACAACTTTGTGCTAAAGATATTGAAATATTAATACAAATTCCATTGTAATGTTTGCAAAACAGAAATATCCAGCAAACAATCAACCTGTTTATAAAAGCACTCTTCACATCCATCAAAACATGTAAATGAGTGTAATGTTTAATTTAAAAAAATACTGAAAACAGAAATGGAATGCATTGACTTGGCTTCCTTCAAGAAAAATATATAATATGATTAGCTGTAGGAATTGTATAAGAATGAATTGAAAAATAATATAACAAAGTTCAAATGAAACCATTTAATAATCTTCCCCAAAACTTTCGATGGTTTATTTCAAATTGAACAATTTCAAAATTCCAGAGAGGAGCTTCAGAGTCACAATGCCTGTCTGGAACCAGCAGTTTAAGACAGAACCAACTTACTACCATATTCAGGAGCAAGATAAAAACGTTATAGTTCAGGAGAAGTCACAGTGCCCTTGAGATGATATATTTCAATAGAATACCTTATTTATGGCATGGAGGAAACAATATTATTTACAAATGTATATATTTTGATGGGATACCTTAATCCCAGGTACGGCATAGAGAAAAAACAATTTTGTTCTCGATCAAAAACAGGACCTTGTAAATACTTGTCCAAAATATATCATTCATTCAGAAACAAAAGCTTCTTTCATTCAAAGAATGGGCAATGTTAAACGATTGCTGAACAAAATTGCTAACAGCTCATCATTCTTTCAATTATATCAAAGAATTTTCTTGGATGGAAAAGTCAATAACCGAACTACAAGTAATAAACTTGCAAATCGTTTTTCCTATGCCAATAAAGGTTGAGGCTTTCAGGAAGGATGCCATATCTTATTACTGAATTGATGATGATTAATGTCTTACAAGGATTGTTCCACTAATACCTGCCTTTTACAGGCCACTGGAACAAAAGCTAATAACTCTAGTTTAAAATAATGATACTAACCCTCATGTTGAGTGTCTCCGGTATTCCTTGTCTAACTTCTTGATTGACATGTGTTAACTCCACCCCATTATTGGATATAGAAGCTGTGACAAACATGCGAAGCCTAGCACGCAGAATGCTCACGGACACTTTGTATATCTGACCTGGACGCACTATGCGAGATGCTACAATGAAGTATGTCCTGCAATATAAACGCAATATTAATAATATGTCAAAATCATACATAAAAATATTCACACAAGGTAACTCAAGAGTACATACAAGCCCTCAAAAATTATACCATCAGTTCCGAAATAGCTGACTATGGGTGTATGACAATGGACATGCCTTAGACATTGATAACACAGAACTAATAAATAGTATGAAATTAATTAGCTATTTTAGAATTTTTAGAGGTACAAATGTTTTAATTGTTTAATCATTTTAACAATTCAAATTAATAACAGACATTTATTGGTGGAAGTTTATTATGATATGACACCTTAGTCACTTTCTGAGTTCTGCATTCTAAAAACACCCGCAGTAGACCCCTATCTTCAGCAAAGGCATCAACCAATATGCTGGAAGAGATCAACAGTCAAAAAGTTTTACTTCCACAATAGGGTTTTTGGTTCGGTAATTTGAAACAAGTTTTTTTTCTACTATAAGTTATTGATCACGATAGAGACGTCTCTCCACTTATCAGGTCATTATCAATCCCATGACACCAAAAACCTTTGGTCCCATGACACCGAAAACCCTTGGAAACAAGTGTTTCTTTCTACTATAAGTTATTGATCACGATAGAGACGTCTCTCCACTTATCAGGTCATTATCAATCCCATGACACCAAAAACCTTTGGTCCCATGACACCAAAAACCCTTGGAAACAAGTGTTTCTTTCTACTATAAGTTATTGATCACGATAGAGACGTCTCTCCACTTATCAGGTCATTATCAATCCCATGACACCAAAAACCCTTGGAAACAAGTGTTTCATTTGTGTTATATTGTTTATTTCACAATAAAGATTATTTTATTTTTATTTTATTTTTATTTTCTTTCTACTATAAGTTATTGATCACGATAGAGACGTCTCTCCACTTATCAGGTCATTATCAATCCCATGACACCAAAAACCCTTGGAAACAAGTGTTTCTTTCTACTATAAGTTATTGATCACGATAGAGACGTCTCTCCACTTATCAGGTCATTATCAATCCCATGACACCAAAAACCCTTGGAAACAAGTGTTTCTTTCTACTATAAGTTATTGATCACGATAGAGACGTCTCTCCACTTATCAGGTCATTATCAATCCCATGACACCAAAAACCTTTGGTCCCATGACACCAAGGGTTTTTGGTGTCATGGGACCTGTTATCTAGATAACGACATTCAGGAACAAACTGAAGACATTGTCCAACATAATTTCCTGTACCCTTGTGATGGATCCTCCATTACATGGTGCCGAATAAATCATCGTCAGATATACATACATAATACGATAAAGATGAAAGCATTTTATGTACATGTTATGTTATGTTAAAAAATGCCTATTGAATAAAATAAAGTCAGGTGAATGATGATTTTAGAGTACAAATATATATGTTAACCTAGATTCAATGACAATACTATATATAATATTTATATACTTCGCGATTTACTCCATGGTATAGAAAAAATGGCTAATGGCTAATTGTCTGGTTGAATGATGCTCACATGTATGGATGGTAATAAAGACGCCAGTTCCAAAAAAAAAGAATTTTTATGTTCAAAATTCAAGAACCAATCAGAAATTGAATCCATTACACCAAAACATGCAAGGACACCACGGTGACCATTATTAAACTACTTAAAACAGTGACTATTTTATTTCTTCACATAAAGTGCATCAAAGCAAAAGTTGATAGAATAAAATGATGCACAATTATACTATAAAGCTGTAAGCCATGAAGAGCATATATAATTTATAAGAATATATTTTTCATATGCCAATGACATTTTATAGTATAAACGCATTTTTAAGCAACTATTAAAATATATTCAAAGCTTTGATACACAATAACAAAACTCACCCAATTCTTGATAGCATTAAACAAGAAGAAAAAGAAAAATCGGTTGATAAAAGTGAGTTTAAAATTTAATTTAAAAAGTCATAAAAATGATCAGGTTTAACTTACGCCTCATTGATGATAACACTGTTGGTTTCAATTGGAGGGTTTCTGTCGTCATACCCAAATCCTAGTCTGTTGTTATCTTGCCAAGGCTGCCTGCCAGTGTCAATCTCCCTGTTCCCTCCATAGTAAGGATTCTCTGGGTATTCATTTCTGTTTACTCCACCTTGACTAAAACCATCATCTCTTGTCCCATACGGATCATTTGAGTTTGGATCTCTGTATGGATCATTTGGATTTAGTGGGTCTGGTGTATAAGGATTTAATGGATCCCTTCCAAAATTGTCTTGTGGAAAGTTACGGTTGTTGGGATCACGAGGAAAGTTTGGATCTCTAGTATAATCCGGATTGTTTGGATCATAATTTGGGTTGTTTGGATCCCTAGGGAAGTTTGGGTTGTTGGGATCTCTTGGGAAATTTGGGTTATTGGGATCTCTGGGGAAGTTTGGGTTATTGGGATCTCTGGGGAAGTTTGGGTTGTTGGAATCTCTTGGGAAGTTTGGGTTATTGGGATCTCTGGGGAAGTTTTGGTTATTGGGATCCCACGGAAAATTTGGATTGTTGGGATCCCTGGGAAAATTAGGATTATTAGGATCGCGAGGGAAATTAGGATTATTTGGGTCAAGAGGGAAATTTGGGTTATTTGGGTCACGAGGGAAATTTGGGTTATTTGGGTCACGAGGGAAATTTGGATCGTTTGTAAAATTAGGGTCATTAGGATCTCTAGAGAAGTCATATGGATCTCTAGGCGAACTAGGATCTCTTGTGTTGTATCTTGGATCCCAGTTAGGAGGCGATGATGACGGCCTTGCGTAGTCTTGTGCGTCAACAGAAACAAGGATTAAGAACAGGGTCGTCACCAGGGGGCGCCATCTCTCCCCCATCTTGCTCTAACACCTGAAACAAAAAAAAAAATCATTAAATAAATAAACAAAACAATACATATTTTTGACTATAATAATTTCGTTTTGAAACAAATCAAAACGGAAGAATCGGAAATCGAAACGAATAAATACTCCCCCTATTGACAACCTATAACCCAATAAAACTGCATTCACACGATTTAATTATGTAAATTCATCGCTTCCCATTTGTAAAACAATAGACAAATATTCAATTAATAAAAAAGGGATGCCTGCCTGGCTAATGGAGAGAATAATGTGGGTAATAAAATGTAGAAATGATTGGCAGATGTCAAACGAGTGACAGAAAAACGTCAAGGGTGAAAAGAATTCTGAATTTAAAACAACTTTATAGAAGCTATTGTTCCATTCTAGAATAATCTAAAATAGAAAGTATTTCGAAAAAACAAATTAAATTTCAACTTTAAAACACTGAATAGATTTAAAGCAATGGTGTTTCGGCATTTCTCACAATGGAAGCAGTCAGCAGAATTACTGTCTGTATTAAAAATGGTTTTGTGGTTCAAACCCCGTTTTCGATATTTTTCCTTTTACAATAGATCTGTCTTTTGTGAAAATGTGTTAATTGTTTTTAAATATCTTCACAGTGGCCAATTATGTTTGTTTTGTGAAAGGAGAATAAGTCGGCAGCAGGTTTCGAACTTCAAAATCCGATATTCAAACATCAAGTTATTAATCGTGTCATGTCACAATATCTCGTATATAATAGTTAAGTTCTGTCTTTTATCAATTAATTTTTAAAAAGTTTTATTGAATGGTTTATAGGTATTATATTTAGCATACTGTTTTTTTTATTGTGTATTGTCCTTTTTTCATGATTGTTCCTTGTTGTTTAAATGTACTGTCTGTCATGCAATTTCTACAATTTTATTTTATACATGTAAAAGGCTCACGCGGTATATATAAAAAAAAAAATAATAATAATGTAGCTGTTTAGAATCCGATTGCCCTGTGTATAAAATATCCAATTTGTTCAATTTTGGCAAAACTATGCATATAATTTGATTTGGGTAAGCCTGAGTTGATAAAATACTATAGACTTGTGTTATAGATTTCTCTCATTCAGATCAGTGGTTTTTTTTTGTAATATCCCTTTTATTTGTGAACTAAATGAAATCATGATAGAACTATTTGGAAATCGAATCAATTATCCGAATGGGATAAGTTTAATGCAAACCTAAACAAAATTCAATTATGATTGTAGATTTATTGTTATTGAACCCAAAGGGACAATTCATTTAGAATCAAATATATCATACCTACTATTATAATATGTATCTACATTAGGGTGTCCCTTATTTGGTCGAAAAAATTTTTTTTTCAGTTATTGAAACGCATACCCCCTAATTGTGTTTATTAGCCTACTACTTACCCAAATACAGAATTTAAGCTTTCTAAGTTGATTGGAACCCGTGCCGACAGAGCCTCAAAGTTTCAGAAAATAGCAGCTAAAAGCGTCTTTTAAATTTAGCTGTAGATAATCACTTCATACCACAATGTTAGCTAAATATTGAAGAAAACACAAATTTATATGGAGCATTTCTTGCAATTATCAAAAATAGTTACAAAATTGATATTAATTAATTTGAACATATCCTGTAAAAAGTCTCTTTTTTACAGTCTGGATATATTTTTCTATGTTCATGCACACAATGTAATAAGAACTGTTTCTATCAATGAGAAACAACACTCATGCCTGTGTTTAATATTCTTCATCTGCGGTTATCAAACCATGAAAGCCTTGGATTAGTTTAACAGCTCTTTCAGCTGTGTCATACACTGCTTTTAAGCTAGATATCTTTTTTTAAGCTTCCACAAATGCCACGTTTTCATTATACGAAGATTTTCTTGTATGTTGTGCTTTACTGCGCTCTTTCTGTTGTATTGATGTTTTTCCTTATTTTGTACTATTGTAATGTTGATAAACCCAAGTGTCCTGTAAAGGACCTACGGGAGATGTTGGAGAATAAAGAATAAAGAATACACCTTCTTGAAGGAAACTGCTGTCAAGTTTTGACGGATACAAAATAACTCAAAAAATTTCCTATAAAAACATTAAAGCTTCTTGTAGAATACATAAAAAGAACATGTTATAACATATTTAGAATTGAATTGAGCTCTACTTCCTCACATATACCTAGAGAGCCAGACATCTGTTCCTTGGATTTTTCAAATCTAATACCGAGATCACCCAATTTTTCTTTTTTTGTAAATTTTCTACAGTGGTCCCCTTGGTCTGCTCATCAATTTCATCTTAAAAATTAAAAGGATGCTATTTCTTTTGACAAATATCACAAATTGTTGACTGAACTTGTTTTAGGTCGCTTTGGAAATCAGCCTGTCAATTCTTTTGTTACAATTTAATGTTTTTATAAAACACAAGTCTTGATTCGGCGCTTTCACCACCAAACAGCATTCAAACAAGGACTTTACATGAACTACCACAATAAAAAAAAAACAAACATATAGTTTAGTTTCTTTATCCTTAGCGTCCATTTTAAACTGAGTCTGCAATAAACATATTTTTGAAGGGCAAATAGCTCTTGCCATCCATCGTGCTTGATGCATTGCGCCAGTAGATCTGTTTTTTAAATTATGTGGATGCCAGAGGCTCTTTCAGGCGTATCACAGATGTGTTGAGCAGCAGGTGATAACAAGCTCTCTGAAATCATACGCTTTAACCTCCTTTTCTCTTCTGCTAGTTTTTTCAGCCTTGCTCTTTGTCAATTTCAGCCATTTTTTTTGTCAACACCCGCTAAGCATCCTGTACGTGTTGGTTCTCTTTATTTTTAAAATAATTTATTATCTTCTTTCATTTTTAAGGCTTTTGAGAGCATCGGCGCATACTATATCGCATAAACTATCGAATTCACGTCAAAAGTTCTCCTCATGGTGGCTATGAAAATCCTGAATCTTCTTGCTGTTTTTGGCAGCTCTTTCCAGACCTGATAAAGATCCCCTGATCTCTTTACAAGATTAGTACAGCTCTATTAGGTGTTCTAGCCTTTTTACAGAATGTAATGCACACGCGAATGACTAGATTTTCGATTTCACTAACAATCAACTTAATACGAGTATCGCGTATATCGAAAGACAGAACTGCGAGAACTTGACAATTGGACGGTAATTTTGCACCTGTCATCTATTTATTTACTTCACTAACCAAGAAAATACTTTTAATATTGCTTCTTAATTCCACTGACATCTTTGAAATATAAAAAAATCCGCGACAATTACCAGAAAAACCGAGACTGAGTGACAATGACAGCTAGCACTCGCCGCCCCTATGAGTTTTTGCATGAAACTTGTATGAAGATGTTTCCGTGCAAGTCGGCACGGGTTGCACTGTTCCGAATAAGATAAAATTTGGTCTCTGAGTGTTTTAGGACCAAATGAACAAAATAATAGCCTATGCGTTGTAAAATTAAAACTTTGAAAAATAAGGGACACCCTAATCTACATACATACCGCTGCGTGTGATCTGTAGGTATATGTGAGATGATATGAATACATTGAGAGCTAAATTCATTAATTTTGTATGTTTCCTATAACCTCTATTTTTTTATTATCTCATTGTTTTCCTAAAACATTGAATACAAATAAAAAAATTGATCTATATCTAATCATACCATCACGACATCTCCTACAAATGGGGTAGCCAGTAGACCAACTGCATTTGAAAAATACGACATTCAAAATGGGAGGTATATCTCTTATGTTAAATATGTTTTATTCACGATGTTTGAAGAACACACTCTTTTACAGAACACTCGAAAACTTACAGAAATTAGTGGAAAACCCATTCTTTGCGGGAAACTCTACGAAGCAATAATATATTGACACACAAAAAATATCGTGAATCAAAATGATTGACTAACACCAATCACAAACAAAATTTTCTTTTGATGATTCCTACTTAAAAAGTCGTCTTTCAAAATAACACAATACAAATTTTGTAAAATCAAGAATCGAGATAACTATGTCTACAAAAACGAGTTTATTAGAAATATTCAGCTAATTTAAACGACTCATTTCTTGTATAGATGGACCGTCCCTATTGTCACTCCCTGGGGTACACCACACCAAAGCGCGTGTCAGTGTAGTGATTTATCTTATTTGTTGATCACTATGTCCAAAATTCGTCCCCCTAAGCCATGTGCTTTGTCCTGTAGTAGATAATATTATGTAGGACTTGCATTTTACCCTTTGTAATTTATATTATTAGCAGTTCTGACCTGATGTCTATCTATTTTATGATAATGTTTCTGAGTTATCTTCAAACACAATCAAAAACATAAACTCCCCACTGCAATTCGTATTTTTACAAGATTCTGTAGTAAGAAATACATAATACAGTTTAATTGTTTTTAGACTCATAACAAATACAAAAAAAGGATATATACCTACAGTGGAAAATATATAATAGTAAAGTTTAATAAACATAAATGTTGTTTTTAATTGTAAAAAAAACGTACTTAACTTAGGTCTTTCGTGGGCAAATATAAATAAAATTAATGGTCAACCTAAATTAATATCATAAATTTCAACTACTATAAAGGTTTTATTTATCCTTAGGTTAAATTGTATACACGCTTTCACGGAACCTTAAAACAAAAGAGTGTAATAAAGTTATCAAAAAAACAAAGAAAGGTGACACCGTGATCAAATGAAAAGATAAAACAATGTAGGAACGTACAAAAGTAGTAATGTGTAGGAGGAACGGTGAAAAATTATAATTATTACATCCATTATCGTCATAAGAGAGTTTAATAAAGGTACCAGGACAAATTAAATAATAGATAAAAAATGTTTATGTTCAAAGATTACAAATACAGTCCAAAACAAATTTCGAAAGCAGGTTTTGAAATAAAAAAAAATAAGACAAAGATGAACTTTGTTTAGTATTGTCTCTTTACTTCGGAAGAAACAGTGTGATCTATATATATAATGAGTTACAATCCACTGGATTGGTCTGCAACGAGTTTGGTTTTTCTTCTCCATTCGTCTCTATTCTCAGCCAGTCTTTTTAGCCCTACGTATGAGCCACAGTTCATGTCTCTCTTCAGTTGGTCCATATATGCGTCTCTTGGTCGGCCTCTGCCATTTGTCCCCTCGGTCTTACCCTCTGCGATGGCGATGAGTAGTCCTGGATGCCTGATGTTGTGGCCAATCCAGTTAGCTCGTTGTTGGCTGATTCTCTTAAGGAGTTGCCTTTTTTCGCCTACCCTGGTTAATACTTCTTCATTTTCGACGTGCTCCGACCAATGGATCTTGAGCATGCGTCTGTAGCACCACATCTCAAAGGCCGCCAACCGTCCGCTTTCACTCTTGCTGATGGTCCATGTCTCACAACCATAAAGCAGAATGCTCCATACAAAGGCTTTAGTAAGGTTCTTCCTTACGCTTAAGTCAATATTTGGGGATTCCAATATCTTTGATTTTTTGTTAAAGGCAATCCTTGCCTGGTTTATTCTGCTTACAATTTCCGATTTGGAGCGTCCATCCTGGTTTATTCTGCTGCCCAGGTACACGAAGTGTGATCAGAAAAGATATATTAAAAACGTAATGTCACATAACAGCAGAAGGTACTCATTAGTTATTAAATGCATTTAAACTTGCATAGAAACTAATTATGATAATTTAGACGCTTCCAAAACGAGATGAAATATCTAACAGATATTTTTTATATACATACAAGGTAGATGAGACACCCTTATTCATAACATTTCATATAATTTGGAACAATGTTTCCAGTATGACGACTGCATTCTGTAATAGTTATTATACTGTCATTTACCCACAAGACATCACCTAATCAATCAAGGGAGTGCCGCAGGGTACAGGTTTCGGACCTCATCAATCATCGTATAATATGGCTTGTCGTCATTGCTCTTATGACTTGTCACTGTTTTGACCGAAAAGGGTGTGGATAATGTACAAACAATAGTAGAAAATAAATCTTTCGTAAGTTGGGTGAAACTTTTTAAAAAAGTTTTTGTTATGATTTCACTTATTTTAGAGGCATTAACTATGTAACGATTTCTAGACATTTTTAAATAAAATATTTAAACTTGAATTACTAGTAATTCAAGTTTAAATATTTTATTTAAAAATGTTTTTATTATGTTTAATTCAACGACATGTCCTAATTACTGACTTAAAATTTTCAAGTTAACATATGACCCTAATTAAAACTTTGACAATATAAGCAAATAACTTTATATCGCAAGTTGTCTTAGGATTGATGTTCACAATAAAAAAACAAATCAAGATCGAAGGATCGGCATTATTTGTAGGTTAAAAAGCTTAGATTATGTATGAAGTATTTTAAAATATTTTCTGATGAGAGTCAAAATTAATTGTAAACAAAGCACGCCAACACTTTTCTAATAATAACAAAATAAACTACAAAAGTAAACGATAAGGACAAAAGAAGTGAAATGTTGATCCCATGACAGGTTCGATTAAGAGGATTCATAATACCACAAAGAAATCTACCGATAGATAGGATAGACAATAGTATGAACTTAGGACAATAATAATATATGAAGATAAAACGCAAGAATAACGCATTGTCATAGGTATAATGATGTGAAATGTCATCGTTTCGTTTTGATGGGTACTGTCAATTGTCCAATTCTGACATGTTATTATATCTTAATACGGTAGGCGCCAGATGACTTACAATAAACCGAATAATGTATATTTATTTATTTGGTAATCTACCAGACAATCGGGATACATAATAATATAAATGATCTTTATTAGAAGCTATAGATAGCAGAAAGGGACGCTGTGGATGACATGATCTTTTTGGGTGGCAGTGTCAAAATTATTGTCAATCATCCTCGGTGGATTAAAATTAATGTACACCACTATTTGTTTTACGAGTGATTATGCATGTCTCCTCTATTATTCTTTATTGTACGGTAAGAACGATCTGTATATTTATTACATGCATTCGTTCACTGGTTACCTCACTAGTATCACCAATAATGATACCCACAGATAGTCTGCGGCAAATTTTATTATTAAATTTTGTCCGTCCATTGATAGAAGAGATAATGTGAAAAGAAATGAAAAAAACTTCGTGGAAGAAAAGCAATAATTATTACGACACCCGATCTTCTCTATCTATCCCGCAAGAGAAGCGCCTAAGTAAATTAGTATTCCACATTTGTAGCATTCGTAATATAATTTGGAATTTGTAATTACATACAACAAAATTATTATTTTGAAAGTCTACCTCCGAATGAAACCGCTTGACATAATAATATAAATCCCTTGATACCCTACATACCGCTTGGTAGAATGTTTACTAAGTGCCATCAACGAATTTGTAGATACTGAAATGTGAGAATTTTTTGGATGTAATTTCTTTCTGATAGTTAAAACTGCAGATAACAATGGAATAATTCTACGCCAACAATATTTTCTCTAAGATGATACACGACAAACCCTTTCTGCACTTTACAAAATGAATAAGAACTTAAAAAGTATTAGATAATTCAGTGAAAATAACCCAAGATAGATTAATTCGTACGTATTATTTATTTTATATGCATATGGGTAAAGTAATTTCTCTCCAATTATTATTATAAAGTTAATTTATTTTACAAATCTCGAGGTCAATACTCTGATATAGGAACATTATGGAGAGATGAAGATGCGAGGACTAAAGACGGGATTCTATTTTTCATAATTTGGCATCCTATACTCTTGATCTAGAAACATTCTAGCGAGATGAAAGTTATTGGGTCTAGGTATACTATAGAAGGTATTTTATTTATCAAAATATGCTCCGAGATGAACGAGAAATCTCTAGTGTCGAATTCTGATCTCTCACACCTCTACAATATAAACTCATCCTCCGGAACTCCACACCATCACTTTAATATGGTTTTATACAAGCGGAACCTTATAATTTATACACGCGCTATGGCTTTAATCATTAGGGTACTCTGTCACCCCAAACCTTAAATCTCACACTCCACATTGCTTGGTTGGCTGGACCATAACTGCTTTTACTGGACGGCGTTGTTGCTGGGGCGTGATGCCGCGCCGTGTGGAGGAGGTTTGCTTCAGTAATATTAGGTATTATTACTATCGTTAACGGATTTTGTAATTAGTTTTTCTGACGTGTCGATTCGAAAAGCAAATAAGCAATTTTTAAATTGGATAATGTACCTACGAACGATATGACATGCCCATGAATATTTTCTAATAATATTACAAGGTCAGAGTGTTTCGATATTCCCGTTTGAGTTTCAAAACAATATTAGCCATATACGAGTATATTTATGATCCGTTGATACCGTCGCAAATATTAGGAATCGCATTGTATTCTGTAATTTTTGGAGTGTCACGTAGAAGGCTGGTTTTCGAAAACATCGCAATAAGACGTAAACATATTCAAATCAGCTATGAAGAATGCCACTTTGAAATATTTCTGAACAAACAAATAAAAGAAAGGATGCAAAATCAGTGAATGTTTGCGATCCTGGAAAAAGGTGGATTGTATAATTGAATATTGAAGAAAATTCAAGAACACAATTGAAGAATTTCGTTGACGTAATAGAAGATTTGTGATTGCAACAAAAGCGACGCAAGCAGATTAATTATGTCGATATTATGGGGAGATAAGAATTGAAGAATAAGTTATTCTATAAGACAAGAAAAGAACAATAGAACAAACCCATTTGATGTTGTTAATCTGAAGAAACTCGATATCGGTGATGTCTGATAATGATGAAATAGAAGGGTGGAGACTGGTAAGTGGCTTTGTTGGAATAAAGGAATTGTTGAATAAGGAGATAAGCTGATTGGAAGACAATAAAATGTTTTGTTTTTTAACCCTTTCTTTCAAGACAATTTTCACGAGGGATGTATTTTGTGATAATTTGGGGTGCATATTCAAAGCATTTTAATACTTTAAAGATTTTGTTTAAAATTCAATGTACGAGTACATAATGTTACCCCATTGAGCACCCAGCAAAAAATTGGTGTTGTAAAACATACCATACCACACTAACACGACATTTATCACAAGAGATAGCCAGCAGACCAGCTGCATGTAAAAAAAAACATACAAGCTGTCCTTTTTGTGTCAACAAAAAATTAAGACATTCAAGATTGGTGGCAAACCTCATCGCTGAATTAAAGGTGTAAAATGTATTTATTTTTCGAACACCAGCCTCTTACTGGACACTCGAAAACTTACGGAAAAGACAGAGAAACCAATTCTTTGCTGGGTGGTCAATGAAATGCTAATTTTAGTCTCTCTTATTCATTTTTTATACACGAGTTATAAATTAATAAATAAATATTATGTAAGTTTTCGTTTTATTAATAAAAACTACAAGAATAATTTTACCCAGTTACGCAAAAAAAATTAAGACGCGATGTAAGTTGATAGACATTTGATCAAAAAAAGAATAAAATAGTTTCAGATTTAAAAATGGAATCTGTCAGGGAAGAACATAATTTCAAATTGTCAAAATGTAAATAATAGAACAGAGATAATGACAAAATTCCAATTAGAGGACTGGGGCTGTTAAATATATTTTAGAAGCGAATGAATGATTTTGAAATATTAATACATTTTAAACATACATACATACCTACAAATAATAATAATGAAAGGCGAAAATTACAGCTGAAATAATTTAAATTCAAACGTAGGGTGAACGAACTTGTATAAGAACATATTATGTATACCTACAGAGATATTATAAACCTTTGGTAGGTACCTTCCTCTCTGATAATATAGTGTTGAGTGCGTAAGCCTGAATTAGTAGATAAGTATGTACACACATATATGTATCTAGGTATATATAGATTAACAAATAAAAATAGTAATTTTGGAAAATGTTTAATTTAAGATGTACGGCACTCAAGATTTTACAGTGTTAATCATACAATGCCTATGTTAGAAAGAGCTTGAAATGTATTTCACACTACACTAGCCATATTGGTGATAAACTGTCTCAACATTTGTACGTTGTTATTTATTGATTGAATAAAGTATTTATTATTTATTTATTTTATTCTTCACTGTACATTGGTTACAATATTATATAAAAATTACAATATTACATATAAATAAAACAGTGTCATAAAAATATCATTTATATAATTCAATGTACAGAAAGCGAGTTTATCGCTAAAATGCGATGTCTTCCAACTAACCCGGAAGTTTTAAAAGACTACCGCGATTTGAGTAAGAGAAATCCGCGTGCATGTTTGAGAAGTTGTATGAAAGTAGAGGAAGCGAAAGAAGTACGTAAGGAAGATCTATATGGCGTTCCGTTCTCTCCGCCTTCCCCACCTGGGACACGGCGTGAGAGTATAGTACAGTATAGTAAAGACAAAGTAACTATTGAAATGAAATTAAATACGTATTCTAGGCTCTAGTTTAGCTTAATTGTAGTTAAACTTAATATGTTTAATAGTAGTACTAGCAGTAGGGTCTAATGTTATCATCGGATTTAGGCTTTGGCTTATTATAATTGAAGCGAATTGATGTGCGTATAAAATAACGTAGGCGCTTCTAATAGTAAGAGGATTAAGTTTCAGTAGAGAATTATATAAAATGTAATGTAAAATATAGGTGTGCATTTAGTAGCACACATAGCACTGTGTGTAGGAAATTCTAGTATACTATTATAATACTCGCATAAGAAACACTGAGATACGTAGAAGACCGGGAGTTACGGATGTTGTCGAAAGAGTGGCAAGGTTGAAGTGGTCGTGGGCAGGGCATACTCAAAGATCAAAGATGGACAAAAAGGGTAGTGGAGTGGAGAGACCTTGTGGAGATAAAAGGAGTAGAGGAAGACCTCTCACAGTTCAGGACAGAGATGCCTGGAGACTATGGAGGGGAGGGGGCTTATGTTCAGCAGTGGACAGGAATAGTTTCATAAGTAAGTAACTACCTACTATACCCTCAAGCCGTATCCCAAGTGAGTTAGACAGAGAGAACGGAACACCATGTAGATCTATCCTTACATACCACTTTCTCTTCTACATTCGTACGATTCCTCATACACACACATCCTTGTGAATTTCATCCACGTGATCCCTTCTTTCAGATAGATGTATACTCTTTGTCATCCATTCATTCCACACGTCCAAATTACCATGTCTTATAAGCCTTCGGTATGTCTTCTGGTAGATTAATTGGACAAAGAACGCCTCGCGATAAGAATGGGTTCAAAGTTCAATTTCAGTACAGGACACTATCATAAAAGGTGATGTTGCCTTCTCTAAGCCTTATATGATAGTTTCATGAACTAAATTTACATAAGACGACAAAGAGGTCTCTAGAAGCCATTGCCATGAGACAAAATGAAATGATTAATTTTTAAATGTACCGATTTCACAGAGATTTAAAAAATGTAGTATAATTAATAGGTAGATAGATGTACAGTAGGTAGGTATACTGCTTTATATCTCTCTCAACCCTTTAGTCTTTCACTCACACTCGTGACATGAGTACTTATGTTTATAGATAGATGGTGTTGTAACAATATGGAGACAATTAATTTGTATGATTCGCATGCGCAATCCATACGGTACAGTACAGTTGTGACTATAATTATAATACTATGTGGATCTAACCCTATAGTTCCTTGTATACCTCAGAGTATCAAGGTCAGTAGAGGGTCAGACCACATCTCTGATGTCATTTGATACAGTATTAAGGGCCCCGTTTAGAAAAAACGGTAAAATATTCAATTTTACCATCCAGTACGTAACAATAAACATTAGACATTCAGAATGAGTAACATACACAAGGTAGAAACAATAACCCTCTATAACATTCCTAACACTCTATGTCTTTGTAATAGAAATGGTGTATTGTGAAAGAGGGCATTAAGAACATCAGAAACCAGATATTGAATGGGAAAAAATAGTTTCCGCAAAGGAACGTGGACGTGAGAAGATAAGACAGATTTGATTTAAAATAATTGTAATTATAATTATATTTTCGACATGTTTGGTAAGTGGCAATATAAAACCACTTCAAAAGAAAGGATAACGTAAGTTCTTCAATAAACAAGATATACTGAGTGTAAAAGTATTCCTCGTTTCTAAAGTGTCCACTTGTAGGAAACCAAAATTTACTTAAATTTGTAATCAGACTTTGAAAGCACTTTCAGTTGAGATCAACACCAAAGCTCTGATTACTGTTGAATTTAATTTTACGAATTTATACAAAGGTACATTCAATTGCGAGGTGTATTTTTCAGTATCTGTATAAAATGATAAAAATTTTCTCCAACTGTGTCAGGATGCTTTCTTTGTAATTTCACCCGATGTAAATTCAAATTAGAGCCTTTAATTTATTAATGCCTAACCGCGTTACAAGACATTTGAATAAATTAGTTTGTTTAAAAAAAAACAGAACCTTTTATTTATTTCCATATATTGGGGGTTATTCTGAACATTCGACCGGTTGCTTGCAAACGATAGTATTGCGTTCCATCCAACTTTTAAACTTGTTGTATTGTCGTATGGGTGTCGCATGGCAACCGATAGTATCGAATCAGATGCAATTCGATACTGTCGTATTTTCAGAATAATCCCCATTATGACATAACGACATTTCCCAAATGTTTTGATTACAGTAGAAGGAAGTCTCATAATATTCATAATTACTCAAACATTAAAGGCTAACATCAGGAACACATAACTCGAAACTACTAAATTTTGAGGTGTCCAGTTCTATTCTAGTATTGAGCCTACGAAATTATTTATCTATCGAGTTCGTCGGTAGCCTGGAGGTAGAGTCTCGACCTCATGAACGAGGGGTCCGCGGTTCGACCCCAGGTGCCGGCAAACTCCCCTTTCACGACACAAGCTTTTAGCTTACTATGAAAGGTGTATAAGGTTGTATTTGGGTTTATTACAAAACCCAGATATATCTTTACGTAACAAAAAAAAAATTGATTCCAAAAAATAAGATGAATCTATGTAAATTAAGCTTTATTTTTATTATTATTTGACGACTGTTTACAAGCAGCCGGCAGCAATCCATTGACGATAAAGTTAATTTCAACGCATGAAGATCTCGGGTTCGACTATTCTTCGTTGATTTTTGTTCTTGGAATTTATCACCAGGCACTTCATATTCAAGATTGACATTACCATTTTTTTAAAGACAAACCTGATTGATAGAAGATAATAATATTGCAGAAGTCCATCACAATAATTTGTAACAGCAAACACGTTTGTAATTATTGCAAGTCATTCGCAAAATAAAACATAATAGGTAGAAATCTGCGGCTCGCGAGTCGCATACGGTTCTTTGGCCCCTCGGAGTGTGGCTCTGTGTCAAAATACTCAACTTAAACTAGGCATTGAGAGATCAACTTGCATGCATATACAGATTACCTGTGAGTGCATATAAGAGGCAGGTATTCAGAAAACTCACTTCTCCACTTTTATTTATTTATTTTATTCTTCACTGGACATTGGTTACAATATTACAAATCAATACAAAGTATCATAAAATATCAAAATTTAAAATTATGAATCAACCTATACGTAGTAATCACTCCCCATCTACCCTTGATTTTATAATTAATAACTTGTGTGTTGTGCTATAATAGTGTGATGAATGAATGATTGTGCGAAACTGTGTATATGTATGCATGTTAAAGAATTTAAGATGACCGGAATATTAGGTACCTACCTACATACTTCTTTCAATTAATTGTGGTACATGGCGTTGGATGATAGCTGACCTTTGAAAGATTTACCTTTATTCTGTGCTTATATTATAATTTGTGGTTATTGTCTGCTTTGTGCTTGTGATGCTTGTGAATGAATGAACATATTTGATTCAGTAGTGATGATAAATGCTACTAATCCTGAATCTCTTAATTTATAATAGCACGGAGAGGATAACTTGTATGCACATTACGCACTGTTGGTCTAATTCTAATGGCTACTGTCTTGTGTGATATGCCGTCCTGGTATGAAAGGATATAATTCATAATTATTTAACTTTTTTAACTAAGAATTTTGCCGACTTCTGGTACTAGGGAATCATAAGCGATACATAGATAGATAGATGATCAGACAAATTCAATTTGTATATTTTTTACAGGTGTATAAACAGAGGCTTGTAATTAAAGTGTCTGTTTTAGATCTGCTGTCACATGCACTTGTATTTATTTCCGCCTGGTTACTATTGATGAATTGCCCCTTCTGCTTTACAACAAGTCTACCGTGAATTAATGGTACTGTGGTACTAAAAGTAGTTTTAAAGTTTAAAATGTAATCGTAAAAATGAGAGAGGAATATTTGTGCAGAAACAATGTGAATATATATATAATTTGCAAGAGATTTATGATTAAAGGGATGGAATTTTAATTTGTCGCTCGATTATCTTTGCCTTTGGCGTACTGTCCTCTCTTCCTACCCCATAAAAAATAGAATGAGGGGATAGAAAAATCATTCCCTTTGAAGGAAATGAGGTAAGTTAATTTTTTATCCATATCTACAGGAAGTCAGAAACCTATGTGAGACTATGACAATTTTAATTGATTGCAATTCTTACCAACATATTCTTTTTCATTTGTCCTTAACCGTTCCTCTCGGTAACACAAAATGGAAACGAGTCTCCTCCATTTAGAGCGATTCGAAGTTTATGGTGTGTTCACACGGGGCGAATATTGCCAGGAATCTAAAATAAAGTCAGACGTTTGAACCATGTGAACAGATTTTCAGTAAATTTGAAACGATAACGATATTGTAAGACTAAACAGTGCTATTTTTGGTTAATGTGAGACATTTGGAATTTGGAAAATTTATGGACGAAAAACGTTATTCACTTTGCCCAATGTGAAACGTACACACACAAAAATTCCAAGACAAGTAGTAGTTATTCCAAAAATATCAGTCGGTCAAACATCTCATTTGAAGTGGGCTAAAAACGAGTTGTAACAATATCAAGGATGGACTAACTAATTATATTTATAGGCACAAAAAATCCAGACGCCTGAAAAACAACTTGCAATGCATAACATTATTACCGTGCGTAGTATAGATAATTTGGATGACTGTATTATATATTTTGGCGTTCGGACTCAGAGTCAAAGAAGTCATTATGGCGTATTATTCACGCGAGTGAATACTGTAATAATAAACGAATTAACATAATGGCTAATATCAGCCCGAAAATGACCATATTCCGAAACATTTTGTGCTGCATCATTAGAGCGTATGATTAAATCTGCAAAATAAAATGGATACTCCACTATTCTTTACATGTTTGAGAATGTCTTAGGATATTTGTAAAATATAAAATAAAATGTATTTAACGTCTACATGTATGAGTAAAAATACTGCTTTTTTAATTTTACTAGGTTTTTTTTAGTGTCTCTAGTAACAACGTGGTTAGATGGAAGAAATCACTTTATAGTGATAATCTCGCCACTGCATATCGTCCTAGTTTTTTTAAATTTTATATCGTTTAGTTAACACTGTAATATAATGATGATGTGCAAAAAGAATAAATAAATATACGATAGTAATAATAGTACTCGTCTTTATTCATTTCAAAACACAATAACAATTACACACAATATACAATTCTTCCTAATAGAGATATCTCGTGTATATGGAGGGAGCACTAAAAAGCTAAATATGTAATACATTGAATATCTTCGAATGGGCGATGAGTTATTCTACTATTGGCAATATGGTGACAGTAAGCCTAGAACAATTATACAAAGGAAAGAACATAGTCAAGGAAAGCAAAGCACTAGAAGCAGAATATGACGTAGAAAATAATGGAGATGACATCTTAAGAAGTGAATTTGATATTGCATTAGCAAAGTTGAAAGACGGCAAAGCACCAGGTATTGACCTGATTCCATCAGAGCTGCTTAAATGCGCAGGAAAAGGCATGCTTGATACATTGTATAAGCTTGTCTGCAAAATATACAACACAGGAGAGATACCTGAGGACTTTGCCAAATGTCTGATACGAGCGCTTCCTAAGAAAGCAGGCACGACAAAGTGTGAACAACACAGAACCTTAAGCATGATATCACACGCTTCTAAGATACTCACCAACATTATAATGAAAAGGGCGGAAAATAAAATCAACGAAACACTTTCAGAAGATCAATTTGGATTCCGCAAAGAGACAGGTACAAGAGATGCAATCCTGAGTCTCAGACTTACTCTAGAAAAAAGAATAACAATTAATAAAAACACATATATAGCATTCATCGACCTTGAAAAAGCATTCGATAAAGTAGAATGAGAACAACTTTTTAACACCCTCAACCAGATAGGAATGAGTTATAAGGATAGAAGAGCAATCTGGAGCTTATACAAGAACGAAATGGCTGTGATTAAAAGCGGAGAGAGCTGTGCAGAAGCAAGGGTCGAACAAGGCGTAAGACAAGGATGCTCAATGTCGCCAGCTCTCTTTAACTGCTATATACAGCGAGCCATTGATGAACTGAGAGAAGAAATGAAGAACTGGACAGGAGTAAAAATAAATGGGAAAAAGGTCGACATGATAAGATATGCTGACGACATAGCACTGCTCGCAGACTCCGAGATGGAGCTGAACGAAGCTTTAGGAAAAATGGAAAGTATACTGTTGTCAAAGTACAACATGAAAATAAATAAAGAAAAAACAAAATGTATGGTCGTTGGAAGAGAGGAAGCGACTGCGAACATTGCATTAAATGGAGTGAGCATCAAACAAGTAAGTGAATTCGTGTACCTGGGCAGCAGAATAAACCAGGATGGACGCTCCAAAGCAGAAATTGTAAACAGAATAAACCAGGCAAGGATTGCCTTCAACAAAAAATCGAAGATATTGGAATCCCCAAATATCGACTTAAGCGTAAGGAAGAACCTTACTAAAGCCTTTGTATGGAGCATTCTGCTTTATGGTTGTGAGACATGGACCATCAGCAAGAGTGAAAGCGGGCGGTTGGCGGCCTTTGAAATGTGGTGCTACAGACGCATGCTTAAGATCCATTGGTCGGAGCACGTCGAAAACGAAGAAGTATTAACCAGGGTAGGCGAAAAAAGGCAACTCCTTAAGAGAATCAGCCAACAACGAGCTAACTGGATTGGCCACAACATCAGGCACCCAGGACTACTCATCACCATCGCGGAGGGTAAGACCGAGGGAACAAATGGCAGAGGCCGACCAAGAGACGCATATATGGACCAACTGAAGAGGGACATGAACTGTGGCTCATACGTAGAGCTTAAAAGACTGGCTGAGAATAGGGAGGAATGGAGAAGAAAAACCAAACTCGTTGCAGACCAATCCAATGGATTGTAACTAAATATATATATAACCAGACTTACTTGAATATGCTATTAATAATTCGAGTTCTGGTCATTTCAGAAAGTCCAATGTCCGATTTACAATATAACCGCACATCAGAAATTTGGTAGTAATGTATTTCCGTTTTCAGATAAAAAAGCTTCAAGCTTGATTTATAAAGTAGCAAATGTGGTACACACGATATGGTATCTATACATGAACACTTTACAGATTGAGTTACTAGAGGAATAAGTGAGAAAATATTACTTACTTACTTTTACTTTTCGGGTCCGGACTTGCCACTCTAGTATGTAGCGACGTATATCGTTTTGTCATTTGCAACCTTTAGGTCATTCTCATTACATGCATTCCGCATCAGCGAGCATTGCAATAAGTGAGAAAATATTATTTTTGCAGGATAAATTTTGGAAAATGTAAATTATTTTTTTACGAAATTTGTAAATATTAAAAAAAGAAAAAACTTATAATATCGAAGATGGAGTTTTTTCGAAAGCATTTTGGTAAATACAACTTCTTATTATATTTGAAATGAATTTTTATAAGTTATTATTCACTTGTTTATCTATACCATCACGGCATTTATCATAAGTGGTAAAGTCAGTCTACTCATTCCAAACGATGAACATGCAATTTTTTCCCTCTGTGCCAATTAAAAACGAGACATTCAAGACGAGTGTCACACCTCATCATTTGATCGAAGAACTTAAAATGTCTCATTTGTGATCTTTTTAACATCTGCATTTTACAAGACTTACTCGAAAACGAAGAAAAGAATAGAAGTCCAACTTTTTGCCTTAAACTTTATTATAATATATGTATATTATTTTACATATCCCTCTTCAATTCTTCACCTCACAAAAACATTTGAATTGGATGTTTTAAAGTGACCTTTAGGGATCCAATAGAGATAACCAGAGCACCACATGCCACAATCCAGAATGTATAATTGCACATTAGTCACTATATGTAATAATAATATAGGTGAGTGGGTATATAGGTATCTACATACACACACAAACACACCTTCACACACATGTACATTCAATATAACTTATATTCGGTACTTTTGAAATGGATGAGTGTACTGCATATTACATATTATATACTGCATATTACATATTATACTGCATATTGCATATTATATAAGTTATTGTCGGAAGACACCCGAATATAATATAGCTCTATACATAAGTGATTCACATTTGATTCAACAATAAGCTCATTGATTAATGACAGACAGTACATGCATCCATATACGATTTCTATAATATTATGTTGTGAATATTTCTTTCAGTAAAAAGTAATACCATTCATTTTTAATGTTTTAAATTTGTATACTAACAAGGGGGGCATTCAGTATCTTTTGCAAATATGTCATGTTTGTTTTACTACTTCTATGCGCCATCACGGCATATCCCACAAGTGGAGTTGCTAGTAGACTAATTACTGTCCTCTCCATGCCAATAAAAAAAGAAAGACATTCCGAATGAGTGGCATGCCTCAACACTGCTGACCTGAAGATGTTAGTTATTGTATTATAGGCAGGTTAAATGAACATCTGCCTTTAACAGGACACTCGAAAAAAGTACAGCAAAGAGTGTTAAACCTTTCTTTGTTGGGAGCTCTACGGAATTCTCCGTTTGTTAAATTATTTAAATAGCGATACTAATCAATTAATAAGAGAATGTTAATTATAGTGTTGTCGAAACAAGAATGATAATGGAAGACTTTGTTTGCAGCGGTCTGAGATTCTGGAAGCAACAATGGGCTCTCTGGACGGGGTCCCAAGCGTAATAGATCCCGACCTTAACAGAACAAGAGGAGAAGATGTACCTATATTTCAAATGGGGATTTCGGAGTTTCATTTGGATTCAAATTCCACGAGAATTTTGGAGTTTCGGGATTGAAATGTCATTTCTTCATAGTTACACCATCTTCAATAAACAAACATTTTTTTTCTAAAGTACTGGGAGAGTGTTTGAAGATAATACATTTAGTTCAATAAATTTATCTTTCAAGTGCCTGAACAAAAACTTCGTATTTTTAGAACGGAGTATATTATCTACGAAAGGATCCACACCTTAAAGGTTTGGCTAGAAGTTCGAGACATTGTCATTAGACTACTGACCAACCAACTTATTATATTATTACTGTACAGTAATTAAACAATTTGTCTAATTAATACGAGTATATAATATAACATGCTTAATAATTCATACACGTGTATTTGTAGTATGAGGCTAATGTTTAAATAGAATGTAGACAATAATATACATAAATCCATCTGTACATGCAATCAAATTGTGTTTTTATTTATTTATATATTTATTAATCTTATAACGAGTGTTTCAATTTATATCTATATATTAAATAGAAGGTATATGACCTGATGTTGCCCGGATTACTAAATATTACATTTAAGCACAAAAAAACATTAACGATCTAGCAACGCCAAGTACATGATAAGATGGAAAAAATCACTTGATAGTGATAATCTCGCCACTGCATATCGTCCTAGTATATTAAATTGTATATTGTTTTGTTTACACTGTTATAAAATGATGATGTGCAAAATAAATGACTGGAACAGTTTTGGCGTAATGAGTAAGAACAGTTTTAGTATTTCTAGGGTCTCAAAATAAAAGGAGTAATTGAAACGCTTACGAACTGGCTTTAGGCTGGTTCTGGTTTTAGTAATCATCCAAAATTATTACTTTTCCATATTCTTGTGGAGTAGAATATGAAAACAAAGTATTGCTGTACTTTTTTGTATTAAAAAACAAATAGAAGTCACCAGACTTCTGAAATACCCGGGTGTGAGGTGGGAGTCTTCAATGTACTAAAAAACATAATAATAAAATTACAATAATAGAACAACAATCATAAAATATTTCAGCATGCGGTACCCATACTAGATAATATCTCAGAACAATACCTACTTATACATGAAGCTTTCATTGAGTTTTGAAAGAAAGAATATTGGAGCCCAAAGCATATCGCTCTGTAGCTTAATTGGACTAGACGCACCTCGCGAAAAAATGGTTTGTGTATTTATGTCCCGTCTAGGGCACTATCGAATAAGGTGACGATGACTTTTCCAAACCTTAGTTTCGTGCCTTTGGTAAAACCGTAGTTTCTTAAAACCTTTTCTTCACCTTAGGTAAAACCGTAGTTTCGTGTGTTATATTTACAAAATATTACAACTTGCTAATTATTGCAAACATATAAACTTCGCAAAAAAATATTAATTTTTTTCGTGGGTAATAGTGATTTAGTTTACTGTTAAATCGGCTAAGTCATTTTAGACTACAATAAAACTACACACAGCAATAAATAAACCAATCAAAGATAATATAATATAGCATAAAAAAGTCATCGACCTCATTAGAAAAAAGTGACTTCAGGCATTTTATAACTATGAAATTCGTATCAGATACATTCTCTAATTTCAAACGACCTATAAAATAAACTGGAAATCCAAAAGAAATATTGGTAATGCGACCAATCATATTTTGCGACTAATTCATATGAATCAGTATTAAGCGAGCGTTGGTTCAAAAGGATACTTTCATATTTCCCTCGAGTCTCTCGTTGTAGATGCATTTATAAAAATATGTTCATGTATTTACTATCGATTCAGAATTTATCGATGTATTGATGAAAACAAGACATCATACATTTGAAGTTAAACATAGACATTTCTACCCCTCCTGAATGTCTTACTTACTTTTTTGTTGGCACGGAGAGGAACGTTTGCACGTTTATTACATGCAACTGCTCTGCTGGCTACACCATTTGTGGGATATGCTATGATGGTATAGTAGAAGTAGTAGTTATTATAATAACTTTATGTTGAGAGTGAGCTTATCTGGTGTGAGCCGCCACCACTGATGTCTCTAAAAGAATATTTTGAATTCAGCAAAGTGCCCGAAGTTGAAATGATATTTCTTACATCCGCCAGAATATTGTTTCATCTGATAAACAATTACGAACTAAACTATACCATCGAACAGGTGCAGAGGATGGCCAAATTAATTTACTCACTCAAAAAATATGATTAACTTATTTCTTGCAGTACTTTTGATATTTTAAGTAACATCGACCAGTTTCTCTTTTACAAAGATATATCTGGGTATGGTTATAAACCCAAATATAACCTTATACACCTTTCACAGTAAGCTACTAAAAGCTTGTGTCGTGAAAGAGGAGTTTGCCGGCACCTGGGATCGAACCACGGAACCCCTGTTCACGAGGCCGACACTCTACCTTCAGGCTACCGACGAACTCTTCTTTCTTTCTGTAACTGATTAATGGTAGTATTGTTCGTATTTTTTACTAGTGCTAACCCCAAAATTTATTATATTTATTTATTCATTCTTTACCGTATATTGATCACAATATATACAATTTTATAGAAAAATGCATTCAAATTAGATATAATCAATATACAGATGGCGAGTTTATCGCAAAGTCGTGATCTGTTCTAATTTATACGTCTCTTAAAATTTATATGTAATTCGTTATATGTGAAGTGACATTATGTAGAGAAACTTTAAATTTAAATCCTTTCTATGTGCGTCTGCATTCGGTCCATAACAGAAATTTTATAACACTTACGTGATTAAGATGAAGAATCACTAAAAATAAAAAAAAATGTATCAAACGCGATCTGATAAAATAAATTCTAATAGCACGTGAAAATCTAAGAACAAACCTTATGTCTGTAGCAAACTTTACTACATACGAATTATTGTGTTGCCACTAGTAAAAAATATGAACAATACTACCAATAATCGATTACAGAAAGAATCATGTCAATGTTTCTTAAAATACCAAAAGAAATAGAAAAAAAAGGTATAAAAAGAATGAGATTTTCGAGTGAGTACATTAATTTGGTCATCCACTGTAAATTGAACTATACCATCATCGAGCAGGTAGACATTAACAAACAAAAAAAAGAAAATAAAAACATAATCTGACACATCGCACGTCATAAATTTATATCATTTTTCTCCAATCTCTGCAATGCGCTGAATATAACGTAACTATAATATTATTATATTGATAAGTACAGCGAAAAGGTAATGTATGAAGTCGATAAACTCGCTACATAATATTATTACGGCATTAGCCTATTAGAATAGACTAGAGCAGTAAATAGAGAAAAATAGTTATACAACAAAGTGTCAAGTCACAAAAACGAGAAAAATAGTCTATCTAAATAGCTACTACTAGGTACTACTATACCATCACGGCATATCCCACTAGTATCAGACTAGTTTCATAAAATAAACATGCAAGCTGTCCTCTCCATGTCAATATACAATAATGACATTCAGGATTGGTGGCAAACCTCATCGCTGAATTTAATATGTAAAATGTCTTCGAACACCTGCCTTTTACAAGACACTCGAAAACTTACGCAGAAGAGTGGGAGACCAATTCTTTACCGGGTGCTCCACGGGATAAAAATATAAATAGCCCTTCCGTGCTAATAAAATATTCATTCAGAATGGATGGCATACCTAATGGCTCAATTTAGGTATTAATTTGTTCATGTGATTGCTGTATATTTATTTTATTTAATTTGAATGCATTTCTCTCAGGAATTGTTTGGTATCAATGCGTACAGTAAAGAATGAATGAATAAAGAAAAAATAAATAAAATAATTTTGCGATGAATAGGAATCCCACTATTTACAGCAAGTTTTTGAATGTCCCGTAAAAAGCAGCTGTGTTCGAAAAAATAAAGACATTTTACATCCTAAATTCAATGATGAGGTATGCCACTCACTCACAATGTTATGTTATTTTTTGTTGGCACAATTGCATGCTTGATAATGGGGGAGGGAGGTTTGAAATTTTACGTGTAAACTGAATTATCAAACCGTGAAAACTGAGACTACAAAAAAATCTATTTATTTACTATTTATTTCATTATATTTGCAAATCATCATTATAATATTATAACAGTGTTATTTATTTATTTATTTATTTATTTATTTAACAACAACATATACGGCACAAGGCCATTAAACATATACAAAAAATCACATTTAGTTCGATTCAATACAACAATTATTTCAAACGCAGTCACATTAAATTTACTTATCACACACACACATACACATAACTATACAATGCAGCAATATAAAACTATAGCACCCGCCAGTATACAAACTTATTTTATAACATTTACAGACTATCCACATTAAAGTAACAATGCTGCTATCCCACTCACACTTACAATCGTCCGCATAAACAGACACCGGGTACAGAGAGGGACGGCGTCACAATCATAATGTAGGCGGGCGCTTCAGCTCATCATGAATATAATAATAAAAACTGAAAATTATGTTGCCAGGTTTGACCGCAACACCCGAGCAAAACAAAATAAATATAACGCAGTGTTATGTGCTTTAACTAATAAAATATGCATGACATAATACAGAAATCTACAATAATTAATCATTTATGGAATATATAACTACTTAAAGCAATGTAAGATCAATTAAATCCACAATAAAATAAACTTGAAATATTATCTACTTAATATTATCTACCTAAATAACAATAAAATAAAATTAAATAAAACTTATGGGAATGTCAAATGTAAAATCAATTAAATTCACAAAAAATGAAATTTGAAATATTACCTAATATCACTAAAATAAAATTTGAATAAAATTTATGGGAATGTTAAATGTAAAAACAATCAAATTCATAAAAAATAAAATTTGAAATACCTATTACTTAATTACAGCAAAATAAAATTTGAATAAAATCAAATTCACAAAAAATAAAATTTTAAATATTACTTAACTACACTAAAATAAAGTATGAATAAAATTTATGGAAATGTCAAATGTAAGATCAATTAAATTCATAAAAAATTAAATTTGAAATATTACTCAATTACACTAAAATATAATTTGAATAAAGTCTATGGGAATGTCAAATGTAAAATCAATTAACTTCACAAAAAAATAAAACTCGAAATATTACCCAATTACACTTAAATAAAATCTGAATAAAATTTATGGGAATGTCAAATGTAAAATCAAATAAATTTATTAAAAATAAAATTTGGAATATTACTTAATTACACTAAAATAAAATCTGAATAAAATTTATGGGAATGTCAAATGTAAATCAATTAAATTATTAAAAAAAATTAAATTTGAAATATTTATTAATTACACTAAAATAAAATCTGAATGAATTTATGGGAATGTCAAATGTAAAATCAATTAACTTCAACAAAAAAATAAAAAATAAAATTTGAAATATTACTCAATAACACTAAAATAAAGTATGAATAAAATTTATGGGAATGTCAAATCTAAAATCAATTAAATTCACAAAAAATAAAATTAGAAATATTACTCAATTATACTAAATAAAATTTGAATAAAATTTGTGGGAATGTCAATTACAATAAAATTAAATCATGATGGTAGAAATCAATTCAAACAGACGATATACATTTCAATTTCACATATTTAAACTATTTGGCTTAAAACTTTCAGAAACTAATTGCCTAAACTTACTAAAAGTCACCGAGAAAATATCAGCCAGACTACCATATTCATTACCCACTCTATGCAGTCTTCTAACTGGAGAGTTGTAAAGGTAATTATTATTTACAACATCACAGTGGAAAGTAATGTTTTGACGTGTGCTCCTATTTGGAACGTGATAGTGTATTAACTCAATCACACCAGGACAATTTATATGGCAATTCACTATTCTGTATAACAATAAGAGATCGGAAATAATTCTCCTGTCCGACAATTTTGGAAGTCCAAGCAAAGACATCAAGAAATCATAATCCAAATCAGTTACGGGTATTTTCAACTTAAAATTTACATATCTCAGAAATTTGTGCTGCACTCGCTCAATAGTGTTGGAATGGATGGTATAGTAAGGAGCCCACACTGGAGAGTTGAACTCAATCTGGCTTCTCACCAACGATGTATAAAGAAGCTTCAATGATGTAAGTGAGTCAAAATCGCTAGTCACTCTTAGCATGAAACCAAGCATCTTAAGGGCTTTATTAGTAATGGAATCGATGTGCTGAATGAAGCTCAAACCCTCATCAAAGATTACACCAAGGTCTCTCACACTGCTGACGCGCTCCAGAGAACGATCCCCTAACTTGTAATCAAACAGAATAGGCTTCTTAATCTTGCGGAAAGTAATAATCTGACATTTATCGATATTTAGAGGAAGACCGTTGACATCACACCAATGACCAAGACTGTCCAAGTTATTTTGAAGAATTCGACAATCCTCCTCACTATGTATTACCTTGAACAACTTCAAATCATCCGCGAATAACAAATAATCAACTCCAGCGAATGATTCAACAATATCGTTCACGAAGAGCAAGAAGAGCAATGGGCCCAAATGGCTACCCTGTGGCACACCACTAGTAGCAGTGAATCCATCAGATTCGGCGTCATTATATCGAACAACCAGTCTTCTTTGGTCAAGGTAATCAGCCAACCACCTGTATAAAGATCCAACGACTCCCAAACTCCTCAGTTTGTGAAGAAGAAGAGCATGAGGAACCCTGTCAAAGGCCTTGCTGAAGTCAGTATAGACTGAGTCCATCTGTTTTCCCTCAGCAAAAGCCCCCGAAATCTTGTCCTCATAGACAATTAAATTTGTCAATGTTGATCTACCGCTCACAAAACCATGCTGATTATTATGGATGAGACCACTCAAATGAGGAGATATTCGATCTAAAACCAACGATTCAAACAACTTTGGAATGCCAGACATTATGCAAATCGGCCTGTAATTGCAAACATTTGTTCTGTCACCCTTTTTTAAGACAGGCACAATAAAACTAGTTTTCCAGAGCTTCGGAAAGTAACCCTTACTGAGAGACTCATTGAAAAGAAAAAACAAAGGGAAAGCCAGCAGTGAATGGCACTCCTTGAGAAAACAGTTCGAAATACCATCCGGTCCTGTTGGCTTCTTAGGATCAAGCCCTTTCAGTCCTTTGAAAACATGAGAATATTCTAAACGGCACCGATTTAAAATCATGGTAGAATCGGGACAGAAGGAAAAATCCCAATTGGAATTATCTGAACCCGTGGCATAAACACTCTGAAAAAAATTCTGAAAGAATCCAGTCGCCTCTTGCGCCTTGTTTGTGCTTGCGCCATTATAGACCATAACCTCAGGTGAACCAGATTGGTCCTCCCTCTGTGAATTAGCAAACTTCCATAAAGCTCTACTATCATGCGGAACCCTACTTTCGACACTGTGGACATAATTCATATAACATATTTTAGACATTGATTTGCATCTAGATCTAAGCAACGAAAACTTTTGATAATCTTCACTCCTTCTAGATTCCTTGTAAAGAATGTGTGCCCGCTTTTTCTCAGTGATAAGGTGCCTTAGCTCCTTTGTAAACCAAACAGGATAAGACGATGGTTCACGAATGACTTCTGGCACATATGATTGAACAGCTGTCTCTAAAATTTCATAAAAAAATTCCAACTTTTGATCAAAGTTCTGGCAATCGTAAAGAAAATTCCAATTAACCTCTGCCAAATGTTCCCTAATAGCTGAATAATCTCCCTTTTTAAAATCTCGAAAACGCACCCGGTTTGGTGTGCGTATTGTTGGATTATGAATTACAGAGAATTCCAACGGCGGATGATATTTGTCAATCGGTAAAAAAATCCCATCAGACTCGACAACGCTGACAGACGCATCACTCGTCAAAACTAAATCCAGCTGTCTTTGGTTACAATTCGGAATATTATTCTTTTGCATGAGTCCCAGATAATTTACCATCTCAATCAATTCCTTTGACTTAGGGCATTCGGTCAAACAAACCATCTCATCAATCTCTCTATCATAACCTCCCATACCATGTTCTAAACTTTCACTCTCCATGATTGCATTCTTCGTCCAAATAATGTTTGGAAGATTATAATCGCCAACTACTACGAACTTAGATTTTGGATACTTTTTACGAAGAGCTTCTAAATTTTCAGCATGCTGCCTATACTTTGACAAATCACTTCCAGGAGGCAAATATATACAGCCGACAACTATACCCGATGGTGGTGTATTTATAAACACAAAAACCTGCTCTAGCTCATTATCAACAATACCAATCCTCCTAGACTTGATTCCATTTCTGACAGCCACCAGAACACCACCCCCTCTACTCTTGTCCGAACTACCCTCATCACGATCTCGACGATATACTGTATAATCCAAAAAACCAAGCTCCGCCGTATGAATATCTCTGTTCAACCATGTTTCAGTGAAAGCCATTACCTGAAAAGAAAGTACAGGAATAACATATTTTAAAATTGACAATTTAGTTCTAAGACCTCTGACATTTTGAAGGAAAAAACATAAATTATAGTTCAGTTTTTTGAATTCTTGTAGTGTGTAGGTACTATTTTAGGTACACCACTCATATATTTCACAGTAATATTTAACTCTCCCTTTTTCTTTCTCTCATCCACTTCCGCCCATAGTTCAGCAAGCTGTTTTCTTTGTGACTCTGTGAGATCCCGCTTCACTCGTATTTCTTTTGGTACATTCCTCAGATTAAATAAAACCAGTCGCACCTGTTCACTGCTCCCGAGCTCAACTTTGATAGGTCTTGTTTTATCGGCTCTTTTCTTCCCTATTCTGAATACACGGCAGAACTGAAGTCCACCAGACCCCTCAACATCCCTCAGTATATTTGTCACCTTAGTTGTATCCTCGTGCATTCCATTAAAGGATAATTCACCTTCACTTTCTGGTACATTCAAAAGAATCAAATTTTTTGAACGAACTTTTCGGTCTTCCAGCTCATTCATTGTTTCAATTATTTGAGATGTCAACGATGTGGGGGTCTCCAATTTCCTTGAGTTAATAAGTATTTTTAAGTTTTCGTTCTCATTTTTAAGACATGCATTTTCAGTTCTAAGACTAGCCATCTCAACCGCCATCTGTGTATTTGCAGTTGTCATAGCATCACTTAGTGACACGATTTTGGCTATTTGATCCTTGGTGAATTTATTGCTCGGGTCACTCATTAGTGCATTCAATTTCTGGATAAGTTTTTGAGATGTTGTTGGTGAAACCTGCGAAGACATGATTTTTATTTTTTAACGCAGCAAACCTTCCGATTAATTATTATATAAAAGTAGAACCTGGCAACTAATTGGTGTATATCGATGAATGTGGGCACAGGTAGCGTATATACAGGCTGTAACAGTATTAGTGTCACACGTACAGTACTATATCATAATATTGCAGCGAATAGCGCGGCGCTACTGTGCTGTTATCGACAGCTGATTCGCTGATAATACAAGTAATGTTTTATCCTGTGCGGTGATTTTGGATTAAATGTCAAATTGAAAAAAGTAAATTTCACTCAAAGAACACCAAAACAAAGTCAATTCACAACAAAATCACTATCCGGGCTGTAGAAACTTATAATCACACGACTTCAATAAACATACGTCAAAATAACACTATAAATTTGCAATTTTTGACTTCTCTAAATCGACAGTGTAAAAATGCGTCTTGCTCAAACTCCACCAATCACAATCGTGTTAACAAATCAATACAAAATTTAAAATACTAAGACGATATGCAGTGGCGAGATTATTATCACTCTGAAGTGATTTCTTCCATCTACACATTTCATAGAAAAATAAAAATACAAATTTGCTAAGATCTAAGAAAAAATACAAAACCGCTCTCCTCCTCTTCCGCCTAAAGAAAATCCCAGGTACGAACATGCCTAGAAGATATAATAATAGTTATAAAGTATAGCGTGTTGGATGTATCATAAATGATATTAGGTACACAATACATAATAATACGTATGTTTTCTGTTTATCACAAGTTGTGTGTTTATGTATGAGAAGTAATATTGCGGTCATAGTGTTTAATAAGGTCTGTAAATACGTAATACTTGTATGCTTATCCAATTAAAGTATTTTTCCTATTACTTATGTAACTATTTTTATATATTGTTTTATGTAGAGATAGTATTTTCATTTAATCAGTTGTGGAAGTAATAAACTCTTTTTATCACGAATCTATGGTCAATGTAAAAATTCTAGTCCCGCCACTGATTACGCACAATTAGTACGCTAGCTACCCCACTTGTAGGGAATGCCGTAACGGTATATATGAAATTGATTATATTACATTTTATGGCAAAAAAATATTAGGTTCTATCATGCTATATACTAAGAGAACAGTTTAAATATATAGACGAATTTGTATCTTACGAGTACATCTATCTAAGCTATTCTAAACCGAGGTACCTACCTAATACTTCTTCTAGTTAATTGCTTTTATTTAAATTTTAGTACTTATCAAATCCCTGCCCACATCTTGTTTGATGGAAATTAATTTATAACAGGTACTGTACTTGTATAAAACCATCAAAATATGATTTTAAGACGAGTTAGCGATGTGAAAAAATCTAATCACGCAAAACATTTCAACATGTTTTTGGTACATGTATTGTATGTATATTATTGATATGCCTAGTGGCAAAAATCAACTAGAAAATAAGATAATTAATGAAAAAGGTAGGTATGTAGCCCTATAGAGGTAATGAATGGTTGGAAATGTTGGAATGTTAAGAGTATGTTTAGATTATTTACTCCAGAGGGGATAGTTCTAGACATCAAAATAATAATTATAATGTCTGTCATTTATCCATCAAGCTTATTCTCTTTCTCTATGAGTGCCGTAGCAGCCCCCCTCAACGCTGGCGAACATGATTGAGATGGCATTTATGTATCCTGCGAAATATGAAACAAGTCTACCCTTTAAGAGGCATTCACATTGCTTCAGTCTGGATGATCGTCCAAAGTGAAAGAACTGAAGTTGTTCACGTTTGTTCTTACTTTTTATCTTGAGCTTTCTCTGCCATACATACATTTATAGGTACTCACGGTCACGTTGCCTGTGTTTTGAGGTATTGAAAAATAATCGAATAAAAAAAATTGAAATGAAACAAAATATATAGTAGGTAATTCCACTAGCGATTTTATTAATTTCTAAGCCGGTTTTCGAAAGTTTCCACTTCCGCATTTGCCTGACAATGAGAGCTTTCGAAAGCCAGCTTGCAAATTATAAAGTCACAAACGGAATTACTACATATTTTGTCTCAAGGTGGGGTCTGTTACGTCAGCAGGGCCCACTGCCCACTGACGTGGTAGGGTCGGAGATGCCAATACTGGCTTAGTTGTACTGATGAACTGGAGGAGAGAGAGTTAAAAGAATAAATGAATAAAAGATGGACTGGAAAAAGTTAAAAGAAATCTATAGTGGAAAGAAAAACATACATACATACATACCATCACGCCGCTTCCCTCGAGGGGTAGGCAGAAAGGATCGAGCGCCACTTCTTTCTATCCTTGCATACATCTTTTGCTTCCATCACTATCATACAATTCCTCATGCATGCTCTCCTGTTCAATGTGCTCAACACGTGACCGTCCTGTAGGATTTGATTTAAATGATCTTGCCATTTAATCCTAGGACGTCCACGTCTCCAAGCACCATTCCTCTCAGCCAAATATATCTTCTTAGTCATTCTGTCCTCATTCATTCTTTCCACGTGCCCAAACCATCTTAACTTATTTACATTCATCCTTGTTATTACACCAACTTTCATTCCACATTCCTTTCGTATATCACTGTTACGCACACGATCTCTCAGACTTTTACCACACATCCTTCTCAACGATCTCATTTCATGTATAATATGCTTATTGGAAACAAACGAATTTGAATTTGAAAAAAAAGCGTTTTCCATACATAAAGTCCACAACAAAGTTATGCAATATGACGTAAATAATAACACTAGAAGTTTAAATTAGCATCCGTATATTATTGCGGGGTTTCTTGACCCCATTAATAAACTACAATAGCATGATATGGTAGATACAGTGTGTGTGTTTATAGCGAAGGCGTGGGGAGGTGTGGCGCAACATAAACAAAAAAGTCACGAATATCAAACAAATAAACAAATGAAACGACAGAAAAACAAAATGATGTAATTAATTAAGTATTTACAATGCAACTGAAATGCATCTGTTGTAATGTTTTTATTGTTGGATGTGACAATTATTCAATTTGAAAGCATTTTTGTAACTCGATCGTCCAAGATATTCCATATTAAGTTATTCGTTAATTAGTGAATTGCCTGATAACAATAGAGTGCTTGATTTGTTTCATCAATTTTTATTTTAATTGGATATCTGATGAAACGTTTTTTTTTACATCGTGAACAACTTTTGATTATACAGTTATCAAGTAACTATAAGTTAATTTTAAGTTATTTTGTAAAACAATGGAGTCGGTAGACTTTAACGGTTGTATTTAATTTTAGGGAGGATTTTGTCGGGAATAGCCCTTCAGGCAAACCTTGAGCCCTTCTTTAAGAAGAATTTGCATGAAGAGTATGGATAACATAGGAACTGACATTCATGCAACATCCATGGGTGAGGGAGGGTGCAACCCTTAATATGCGATTATCCAATAAAAGATATTCGTAAAACACTACGAATAAGATATCGTTTAACACACTTGATTCAGTTAAAAAGTATGTTGTCTTAGATATTTTAAAATAAAAAACAAAAAAAAAAAAAAAAAAAAGATACCAATTCATGTTTTATTGTTTTTTTTACGGCGAGGAGAGGAGAACCTACTACACGTTCATCATATACGACTTTAGCCAACTGGCTACCGTGACTATTGTGATATACGACATGATGCTAAGACTAGATTCCAAAGTTTGACAGGCGAAGTTATTTTAAAAAAAATAATACTAAGTGACTATTCTATCTTTGTAATAGTTATTGAAACTTGAAAAGCTTATAATTAAATATTAATAAAAATATCCTCAATCGATGAAACTTAATACAAACCTGTATAAGTGTATACAATACAAAGTATATGATATGTCCCGCTGCGTATATTTCTGAGCTAAGGTTAATCCAAGCGAGCTTTACCAATGTTTATCGTATTTGGTCACGCAATCGTTGCAAAGTTCTTTGTGTAGATTAAAACTAGAAGAAAATATTACAATCGATATTATTTAACTATGTATATTATCCGTGAAGTCACCGGAAATAAAAAGATAGCTCACTCTTTGCAGAAAACGACCAAAAAATAATATTACCTATATAGTTAAATAATTCATAAATCGATAAAATAATTCAAGAGTTTTTGTGTTTACCCTGTGGAAATCCATTTTTAATTTCATTAAATAAAATATAAAAATATATTATTGAGCACTGTTTAATCTCCACTTTGTTAGGTTAGATACCGAACGTTTTCGCCTATACTTGTAGGCATCCCATAGTTTCCCTGAAGATGCCTACAAGTATGGGCGAAAACGTTGGGTATCTAACCTAACAAAGTGGAGATTAAACAGTGCTCAATAATATATTATTATATTTTATTTAATAAAATTAAATCGATATAATATAGAATTATATCGATTTATAATAAAGTTCATCGGTAGCCTGGAGGAAGCGTCTCGGCCTCGTGAACAGGGGATCCGTGGTTTGATCCCAGGTGCCGGCAAACTTCCCTTTCACAGCACAAGCTTTTAGCTTACTGTGGTTGAATTTGGGTTTATAACAAAACCCAGATACTGTAGGTATATCTTAAAAAAAATAGTATTAAACAATATTGAAGTATAAACGGATGAGTAAAACAATACAAAAATGGATTATTAAAATCTGAATGAAATATAAGTATGCATTCGTAATTCAGCGTATTCAAAACGACAGCGTACATAATATGCACTTCTTGTATAGTGAACATATTATAATACATATCAACATATCATATGGTGCTGATAGTCCAGGTATTGTTATCGATTATAGCATGAGTGAGTGAGTGACCCAGTAATGTACTAAATAACTACGTAATACAGTATTCAAAGGCAGGTAGTGGTGTATACAACGTAACAAGTACCTACCTACACAGTACACACCTATAGTATGGTATAGTATAATAATTATATCTAATATGTCGAGACGGGTAATGTAATCATTTACAAGACTGCACTAATCAACTATAAAGGTATGTGTTTTTATTGCATTAAGGAAATTGATAACAATGTCGACATTTTTGTCGACAGTTTCGAATTCTACTACCTACTTGTGTACCAATCAGGGGCATAACTATAGGTACCTATCATGTGAGGCCCGTGGCAAATTCATTGGATGCCCCCCCCCAGTAAAAAACGTCACGATGTAATTTAACTTTAATAAATTATTTAAGTCGTTACCTAACAGTATTACTACGTGATATTGTGTGCATTTTAGTTAAATATCTAATAAATTTAGATTTTAAAATAACAAAATTTTAATGAAATAACTAAAAATTTAATATTAAAAAGGGTGATTATTAATTAAATTCTTTTCACCGAGCTTTCCGCAAAAGCGTAATTTATTTGAATTTTTATATGGTCTTTAATTGTGCCTAACTTTAATTGTTTTTTAGTAATTATATTCAATTTATAATTTTCACTAAATTTTGGTATAAATGTTAGGTTACTTCTATGCTCGCGGCCTCTCGGACCGGGGGCCCGTGGCATTTTGCCAGTCCTGACACCAAAGATCAACTAACTGACACCCTATAGTTACGCCACTGGTAATAATGCTATAAAAGTAAGACAATCAGAAGTCGTTGACATTCTGTCATCTTTGATTATTTTTAAGTTTATTAGTGCATCATAAACACTGTTTATAAATTATAAAATAAGAATAACAATGAAATAATAATATTTTATGGACGTTCTAGTTAATGTGACTTCCATGTTTATCTTAATAATGTCTAGTAGAATTATTCAAATATTTACATATGCAGTCTGCATATTTATACTAAACCTTGTTACTAGTGCAATAGTTGTAACGAAATATAAACATCCTCTATACGTCTTGTTGGTTATTTGTTATACATGGTGAGGAGCGTAGAAGCAAAGACACCTCGATCTTAGAATACTGAAAGTGAAAAAATCTTATTTATTTTTCTACTTGAGAAAGTATTTTATTTTTAAGCTTATTCACGGCTTTCGCCTTTACATGTTGACAAACACAAAAATAAATATAACAACAACAAATCCAAAATAATAATTAAAATAACAAGTAAAAAATAATAATTAAAACAACAATAATATCGAGATGTCAGTTCGTAAAAGTAAAATTGTGATTTTATATGTAACGTCTATATGTAACGGTTGGCGAAAAAAGGCAACTCCTCAAAAGAATCTGCCAACAACGAGCTAATTGGATTGGCCACAACATCAGGCACCCAGGACTGCTCATCGCAATCGCAGAGGGCAGGACCGAAGGCACAAATGGCAGAGGTCGACCGAGAGACGCCTATATGGACCAACTGAAGAGGGACATGAGCTGTGGCTCATATATGGAGTTGAAGAGACTGGCTGAGAATAGGGAAGAGTGGAGAAATAAGTCAAAACTCGTTGCAGACCAATCCAATGGATTGTAACTCATTATATATATGTAACGTCAAAATATATACAAACATATACATAGTTTTTAATACTAAATCAGTTTTTTGTAGCTGTTTTACTAGAGAATAGATGCGGATTTTTATTGTATCGGTTATACTGCAGTGTTTTGAGTGAAAATAATATGAACATTTCTGCACTCGTTTTCTGAGCATTGTGTTCTTAAAACACTTGCAAGTAGACCCTTACGCTCAGAAAAGTCATCCATCAATATGTTGAAAGAGAGCAATAGAACCAACACGTCCTGCTTCTATGAAAGAGATTTTGGTCGCAGTCGCAGTCGTCGAGTCGCAGGAACCGTCCTCCCGAACCGAACTCCCCGAGGATCTTCGTATAACCCAATCATTGAAGGAGACCCACCGACCACCCGGATAGCGCAGAAGTCTGGGGACTTCCATTTATCCGAAATCTTCACTGCACAAAGTTTGTCCACACCGGAGGCGCCATAGTGGGCAGCCTGAGGGGCTGGCCGGCCAAAAACAACCCCGTGTGTGGAATCTTTTGACTACACTCCTTCGATGTCCCTCTAGCCGAGAGAAGCGAATAAATTCATAATATAAAACTAACAATATATTTACAAAGGCATTTCCTTAACCTAGATAACAAATCAATATTTAAAACAAAATAATAGAAATAAAAATTAAGTAAAAAAAGAAATAAAAAATGAGCAGAGAGCCGAGTTGAGGTGTCCGGAAACTTCTTTAGGTATTCATGCCGGTGAACCCGAGGGTCGCCGATACTGGAGTCTTCGCAGACACGCTTCCCTCCCCAAGGGACATCCCTCCCAGACCTAAGACTCTCCACCAAGGGAGACAGGACAGCACAAAAAACGAAGAAACGAGTTCGCCCGCGACAGCCACGATCACACAAGGCAAAATCAACCATCAAGCTCATCCAGGTAAGCCGGGGGTAAGCCCGGCTCACGCAAAAGGTCCCACCGAGACACTCAGACATTCGTAAATTCCAAGAAGGCCCTGAAATTTCTCGGACTAATCATTAATTCCCCAGACCAAACGGGTCTGGGAGTATCATCACTCAAACTATCAATCATTATAACCCAATCAATAACAACGTTCAGGAGCAAGTTGAAGACTTCGCTCCTCCAACATTGTTCCCAGTGCCCTTGACATGAATGCTCCATAGAATGGCGCCGAACAAATCATCAGGCATACAAACGTTAAACGTTAATTTTTTGAAAAATGTAGATCGATGTGGCTTTGCTTCTGTACCCATAACTTGTGGATGTAACAATAAGTAAGTAGTTCGTTACATTGTAAAAGTCTTTGGTGTAAATAATCATAAAACAATATGCTACAAACAATACAAGAAATATGAAAGGAATGTATGGAGAATTACTAACACATATATATTTCTCGAAGATATAGATTAAGAAAATGTAGCTTCGCCTAATAACTTAGTTATACACTAAACAAACATTACATGTGGCTTAATTCGAAATTACAATAGAGATTTTGTCTGCAAAAATAACGCGTCATCGAGATGTGTAGGGAAAAATCCTTCAAGCTTCAAGTTGCGATAGTCTGAAGGCTTGTAATATGTGACAAAAACTGCTTGTAATTTCTTACAAAATAGCTTTAAAGCTTAGAAAATCACGGAAAAAGCTTAGAAAATCAAAGCAGCAAGTCTCCAATGAAAAATGTAGAATCATTAAATCATCAAAATCAAATATTATAAAGTTATGTGTTTGTAGTTACTTATTAAATTTTTATTTGTTTATTATTAATTGTTACATGTTGTCCACTGTCCAGAAATCAGGTTAAACAACTTTGTGGCATATTTCATTTAAATTAAATAAAGATAAAATTAGTAGTTTCCTCAACAGTCAAGAAATATTGACGAATTGGAACAAACCATCAATACGATTCTATTCATATATAAAGACAATAATAGCGATAAGAAAAATACACGTGGAACAAGAATGTTAATGAGTTGGGGTGAGGCGAAAATAGAAGACAACAACAACAAAAACAATGAAATGACTAATTTGAGAAGATTTGTTGTAGGAAATAAAAAAGTCGTAAAAATACTTTTCAATCCATCTCACTTTGGATATGCATCGTTCACACACAATCTTGATACTTAATTTTACCCTAAATTACTTAAATAGGGTATTACAGACCACATAGCATTAAAAACAAATGCAATTTATTAAACACATGCTGGACACAGTGTCGGTAGGTAAAAACTAATTTCGAAATAAATAAAACAAATGTTTTACTCTACTATAAATTCTGAATAAAGAAATTACGAACTATTCGATTTTTTAACGAGAGAGACGTCTTTTTTCTTGTTAGGACATTGTCAATCTCTTGACATTGATATTATCAAGAGACTGACAATGTCCTGACAAGACAAAAGGTGTCCCTCTCGTGAATAAATCGCATAGTAGAATAAAACATTTGATTTATTGATTTCGCTATGGAATTCTACTACCTAAACACCGATACAGTGAATAAAACTATTTTCTTTGTAAGACGAATCTGTGTTTGAAATAAACACATATACACTCCCAAATAGACTAAATAACATCACAAAAAGCAATATGCTCGTCTTTTGAAGGTGCAATAGGACGACAAGATAAAAGTTTTGGACTCCCGATCTTTCAAATAAGAGTTTGAAACTCAAACTACTTAGTACTACTACTAAAGTAAGTAGTAATGACTACGATTACACGAGGAGCGTTAAAATGCGAAAGATATTATAATATAATAGGTAGTTCTTTCACGCGGCTTAGACTCCTATGAATAACTATACAAATTGTATTGAATTTAAATTCAGAAACTCGACAATCGATTTTGATTGGTGGGTCTGTTTGACCCTAGCATGTTAATAATACAAATCCAACTAATGATCATCTATCTTTGGTAAGTAACATTTATGAGTGACCATAATGTTCCAACATTATCTGTTTAAAATAAGTATATCCATTAATGTGAGACAATAGAACTCTGCATAATAATGAAGAGATTAAAGTAACCATTTACCAAGGTTTATTTAGCTGGCAACGATGCGTGGTGGATGAATATCATAAATATAATAATTATACAAATGCTAGAAATATTTTATTTCTTTTTATATTTTTAAACTAAAAAACATTTTTTAAGAGACTGGATTTGTACACGTGGATATATTATTTTTAAGCTGCGTTCATTATAGAGTACACAGAGAGGAGAAAGTTTAACATTATCTTTTGGCTGACTAACTTATTAATTTTAACCCTACGGGCCTGCACTGAAAGAAAGTCATGTCGAAGAAAGACCTGTTGGAAGACCAAGAGGGAGGCCTTAGTCCAATACTGGATACAAGAAGAAGGCTGGAAGTAAGGTAATGTAATATACCACTCGTCTCACTAAGTAGGCGGAAAAAACGCTAAACATTGCCATATTTATTTATTTATTTTATTTACAAAACAGATTTTAAAAGATAAGTCACTAATGTCTACCTAACTGGGAATGAGCCCGTACCAAGGTAGACTGAGCCAGTTTTCACCTTACATTGTCTCAGCGCTCAATTTTCTTTACTATTCAATATTCTCAAATCTGTTTCCCTATTTTGCAAAAACGTGTTGTAACTGCCAAGCCATAATACGAAAAACGCTAGATCGCTTTCGCTTACCTCGTTAGGCAAATGATTCGATGTACAAGGCATGTGCATCGACAACGTTGCAGTGTATGCAATATTCACAGCCAATCTTCTATACTTATAATAGTAAAATGCAAGCAAATATATCCGGGTGTGTGAAGGGTCCATTCAATGTTGCCAAGGCATAAAATTTGTGAAATTAATTGGAGAATAGTAATTATTTAGAACTGACCAGATCTGCGTCTTCCTCAAATCCTCTACAAAGACATACACTTTGTTTCTGTGTCAAAACTGGAGAAATATCACGAGCCGAAATGAGTAAATAAAATAAATAATACCGTAAAAACAATCGAACCAATCCTATTCATAATATCTTAATCATTAGGAATAAGACCCGCCACGCGTTCGCTGTGCCATAAATATCGGGATTATTAAGACATAAATCTTCATAAGTAAATAAATAAATAAAAAATAACAACATTGCGGTGATCTTTGATACAAAATTAACACATTTAACTACCATAAATTAAAATGCATAAATAAATAAACAAATAAATACACAATAATAGGTACATTGTGTATTATCTTTTATTACTATGCTTAGTGTAAACAATATAAAAATCACACACGGGACCATAAAAATAACATTAATACAATACAAAAAACATAATATACTTTGATGTGTTGTTTTTCTAATGCAGATGTAATCTGTGATAAAAATGCATAATGTTATTGGGTCTATGAGACCTAAACTAATAAAAACCATTCATTTAGAACATTTCGCTGGATATTTCAATTATTGTTATTATGGATCAAACGAAGCGAAGAGGTGCTGGAACTTGGAACATCTTAATTTTTAATTTAAAGAGTTGAATAAAAAAATGTTGTTATTTTTACAAGTTCAAATTCAAATATATTTATTATTGATAAATATACAATTTACAACAATAATCATTTACTTATAATTATACAGTAAGCAAAACAATTCATTCCCTCAAATATGAGCAGAGCTCGTAGGTAGGTATGTTTACATGTTTTCCCTAGCAAAGGGGTCAGCAACTTGCAGCTCGCGAGCCACATGCGGCTCTTAGGGTGTGAAGCTGCGGCTCTTTAGTTCCACACGCACATACATATTTGTTGGCAAGAAAATATTTGTGGCTCTTTAAAAAAAAATTAAATTTAATAAATTACATTTTTTTACTCTTCCGACTCAAAAGATTGCCGACCCCTGCCCTAGCATAAGCATTGCCTAATGGAGCAGTTAAGATTAACATCCGGAAAAGAATTGGTCTCTCACTTTTTTCTGTAAGTGTTCGAAATCCTGTAAAAGGCAGGTGTCATCATTAATCCAGAGATAAAGTTTGCCGCCCACCTTGAATGTCCTAATTTTTTGTTGGCATGGAGAAGACAGCTTGCATTTTATAACATGCAGCTAGTTTGCTGGCCGTGATGGTATAAAATTGATATTAATTATTATTATTATATCAAATGTGTTAACACTTCTTGAAAGACAGGAAGTCAAAATAGTCATTGTTTTGTCAAAATACTCGAGTAATTAAATAATTACAAGAAAATAATGAACTAATAAAAAAGAAGTTAATTCTTAATTTCAATTCTACAACATGAGCATTGTCCGTAATATGGAAATTATCACTCATACAAGTAATAAAAATATTTTATAAAACATAATTTGTACACAAATGACATACAAACGAATTAAATACATAAGAATGTCTTGCGCATATTAAAGCTATGGGTTATTATCTAATGTTTATGAAGACAGGTTATTCAACTGCATATAATTATCTAATATATAAAATTCTCATGACACGGTGTTGTTTGTTATCATACTCCTCCGAAACGGTTGGACCGAATTTGATGAATTTTTTCGTGCTAGTCGGTTAGGTCTGAAAATCGACCAACATCTATTTTTCATGCCCCTAAAAGTGGTGAGGAGAAAAGGTGGTCCACCCCGTTTTTTTTAAAAAAAAATTTATGGTGAGGCATATACAGATTAAACTAAATGTATATTTCTCATATACCAGAGAAGTCTCAAAGGAAAGATGAGTATGGTAGATGAGTGTTAGTGTTTGGTTTTTAAGTTGGAAGGTAGGTACCTCCCAAGTGTAACTTATAACCACAAGTTTTTATCACATCCGATACATCAGCACTTAAAAAATATTCTAATTGAATTCATTACTTCTATTATTACAATCGATGGGACGTATTACTTTTGGTGTTGATAATCTTAATAAAGATATCTAACAAATCATATTATTAAATCAGAGAGCATATTATCATGCATAATGTTATGTAATAAATATTTATAATTAACGTATATATAGGTACTATGAATAACTTGGGTGGCATATAGCTTGATGTGTGACTGTGAAAAATGTAGTCGTCAAACAACTGACTCCATATCCCAAAAATTCTGAGTATGATATCTGATTCGTTACATATTATTGATCTACTACTACTGTACCATCATGGCATATCTCATAAGTGAAGTAGCCAGCAGACTAGCTCCATGTTATAAACATGCAAGCTATTCTCTCCATGACAACACAAAATCAACACATTCAGGATAGGTAGCAAACCTCATCGATGGATTTAAAATGTCAAATTTCTTTTCGAACACTTGCTTTTACAAGATATTCGAAAGTATGCACAGGTGTTATTGGTAGCTTATCCAATTAATTGCATTTCATATCGAGGTATTGCGTTTCTCGATGTCTTATTGTATGAAATGGAGAAGGTAATCAGTATGTTCATCGCATGCGTTTAATTCACTAGTTACGATAATAATTATGCGGATAGCTAGTGGACCAACCTATATATTTAGATATTTTAAATAAATTCTGAAAGATCCATATTGGAGTAAGAAAAATCATCAGAAATTGAAGACACAATATATTTATACACTGCATAAAATACGTCTGTCTGAGGTTTTAACTAAATAATAATAATAATTCACAGAAGATGACATTCTGAGTAGAGTATCATGATTGTGGTGAATTCAGGACACATTCATAACACCCTTTCTTCTGCTTTTCTGAAAGCTTCCCGCATTGCATCCACCACCCCCTATAGTTCACAGTTTCCCTCACACGATCAAGAATGTTGTTTCATCATGGTAAGCATAATAAGAATGTTCCATTGAATGACTATGTGTTTATAAAACACTATTCAAGAGATATCTAATTCAATTTTACGAGCGCTTTCATGAGTGTTTTATACCACGCATTGTCACCTAATGTCTTATTATATTATGATATAGTTGGCGCCTCTTATGAGGGATGTTCACCCCTTACTCTAGACTCAAGACAGCACCCATATGGTGGTGTAACAATATTGCTATGAAATTTCGAAGAAGTATTCACATTAGAATATTTATATATTATTCTTTTTTCTGATACGTTTTTGTTACCGTTTCTTCAAGTGTGACGCCCTTTTTGAGTTAAGTATAAAAATGGCACCAATCAAGAAATTCTTCTTCTTATTTCGCGCTACTTCTCTTATATAGAGTGCAAGCTATTCACCTTTATTGCAAGGAATTCTATGCAATTTTATTCCAAAAACGCTTCATACCTCTAAATTCATAATGTTCTGGAAATCTAGTAGGTACGCGTTTTATGTTATTATAAAGTGAAAATGACGTAATTTTCTTGTTTAAACGTTTCCTGCAAGTGGTATTGTTCCGTGTCCAAACATAAATAATATGTAAGTGAAATAATTCCGCTAACTTCTTTTTAAAATTCAACCTCATACAATGATATCGTCGTCTTAGGAACGGTGTATTGTGAAATAGAAACGTTAGACTAACAGGAACTAACATAGAGATTCTTCTTCTCCTTGGGCAATTATTAGCCCACATGATGGTGGGGTTTGCCTTCTTTGTTTTTCTTCGCATCATGGTTCCAACAAGCGAATTATTCTGGATGACATCGCAGTCTCTTATGTCCTGCTTTACCATATATTGCTACCTATGTCTGAGCCCCCTAATTGGAACTTCAAGTTGTTGGGTCTTATAGCCTTTGTAAACATCTTGTGAACATATGCCCATACCATCGCAACAAATATATTATTATACTCGATGAAAAAAAAATGCGATGTAATAGATTAAAGAGAAAAAATTATTTTATGACATATAAAAATAGTTTATTGGCTATGTATTTATATCTGAAAATATCGCCATGTTTAACAATGTGTAAAGCAGGGTGAGTCGTCGCATAATATCACAAAGGGGGATATTGAAATACCAAAAGAGACTTTGATAAATGCCCATACATATTACAAATTATTGTCATTGCACAAAGTATCTGCCTTTAACATATTTTCCTCTCAAATATTTACGAGTATAAGGTAGAAGAAACACAGTATTATCAAATAGCATATTTGGTAATATCAGAAAATACGACTGTAACATAAATGTTACACATTCCAATAAATGCACTAAGGTATACGTATTCCTAAAAGATACGTAAGAAAGAATGCAGCGCGTTTGATTACAAGATCGAAAAACTTAAAGGTATAGCATTCATCTTGAATTACTAATACTTTATGAAGCCCGCAATGGAAATCCTGTATTTTTCTTGAATGCATTTTGTCCTCAGCTAGCATGATGGTATAGCTAACCAGAGAGCAGTTCGAATCTCGCAAACACAAAATAAATAGGAAAGAAAATTCGTGTTTTTGAGGGATCGCATTCTCAGAAGCAATAAATATGGCCTTCTGCATTTTATACTAGTTAGTAGGTAATTCATTTTTTGAGTTTGTACATACTTACTTAAAGCATCCGGCAAAGAATTGGTCTCCCACATTTATCTGCAAGTTTTCGAGTGTCCTCTAAACAACAGGTTTTCGAAAAAATGAAGACTTTTCACATCTTGAATCCAGCGATAAGGTTTGCCAGCCAGGCACGGAGGGAAAGCTTGCATATTTAATAGAAGTAATGTGTACCTAATTAAAAAAAAAATTAGCGTTTAAATTAATTTTCCTTCCCTTAATCCCTTCTGCCTACCCCAGAAGGGAAATGATGTAAAGGGATCGATGATAAGCGAATTTATTGCAAAAAATTTGTGCTTTGTCAAAATATTTCTTAAAATATTCTATAAAACTTGTATACCTACCCTGCAAGTGAATCTTGTTTTGTGAGGGGTGCAATAGTGAGTGTTGGGCGTATTTATTATTAATATCAAAGATGACAGAAGTATCACTTTTATAGAGCCATTTATTATTATAATACATGAGACATATAGAGGGGTCACAGTACACAGTGAAACTACAGTAATAATAATAATATAATGAGGTTATTACAGCGCTGAGGGAGGATCAGGACTCCTTAGATACCAGGATGAAGGATTTGGAATTGAAATGTGACGATAATTTGGAAATGTGATATTATGACAGGTAATTATTATGTGTAGCTGATCTATTGGCTACCCCACTTGTGGGAGATTACGTGATGGCAGGTATAAAGTTAATAAGAACAACGGGAGGCCTTGATAACCCAGATAGGCCGTTTCGATGCCGATTCCATGATAGAGTCAATGCTGCAATCCCCATATGTATGCAGTAGGGTGGGCAGTTACATGGAAGAAATAATAGCCCAGAAAGAAAGGGATGAAAGGCGACTGCAAATGGAGGGATAATATGTCAAAGTTTGCAGTTTGGGTAGACCGAAAGGTAGGAACCAAGCTGCAAAGGAAGAGGAGGGGTTTTAGCCGGTAGAAGTCCGGCACTACCCGGTCTGAAAGGCCGGGTGTCCATGATGGATTTCCCCTCCACTAAAAAAAAAAAGTATAAAGGTATAAAGTTAATGGAATATTTTTTTTATTTGGTAATATGCAATTGCCCCATGCCATGTATTTCTAATGTATGTCCCATGTGAACTAGCTCCACGAGCAAAACAAGACAAATAATTGTGTTGACATTTATTTTATAAAATATTACTCTCCCATATTTGTTTCATCTTTTTAATCAAATTTGTGATTTTTACAATTTTACAAGCGCATTCAAAATTGTATAAAAGTTCTTTTGTTTTTTACAGATATTTACGGCCTTATAAATGTTTACCTAACCTTTGCATACATACAGTACATGTATACAAAGATATGATCTTTTCAAAAAAGACACAAAACAATTAAACTAATAAAAAACGAGAGTTTAACAAACGGTGTAAGATTAATCAGGTTTAAAATAAAGTACAAAATTGTTATTTTAATAGTATTTAAATTAGAATACATAAAACTTAGATAATAGCAATATATAAATATATAACACTCAAAATGCGCCCTTGCGGTGATCCGTATGACAAATCGATGCTTAATAAATTGTCTATAATAGATTATTATAACCTATTAATTTATGAAAATAGGCACTTTCCAAATAATGGATACAGAAACGGGTTTTGACTTACAAAAATGAGTTTGAAAGTGACTTTGAAAGTCGTAATCAGGTTACAGTACACATTATTATATATAGTAAAACTGAAACAGTTTGTGTTTATTTCCATAAAAAAGAAAGTGTTAAAAATTCAGTGATAAAAAGGAAAAGTTACATAAGCTTTAGTGATATGATTCAATCTACTGAATACTGAAACTTATATATTGTAGTATGTACATAGATACCTACAGCTTATATGTTTATTTCAGGTTCAACAAACAAAAGAGATCACGAATTCTGACGTAGGGAGAGAGATTACACGCAAATAAAAGTGTTTCATGAAACTGAAGGGACAATAAACAAACAAAAAAAGTACTAAATTTCACAATGAATGAAGTAAATAAATGAAATGTTCATGAGTTTAACAAAACAATAAGAGATTTTTTTTTTAAGTTTTTCACGTTTTTTTACATCCTCACATAAATCAATATACATATTTGTGTCGCGAAAGTTGAGTAAGTAAATTATTTAGGTAGTGATGAAGGACAATTAAAGAGATAATTGCTGCAAACCAATCCCAGGATTGAAACCAGAGAGAGAGAGAGAAGGACAACAGTTACCCAAATTGTCTTAATATTTTAATTGGCACATGAAAGATATTGGTGGTTTATACTAAGATAATGCATTCAAGTACGGGATAAATTCAAATCTAAAGTTGGGTGGAATAAATAAGAAAATATTCAAGCGATATTTTACGTATTTTTAAATGTTTTTTTTAACCTTACCTATTTATATTATTATACTATACTATCTATACCCTCACGCCATTTGCCAAGTGGGGTAGGCTGAGAGAACGGAAATTATTATTCAAATAAGTTAATAACGACACACCATTTTGTTTGTTTTCACATTTACAGTCTTAATTGGTATTATTTTAATTTTATTTTACTTATTTTTTATTTTAGAAATATATACGGCAAGAAGCCTTTTAATAATGTTGACATAATTTTTTTTAAATATAAAAAGATAACAATGACATAACCATAGGTATAAAATTACTTAGTGTCTAAAGATCAATTAATACATACTCGTATGTCTTTACATTATTAATTAATACATACTCGTATGTCTTTACATTATTAATTAATTCATACTCGTATGTCTTTACATTATTAATTAATACATACTCGTATGTCTTTACATTATTAATTCATACATACTCGTATGTCTTTACATTATTAATTAATACATACTCGTATGTCTTTACATTATTAATTAATACATACTCGTATCTCTTTACATTATTAATTAATACATACTCGTATGTCTTTTTGATATGTTTTTGTATAATATGATTGATTTATCATGAATGCTGTGATTGCGTGGTGTATTATAAAATAAAAAAAAATACAGAAGTCTATCATAAAGCGTCCGACTACTTTAAATTGTATATTTTTCAAACTTCCATCTAATACCGCCGTTTTTGTTACTATATGCAACATAGAGTTCCACTTGCAGTACAATGCAAGTTGAAGCAAATTTAATAATGCTTACACAATGACTGACAAAATAGGAACATTGAAAAAGAATTACGTGATGAATTTTTGCTCAATCAATCACTCTGTACCAGTTTAAAGCTCTGCCACCCTTCATAATATATTGATTAAGCTCATTGTAATGATTACGAAGAGCCGCTTTCACATAGTAAAAAAGAGACCCGTAGAAATTATGATTTCGAGATGCAATCGCATTTCGAGGCAGTCAATGAAGTCGGTTGCATTTCAAATATTAATATGTCGCCAGTTTATAATAATTGACAATACTGATATGCAATTAGCTACAAAATCCTTATTTGACAATTGAAACAAATAACAACAAAAAACAATATCTAGATAAGTTTATATCTGGTTAGCATATTTTTTCAATAAAATCTCTATCAACTTAACACAATCGGTGAAAGAAAACCTCAATGATGAACTGATTTCTATAAAACAATTTCTTGTAAATACCGTCACATTATACATAGGTAAAATTATCATCATCCCCCTCAACGCTCCTCTCGGGAGCACAGGGCAGAAACCAGTATCCTCCGTTCAGAGCGACTCTGTGCTAATCGCGTCACCTCTTCTCACGACATTCCCTGCGCTCCGATGTTGTTGTCATAGGAACGGTGTATTGTGAAAGAGGGATAGGTAAAATACCAGACTTTTAGGTGAAGTTTACTGTGAACATTTTCAGGACTAAATCAGGAATAAAATATACGACTTCATGACCCATCTTTCTTTTCTGGAATGAAGAAACATCGAATAATACTCTGATTAATTCTGTGTGAACGCGATATTTTGATCGCTTACTAGACGAATACTGTTTCTAATGATAGAGGCCACTAATTGCATAATGTGAAAACGTCTAAATAAATGTTGGGCAGAATGTGATGTAAGAAGAGAGAGAAGAACAACAACCCTCCAGGAGTGATTTTATAGACTGAATCACGCCATTAAATAAATTATTACCAAGAGTCTATTCCCCAATAGATTGATGGCTGCAGCACCCCCCGCAAGTTGCAGAAATAATGCGACACTGTTATCTTGATTAAGAGCTATTGAGATGACCATCAACACCCCACAAAATACGACAAAATCGACAATTTTGCAACGTTGTTGCGTTGGCACGTGTCTAGATTTTGTACAGATGGAAACAAAAGGCCAATTTTCTACCTTAATGAATACCTACATTTATGAGATCAATTATTTGAAGAGACATTTCAAGTTTTCAAGTGTTCAGAATTTTTATTATGGTTTCATCTTAATGTGACTCTATGTCAGAAAATCCTTACATATCTACTTCTAGTATATTCAGGTGAAATGAAAATATGATTTTTTGGGACCTCAACGATACGACATAGGAGGAAAGGAGAACAAATCGTTCGAAGAGATATCCAGGAGCTTCATGCTTAAGGGTATTGAAAAGAAAGCACAAAATGTGAAAGTTGCGGGAACTCTTGAATGAAGGCTATTTGAGTTCCTCAAAAATAAATATATTAGTGACGATAGATTTTGATTAAATAAAAATATAAAGACAAGAGGGTTCGATATTCTTATAACAGCAACAAGGGGCTGTGTCTATGTGGCGGTCCCAGGGGATGAAAATATTTAATAATGTGAAAAATAAAAAAGAAGGGATGCTAGTGTTGACATTTGAAACAGCTTGAGAAAGAATTATAAATGTTGGTACCTACTCGAAAAATGCAATATATAGAATGGATACAATATTAAAAGAATAGATCTCACGAATATTTTCTTCGAGTTTTTTTTTTTATGTTTTACAAACTACAGGTATTCGCAAAAAAAATGAGGTGATCGTGGTCAAACGGTAGAGTCTCAGACTTCCAACATCCTCCCGCTGACGACCTACTTTGACATCACGACACAAGCATATTGCTTACTGTGAGGGTGTATGGAATGTCTCATCGCTGAGGGATGTAAATCTTATTTTTTGACACGGAGAGGACGATTTGTATATTTATTACATACCAACTATGGGTAACAAGCCTATAAGCTGTCTCACTTATGGGTGTTTATAGATATATATAATATTAATTTCTATCCTTCTGATTGTAATGTCATGATTTATCCATTATCGTAAAACTATTTATTTTGTGAGATCTAGTTATATAATTAAGCCCACGATATGTAATGAATACGAAATAAAATAAATATTCGTTGTATTTTTACAATATTTTGACACCATGAAATTAACTTGAAATAAAAAAGTAAATATCGCTTACCTGGTAAAAATATTCAATAGAACTGATTGTTTACGTAGAAAAAAAAATATAATATATAATATATATTATATATATTATATTTTTATTCAGTTGTGGGCCATTTTGCACAATTCTTCATATAACAATGATGTATAAAGGTATTATACCTGAAAATAAAGAAAAACAACAAAAATTAGGACATTTATAAAATAAATAAATAAAAACAACACAATGCTGGAAACACAACAAATATAATATGAAGTAAAAAACAATGTAAAACTCCGTAACGAATCTAGTAAATAATTGTGTATGTTCGTTAGTAACTATCTATGTATGTTTGTTTATAATCTTTTTTATTACCTTATTTTATTCTTGACTGTACATTGGTTACAATTATTTAACTTTATTTTTGAATCGTTTTCAGTATGATACATTTAATGTGAAATTAGTGTAGGTAAGTTTAAATGTGTATAAAAATTATTTGAAACTGTATGAACATTGTAAAAAGCGAAAGACGTTTATCGCTTGAATAAATAAATAAATAAAACAATCATTACAAAATATCATATCACAAGCTACACAATACAAAAGCAGAGAGATCGAGTCTATTGAAAAGTCTAAGAATGCGATAATTTTCGACTAATCTAGTTTATTAACAGCAATAACCTAACAAATAATTGGAAACTATTACCATCTATAGAAGTCCTTTATTTGAGCGTGTTCCTTATTAGTACGTGGCTTTACCTTATTTATTAACAAAGGTTTTAAACTGTACCAAATTGTTGAATTTGTTTGCGAATATCTTAGTCCTCATATTCGTCAATGTCACATTAACAATAATTATAGTTTTTATATATGTTATTACACAATAATTATTCCATTAAATAATAATCTTGACAATTTATCTAGGGCCGTTTTGTGAAACAAACCATCGCACAGCAAGGGAGCATTTTGAGTTTTATTTATTGTTATTAATTGTAGCCATATTGGTGATGAATTGTCTCAACATTTGTACGTTGTTATTAATTGATTAAATAAAGTATCTATTTATTATCTAATTTTAATACATTTTATTATTTTAATTTAAGTGGAATTTTAAAAATTTAATGCCCTTGTAATTCTCACAAACTTGATTAAAATGTGAAACAATTATGCGAGTTACAATTGTAGATATTATTAATTGTCACAAATAAAATCAATATTTTACAACGTTCTACTTTCCGGAGGTATCTCCTGTATAGGGAGGGAGCACTTAAAAATACTTTAAAATTATAGGATAAAACACTTTTAAAGTTATAGAATAAGGTTCTTGGGACATATTCCTATTTGTATTTTTCATAGTTTTCAATAGCACGTATTTCATTGTATCGAATTGTCAGTGTTTTGATTATTCCGAGAGCGAGACAGGGATTAAAGTTAGTATACAAATAAAATACTACGAAGTATCTTAAATAAAATAAAAATGGAGTAAAAAACGATAAAAAATGTGTAACAAATGTGAAATATCTTCGCCTATTAATTTCGCTACTCTGCTTTTTGTCAAGTGATTTATTGAAGGATATAAAATGTTACAAAAAAGGTACACGTAATGTTTAATGTGACATAAAAACTGTTCTTTTTTATATCCGTATTGATTCTAAAAATAATAGTAACATTATTATGGTAATCGAAACGGAAGCTGCTGGGAATATATTGTGTAAATAGAATCCTATAACGAAGTTGAACCTATCCGAAACTAAAGTAAAAGACAATTCTCTTCTTGTAAACAATATGTTGTCATCACGTTAATGACAATCTGTGCAAATTGAATGCATAAGACAGTATCCATAAAGAACTGAATTAATGTTATGGAAGCAAATACCGTATGCAAAAAAGGAGTAAACACTTCTCAAGAGAAGTGGCGCAATGAAAACGATTGTCCATAACTCAAGTTGGAATGTTTTACATTCGAAAAATCGACATTTTTGTAATGTTGGTACCTATATTTATATAATGATTTAAAAACACAACGGAATGTGAAATATACTATATAATAATAATAATCGCGGCGTTAAAGACATTCGTTGTCTTTATTCCGTTCAAAAGTTAAATAATTCAAATATTTATTTGTGGAATTGAAAATAGATACATTAATTTTTTTTTTACTTTTTTTGACTAGTTGTATTTTCTGTGAAGCACCACCTGGCACGGAATTAGTCTCCCGCTCTTTGATAGTTTTAAATAATGCAATGCTCGACGTATACTGTAGAAGGTAAATGAATAGTTAAAAACTGAGAATAGTTAACAGCTTCATTTATTCAGCATTATTCGTCTCTCCAGAAACTGGAAGAATTCCTGAATTATTATTGGAATAGGTCAGGATTTATACAAACAGGATGTATGTATTGTATGCTCTCTACATACTAATGTTATACATAATAAACAAAATATCTATAATAATAGTCACTAGACACATATACATATCCATAATAGTCACAAAATAGCACGTGGGTGATGGCGTACCCCAGGGTACCAAATCGATCCCCCTATGCATTATGTACCTAGTAGCAGTATTGGGCACGAGCTACAGCAGCCAGGGAGAGAAGATGGGGATGCAAAGCTGCACCTCACCGCTGCAAATCTGAAGGGTGCCAAAATTATTAGGGTTCCCTTTTAAAATATAAACGATTTTATGTTTGCATTAGGGGTACATAACCATCATTTTACTTTGTACTATTTACATTTTGTATGTAAGTATGTCGCGGTTTTGTTGATTGTTCTCAATTTCAATTGTGCTTACTTACATAAAATCTTTGTTGTTATTGTCATTTTCTTGCTTGAGTGCTTTTTGGAATAATGTTTATAAATTTAATTTCCCCCTCTTCACATTATTATAATAGGTTTCATTTAGAAACGTGAATATTATTATCTTGGAATATGAATAAGGGTGTAGGTAAATTAAACATCGTAATAATAATAACAAAGTTAAAACGGTGTTTAAAGAAAAGGAATACTTAAAACAGCAATTACACATCGCAAGAGAATTTGACATAATAAAACTGAAAGCGTTTAATTAAAAAAAAATCAAAGACCAATAAAGAATTGAAAATTTATGAAGTATATAATTTAAACGAATACGTATTTATTATTAGATACGATATTTTGTAGGTATAAATTTTATCAATACAATCGAAAAATTTACTAAAATAACAACATACACAAGAGTAGATTCTTAGTAAAATAGGCCCAAAATATATCCTTGTGGCACTCCTCTCGATAGCATAGAGTTGCACTTTGTTTGTACAGTTTTTCAACCCCTGCGTTGCATGCGGACATTTGGTAGTTACAAAGAACAATTTACTACTACTACTATAACTGAGAGTAACATGATCTCGGCGTGTTTTGCAGAGTGCAGTTTGAAGCAATGATTTGCCGGGATAATTATTCGATCCTGTATTCATAGTACTATGATATTGCACAGCGGTGCAATGCAAGCAGACTACAGTAGTAGCATTGTGTGTTATGTTGCATTATTGATTATAGCGATTATTACTATGCATTAGCTGCTGCTCGTAACTCATGATTAGCCAGGCGCTCGCCCTTGCAAACGATGGATCAAGTTTCAATATCAGGCAAAAATGCATAGTATGGATAATTGAAATTACAAGTTGGTAGTGTAATTTTATGATATGATATTTAATATCAGAGAGCAGGTTGCAATGCTGTCTAATTATACATCCCTACGGAATTCCATAATAGAAAAATACAGCGGCATTGTTTTTATGTTAAATTAGAGGGAAGTGATTAAATATCGACTTGTACCCACATAGTTTTTTAAATTATGTTTTGATCACCTACAAATTAAATTTCAAAACCACGAAATTTAGAAATACCATAAGGCCTATTTTTAAGAGTGTTTTGACTCCTAATTAGAAATGAATTCATCCAATAGTTGATTTTTAAAGCAGTCACTGACTAATCTTGATACAAATTGGATAGTTTTTTTAAATCATAATTAAAAAATTCGAAAAGCAGTATTTTTGATGTTGTATATCACAGAAAAAAACAACAAATCCTTATTAATAATTCTAAACAATGCGCTCAAAAATACCTCCACACGTCCATATTGTGTCGAGGGTCCACTTCAAAAATGTGTCAAGTATTTCGTATAATCTGGCTTAAGTGTGGGGTGTCGTTGACATGAAGAAATATATCCTGTAAGTTTGTACAAGACACCAAATACATCATGTACCAATTACTACTAATATCCTGGTACACAATAGATAAGTACTATTGAAGCCAAAATAAATATTAACAGAATAAATATATTACCAACGTCACATGTATTCTAACTGGTGCCATATATCAATGTTCATGTTTTTATAATAGTTGAACATTTTTTCGAATATTTTTTCCTTGTTCGAGTATGTGAACTAATGATGTTTATTGGATATTTAAATTAGTACCTAAACAGTGTTTTTTTGCTTCAGTAATTTCGCCTATAATTCTTTGAGTGTAAAACTTTTAATTTAAAACCAGAGATATTTGGCAGCAAACCAAGAGTAATACTACAATGTACTCCATTGCCGAAGTTTCAGATAAATATCCTTCGTAAAATTCGCTTCGTAAAAATATCGCTGTAAAGACAAAATATTCGAGTCACTCGATCTAGTAAAGGAAAAGATTTACTAAAAAAAGGCAATAAAAAATGGTGATTACTAATTGTGAAAGCATCGCATATTTAGGAATTTATAAAGAAAATATTTGGAATTAATTTTTATTTCATTTATGAAAAATACAATGATACAATCAATATAAGCAAAAATATTGGATTATCCAACTAGGCGGACCTGCTCTGGGGTAATCCAATGTGGCCGTGACTTAAAAAGAACAAAATACTTATTGACTAATATAGCGAACTGACAGGGAGAGGTGTCGAAAGACGGCTGATAAGATGGAGTAAGGATTTAAAGAACATGGGGGAAAACATTAGCAGAAAACAGAAATAGATGGGTGCTAATGAAGAGGCTTAAATTCAGCAGTGGATGGACATGGACTGAATATTTTATTAAGAAAACATACAGTTATGGCGTACAGCAAATTAATTACAGCTAGAAAACTATCAAAGTTTGCAAACATTGTTTAGCATAATATAATGAAACATACATTTAGCTGACAGTACAGCGATTTGAACTCAGAAAAAAACATAACAAATATTTCAAAAACAAAAATTATTAAACCCCATGAGACCTCGAAATCGTCAGGACTGAATATTTTGGGGAATATTTAATATACATACGAATGTAACGACAACAAAAATCAGACATATTACAAATACTCATCAGTCTTTCGTTTCATTAAAAAATAATGTATCGATGTTGTATGTTAATTCTCCTATGATTTATATTAATCTATATGGTTATTGAAAAGTAACTATTAGGTACATAACCAATATAATAAAGAAATGTAAGACAATATGTGTAGCTCTTGTATTCCCTCTTCACAATACAAGCTTTTAAGTATGTCTTTCCTGTAGTAGGGATTAATATGACGGTGATGATTAAGATGAATAATGTGACAAGAGTGTGAAAGATAGAATAAGAAGACGGAAGAGGAGGGCGTAGAAGGTTAAATCAATGATCTATTGTTGGCATTTTAAAATAATGTTCTGTTAAATTTTAAACTTGCTTTTGGTTCTGTTTTTGTTGCGTATTTTCTTCGTAAGGTTTGAATCGTAATTAAAAGAACAATAAAATATAATGCCTTCTATGTGGCTGGTCCGTTGCTGTAGAACAAAATCCCCTATGATTTGCGAACTCTGGAGAGCATGGAGGTGTTCAAGACAGGGTTAAAGACCCTATTTTTCAGGAGGTGTTATGATTCTTGAATGGGCCCTTGCGTTGGTTTTTCCACAAAAAGGCGCATCTTAAAAAAAAAACTAATTATTATTATTATAAATAAATATGTATGCGAGCAGAATCCTCAGTCAAGATCATGCGTTCTATTTAGTATGAATATTTTTATCATAATTCTATATTATAGATTAGTACTATTCCTTTTACTTAAACACGTAGGTACCTAAGGAATAATGGACATGATCAAGCGGTGTTCAGATTAAATGATAAAAGAAACGTGAACAAACAGTTGGCGAGACAAAAGGCGTCAATTCCATGATGTATGAATTATTATTGCAGTCTGCACGTTGTGTATGTACTAAAGTTTATTTATTAAGGCCAATTCATGGATCAAATCATAACAAATTTGTTGTACGAGCAATAAGTATTCGATTGATTATATTATTATGTAATTTGTAAAAGCGCAACGGTCGTATGGATTTATATGCGTTAATCAAGTCCAAATTTTACTACCGGTTAAGTTCTAAATGAATCTATAGTAAAGATTAATCAGACACCTCGATTTGGAGAGCCGTACGTGCTGCGAAAAAGTCGTCTCAATGCTTACAAATTGTTTCTAGGCTGGCTTAAGTGATCACTTACCTATAGTGTCCATAGAAGACGTTAACCAATTCCGTCACTCACACTGTCACGACATGAGGTTCACCAAACGAGAAACATTTGAAGCAATATTTTTTTAGTGATCTACTATATCTGATCTCTGGTATTCAGTTTTATTCTCCTCATAAGAACATTCTAATGTTGCCTATCGAGTGCTTTTCACAGATAAAAATTAACCAAAGACGGTGGTGAATTCAAACTAACATTTTGGAACGTTTCACATTTCCATACAAACCTTTACAAATTAGTAGAAAGTAAGTGTCTTTAGAATACTATATAATGATTTATAATCCATTGGATTGGTCTGCAACGAGTTTGGATTTTCTTCTCCATTCCTCCCTATTTATAGCTAGTTCTATGTACGTATGTGCCACAGCTCATGTCCTTCTTCAGTTGGTCCAAAAATTTACAATTGCTTAGTAATAATTTAAGGTTTTGAAAGAAAAAAAAAACAGATATGATTTCAAAGTTACAATATTGTATCCACTACAACTGTCAAAATCATTTGAAAAGAAAACATATCTGAATAAAATTGACAATTGAACGAATATAATATAGTGACCGTAGATATAGTGAAGGATCTAAATCATATTATTTTAAATAAATTAGCATTATGCATTAAAAGGGAGATGCCTTATTTAACAAATAACCTCATCATCACTCATACATCACACTACAAATGAGCGATCAACTTGAATCATCTTCACTATTCACCGCAATTGTAGGTAACTAACTACATACAGTGTAATAATAATTAACACACTGTATTCAGCAGTGGCGTGTCAGAGTTTTCATACTGGATAAGCCCACACTCAAAAATAAAAAGTTATTAAAAATCAAAGTGTGCAAGAAGTATTAGTAATTATAATTTATACGAAAAAACTATGAATTGAATTTGTGTTGAACTGTTATTAGTTTTATTTTGTTTATTGTTGTGTTGTGTTTTTAACTGAATTGTTTACACTTTTTAAGTATTTTAAGGGCAAATGTCGTATATTGTTCAAGTAAATAAATAAAAACATTGTGATATTTAAAATTACTAATAAATAAATTAAACAGCTAAAATACTGAAATTGTAAAATAGGCTCTATTTGACTGAATAATATAACGGCCAACCATCCAAGTGTTTACCGCGCGCAATATTATTTGATTCGATGATAGCAAGATAGTCAACCCATTCCACTATAATATAAGCAAACCAGGATTATGCCTCCATATAAAAATCACGAAGTCATACTATGCGTACATACATTATCACATCACTAATATGTGCTGAAAATCGGTACTAATAGAGGGAGATAAAATGATGACAATCATAAGCCACGTAAACAACCATATGTGCAAGCAAGACAAAATTCTACTACTAGACGAATTCTACTACTGAAACACCGCTACAATTAATTAATTTCTCGAAATGTTAATATCAAATACTTTTATCATATTTTATCGATTTGAAAAAAACTCAGGTAAGGCCCAGCATTTGGGCTCGTATGAATGACACGCTACTGGTATTCAGTAGGTATAATAGGTATTATATTCGAATGACACAATAAGAACTACGCACCTAAATTACTATGTAACATGCTGTCGGTACATGCTATGTTACATACTTGTATTGCTTGACTCATACTGACTTTTGTATTGACACGCCTATTATCAAGACCTCACAGCTTATTCTTTATATCTGACAAAATGCTATTAAATAGTGAATAGTTGATTAGTTCTTTTGATGACATTTGACAGTCTATTAATTGCATCAAGTGCACCAACATTTTTCTTACAATTCATCTTATAGGTATACATGAACAATTTGTAAAGCGTCGTTTACTCATAACATGACCTCAAAGGCGCCATATCGTGTGTCTATCGTCCAAAACTCTCAGCAAATACCTAATCGTATGTATAAATGTGTAAATCTAGAAAATAAACTCATCGACGATTTGTACGAAATAGCTGAATAGGCAACGCCCAAGGTCTTGAGGGTAAGTTGAACTATCAATTGATGATTAATTTAATGGCATATGCACATAATTCTTAGACGAAGCGACGGCAAAAGTTTTATAAAGGAATAATCGCTAGTATTTGGAAGTTTTTTAGTATACTGAAAAAGGCACGTATTCGAAAAAAAATAAAGACATTTTACATGTTAACTGCTAACATGTTAATTGCATGCGGCTGATCTGCTGGATAGTAAAGTAGTAGTAGAAAACAATTGCTAGCTATTAAATAAATGAATTTTCGAATAACACAAAATGTAAATTAGTACCAAATATGTTTTTTTTTCTAGCTTATAATCATGAGTTTCATAGACAATTTAAATTAATAATATATTTTGAAACTTAAACAAATATAAATGAATGTGTCTGCATTGTGAATAGAAAAACATTTAAATTCAAGACAGAATTTTAAGGAGCTAAAAATCTTGGCATAAAAAAAAACATTTATGTAAGTGTCACAAGCAGTATAAATCAAAAAGCTTGAAATTAAAAATTCCGAGAATGAAAGCAGGAAATCACATTCATTATTAATCCCGACACAATGAGATCCTGCAGGAATGTAAACACGGCTATTGTTGTAATTCGCAACAGCCAAACTCATTAATATGCACGCAAGTCATCCGCTAATCTTCAAATCTCCACCTCTGCAATAATAATAAAAATAATAAGTAGAGATGCAACGAATATTTGGCAAGAATTCGGTATCCCGTCTATTCGTCAAAAATTTTACTATTTCGCCGAATACCAAATCGGTGTTCTGCCGAATAGTTTAAAGGTAAGAATGAAAGGAACTAATAGCTTGTAGACTGTTGCTATTTCAATGTCAGCTGCAGATGCATAATTTTAATAATCCTCAAATATCTGATGAAATTAATTTATCTAATAAAACAAAATAAACACATATATTGTTAAATAAAATGTATTTATTTAATATACACTTAGTTTCGAAATTAATCGTATTTAAAATTAATTAGAGGCAAGCCGTGATGCAAAAAATATTAAATTTGGAAGACAAAAATTTCGGAACAATGTGACGCGCTGCAAGTCTAGTATGCGTACGATGTACCTGGGCATTTTCAAATTTTTTTGCTTCGTTACGTAGTGGAACTTAAAAAAATATGTGTAACAAATTATGCCTGATTTTGTATTTAAAATATATATACAACAGTAACGGACGTGAGAAATCAATTACTTTTAAGTTTTGTGTTTTCTTTTTGTCAGGAAATGCGTTTTCGTGAAGCAATATCTCAAGAAATTTCCATTACATCACACAATTCAACGGGGTTTTAAATAAAAACATTTTAGTGAATAGTTGTCGAAAGTATTTAATATAGTTATAATCACAACATTCTTTAAGAAAATATATAATTTTATTAGGAAAATAACGTAAAATGTCACATTTTCTGTCCAATTGGTCCATTACGTTACGTTTTGTACTATACATCAAACATCCAAAGTACTTTTTTTTCACAAGATACACACACTTACGATGAATGCTGAATCTAAGACGCGAACCAGATCACAAAAAAATAAAAACATGAATACATCAGCGACATCTAGCGTAAACAGTTCTAAGCGAGAGACATCTGTGGAACAGTGGACAAAAAACAACTCGATACGAAGGTCGACTCCATCTGGCGAAGGGGGGACAAAACAGAAAAACATACCTATGCCAAAGAACATAGATATCACCGACGATTCAATGAAAGAATACCTAACTAGTTTACACAGTAGTTTCGATGAGGTTAAAAAACAATTAGAACTACAAAATCATGATCTAACATTAAAAATGAATGAATTTTCTATGAAACTGTCACTCATTGACGACCTTATAACTGAGAATACATTATTAAAGGAAAGAATTAGCAATTTGGAAGTCAAAGTTAATAAACTCGAGAATAATGGTGTCGAGGGTGATATCTCAGAAATCGACTCTATTGCAAACGAGATTGAGGAGAGGAGCAGAAGAAGAAAAAATATAATAATGTGTAACGTGGAGGAAAGTGCACAATCGAGACAGGAGGACATCATGAATGACGATAAAGACAGGATCTATAATTTATTGAGAGAAGTGGATCAGACTATATCAATAACTGATTTGAGGTGCTTTAGGTTGGGGAAGAAGAACAATATTAGACCTCGTCCTATTAAAGTACAACTGAAACACCAAAATCAAGCTGTGGAGATAATGAAGAACAAATTGAAGATCCCAAGGAGTGTTAAAGTATATCGAGATCAAACGGTTATTCAACGCAACTTATTTTTGAAACTCAAGGAAGAGCTAAATGAGAGGATCCAAAACGGCGAAAAAAATTTATTCATTAAATTCATTAAAGGTACCCCAAAAATAATAGATGACAGCAATTCAAACAATTCAAAAAACTTTCACTCTACCATCAAAATATCAGGGGCGTAAAAACAAAACTCAGCGAACTACGCCAGTCTCTTTTATTCGCAAACTATGACATTATTTTACTTACAGAGACTTGGCTGGATGCTTCCATTGGTTCTCCCGAGTTAGGTTTTTTAAATTATAATTTGTACAGACTTGATCGCAATTCAAAAACTAGTAGTAAGTCGAGAGGAGGAGGTGTTTTGATCGCTGTGGCAAAATACTTAACAAGTAAAAAGTTAGCTACAAAATATAAAAACATTGAACAATTATTTGTCCAAGTCAAACTCCTTCATGAGAAGTTAATCTTGGGGTGTGTATATATACCACCCAATTCTGAAACCGAGATATATAGGCGCTATCACGAGGAGGTTGATACAATTAAATCCAAATATAGTGATCATAACCTCATTTTAACGGGTGACTTTAACTTGCCTGACTGTGACTGGAAAACAATCGATGATTACAACAATGACCAATGCCCTACATCCTTGCAAATCTCGAATAATCTGAGCAATGAGAAGGCTGCGGAGCTAGTGGATATGGCTAATTTCTGTGACCTTCTACAAATAAACAATATAACTAACGATCATGGTAAAACACTTGATCTAGTCTTTTCGTCAGTTTCTACGGTCGCAGTCGGCAGGTCTTCTTCACCATTACTTCCGGTTGATGCCTATCACCCTCCTCTCGATATTCTTGTTTTGTCTCATTCTTGTGACTCAAAGAGCGAACCAACTGTCAGACGAGACTTCCGCGGGGCTGATTACTCTGAGGTTATTTCGTTCCTGGAGAATATTGACTTAAATTTTATACAATGTGAGGATAACTTAAATACTGTAATTCAAAAGTATCACGACCATTTAACGTCGTGCATAAATACATATATACCAGAAAAATCGGTTAAGCCTTCTAGTTACCCAAAATGGTTTAATGCAGAGTTAAAAGAACTGGTTATGAAAAAAAAGATAGCGCACAAGAGATATAAAGAAACAAATGATATTGACGATTACAATGTTTTTTCTCAATTGCGTTCTCAATGTTCTTCGTTGTCCAAAGAATGTTATAAGCAACATATAAAATCAATGGAGGACAATTTACCCAGAGATTCTCGAAACCTGTGGAGGTTCGTCAATGGTTTGAGGGAAGATCGGGTCGATATACCTACTACACTTTTTCATAACGATCAGCATTCTGAATCTCTTCAGAGTGCAATAAACCTATTAGCTTCTTTCTTCCAGGATGTTTATGATAAACCATCCAATTTTGTCGACTCCGACTTTTCCTCTGACAAGAAAATCGATTTGCCCAGCATTACTATTTCTATTGACGAGGTCAAAAGTGCGATACTTGCCTTGGATGCTTCTAAGTCTGCTGGTCCCGATGGAATTCCTAATGTATTCTTAAAAAACTGTGTTGAAATTATGGCAAGCCATTTACAAATAATGTTCACTTTATCATTAAAATCGGGAATTTTTCCTAGCATTTGGAAACAGGGCTACATATGTCCTATATTTAAAAAAGGCGATAACACACAGGTTAGCAATTATAGGCCTATATGCATATTGTCAGCAATTCCCAAACTTTTCGAGTCGATAGTTGTCCAGAAAATAAAAAACTCTTTAAATACAATTATTACAAGTAAACAACATGGTTTTATGCCAAATAAGTCTACTCTCACGAATTTGTTAATTTATCAAAATTACTTAGTGGATATTATTTCAAAGAGAGGTCAAGTCGACTCCATATACACAGACTTTTCTAAAGCTTTTGACAAGGTGTCTCATGACAGGCTACTGTGCAAGTTACGTGGATATGGAGTCGATGGAATTTTCTTCCAATGGCTGGAAAGTTACCTCAAAGATCGTACTCATAAAGTGAAGGTTGGTAATTGCATTTCTGATACTATTTATGCATATAGTGGAGTCCCGCAGGGGTCGCACTTGGGGCCAATCTTGTTTAACTTATTTGTTAATGACATAGTTGAGATCTTCAGAGACATAGAGGTGTTGCTATTTGCTGATGATTTGAAGCTATATAAATCTGTAAAAAACGAAAATGACTGCATCATACTCCAAAATAATTTAAATTTACTAAACAATTGGTGTAAACAAAATAAACTGAGTCTTAACGCGACCAAATGTCAAGTCATACGTTTCCACAGAACTAAATCACAAATTGTTTATGACTATTCAATCGACAATATTATTCTTCAATGTGCTTCAAATCTGAAAGATCTAGGTGTCACCTTCTCTGACGATCTAACTTACAACTTACATATAGAGGAAGTTGTCAGCAGAGCTATGAGATGCCTGGGTTTCGTTTTTAGATTGGTGAATGACTTACAGCAAATTAGGTCTTATGGTCTTCTCTTTGCATCCCTTGTGAGACCATTATTAGAATATAACACCGTTATTTGGTCTCCAAATTACGCTATCCATATTAAAAGTATAGAGAGAGTGCAGAGGAAGTTCTTGAGACTGATCAATTACAAAAAGGGCATCCCAATTGAAAATATAGACTACACTGATCTGATGAATGAACTTGGCCTCCTCAGTCTACAAAACAGAAGAAAAATGTTTGACCTCTGTTTTTTCCATAAATTACTTAACAACGCTATTGATTCCCCAGAAATCATGGAATGTATCCAATTCAGTGTTCCTGCTAGGTTGACTAGACATACTGTGATGTTTCATGAGGCGAATACTCGTAATAACTATGTATATTATTCTCCACTCATTAGGATTCACAGGCTGGCCAATCTGGTAGGGGATAAAGCGGATATTTTTGCTGACAATTTTCAAAAATTCAAAACTGACGTAGTAAATTACTTAAAACTGTGTAGTTGACATTGGGCAGTTGAGTTCTGCGTCCAAGCGGTTGGTTCGTTCTTTGTATACCTATATTGTTTATTGAAAAATACATTATTGTTTGTGTATCTGTATAATTTATTGAAAATTATATTTTTTACTCTATATGTTATATATTATTTATTAATTTCTTTTGAACGATTTTCCCTAATTTATTAATGTAAATTATTGAATTGCTTATACAAAATTTATTATACCTTTTATATTAATTAATTATCTGTTTACCTAACTTTAACCTACATATTTACATTGACTACCTGCTAACTATGTTTTATTACATTATTCCTATTTTTTATTAATTTCTTCTTGTTAATATGTCTTAATTTCATTGTTTATTGATCTCTGTCTGTATTGATTATTTGTTTGTGATGTTAAACATTTTATAATTATATATTTTAATAATCTTATATTGAATTTCCCAATTTTGATGATTTAATGCTAGTTCTGTCTTTTATCAATTAATTTTTAAAAAGTTTTATTGAATGGTTTATACGTATTATATTTAGCATACTGTTTTTTTTTTATTGTGTTTTGTCCTTTTTTCATGATTATTCTTTGTTGTCTAATGTACTGTCTGTCATGCAATTTCTACAATTTTATTTTATACATGTAAAAGGCTCACGCCGTATATTGTAATAATAAATAAATAAATAAATAAATAAATAAATAAATAAATAAATAAATATACAGTAATGAGTTTTCTTATATTCTACACTACTTATGGCAAATTTGTTGGTGATTTGCACTTTCCAACAACAATTCAGTTCACATACTATATTTTATATATTACAATAAAACAGTTTTATCAGTTGTTGGAATAAAATCTAAAAAAAATAGTCGGAGATATAATAGGACAGTAACGTAATAGGAAGTCTCTCGTTACGTAATGGAAAAGTAAAGCTAACGTCGCATGGTAATAATATTCATTAATTATATCAGTCGAAAATCCGAGATAAGTTTTTTGTTTTTTTTTTTATATATTTTATTTATTTATTTATGCATATTCACGGCTTTCGCCTTTTACATGTTAATAAAGAGAAAAAAAAAATAATAACAACAATTAAATCCAAAATAATATAAACAATAAGTAAAAAATGATAATAGCAATTATATTCATATGTCAGTTTATAAAAAGTAATAATATGATCTCGTATGCAATGTCAAAAAATATACACACACACACACTTATAAAATCATTGTGTACAGAGAGCAAGTAATAAAAATAATATTTTGTATAAAAGTCAAAAGTATTAGTAGGTACATCAATTAAATACGTAACGGGTATTTGTACCGACTATTATTTTTAATTTATTTTCAATCTTTGTTGAAAAAGTCGTTGAAGATAAAAACGTGATCATTTATTAAAATATTATATTACTCGCGGGCCGCAGGAAATACGCGGCGGGCAACAAGCGGCCCGCGGGCCGCAGTTTGCCCATGCCTGGTTTATAGAATACCAATATGGACTAACTAAAATTGGAACGTTACTATTTTAGTTAGTGCAAACTAAAAATGAAATAGAATCGGGGGTAGCATTTGTCGTTTTTGTTACACTTGATTGGCCTGACGTACTGATTTATGATTTACCTACTAGCAATCACTTGAACTGTTTTCATAATAATAAATAAATATTGGACATCATAACGCCATCATAATAATTATTAACATCTTGTAATATAGTCGGAAGATTAAAATATTCAATGTAAGCTAGGCTTTACAATTCCATTACGTGACAGTTTTTTTCCACCAATACATAACGTTACGTAATGGACGTGACGTATAAGTATCGATCTCTGTTCATCCACATGTTTACACCTTGTTAGTGAATATAAGGATGCATTCGACTTGTAATTCAAAATGAACAATATTTAATATGTAATTAGAGTCCAAAATAAATAAATAAAACTCTTAACTTACCTTAGAAATCTGCGTTCGTAATGGAACACCAATTTTAGTGAGCAACAAGGGGGACCAGTTCCGTCACAAGAATCTGCACAACCGACGTTTTTACACAATATAGCGGCATTCATAGACTAATATAACGTTGCCATTAATTATAATCGACACTCGATTTGACCAAATTAAGTAAAACAGAGGTTTAGAATGGCCGTGACGTAATAGGAATTCCACTTTTTGTGATTTGAAGGACAGGAAAAAAATACATATTTAACATATTTCAGGTTTGCTTTATGATATTTTATGGGACTTTATTGAATTTAGAGACAATTAAGTTTTAAATGAAGTCATAAAACATGTGAATATAATGGGCAGACAAATATAATTTTGTTGTTAAAGTTGAGAGGTACGCTGAAGACATGTTGAAATACGTCATTCCGTGTTATTGATTTACACATTAACTTGCAAAATTTAAATAGTTATCTGTTATTTTTATGCTTAACTAAGAAAAAAATCATCATTTTATCAATAATTGTGATTTCGGGCAAAACTGAAATAATTGGTCATTTAAGAAACAATTTTGAATTCTCGAGACGCGTACGTTATACTCATAGCAAAAAAATCTGAAAATGCCCACCTACCTACAAGAAGATGCGCGGTCGGGAGTACCGCACGCTCTCATCATTGTTATGCCGAATATTCGGTTATCATCGATCTTGCATAATATTCGGCATTCGGTAAAATATACTATTCGTTACATCTCTAATAATAAGCATTAGGTAAAGATGGGAGAGTCGCCACTGCGTATTGTATTCTTGTATTAGTCTGTTGATTGATGACATGCAATATAAAGTTTGTATTACGTCAAACATTGTGATTTTTAATATATTGTACATGTATTAAAATGTACAATTTGTTGTCAAACTATTACAAATCTATTTGCTTCAGTTAACGAATGACAGATGTTCGACATACAACAAAATAAAATGAGTACTAAAAAAATGTTTTGTTTATTGAGTCGACGTTAATTTTGTAAAACTCCATGTTTATATATGGAAAAAACACAAATTGTTTGACAATAACTTTACAAGTCGAAACCAGGTCACTACTCATCAAAATCTTTTAAGTAAAACTAAAACCAATTGTGTTTTTTATCATATATAAAAATATTTTGTCGTAAATCCATATACAGTGATTGTTTAGTACTTGGAATAACTTTGTGAAAGTTCAATTAAAATAGATTTCAAATAAAACATTGTGTTACTTTCACTATGAACAATATTTGACTATTTTAATCAACTAAACAGCACGGGAAAATATAGTTTTCGAATACCTTCTTTTTAACAGAAAACTCGAAACTTACGGAAAAAAGCGGGGGACCTATTTTTTACCGGGTGTTTCAAGTAAAATAAACGAAATAAGTAAGCAGCAGTATTTATATTTAGATTAATACATTAATTAGTACAGCAAACCAAATGCGCTAGCAACTCAGATATGCAAACATCAGGTTACTGTACATTGTTAAAATTCCGTTGACAAATAATAATATGTCTTTCAAAATAATAGATAACTAGTTATACATAGTTCTTCCTTCTTAACTTTTGTCATCTTTGCAGGGTGGATAGGCACGAGCTGGTACCACGTGTACACCTTCTGGTATATGTGTAATATGTACAGGAGTGGCAATGTGTTATTTTGTAGGTATGTACAAATCCGATATAATTAATCATCATGCGACTTAGTCTGTGGTTCTCCCGTGAATCACATCTGTGCAAGATGCATCCTAACACTCCTATCCCATTCAGACAGAAGAGGTAAACCTTTCATTATTTCTCCTTGGTTGGCTGGAAGATATTATGACACAGCGATAAACTCGCCTTCTATGTATTAAATTGCATAAAATTGTCGATTTTTAGCGCTGTGTTATGATTATTTTTGTTATCAATGTGCAGTGAAAAATAGAATAAAAAAAACTCAAAAACTGGAAACACATAAACCGACAGATTCTAAGTATTGAAAGTTGGCAAGCTCTATTCAAGATTATATTGAGTCTCATTTTTCTAATCACGTCATACTTCGTTAAATTTTATAACAAAAAATATAGTTTAATATTGTTTTCTTTTCAATTATACAATTTCAAAAGTTTTCTACATTGATACCAGTATATTCACTAGTTACCTTCTTAAAAGCTAATCGCAACTTTGATTGAATTCCAGATAACTCTCTACTGACATACCAGACATTAGCTTAATTTTTCACAAGCCAAATGCATCCATGTTTGGTTGGCTGGAAAAAAATCTGCACGTGTTAACGAGCTCCACTATGAGTATTATACTTCTCGAGTTTTTATGACACGTGGTCGAGCTATGCGAACGATAAAAAAAACGAAAGATGTGAGATGATTTCCCAAGATCAATGGTTGATGTTGCATGCTGTACAGTACAGTAGGGAGTATTGTGGGTGAAATGAAAGCTGTTAAACAGGGGTTAGAGGGCGTCCCGTAGATTTTATTTATATAAATAAATTTATACACATTAAATTAATAGATAATATAAATAATAATAAGTTAGTGATAATGTAATACCGTGTAAGTAAGAACTTACTATAATAAAATACACCCGGATGTGTAGGAAATTAGAGAATGGGAGTATATTCGATTTTGTCAATTTGTTCACTGCACCGGTGCATAGTAGAATTCCATATTGGATTGAAACAAAACACACAATTTTTTTCTACAACAATATGATTTTATTTTTATTTATTTATTATTAATTTTAAGGAAATAACAGTCAACGCATTAAGTATATGAAAAACCAATATTATATACACCATGGACCAAAACACCTTCTATATTATCACAATATATAAATTCAAAGCGACTGACACAAGACAAACATAAATTAAACCAATAATATAATAATTATTTATTTATTGAGTCGACGTTAATTTTGTAAAACTCCATGTTTATATATGGAAAAAACACAATTGGTTTTTAGATTTACTTAAAAGTTTTTTGGAGTATAGTGACCTGGTTTCGACTTGTAAAGTTATTGTCAATGACTTTACAAGTCGAAACTTCTTCTTCTTCTGCTTATAGTAGATCATTGACATGTTTGTTCAAAATTTGTTTCCTCTTGCGACGCCATTGTGAAAGTCGAAACCATTGTGTTTTTTTCCATATATAATAATTATAATAAAGGAAATATATTAACTTTATCATAATTAGAAAAATGCTCATCCTTTGGAGACAGACACAATAGAAAATACCTATTCAGAAAGTAAAATAAACAAAGTTTTCGTAGAGTCCCTCACCTGAGTGAAAACTGTAAAGCCATGATGATAGACATAGATAAATACGAATCCATACCATGTGTTTGCTCCGTTTTGGATTAGAAGGGTTGCTAATATAATGATGCAGACATCTACCAAACATCCCTTAGCATTATCGTATAATGTACCTAAAATGTACACCCGTTTATTCGAATTTGCCACTTCAATAGGCCGGTTGCAGTACGTCCATTGTACGAGTACTATGCATACGGCTAATCTCTCATAGCACGTGCCTTTTTGGATAGGCATAAGTGAGTAACAACACTAGAAATCACATGAAAGTATGCATGGGAAATAATGATGACAAAATGTGTACTTACTGGGGGTCCGTTCAAATGTTACCTATGGATTATATCAACTGCTTTATATTACAGAATCAATAGCTCCATTGAAAATAAAGATTACCTACTGGATGTACTGGATGATATCAGAATTAAAAAGACAGAACAACAATTATTTAATGTTATATAGATCAAATTACAGGTCGGAATTACCAACCCGCATAGGAGCAGCTAGCGGGGCTTTCAACAACATGAACAAAGTTTGGAAGGCGTCTGGACTCAGCATCAGGACAAAATGTCGCTTGTTCAATGCGTGCATCATCCCAATCCTTCTATATGGCTGCGAGTCTTGGCACTTAACCAAGGCTCAAGAGCGGAAGATACTAAGCTTTGAAAACAAGTGTCTTAGAAGGATTTTGGATGTCAGATGGTATGAACATGTTACAAATGATGCTGTGCGCCGGCGCACCCAGCAGAGACCTGTAATCTCCGTAATACAAGAGAGACGATGGTCCTGGCTGGGACATGTTTTGAGAATGCCCAATGATAGTTGGCCAAAAAGAGCACTGTTCTTCCGTCCGCAGGGGTTCCGTAGGCCCGGGCGTCCCTCTTTCACAATACACCGTTCCTATGACAACGATATCAGAGCGCAAGGAATGTCGTGGGAAGAGGTGACGCAATTGGCACAGAGACGCTCTGAATGGAGGAGGCTGGTTTCTGCCCTGTGCTCCCGAGAGGAGCGTTGAGGGCGATGATGATGATGATGATATAGATCAAAATTGGTAAATATGCATTATTAAATTGGTTTATAGATTTTTTCATAGACTTTCATCCTAAGGTTTATTTTTTTATAATTAATACCTATATAAACGGTGTGAGCCTCTTAAATGTTTTTTCATCCTTCTTATGGTCGCTCAACACTTGACCTCCAAATTGTTACATGTTAATTAAACAATAGAAAACATAAATTAAAATTCTCTTTCACAACACAGTTGGAGCAAGACACATTATGTTTAAATAAAAAACTAATTAATATAAAGAACCAAATAATATAGCAATAAAGTTAGTTGGAAGAGATCACGCCTTTGATTGAATGTTTACCTTTTATGTAATTGTTCGTAATAAATGTACAGTAAAGAATGAATAAAATAAATAAAGTCACCTAAAGTTACACTGGAAATTACACCTATAATATTTAGTTGCTTTAAAAATCAATGCTGTGTGTAATTTTTAATGCATTTAGCATTCTGGCTCCATGGATTCAAGAATGATGAATTCAATTGAGTGTGACGTGTTTTTAAGACAGATACGTTTTGTGTTTTAATAATATCTGTACATTTAGTGGTGATCTGAATAAGCATACTTTGTTTCAAAATGGAGATAAATGTTTTATTTTCAGAGCAAAGGATATGAAGTATCTACAAACATTGAGTACTATAGAATAAAATCAATAAAGACAGTTTATTCAAAGGGCTTTGCCATTGAGAACCGACACACTTTTGCACGAGATTCGCTTATTATTTATTTATTTATTTTGTTAGATCGTGTTGATTGAAAAGTGTAACAAATAAAATGTATGTTATTGACAGTATGAGTAGTTACAGCTGTTGTATATTGATACTAGACTTAAATCAATACTGTATCTACTTTCTATGGATTAAAATAACAAAAATATTATCGGAGAACAAGGATTCATGTAAAGGATAGTATTTGTGCTAAACTGGGGTTTAGAGGTATATTTCTATCTATCTAAACCATCACGACACATCCTATGAATGGAGAAGTCAGTTGATGATAAGTATGAAGCAAGATTTTCGCTATGCACTGATTTCTTCCATCTAACCAAGTGCCAATAAACAATATAAGACATTAAGGTGGTTCACTGTGTCGGTGTTTAGGTAGTAGAATTCCATATCGAAATAAATAAAACAAGCGTTTTATTCTACTAATGATTCATTAGAAGAATAAAACGCTTGTTTTATTTATTTCGACATTAAGGTTGGGTGGTCTATTGCTAGAAAAAAAAGTATTTTTTCTCCTTTCTTTCCATCCTCCACAACCCATCACTTGACTAGTAGGCAGAGTGAATGAATGATATATAAAAGATATTGAGTTTTGTATGATGATGCATTTTATTCAAAAAATAAACGCATTTTCATAAAAATGCAAAAATCTACCCGTTCATGACGACATCACCCAAAGTGGGATACATACAATATTCCTTCGGCACAATAGAAGAAAAAATGTCAAAAACTACCGATACGAACATATTTTGAAAAATTCTTTACATCACACTTTGAATAGATCCAACTAGTCATCCACCATACCTACATAGAATGAGAGCTTTTTAAAACTTGCATATTTCAAAAAGCCGTGCATCATTCAGAATGTCAACAGGAGGGAACCCCACGCATAAAATCAAATAGATAGGTAATAAGTACCTAAAATATATATTCTTGTAGTTATGTAGGAATTATTGTAATATTCGCTTCAAAGTGCATGGCCTTTTAATGCAGTACAAATCAAATGGTTTATGTGAATGGTGAATGACAACTGTGAGAAAAGAACAGATGATGACAAAATGTAATGGAAAAAATCGTATAGTATGTTATGTATATGCAGCAAATATCTAAAGTGTATGAAATATTTGCAAAAAATCTGTTTTTACATATATTTTTTTTAAATTATATCCTACACTGAGAACATAACAGTTTTTGTCCAAGGCGATCTGGACATTCACTTCATTAAATAGTATTTAGCCTTGTCAGGGCACCTAGACAAATTGCATTTGGCGATCGACTACAAATAATGAACTTTTCGACAATGTACATAAAATATAATTTTATGGTACACTGTCGAAAAGTTCGTTTGTGGTCGATCGCCAAATGCAATTTGTCTAGGTACCCAGGATTTTTTTTATAGGTATCGCCTTGCCACCACAAACCATTATTCATATTAGGTATATAAAAACAAATATGAAGTAGAAAATAATTAAATTAAATTTGGGACTATATACCTACTTCATTTCGTGGTGTCTCCGGATTGGAATAAGTTCTTACGTCCCTTCGTCCCAACAAAAGCTTGTGACATTCAGGATGAGTGGCATACCTCATCGCTGGGTTGAAGATATTAAATATCTTACAAGGGATGTTTTTAGGAAAAACCTGCCTTTTACAAGACAATAAAAAAAATACAAAAAAGAGTGGGATGCCTATTCTTTACCGAGCTAAACGATATTCACTATAAGATAGGAGCTAAATATTATTTACTTAAATGAAACAATAAATAATCCATTCACTTGAATTAGTACTATACTGTGCTGTACTCTGTGTATATGTTGGGGGTGTGAGAAGTAAAACATCTGCCTTGAAGAATTACCTAATGGAAAATAAAATCTATACAACAAAAATAAATTAAATTAATTTGAGGAAGAGAGCACGGTTACGATGATTAATCATTGAAAACATAATTATGTACACATAGTAGGTACTATGTACTTTGTTTGGTAGTTCACTGATTATCTCGCTTGTGTGAGATGCTGTGATGGTATAAACAGAGAGATAGATAATAATAACAACTATGAAAAATACGCTTCTTTAGAAAATCAAATTTAAGGAATCGAAAATCCGAATATACATATTGTGTGTGGTTTGATAAGGAAATAGTTAAAATAAAAAAAAAACTTATATTTTTGCATATTGTACTTAAATATGCAAAAATATTCTGTGTCCAGTAGAGTTAGGTACTCTTGACAAAATCTAAGAACGAGCTTAATCTTAATTATACGACGCGCGAAGTGACTATTAGTCAAAAATACATGCATACTAATCTCGCGAAAGCGGTAGCGCGGTATTTATGACCACAGTTCCTTTTTGATCATCAACAAAATGGCATTTTCCAAAACAGTCAAATCCTATGAATTTTATGCGAAGAAATTCGAATTTAGTATTAAAAACAGTCAACATTCAGTGAATATTAGGGCTCTATTGATATTTTACTTCAATTGGATTTATCTACTTTTGGTCCTAAGATCATATATTTAATCAGAACATATGTATATGTGATCGGTAGTCTGATGGTGAGAGCCCTGAGAGTTTCGAACGAGAGATGGCTGATTCAATTCTCGCAACTGACCTACTCTACATTAACCACACAATCATATACTGTGAGGTGTCTGGAGGCTGGAGTATATTTGGGTGAAAATCAAATCGAGAATCACCTTCTATAAAACCAAAAAAATATATATGTTTACTATACTACTTTACTATACCCTCACGCCATGTCCCAGGAGGGGTAGGCAGAGAGAACGGAACGCCATATAGATCTATCCTTACATACTCCTTATGCTTCCTCTACATTCATTAGGTTTCTCATACATGCACGCCGATTTCTCTTACTCAACACGCAGCCGTCCTTAAGAATTTGGTCCACATGATCAAGCCACGTGGTTCTTGGACGTCCGCGCTTCCTCACACCCCTTCTTCAGATAAATACATCCTCTTCGTCATCCTTTCATTTTGCATTCGCTCAACATGTCCAAACCATCTCAACTTGTTTACACGCATTCTGTCTACAACATTCCTCTCATATCCGCTCATTCTCCTGATATCCTCATTCTTCACTCTATCTCGCAACGTTTTACCAACCATTCTTAATTCAGGCACAACCTTAGTTAACAAAGAGCGCCCTTGAGGTGGATTTTTTGACAAAACGGCGCTTTACAAATCATCCAAATAATAATAATAATTCTTCTCAGTGAACGCATCTCCACAGCATTTTATTCCACTAAATTCATGTTTACTTAATTTCATAAAGTAAAAAAAAGCCATGCACACTTTTTAACGATGAATCTGGTTTTTTCAAATAAGCTTTAATAAATCCCTCACACCTCCACATCATCCAAATAATAATAATAATTCTTCTCAGTGAACGCATCTCCACAGCATTTTATTCCACTAAATTCATGTTTACTTAATTTCATAAAGTAAAAAAAAGCCATGCACACTTTTTAACGATGAATCTGGTTTTTTCAAATAAGCTTGATATGGGGGGGGGTGGTAGAGAGAGATGGTGAAAGAATGGTTTTGGTTAAGGATAAAATAAATAAAATATTATGCCAAAAATGCCAACGGCTGAGACTCTACTGGGCTACTTACAGCTCTCCAGGAGTTAAAACAATAAAAAAAAATGGTCTCAATTAAATATATAGTGAGGCTATATAAGAGACGACAAGTTATAGGTATACAGATAGGCGAATGTGTAAAAAACAAATGTAAATTTTAGAAAAACATTTAATTAATAATAAAAAAAATCTTACCACTATTACAAACACATTAGTTTAACCAGCAACACAATACTACGCCTTACTCACTACCCCGTATTGTCTGTGCACATGTAATTATCCCAATATAAAAAAAACACACTTGATTATTATTTCAATAAAACGAAACGTAGCACTTTTAAAATAATTAAATTTCACTTTGCGATGATTGTAATGGATCCCACGATGAGGGCGCCTCTAGCATGAAAATGCTTAGAGGCAACACAAGTTGAAGAAAGCGCCCCTTGGCGCAGTGCTGGGAGGGCGAAGTCCCACGTCCGAGGCTCCTGGAGGCAATTACCAGCCTACACAGGTGCGGAGTTGGTACATCATGGCTTCAGGAGGAGAATATCTCAACTCGACTGAAGTCCAATGACCAGAGACCGACTTGTCTCTCTGAAGGTCAGATGATGACTGTTGGCAGGAGCGATCCTTATACCAAGGACAACTGATCACTACCACTCACTGATGATAACTGTTCACGACTAGTGACTGATGGAGACAGACTCACTTTCAAGGACATTTCTCCGCTGTTCCTTGAGTGGTGTAGAGAGGGGTTGGTCCTACCCCTTCGATGACGCGATGCATCCCGTGCAGCGTCGTGATTGGCTAATCACTGTACCAATACACACCCTCATAGACTCCATTGTTTCACGGGTCCGCATGGACCGTTATTCCAAGAATTATGCAGTAAATAATAAAATAAATATTTACAAATGACATGATGTGATAAAGCGTTCAATGCACTGATTTTAATTAATAATTAATTAATTCACATATGTTATAGTGTCTCTTTCACTGATATTAATTTCGAAACAATATTTCTAGTGTCCATTATCACAGTTTATTATTATATAACGAGCGTCCATTCCGCAACACAAATAACACATATCTTATTCTATTACATAGCAACACAATGCGACCCTTTAGGTAGATAATTAAATATTAAAATACATATGTTACCATAAAATTAAAATTCATACCTAAAAAGTCGTTTACATAATTCAAAACATATCATCGATATTGACACTCAATATCTCGAAGCGTAGGTATAAATCCAACCAAGCCAATACTAAATAATAATAATACGAAGACATTCTAAAATATTCATTAAATTATTTGATACACTATGAATGCGCCTTAAGTTGATACTTAATGAATGCGCCTTAATCTTTTGTCAATATTATTCTCTTTATTACCCCTGTTGCTATGCAGGTACAATTAATATATATATAAACAATAATATTTTGTATGCAGGTACGAAGATTAGTAAACAATACATTATTAATGCAGGTGCCTTTTAAGTGCAGGGATATTTTTAATGTCGGGATTTTCATATTTCTCATGAACTGCATTGTTTTATATTGAAATCCCGTACAACTTTCTAAAAACCAATTATTTTTTTAATGGTAACTTTTCGGCACAATACCTACTATACCGGGCATATCAAATTCGCCACCCATTCCTTGACGAAAAGTTATCCATTATTTACAATACTCATCACATAATAAACTTTCAAATTCAATACAAATTATATATGAAACTATCTAGAAAATTCAACACAATTAGCAAGTAGGTAGGTGCACACACATTTCAATTTAAAATCATAAACAAATTTTAAACGCATTTCTTTTTACATTACATCTTTAAAAACCAGCTAAATTCGAATTAACAAATATACATCGTCAAACATATCCCTCGTATGTGACCAAAATAAAACAATGTAGATGTGACTCATCTTATCAAACGAATATTGTACTCCTTCATACTTCCTTGCTACACAAGCATGCTTAGTGACAGCAGACTGGGGACTGGTTCTCTCAATTGCACACACGTCTCTCTTTACAAACACCGGACCTCCATGTCCCTCACAAACTCAATAACACGGACCTCACTGTCCACACGACGAAATACATTGGAGAACTAAGCAGGACGGAACGCTCATCGCCTCTGTGCTTATCCCATACAAACAAAACATATCCTTCATACACGCAGAATTACTATCTTTCTCATACACGCAGACTTTCTCTTCAAAACACGTAGAATAACTCCTCATCTTACAAATAACTCCCAGTGCCAACTGAGAATCCCTCACACATCTCTGTCACACAAAGCATCTCTCTCCTCTACTACAACTCTCATATTCAGAATAACAACACATTTACATTTTCCACACATCCAACATCCACATAAATTATCTTCACACGTTACACTCGCTGGTTACTTCAAACAAATTCTATTTTCCATATTCCAAATTTAAATTAACATTTCACAACGATTAAAAGAAATAAATGCACACGTAGGCATTTAACAAAAGTTGCACCTACCTACCTACGTAATTAAAACATTTTACACATGAAAACTAAACCTGGGCGCCAGAGATATTTTTATGGAAAATATTCAAACCATTTAAAAATATTTAAGCAAAAAACATTTTTCCTATAACAAGCCTAAGTCAATCCTAATCCAATATAACACACATATGTGACTATCTGGCTTGATTGAATTTTCTCCTCGACTTCAAGCATCGAGAATCCATATCGATGAACAAATTATAATAATAATCATCGATAGCATAACATTCATAGTTGATTCGATTGATGGATGCATATTTTATCTTTTCGAACAATATCCACGCTGTTCTACGGCGACGCGATATTTTCCTATTCACGAATCTAAACAAAAGCATAGCTGTACATACTAGCAAACGTATGCAGCTCTCAACGATGCAACCGGCGATAATCAGCATTGCCAAAACTGATTTTAAAACCCACGCGAAAGACTTTACCCATTCGTGAATAGAGGGGGGTGTATGTGCCTCCCGTTCGGTGTCTTCTTCGAAGTCCTCCTCAACCTGTTCCTCCGAGAGGGAAACCTCATCCTCTGCGGGTACCTCAACCTTCCTAGCGTCCTGGCTAGGTACATCACACCGAATTTCATCGCGAACAGATGCTATGTCTGGAAGATTATCTAACAACTCATGATCACCCTCCGTGATCAGATCACATTCGGATTGTCCCTCCGTAGTGTATTCTGGAAAGTCCAGGCGCCATACTAACTCTTGCAAATGTTCCAGATTAACTAACTCCCGACCATTAATCCTCGTCCTATACCAGGATGTCATTTGCTTCCATACGCTCATTGCTGGTCCTTCATCTTTAAATAATACATGGCCATACCCTTTTAACCGATTGTTTATCCTGACCTTCCAGTCAACAAAATCACTCCCCAGTTCATCCCGACCTTGACACACTGTCAACAGTTCATTATAGATCGCATTTATCTGCCCTTCCACACCAAACCTTCGCAAAATTACTTCTTTGAATACACCCCATCGACAATACCGAAACCCCAGAGACTTCCAGTACCGCTTTGCGTCGCCGCGCAAGCAATACACAGCCTCCCTTGGCAATTCATCTTCCCACTCAAGCTTCCAGCGTTCCTCGCATTCTTTGAGGAACCGTTCGGGGCCTTCATCAGTCCAGCCTCCGAACGAAAGCGAAAATTCGCGCTCATAGCATCTGATATCCGACACCTTATCCATCGATCGAATCATACCGTAATACACAATAAACACATGTCAATAAAACAAAGCCAAAAGTCAAAACAATACACATTCACCATTACAGATAACTTGTCAGTTCATTATAAAAAAATATATACACCCTCCTCCGATATCACAAAAAAAAACTAATTACAAAATCTCAGGGACGGATTCGTTGTAACGATTATGCACAGGAGTGCATTTTTTCGTTACGGCCCCACGTTGGGCGCCAATATGATATGGGGGGGGGTGGTAGAGAGAGATGGTGAAAGAATGGTTTTGGTTAAGGATAAAATAAATAAAATATTATGCCAAAAATGCCAACGGCTGAGACTCTACTGGGCTACTTACAGCTCTCCAGGAGTTAAAACAATAAAAAAAAATGGTCTCAATTAAATATATAGTGAGGCTATATAAGAGACGACAAGTTATAGGTATACAGATAGGCGAATGTGTAAAAAACAAATGTAAATTTTAGAAAAACATTTAATTAATAATAAAAAAAATCTTACCACTATTACAAACACATTAGTTTAACCAGCAACACAATACTACGCCTTACTCACTACCCCGTATTGTCTGTGCACATGTAATTATCCCAATATAAAAAAAACACACTTGATTATTATTTCAATAAAACGAAACGTAGCACTTTTAAAATAATTAAATTTCACTTTGCGATGATTGTAATGGATCCCACGATGAGGGCGCCTCTAGCATGAAAATGCTTAGAGGCAACACAAGTTGAAGAAAGCGCCCCTTGGCGCAGTGCTGGGAGGGCGAAGTCCCACGTCCGAGGCTCCTGGAGGCAATTACCAGCCTACACAGGTGCGGAGTTGGTACATCATGGCTTCAGGAGGAGAATATCTCAACTCGACTGAAGTCCAATGACCAGAGACCGACTTGTCTCTCTGAAGGTCAGATGATGACTGTTGGCAGGAGCGATCCTTATACCAAGGACAACTGATCACTACCACTCACTGATGATAACTGTTCACGACTAGTGACTGATGGAGACAGACTCACTTTCAAGGACATTTCTCCGCTGTTCCTTGAGTGGTGTAGAGAGGGGTTGGTCCTACCCCTTCGATGACGCGATGCATCCCGTGCAGCGTCGTGATTGGCTAATCACTGTACCAATACACACCCTCATAGACTCCATTGTTTCACGGGTCCGCATGGACCGTTATTCCAAGAATTATGCAGTAAATAATAAAATAAATATTTACAAATGACATGATGTGATAAAGCGTTCAATGCACTGATTTTAATTAATAATTAATTAATTCACATATGTTATAGTGTCTCTTTCACTGATATTAATTTCGAAACAATATTTCTAGTGTCCATTATCACAGTTTATTATTATATAACGAGCGTCCATTCCGCAACACAAATAACACATATCTTATTCTATTACATAGCAACACAATGCGACCCTTTAGGTAGATAATTAAATATTAAAATACATATGTTACCATAAAATTAAAATTCATACCTAAAAAGTCGTTTACATAATTCAAAACATATCATCGATATTGACACTCAATATCTCGAAGCGTAGGTATAAATCCAACCAAGCCAATACTAAATAATAATAATACGAAGACATTCTAAAATATTCATTAAATTATTTGATACACTATGAATGCGCCTTAAGTTGATACTTAATGAATGCGCCTTAATCTTTTGTCAATATTATTCTCTTTATTACCCCTGTTGCTATGCAGGTACAATTAATATATATATAAACAATAATATTTTGTATGCAGGTACGAAGATTAGTAAACAATACATTATTAATGCAGGTGCCTTTTAAGTGCAGGGATATTTTTAATGTCGGGATTTTCATATTTCTCATGAACTGCATTGTTTTATATTGAAATCCCGTACAACTTTCTAAAAACCAATTATTTTTTTAATGGTAACTTTTCGGCACAATACCTACTATACCGGGCATATCAAGCTTTAATAAATCCCTCACACCTCCACATTAAGCAATTTTTGCGAACATCGATAAATGAGAGGTTCACATGCAGAGGCACATAGATCCTTGGATATTGAAACTGAGAAAACACCACACTTTTCTTTGTATCTATATCGTTATTGATATTGAATCAGTTTATTAAAAATTACTTACTGAAGATTGGAGGCGGATTTTCATTGTTTAAATCACAATTGTGTAGCCAGCAAAATACGAACATTTCTCTATTATGGTTGAAAATTTGTGTTAAATGAATCGAAGTACCTTTGTATATGAAAAGCTCAAATATGAATAAAAAAATCTCTACGCAGATTTATAAAAAAAAGTACATTGTCATAACAAATTCCCTATAACATAATATGTAGGTAGGTAGGTATACTTAAACCAAAATATATATTTTGATAGACATGGGAAAAATATGACATACCGCGTGTGTGTGGTGTACATGTAATATGATCCTGTAGTAAATTGAGCGGCTTCTTGTTATGATGTTATATTATTATAAAAGATATACATTGAATAAACAATGAGGTAAATTGTGCGGTGAATAAATATACAAAATCTAATGGATTCAGAGACAAGCGTGGTATTATTCATGTGGCGACAAATTTTATTTATTTCTTCATTGACTGATTTTTTTTTACAAAAATACATTCATACAATCAATATACAAACGGCTTCTCTGAAAGGTAGTCTTTTACTAGCGAACTTTCAGATTGTGGATGTAACAAGAAGAATTTACCAATGACTATACTTCTACTTTTGCCAAGATGTTATTTATGAATAGTTGCGTGGCTAGAAGCCATAAAGCATCGAAGATAAGGATATCTCTGTGTGTTATAAATTATTTTAACATTCAAACCAAAATTATGACTGAACAAGTACACAGTAAATCATATGAGATATTACGTTACATGACATTACATAAATTGTAGAAATATACCTGTACCATCACGGCATTTCTTGATTTCTTACAAATATGTGAAGCCTGCGGAGGCACTGAATACACTAAACGTAAAAACTGACCTCTTCGTGCCAGTAAATCTACAGATGTTCATGATGTGCGCAAGTTTCGTCTTTACTACATTAAAAAAGAGGTGAATAGTTGCTCTAGACACTATAATAAAAAAATATATGAAAAATATGCTCAATGTCGCCAGCTCTCTTTAACTGCTATATACAGCGAGCCATTGATGAACTGAGAGAAGAACTGGACAGGAGTAAAAATAAATGGGAAAAAGGTCGACATGATAAGATATGCTGACGACATAGCACTGCTCGCAGACTCCGAGATGGAGCTGAACGAAGCTTTAGGAAAAATGGAAAGTATACTGTTGTCAAAGTACAACATGAAAATAAATAAAGAAAAAACAAAATGTATGGTCGTTGGAAGAGAGGAAGCGACTGCGAACATTGCATTAAATGGAGTGAGCATCAAACAAGTAAGTGAATTTGTGTACCTGGGCAGCAGAATAAACCAGGATTGACGCTCCAAAGCAGAAATTATAAGCAGAATAAACCAGGCAAGGATTGCCTTCAACAAAAAATCGAAGATATTGGAATCCCCAAATATCGACTTAAGCGTAAGGAAGAACCTTACTAAAGCCTTTGTATGGAGCATTCTGCTTTATGGTTGTGAGACATGGACCATCAGCAAGAGTGAAAGCGGACGGTTGGCGGCCTTTGAAATGTGGTGCTTCAGACGCATGCTTAAGATCCATTGGTCGGAGCACGTCGAAAACGAAGAAGTCTTAACCAGGGTAGGCGAAAAAAGGCAACTCCTTAAGATAATCAGCCAACAACGAGCTAACTGGATTGGCCACAACATCAGGCACCCAGGACTACTCATCGCCATCGCGGAGGGTAAGACCGAGGGAACAAATGGCAGAGGCCGACCAAGAGACGCATATATGGACCAACTGAAGAGGGACATGAACTGTGGCTCATACGTAGAGCTTAAAAGACTGGCTGAGAATAGGGAGGAATGGAGAAGAAAAACCAAACTCGTTGCAGACCAATCCAATGGATTGTAACTAAATATATATATATATATATGAAAAAAATCCGGGTTAGTTAGCAGACATCGCATTCTAGCGATAGCTCGCGCCCTTTGTACATTGAATTCTATAGAGCTGATAGCGAAATGAGTAAAACCAATTAATGTTTTATTCTACTATTCGTTTTATTTACGAGTGAGACGTCTTTCGTTAATAAATCGAATAGTAGAATAAAACATTTGTTTTATTCTACTACTCGTTTTATTTACGAGTGAGACGTCTTTCGTTAATAAATCGAATAGTAGAATAAAACATTTGTTTTATTTATTCGGCTAAGGAATTCTACTACAGTATTAAACACCGACACAGTGAACAATGTACCTATAACTAATATTGACAATTTTGAGATTCAGGCTCATGATGTCATCATTGAGCACTGAATCGCGTAAAAGTGATGTATTTCTGTGTATGTGTGTTTGTGTTAATGTTGATGAGAGGAAAATTTATCCAACTGATTTGTATATTGTTTTGACGTTGTGAATAATTGGATTGGTTTAATTTTGTATTGTACTGGTAGATTTTGTTGTTTGTTTTGTACGTTTGATAAACGTACATGAGAACTGAAAGTGTGCTATTTGTAACAAATTCTTATATATGTATTAATATTTCTAGCTGATTCTTATATGTTTGTTAATGTTATAATTGAAATCCGACCCTCAGCTAAGCATTTAGTTGCTTATGGAGGGAGCATTTTTACTGTGTGTTATATTGTTTTATTACTGTAATATCAATGAATACTGTGTATTTATGAATAAAATAAATAAATAAAAAATAAATAAAAAAAATATGATACTTTGTATTCCGTAAGTTTTCCAAAGTCGTGTAAAAAGAGGCAGGAGTTTATTTTAAATTCAACGATGAGGTATAGTATGCCACCCATCCTGGATGTCTTATTTCAATGTTACATTGCGTAAACATGGTTCTCTAATCGAGATGTCATATTGGTTGTGTTATCTGCGCACTGTGCCCAAATCCAGTTAAATAATAAAAAAAATAGTAAATATTCTAAACTCTTATTTTTTGTTGTTGCATGTTTATTGCATGCGGCTGGTCTGCTGGCTGCCCAGCTTATGGGATATTATGCCGTGATGGTATGGTATGCAGGTACCTATAATTGAATCACAGTGATGCAGGAGTTAAAGAAACATTATAAAAACTTTACGATCTTATAATGTAGACACCCCGAGTTGAATATTTTATGTATTTTTAAATGCACTTACAATATTACTATAGTGCGTGTGTCATATTAAATTATTGTTTTATAACATGACACAGTATTAAGTATAACACGTATTTAGATAAATATATTATTTGGAAATGGATGTCAACAACTATTCTAAAAATTGTAAGGTATAGATATTTGAGGTGTTCTTTCACAGTATGTGGTAACTCCACATAAATCAATAACTGTTAAAACTAAGTGTAAAGTGAAATTCATTTAATCATCATCATCATCATCACTATCACGTCGCTTCCCTTTCGGGGTAGACAGAAAGGACCGAGCGCCACTTTCTCCTATTCACACTATTTCAGTGGGAAGATTTAAAAAGCTGGTCTCAGATTTTTTAATTGATGAGGGTAGAGATAGATGTAGGGAGATGTTTTCTTTGTTGGTTTAGAGCTGTGAGTGTTCTTGTTCTGGATATTTTTATGTGTTTTTGTTATAATTTTTTATACTTTTATAATGTTTATGTTGTTAGCCCCAATCCAGGTGCGTTGTACTTAGTGGGACAGCAACACCAACACTTTGTTAATAATGAATGTGCTAATGTATTTTTCTCGAACATGTCGTATAATTTTTTTTTAGGAATAAAGAATTTGAACATACTTTTCGTTTCGAATGACAATGAAAATATATATGATTGAGAGGAATGGTGTTTGAAAAAGTGGATTAAATTGGAAGACCATATAAACCAGATCCCCCAGGACGGGCACGTGTTTAGCACTTTGAATAAGAGAGCATGCATTAGGAATTGTATGACAGTGACGGAAGCTAAAGGTGTATGTATGCAAGGATAGGAGGAAACGGCGCTCGATCCTTTCTGCCTACCCCGTGATGGTATGTATGATATATTATTATGTATGTTGTCTAAGTATATAATTTTTAACATGAACATGCGAGTGTATATAAAGGTCCGTTCACACGGAATATCTAATAGATGGATATACATATTATATAGAATAATAATAGTAGGTAGTACATATTAGTTGAAGACCTCATGTAAAGTAGATAAATACAGAGGCGTAACACACTTAGCGAGGATAGTAAGCGAATGCCCTCAGCGATCCTAATACGTTTATATCTCAAGTAATTTGTACATCACAATTAAACTGAGAATTCAAAACGAAACAAAATATAATATAGCATTTCTACTGGTGACTTCATTAATTTGCGAGCCGGCTTTCGAAAGCGTCCGCTCTCATCTTCAGGCAAATGTTAAGTGCAAATAACACTTCACACTCACTTAAATTTTTCATTATAAAAAACGTCCGCCATGAACCGTCGGTCAATAATTAAACCTTAAAAGTAAAATGGCACCTCTCATTCTAGGAAAAGAACTTATTTTTTTATTAAATTGATGAAAAAAAATCTTTAGTTTTTTTTAAAGATATACTATACTATACCATCACGGCATATCCCACAAGTGGGGTAGCCAGCAGACCAGCTGCATATAAAACATGCAAGCTGTCTTCTCCGTGCCAATATAAAATTAAGACATTCAGGATGGGTGGCAAACCTCATCGCCGAATTTGAGATGTAAAATGTCTGTAAAAGGCAGGTGTTCGAAAAAATAAGACATTTTTTTAAAGATCATTTGAAATAAACCCAGATATACCCCAAATACCCTGATAGTAAGCAATAAACTTCTGTTGTGAAGGTGGAGTAGGTCAGCAGCGTGTGAAATCTAACCCGGGTCTACCAATTGAACGTCCTAGAGTCTACCATCAGGCTACCGATCCTCTCAAAATATCTTGAAGATTTTTTTTAATTTAGTCATTTTTAGATCAGATTATCTAATTGAATGACCTCTTTCTACAAAATTATGAAAAAAAAACTTTTTATATACCTTAGGTAGATAATAGAAAAAACATAAAACTGATAACTTTGTACAATAAAGTGTTAAAACAGATAATAACGTGTACGATAAGGGGTTGACGCTTTTAGCGATGTATTCATTTGAAGATGATAGAAAAGCATTGAGAAAATTCACGATGCGCCCTTGCGGTGGTTTGTACCACAAAACGGCGCTCAATAAATTGTCCAGATTATTATTATTATATAGTTTTTCAAACTTTTTGTGGAGCCACTGCGTATTAGATAATTGATTATGTATGGAGTCCACATTTCACAGGATCGTAACCAGCATGCAGTAGTAGACACAGAACTTATCAGATTCATAATAATAATATATACATAGGTAGCTATAGTCATAATACATATACAATGTTGTTAATTTATTTATTTATTTACAGTTGGGGATACAGGAAACAAGGATTCGTTATGTCTACCAATCAATCTATTTAATACATACATGCTTACGACAAAACATGACATTAGTGATACAACACATGTTCAATAGATGTGTGACTATATTTTATTTGAAAAAAGAACATTACGTCACGCATACAAGATGCTCGAATTATTAGACGATTTGTTTAAATATTTGGAACCTATATAGAAAAAAACGATAATAGACCAAAATAACAGACGATGTTGCTCAAAGAATTGCAGATCAAGTGGTACATATGTCTGATAATAGATGGACGATGAAGGTGATGGACCAGAGGCCTAGAACACGACGCAGAATCCATGTGTAGGCCCCAGACAAGATGGACCAAGGACATTAAGAAAATGACAGGCCTGCATTAGAAGAAGGTTGCGTCCAACAGAGAACTATGGAAGTCCAAAAGGGAGGTTTACGTTCAATACTGGACACAACAAGAATGTTAAAGATAAAGTTAATATAATGCCAGATTAGGTCTTGCATTCACTTTTAGAGTGCCAAGTAAGAGACAGATTTTCGTAAAATTTCAAGGATAAGACATTTGTTGTCGTTTATAATCATCGTGTCACTTACCTTGCGAGGTTGGCAGAAAGGATCGATCGCCACTTACTCCGATTCTTGCATACGTTTTTGCTACCATAACTGTCATACAATTCATCAAGCATGCTCTTCTATTCAATGTGCTCAGCACGAGATCCTCCTTTAGGATCTAGTCCACATGAACTTGCGAATTGATTCTTATTTCATGCACCCTCTATCTAAGCCAGAAGACATGTTACATTTTCAATCCAGTAATATAAATGGTGGTGGTGGTTCGACCCCAGGTGCCCACAAGCTCCCCTTTCACGACACAAGTTTTTGGTTTACTGTGAAAGGTGTATAAGGTTGTATTTGGGTTTATAGCAAAACCTAGATATACCTTTTTTTTAAATAAAAAAATAAAATCCAGTAATGATGAAGTGTGCCATCGATCCGGAATGTTATAATGGTACAGAGAGGATAACTGACGTATTCGTTACGGGCAGTTAGTTCATTGGCTACCCCATATAATGGAGATGTCGTAATGGTGGTATAGATGGATATCATATTTTATTTTTATCAAATGAATTATTAGAACAATCAGACAAGATATATCTAGACGAATTAAGTTGAGAAAAATAAGTCATAAAATTACATCAACTTAATTGGATGAAATTAAGACAAAAATACAAGATTCAAACAAAAAGATAATGTCACGGTAGCGTGTTTGAGCCGGATGTTAACTGTGATCCATGGATCAATGATAAAGATCTGTCAACACAGTGGATGAATTATTATGACTGTGAGTATAATGAAACGCAACAAGATGTCACTAGATCGTAATGATCTACAAGAATTAGAGGCAATTAAGAAGGATCTATTAGAAAGTAAAGGAGATATGGATCTATTTGGAGATGTGCCGAGATTTATCTTACCTAAGGAGATACGCACTAAATCATTTTTACGACATAAATAATTATAAACTGAATTATTTTTTCAATTATTTCCATTGTACCTTATGAAAAACAGAAAATTTTAATGCAAATGGATAATACCGTTGATTCACGTGATCTCAAAGGTGCTAAAATAACCACGTAATTATCAAAATTGCTAAGTCATTACATCTTCCATGTTTTTTTTTTTATTGCGAAATTGTGATATTTTAGTAGTATTTATATAGTTAAAATATAATGGAATAAGAATACATATTATAATGAAATTAGTATACAAAATGCATCAAGTGGTGAAGGGCATGCGTTGTTGCACATACGTATTTGTAGATCTAAAGACTGACAAGGGACAGGTAAGAGCAGAAAAGAAAAACCAGTAGTTGCACAATAATTCAGTGCATTGTGCTTTTGAGGAGGAAACAATTTTTTTTCAGACAGATCAAATAAATAAAATCGTCTTCTACCGAGAAAAAACAGAAGTTCATTTATAGAAGTCCAGAAGTCATGTATCATCGAGGTGCCTGCATACCTACCATAAAGTAAGATTAATAATTAAAAATTCGATACTTAATTTATTACAGGTTTTAAATATGTATTAATTAATGAATTCATAAGCCCATAAGCTATATACTGTCCTAAAGTTCGGTAACCTATTCCTAAGTAATATTAATAGGTAATTATTACAGGACCGGTAGGCACCGTTACTTACTCAGGTAGGTATCAATGATCTATGGATCATGATAAAGCAGTGATCAAGGGATAAATCTCTTGAAAGGAGCCGACTGGGAGATACGGAGGTGGCAGTAGATCTATGCAGCTAATAGCTACCTTAAAACAGTAAGAACTATTTAATTAATAAAATAGTTTGTTAGAATGTATCCTTATTTAGATCATACTAGAATCATACCTACCAGTTTTATTTCTTGTTTAGTTTTTAAATCATTAGGTACAATGTAGATTAAAATAATACACATATGCAAAGGGAATTACTAAAATTACATTTTTCACAATTCCGTGGAGCACACAGCAAAAAATTGATTTAGCAATGTTATAAGTAAGTTTTCGAGTGTCCTGTAATAGAAATAAAGACATTTTACATCTTAAATTCAGCGATAAGATTTATCACCCATCTTGAATGCTTTAATTTTTATCGACAGGAAGAAGACGATATTTACAATTATTACATGGACTAGTTATTCAACTGACCATCTCAGTTGTAAGAGACATTGTGTTGGAACAGATTGAACTTGTTAGATTTGAAGGTGTCGTTGCTAGTGGCATTAGTTTCAACAATAATATTATCTCACAGTCTATACCTAATATTATACCAATTTATTTGAATGAAGATTAAGGTGCTGAGATCTTGAATAATTATATTAAGTACGTACCTATCTGTAATTATTATATATAGGCCTATTTACTTCCATAATGAGTTCATTATTATTTTAATATAAATGGGAATAATGTGTCTAGATCAAGACAATAAGGTATATTGTGTGTATAGGACAGTAAGTCCCATTATTACTAGAAAGTTAATCGAAGATATATAATATAATACATATAATGGAAATGAATTAGATAAAGCTGAAAGCAATTGAATATATTTTATTGATACCATTTCTAAACGGAGCTTAAATTTAAGATAACCTCTTGTACGAGGTCGCTATCATATGAGATAATATTGATAATTATAGGAAGTGTCTAGCGTGCCGCTAGCGGCACTATAGTCTAAGGCCCAAAATTACAATGCAGGCTTAAGATCCTCCTTAACCTTAAGGAACACATAAAGCTTCGCTTTCCGAAATTACGCGAATTACAATGTCTCCTTAGCACGAATTTGCGGCTTAGCCTACTCCTTAAGTTAAGGAATACACGGGGGTGTCCTCAACAACGTTAAGCTTGCTTAAACTCAGTTGATTTTTAAATCACCAGGAGGCGCCACTAGTAACAATTAGAACAAACTGACATTAATGTCATATTTTCGCGCTTTCATTACGCTTTTTGTTTGTTGTTGTTAAGGTTGTTTCATTTGCGCTTCTATTTGGATTTTTTCGTTACTGACCCTGTTTCGTCGGTAACGAAAAACTCCAAGAGCATTCACGAAATCAAAACAACAACACGAAAAATGGCGCGCGTCGCCGTTAACATGACAGATGTGAGGTCAATGCATAGACAAAATCACGATAAAACAACTAGTAGGGCTACCAACTTAACCATATTTGCGGCTTAGTCAAGTCGCAGTCGAATATTGATTGAAATTCTCGTGTGAGCAGTAAGCTCGACTTAACTTTTAAGCCTCCTCACCAAAGCTCCACGATAAGCTACTGATTGTAATTTCGGGCCTTATTTGCTAAAATGCCGCTGACGGCAGCGTAAACATGAAATAGCTAGTTTGCCGCTAGTTCCCACATTATAAACATTGTGAAGATAGCTACAATACAATACTGTCAATTAGCGCGTTGATGCTATGGTTGATGCGTGTGTTGTGTTTGGGTGAAGTGAAAGGTATATATTATACTTAACACGTACATCAAGTACATTATACGTTTTTTTTTATATTTATATTTCACTTATTTGTCAAAGTTGGGTTGATTGGCAGAAATCGCCAATAGGCGATAAATCCGCCCTTTACATGTTAATTTATGTGTAATAAAGTTTTTTTTTTTTTTTTTTATTTATTTATTTATTTATTTATTTAAAGGTTATTTTTACCGGGCGACTCGCCAAAGGCTCCAATATTTTATATTATGAACCCTGATGTCAGCTTCAATTGTAGACCTATATACTTATATATTTATTTATTTTTTACTGACATTGATTACAAGCAAATTCATACAAAAATACATTAAAAACAAATACAATCGTACACTCAATATACAGAGGGCGAGTTTATCGCAGAGGCGTGATTTCTTTCCAACTAACCCAATCCATACCTGTATTGTTCTAAGATATTTTTATGTGTTTTAGCATTTTAATTCTTCCTGTCTCTTTTATTTAATAAACTACCTGAAATTTATGTTTATTAGTTTGGTAAGAGAGGGATCTTAATTGGTTTCCTCATTGTTGTTTTTTTAATGTTTGTAGATACTTATTGTTTCAACTGTTTGATCCACACAGAATAAATGAAATAAAATAAAATACTTAGCATGGGTATCCCATGTTAGATACTTCAGGGTGTAGTTAGATAGAATTTCATATATCATGAACTAGGTATGGTTCTATTATTAATTAAATTTACAATGTAATCCTTGTAATATTTCATTGGACAAATGCTATTATTATTCCTATACAGTGTGTATGTAGGGATTGGAATGTGTGGTATTCGACTCTCTCTGCCTACCTTGCAAGGAATCAAAGATCTTTCAAATTGTATGTGATACATTTTTATTTTTCAATAGTATCTAACCGTAATGATAAACACATCCTGTGATGATGAAATAAGTTTCCCTTTTATTTTTCAGATTAACAAGTTTGGAGTAAGTATGTTTCACGTAATATAAATGTTCTCTCAGTGATTCCAATAATTCTTCTTTACACAGATGCAAGCCTATCACGTATGAGATTCTCCTAAGTAGGTTTGCAAATAAAAATGTAGTGTACTATTTGGTGCTTAAGCACTTATAATTAAGTGCATAAAAACTGTTCTTATTGTTAATTAATTAATGTACTTAAAATTACATTATCACTAAGTTAACATCTTTAAAACTAGTCTCACTACGGTTTAATATAGAATTCTGTGTGATCCTTATTTAGTAAAAAATGTGATTTACTTGACATTCACTTGACAGAAAAATGATGCGCGCGCATTGCCGGCAATTTAGTCCCCAGTACTAAACAACCGCTAGCGGCTTTTTAGACACTTCCATAATTATATTAAAGCACCTAGAAGTTTATATTATAGTCTATAATCATGAGATTTTCATTTATCATGATTACTTCCTTTATACAATACTTATTTCTTCATTACCTTCATCCGGTATTCCTTGTGTGATAAGCAGAGAGAATGAAATGCCAATTCTATCTTCAGCTGTGAGCCATTTGCACAATTCTTTATATAAAAATGATGTAAGAAATATTATACCTGAAAATAAAGAAAAAAAAAACAAATATTAGATAGACAATTTAAAATTATGAGATAAAAATTACGTTGCCATAAATTATGTGAAAATTTAACACACGTGACTGACATGGATGGAAGAAATCACTTCAAAATGATAATCTCGCCACTGCATATCGTTTTTTTTAAATTTAGTATTGATTTGTTAACACTGTTATACAATGATGGTGTGCAATAAGAATAAAATAAATATATAGACAATTGTCATGTCATTTGTTAAATATACATATTTTACTTCATACAATATTTGACCAAATATTGGGATTGGTTTGTAACGAATTTGGATTTTATCCTCCATTTTTTCTATTAGTTTCTTTAATTTTAAGTATGTGCCAATTTCCATGTGTTTCCTAATAAAAGTTTCCAGAGATGATACATTACAAAAACACATACACATTTATGAATAAATAATTATAAGAACGGATTAAAAATTTTATAATTAAACGATACATGTGATACTTTTGGGAAGAATTTATAGGGACACGTGTGATAAAACATATAGAATGTATGTACTAAACATAAATACTACATCTACATAAAAGTTACATTGGAATTTAATTTAATTGATAAGTAATATGTACAAAATATATTATACAGGTAATTAATTAAAGCATTATTAGCATTTAATAAACATATTTAAAAAATAAATATGTATCTAATAAGATTCTAATGTTTATTTAAATGATAAAAAAGTAATTTATCTAAAAACATTTGGAGATTTAGTAATCTGATGAAAATGCATTCTGTTAATATGTTTAAAATATAAATTGACGATTTAGTAAAAAAGAAACGTCATTAATCTATGAGGTAAATAAATAAACAGTGGATTCAACTTTTTAAAAGCTGCCGCTTATGAAACCGTAACATAAAATCAATATAGGTAATATTTATTTAATATAATATTTAACAATTTTGTTTCATAACGATGTCTCCTATATATTTCATTCATTGATTAAGTTCGTTTTACTTGAGAATAAAATATACAATGATTTTCCATTCTAAACTATTTTTTGTGATAACAATACGAAATGCGACACTTCATTTAGTTTCATTTCTTATACTCTAATTTTCTTTATCATAGATGAGTTATGGGCTAAAATAATGATAAGGCGTGCAAACCATTCTGAATGACTTAAATTGATGTACATTCCAAAAGGAAGTTTACTTATGCGTACCAAATTCACATACAGAGGGTGCTCAAATTAATATACTCACTCAAAAAATCTAATTTCTTTGCATACTTTAACTTGCCGTAGTATTGATATTTTAAGGGATATCAAACTTATTCTTTCTGCAACTGATTACTGGTAGTTTTGTTAATATTTTTTGAAGGGGCAAAACCATTATTTTTTTAAGTTTGCTACAGACCTAAGTTTAGTTCTTGCTGTTTTCGGATATTTAAATTTCCACATTGACATAAGGTTGAGAAAATTCAGTAGCTATATGAGTTATAGTTGTGCTTGATAATAAAAGGATGCCTATCGAAATTGGATAACGCAATAAATACAGTGACTTTAGCATCATTTTTTACTCCAAAAATTCATCATACTACTAAAATATTAATTTAAATAACGAAGTATGTATGTACATATCTCAAAATGCTTTTGAATTATCTAAATATGTGATCATCTCATCAGATACTAGCTATTAACACATAATTATTGTATACCATAATAACCCATAGGGTAAATAGCTAACCAGTATTATTTAAACACCATAGTCCACACACAGAAATGTAGGGATATTTAAGGAATACGTAACTATATTATATTTTAATAATATGTAAATGATAGACCTATCATAGATGCACTCTTTAGGCTGTAGGCTACCGACCGGACCAACTTATTTACTACTTAAACGCGTTTTATGGACTATCTTCTATATTATGTACATTACACATAATCAAAGCGGAACGATAAATAAAGATCTATTTATCAATACATTATTATTATCGATCGTAGATTATTCTATGATAATCAAACCATTAACTCACTAGATCCTAAACGTAAATACTTTATAATATAAAAGTTGCTTGTATGTGTACATGTGTATTGAGGATATAAGTGTAGAAAAAAGAAAATACGTTCTGTACCTGAGAGCCATTAGGACTTAAGTGCATTTTTGACAAAAATGCCAAAGCTACGAAAAAAGCGAAAATAACACATAAGTCGTAAGTCTTAAGTACAGAAATACTTAGAGTCTATACTATAGGGTCTATGTAATAGGCTGTATATACTATATACATCTTATTACTAGTAAAATGTTGAGATTTTTACGATTAAAAAAATGAATTTGAAAATGGCATTTTAGCACTTAAGACTAAATGGCTCTCAGGTACAGCGTTTATTTATCCACTGTAGTAGCGACTAACGAGGCACATGCGGCTCTTTAACCACTTAGAATTTTACATCTTCAATTCAGTAATGAGGTTTGCCACCCATCCTGAACGTTTTAAATTTTTGCTGGTACGAAGCGGACTTATCACATTTATGCATTTTGTCCAGAAGAAATTGCATATGTGATAAGTCCGCCAGCTATAATAATAATAATACACTTTGTCAAAAGTAAATTTTACAAAAGTCGTACATATTGACATCTGTGTATAGAAAAGATTTTATAAAAAGAGGACAGCTTGTAGCATGTTTATAACATGCAGCTGGTCTTCAGGTTATTCCACCTGCGGGATATGCCATGATGGTATGGTAAAGCAATAGTGTTCTATCTCCTGCATGATTAGATTTCATAGAAATTGATTGAATATGGTAGGTTTTTACATTTCGATTGAAAATATTATTCTTCATATGATCTACTACTATTACAACTGATAATATCACGGTATATCTCACAAGGAACATAAGGAAAAATATATCAACCGACGGAGCTAAAACCACAATTAACTCATTCGTCGTATCACGATTGGATTACTGCAATGGCATCCTCGCAAATCTGCCACAATATCAACTCCAGAGGATTCAGTCCGTTTTTAATGCGGCTGCACGTTTCATTTATCAACTGAGTCGCTCTTCACACATACCTGCCACCCTTCAGTCTCTTCACTGGCTCAGATGTCCGGAGAGAGTCGAATTTAAAGTGTGTTTGACAGTATTTAAGGCACTTCATGCTATGGCCCCAGAATATATCATGGAACTCTGCGGTAGACAGGCGTTAAGTCATAGACAGACAACACTTAGGTCTTGTCAAGATATTACAACTAAATTTGAGGTGACCAGTACTGTATCGAAACCAGTGTACGTGGAGCATGCTTTTGCAATATCTGCACCTGTAGTCTGGAACAGGCTTCCACAAATGATCAGAGAAACGCAGGACTTATCTCGTTTCAAGAACCAACTGAAGACTTATCTATTCAAGAAATCTCACGGAATAATCCAGGCACAACCTTAATTAGCAAAGAGCGCCCTTGAGGTGGATTTTTTTTAACAAAACGGCGCTTTACAAATCATCCAAATAATTATAATAAAGAGGAGTGGCCAGAGGCCAGAGGACCTCAAGGACTCTAAGGAAAGAGGCACCTCTGAGACACACCGGTCGCCTCAATATAAAATGCGAGCACTTTTAAGTATTAACGTATTTTTAAGACAAAATAAATTATATAACTAGTTTATACTCGTATTTGGAATGTCCGTTGCATGATTTTATATTAAAACCTGTTCATTTAATACATTTTTATATTTTTATGTGATAATTTTAAGAGTCACGAACTTTTATGAAATATGAAAATACCTACAGTAAAACTATGATTTACGGATGTAAGGATTCAACTAAAAGGATTAGTCAGACGATATAAATTAAATATACATTGAAGTAGACCCACCGTCCACCCGGATACCGCAGAATTTTGGGGTCTTGTATTTATCCAAAATTCTACATTTAACAAATTTTAATCTTTTCCACACCCAAGGACCCATCTTCGTCTCCTTGAAAACCTCCAAAAGATTATCTTTATATCTGCACTAATTATTGTCTGCTTTATGCCCATTGTTACGAAATAAAATATTCGATACTACTTACTTTTTTACTACTTGCACAAACACAGTGCATAGTTTGAGCTACCCCACGTGGAAGACACTGAACAGACTAGGGGTTGGGGGTGACTAGATGCAAAAGTGACCAGCAAAGGTGGGGCTTTTTGATGGGGATGACACGAGCTGCGACTGCAGGGAGGTGCAGAGTGATTCTCGCTTATTGCAATGCCCGCTGATGTGGAATGCACGTAATGAGAATGACCTAAACATGACAAATGACAAAGCGATAGGTATAAGCCGGTGCATGCTGGAGTGGCAAGATCTAAAGCCCGGATCCGAAAAGTAAAGTATTATTCGATATTGTAACCAATGTACGTATAGTGAAGAATAAAATAAATAATCTATTTCAATTAAAAAAAATAATGTTTAGATACAAATCGGAGTGAAGAAAATCGAAGTTCGACTATTATTAAGCAAGAATTATCAAAAAGAGCTAAAAATCTGAAAAGAAAGTGGGATCAGAGCAAGATCATTAAATTAGAAGACTTAATGATGATAACTCAAGTAATAATAAAATTTATATCTATGATAATATAAACTATACGCACTTATATAGGATAATAATAATTTGTAATCTTTACTGTTGTTATTGACACTATCCTAAGCAAGGCGGGAAGAATGTTGTAATATTTTTCTTCAATATAAGATTAATGAAGGCTATAAAATATGTATTACTAGCTCACCCAGCGAACTTCGTACCTACTGCCTAACAATCAATGAATGATATATATTTTTAATCTCTTTACAAACTCCCGTAATTTATTAGTGTGTCATCGTATAGTGTAAAAAATAAAATTCATTTATGTTGAACAATTATACTTAACTCAGATTTGTTTATAATTTATCTGCTGTACGTGACAGATTATATAGGTACTAACTTATTATTTTAAATTAAATTAAATTTTATAAAAATTCTTTCCGTGATTTTTTGAAAATTGAAATGTCAAACCACAGATGTTTAATTGTATGGATAACGATTCTAATTTGAAAATGTACCTGTACCCAAATTATTGTATAAATAGTAAAAAACTTCATAGTTGATTTTGTATAATTCTCCATATTGTTTTTTATCGAAATAATGACGAAAATGACGTAAATAATTTTCTTCGTAATTTTTCTTCCCGTGAATCTGTAAGATATTTTAATAGTTAATCGGCTATTTGGGGCGGAGAAGAATCCAACAACTCAGAGATCATTAAATTCGGTACAGCCATTCTTGAGTTATAAATGGTGTAACTAACACGACTTTCTTTTATATATAGGTATAGATAGATTAAGATTATAAAAAAAATATATTTGAATTGAACATCGTAAACAGTTTCATAGTCCACGGTGTCAAATTTTATGTTCCAACAAAAATAAAAATACTTTAATGTAATTTTTAACTTATAATTGGATAGTACTTTATTACCGCTGACAGTTTTGACAGCTAATGCAAGTATTGAAATATGTAAGTATCAGTACAGTAAAGTACAATGATAGCCATATACGATAGGTACCTACTCTGATTCTGTTGAGATATTTTCTTGCTTTCATCAAGTATGCAAGTTCTTCTACTAATTATGAAACAGTTAATGCATGAATGCCTAAGATTACATTCCAAATTACACTACTAATACTACTACTATACCATCACGGAATATCCACAAGTGGAGTAGCCAGTAGAACTGCTGCGTATAATAACCATGCAAGCCGTCTTCTCTGTGCCTAAAAAAATAAGACATTCAGGATGGGTGGCAAACCTCATCGCTGAATTTAAGATGTAAAATGTCCTAATTTTTTCGAACAACTGCCTTTTTACAGGACACTCGAAAACTTACGGAAAAGAGTTGGTGACCAATTTTTTACCGGGCGCTCCACGGGATATTCCAAATTATCAAGTCTATTATTAATATTAATTTGACTACACGTAAATCTGTCATTGTAATTTATAAAAGCGAATTTCGAAGCATTCGGTATATTGCTGGTAGCTTAGCAAGGATGGGTTGCAGATCAAGTCCCTAAGAGGAGCTACCAAATAAGGTAAAATTGTCTTTTTACAGTTTAATATGATAGATTCATGAATTAAATGTACTATGTAACCTCATTAAATGGTTTATTGAAAAAGAAATTTTGCAAAAATTGGGTAAAATTTTAAGTAATTGTAAGAATGATGATACATGACTTGCCTTGGCATTGTTTAAGGGGGTGTGACTTTCGGGAAAATCATAGACTATGTTAAAAGGGCTTACCGTGGGGTCGTCAAAATAAAAAAAGTCTCCCACTCTTTTCTCTATGTTTTAAGGTGTCCTGAAAAAGGGAGGTAAACATCAAACATTCTGTGTGTAAGATATTGAACATCTTCGATTCAAGAATGGGTTTGCCACCATTACTGAACGTATTACATATTGGTGACACGGAGCGTAGGGCCTGTTTATTCATGTTAGTATAGTAAGACAGATGAAAATCTGAGTTATACAATAACAAAATATATTCTACCAAAATCTACACTGTGCACTATAGCTTATCTTTAGTTTACTAAAAATATACCTACTCTTGTCACAAGTAATAAATTCGTTTTCAAGCAATAAACGCATTAACGACAACACGTAATACTGTAGTACAAAAACAGTGATAAAAAATAACTACAAGAGGTATTTAACCGTTAAAAAAAATAACTACAAGTTAGTAAGGAGAGACAATATATAATATAGTATATTATAATACATGATACCCAGTAGGAATTAATAGACCAGAACTGAAATTACGAGGAATCAGTAAGGGACGGATAGTAAGCTTTCTGAATATCGTGTAAAATAAATGCAAATCAAATTTACAGCTTTGGAGTTACAGCTTCTTACAGTAAAAGGTAGGTGTTCGAAAAAATAAAGAAATTTTGTCAAAAAGAGCACTGTTCTTCCGTCCGCAGGGGTTCCGTAGGCCCGGGCGTCCCTCTTTCACAATACACCGTTCCTATGACAACGATATCAGAGCGCAAGGAATGTCGTGGAAAGAGGTGACGCAATTGGCACAGAGACGCTCTGAATGGAGGAGGCTGGTTTCTGCCCTGTGCTCCCGAGAGGAGCGTTGAGGGCGATGATGGTGATTCAGTGATGAGGTTTGTCATTTATTTATTTATTCAGATATTCACGGCCGAAGCCTTTTACATGTAAAAAATTTAGTATACATACAATACATGCATACAAAAAGTATTTTTCTTTTAAAAAAGACACATACAATTAATTAGAGACAAAACAAGAGTACAATTAAATAATAGAATAACGTTGTATCTTAGATGTCTTAATTTCTTATGGCATGGGAGGACAGCTTGCATGTTTATTACGTAAAGCTTGTCTGCTGGCTACCCAAGGGATATGCCGTGATTGTATATAATAAATGATATGTATATAATAAAATTTACAGCTCATATGTTAATAGTTCCGTTAACTCACATTTATGTTTTTTTTTTTTTTAAAGATATCTGGGTTTTGTTATAAACCCAAATACAACCTTATACACCTTTCACAGTAAGCTAAAAGCTTGTGTCGTGAAAGGAGAATTCGCCGGCACCTGGGATCGAACCTTGTGTGCATTCATGTTTGTTTGTGTATCCACAATAGATATATTTAACCAGTCAAGTAATTAAAAATCCAATGCTATGGTAACTTTCATCCATTGAACGTATTTATGATACGACAAAAACAATATAGGTAAGAATCTTAATTATTAAAATATTATGTCACACACATCATTCACCACATTTTGTCAACAGACGTGTTGTAAAAAAAGTAAAGTCCGAAAGACAGAGTTCGTCCAATTCGTGTAGACTGAGGAATGGAAGCAGGGGTTAAAACAAAAAAGAAAGTGAATACACTTTAGCGGTTTGGAATGTGGAATGTATGAATGAGGTCTGAATGACAAAATAAATATACATGGCTGAAAGGAATGATGCTAGGAAATGTAGCCGCCCGACGATTAAATAGCAAGACCGTATAAACCAAATACAATAGGAGAAGTATGCATGAGGAATATTGTATGACAGTAAAGGAAGCGAAAAGGGTTTGCAAGGATAGGAGAAAGTAAGGCTCGATCTTTTCTGCCTAACTTGAAAAAGAAGCGGCGTGATGGCGATGCTAATAACAAAATATGTGATTTTAATTCTAGTATGTAAATCGATTTGTCAATTATTTTTAAGTATTCTTTGAATAAAGCCTGATTTAATGCTAGTATATGACAAAAAAGTGTGAAAAATTCATAGTAAGTTTCTGCGCTATAAAGGTAGGTATGCTATAGGTATTTTCTAGTAGTACCTACGTACAATATTGAAGTAAAAGAATAAGTATAAATGAATGAATATGGTTGAGAAGTCGGTTTGAACAAAGCTTATACTGTCAAATCAGAGGCGGTAATATCAAACTGTGAAACATTACACTAAACATTACTTCCGGTGGAACTAACGCTATATTATATCAAGAAGTGTATTTATACCAAACAGAGTCGGCATTAGGATAATTCATTTCATGTTATAGCACCCACAATCGAGTGAATCAGAAATATTATTTACTTATTTGGAAAATGGTCAAAAGGAACACTGTTCTTCGATGTACAAATTTCTGATGCCCTGGAGAATCCTCTTCCAGAATCAAGTCACTATGATAACGGTAATATTAGAGTGTTAGAAAGGACGTGGAAAGAGGTAATTCGAATTGGTGTAAAAAAAGATGAACTCTGAATGGAGTGGACTATTTTTTCTACTTTGAGAGGATCGTAAAAAAGCGAAAATTTATAAAAAAAAAATACAACACGATGCGTAATCTTTAAGTTAAGGACGAACGCTTCGGGCAACAGCAATTATAGTCCCCTCCCCGTGTCTAGTCTGACCAATAGACAAAAAAAAAATACGCAGGTACTACAAAAGACTTAACAAAAATAACTGTCGATTCCATCACCTTCATAATAATAAACATTGTGCTATTTTACAACAACGCATTCATTCATAATATTACAAGGAGCAATAATGTGAAATATTTGTATTGTAATATAAATGAGTGCAAGTCCATTGAATAATTAATTGTTCGGGGTATTGGAAGTTCCTATTGCTTTTGTGCAATATGATGAAATACTTCTTGTGATCAGAATATCCTTCCAGGAACTCAATTTTTGAAATGAATAATATCTTCGAATACCTGTACAATAATGGGCCCTTGCGGTGGTTTTTCCACAAAACAGCGCATCTTAAAAAAATTTACTAGTTATTATTATTTTATAAAGAGTATTGTCGTGTGCCAAGACATATTTAAAAAGGAGCGTTATTTATTATAATTATACTATACTATACCATCACGGCACATCCCACAAGTGGGGTAGCCAGCAGATCAGCTGCATGTAAGAAACATGCAAACTGTCCTCTTCATGCCAATATAAAATCAAGACATTCAGGATGGGTGGCAAACCTCATCGCTGAATTTAAGATGTATAATGTCTTAATTTTTTCGAACACCTGCCTTTTACAGGACACTCGAAAACTTACGCAGAAGAGTGGGAGACCAATTCTTTACCGGGTGCTCCACGGGATATTTTTTTTTTTTTTATTATAATTAACTGGAAATATCCAATAGATTTCTCCAGAGGGAAGTATCGAAGTATGTAGGTTAAGATGGTTGCATTACTATCTGCTTAAAATTCTATTTTTTGATTAGGTATTTGATTACGTTAAGCATGTTATTATCTTGTACAGCATGGAGTATGTTATTATTTTATTGAGCATGATGAATTTGTTCTATTAACACCATGAAAGTATAAAGAGGAATTCGTTGTTACGGATTATCAGCGCGCAAGTCGTGAGTAAATATTATCTATCTGGTTGTTGATTTTCGGGTTTGCCATGTCTTGATTTGTTTAGTCGACGTTTCGGTGCACTTGCTGGCCCCATCTTCAGAATATCATGCTCAATAAAATAATTCATATCCTGAAGATGGCGCCAGCAAGTGCACCGAAACGTCGACTAAACAAATCAAGACATGGCAAACCCGAAAATCAACAACCAGATAGTGAAGATCGCCATGAAAGCCTTCAAACCACATTGAAATATTATCTACATTGGATGTTTACATTTTATTGGATGTTTTCTTTAGAAAAACACAAGTATTGATTCTACTAAAGAGATTTATTCGAGATGATATTAGAGATGTTATTTGTACTCTACATAAATTATTTATCTCAGTATCATTGACAATATTAGGCTGACGAAAGACGTCTCTCACGAGTAATCAATTTTACTCAGGTCTGCAAATGTTTTGTTTCTCCTGTCTAGCTACCCTACAAGGGACGTAATGTGAGCTAAATAGACAAAATAAAATACAGAGGAGAACTAAAAATAAATCGTAGTTATTTGAGGATTTGAAGAACTACTACAATAGGTGTAAAAAGTTAGTAGTTAAGAGTTTGTATTGTTTATTTATAGAAAAAAAAACAGATTTATGAACTGCTACCACTTAGGTGTTTCCAGTAAATTAGTATAGTTAAGTAAATAAATAAACATCGTCGCATGTTTATTTAGGGTAATGGGAATTCATTGCTTGTATTGAATATGTAAGATACACCTAGGGATAATAATTGTGGGTAATATTGTAATGTAATATAATCTATACCACCACGACATCTCCCAAAAGTTTGATAGCTAGTTGATTAATGTATTGAGCTTACAGAGCGCGATCTATCTCTCAAGTTTTTTTAGAATTCAAAGGCACTTACTCAGTTGGTGATCATCTCAAGAGATATCCCATTTTTTGCTATCAATTCGTGTAAATTTTATTTGGAAATTAGGTAGAATACAAAAGATTTTAAATGTGTAATAATTTTTTTAGAAATATTCACCAATTTCTCTAATCAGCTTATCATTTAAATATTTTAAATAATGAAAAAAAAAACTAAATAATTAAAGGATTCCTTAAAGTTACAAATACTAAGTACTACACAATTGGCGCAATCGACACAATTGGAGAATACAAAATAATTCTTCATTATACCTAAATCAATCAATGTGAGATTATTATTATAGGAACAACCCACGACAGAGCTAATTGGATATTTTTAAAATGTGATCCAGTTAGTTAGGCCGATATGTACTTGCATTATAGTTCGTTGAAAAATATAAGATGTATTAAAAAAAAGGTACATAATTAAATATTTACCTACGGTGTGACATTATTGGATAATGTCGGTTTTTTTAATACACACACTTTTTATGGGTGACTTGTTCTTAACCTTTGCCTACCATAAAAATACAAATGACAGGTGTTTAAATATAGAAACCATAGATGAAATATGTATTAATGTACGGACTAGTGTAATTCTCTCGGAGAGATCGATGAAAAAACACAAAAAAATCCACTCATATGTAACATTTTATATTTCAAGAAGTGTTCAAAGTATAGCGGTGATTTTTAGTAAAAATGCAAAAACAAAATAACAGAACTTATATATTCAGCAAATATAAGCATGATTCAGCGAAATAATAATTTTACATGCAACATACTTTACTTTTATCACTATATTTATTTAATTTAAAAGAAATTCTTTAATTTGTTTTAATTATCAAAAGATTTTGAAAACTACTTGTTAACTTCTAGACAATGTCGCCAGTGCACAAATTACGATTTTAATCTCTAAATATGAACATATTATTCAGGTGACAGTTGAAAAGACATACAAACACAAAGCATTATTTAGACAATATTCATAATTATTTCATCTATGGTTTCTATGTCATAGACAATAATATTCTTATGACACAATGATGCCATATAAATTATTATAATATTTAGAGATTGATGTCATCGATAGGGGTGATAATTCCATTATACAGTCGTAAAACGTGAACTAGACAAATAGCATAATACACATAATATGATATTTGTTTAAAATACACGGTATTAAGTTACATAGTATTAATATCTGTGAACTAAATTATTTAAGAATCAAATATTCATTTTAAAAAATATCACGAAATTACTATACATAAAATGATATTTTTGAATATAAATTACAATAATATCGACGGTAGATGACATACCGGTATTACGCCTGTTGATCACAAAACATTATAGAATAAAACCCAGTGACAAACATTGTATGCGGGGAACGTCAATCATTACTTACCGATCGACGTTTTCCGCACCGTTCATATTATTGTATGCAGTAATATGCAGATATGATAAAAATAACACTATGTATTCTGATTGTGTGGAACAACAATGACTGTGTCATCATACTAATCCTTATATCTTATAAAAATGATTTTTGAATTTCCATACTAACGAAGACCGGGCTATACTCTCCCATTTCAAGGAATTTGCGTTCCATTGACCTGACCATTACAAGATGAGGTATATATGTTAAATAAAAACCCACTAAATGCCGTACTTTCTTTTTGAGGAGCGAGAAAAACAGCAAAAAAGAGTGTAAAAAAAAAGTGTGAATGAGATAAAAAATACGTTTTTTACGTCAGTTTGAAAGGGTAAGAAAATATTCTTTACCGCCAAAATTGTGTACCATATTATATTGCCATACTAAAATTAATTAAGAAAATATCGATAATTTATTTCGAGTAAATGTATCATTATAAATGTATGTTACATAAAATAGTTTAATTTGTGTTTTTTTAATACTTTTGAAACATGTTTTACGCGAATTAACCAATATTTAAATAAATTGAACGTGTTACATGAAGATTCAAGAAACGAAAAAACATTATTTTTTGTTAACGGCAACATCGGCTGTTTAAATTCAGCCAATCACTTTTTGAATGTTTTATAAATATTCTACGTCGGCCAATCACGTCGCTCGATAATTTGACATATTGGAAACGACGCCATATCGTCGGCGTCAAGGAAAAACTCACCAAATACAATTTTTGTTGAAATTGAGTTATTTATACTAGCAAATTTGTTTTTTCATGCTTTATTTAGGAAAAATTCCCCAAAATTATAGGAGTACATATTACCATAGAAATGAAAAACACATTAACTCACCAACTATCAAATACAAATATTTGCGATAAGGAAAAAGTCACCAAAGTATGTGAATTGTATTTTTTTTTTGGTATTTCCATTTTATTTATTCAAAATTTGTGCACATTCAGGCAAGTAAAAAACACAAAAATAATAAACGGTACAAAAATCACATGCTATCAATAAATTAGTCCATTTGATGGAATTTCTTTTTGTTTCCTGGATTGTTAGTATTTACATTGTATTAGTATCAACATTGTATTATTATTATTTCATTTGGTATATAAACATAAAATTTTCTTAACTTTATAATAAAAATAATGAGTTTCTACGGTTCCTATTCAGTTTTATAATGATTATTAATCAATTTAAAAAATCACCAACTGTATTACCCTATGTAAGGAGTGAGTATTAAAAAACCAACCAAATACAAAAAACTGATTTTCTTGATTTTTTTCTATTAATTAATCCAGATTTTAAGTTGTTTGATATAGGAAAATATATGTTAAGAACATTAAAAAATACTGTTTTACTCTATCGGTTATAGTTTTCAAGTTATCGAAATTTCATTTATTGAAAATTAATAAAATGCCTGTATCTCATAATTTTAGTTTTGTTAGTTGGTGACTTTTTCCTTGACGCCGACGATATATTTTGACAAAAAGACGCGACACGCGACATGTCTATTTCGTAAAGTCTGCGTTCCGTACAGAATTATTTGTTTAAGTACTACATTTTATAAAATAATAAACTTCATAGTATGATAATAAAATATGGTACATTATATTATGTACAAATGTGAGTGGTGCCTTTCACACAATATTATGTACATAGTGAATAAAGCAAAGTGAACACTATAACAAATATTTTTGGACTAAATGAAAGGTAATAATAATGTTTATGTACACATTCATATAAAATCAATAGATAAAATGAACTAAGTAATATGATACGTTAGTTTCTACGAAGAAATGTTTGAGGTTATGCCTTAAAAACACAAGTAAATATAACATTTGTTACAGGAGTTAGTTTTGTTTATAAACAACTCAAATTATAAACTGACATTACACAATTACATTCTGAAGTATTTTACTATTTATGTTGGAGCTAGCTATTCGAAAAAACCGTGGTATTATTTAATTGATATTGATAATATTAAGTTTGTTGATGCGACATTATAAAAACGACATTATGATTTGAGGTTATGTTTTCAAAACACAATAAAGTATAACATTTTTGTTACATATTGTGTCAGTTTTATTTTAAAACATTACTTGAAATATGAAGTACTCACAAACTGAAATTATACAATTAATTATTCTGAAGTGATGTGTTTTTTATGTTGAAGCTAGACAACGAAATACCATGATATATATTGATATTAAAAATATTAAGTTTGTAGATGCGACATTAGTGAGTAATTTATAAAAAAGATACTTAGATATTTAGTATCGAACTAAATACTAAAACTATGTTTGTTTTAACCTTTTTACAGAAATAATACAAAGTGCACAACAATAAACTATTGATAAGAACGTTTTTGATGTTAAAGAAATCATAAATAGTACGACAACTACCTATTTTCATTTCCATGATAAGGACATTTGAGGGCTAGGAAAAGGAATCTGGTTTCTGCCTTGTGCTTCTATGAGAATATTGAGAGAATTGTATCATTTTAATAAAGGTTATAGTTTATTTATTTGTTAATTGAAATACAACAGCACATAATACATACCTATATAAGTAACTTAAATCATAGAAGAAAAAAAAATAAGGCCAAATACCATTACAGTGTTTTATACAAACTTAATTTATAAGGCACTTAATACATACATTTCATCCCTATTTATATCTATATATAACAAGAAAATAAAACCAGTTAATAGGAATAAATAATTATGAATCCTTTTGGATTATATTTTAATAATCTAATAAAATGTACCAAGATTGTTATAAGTGAACTTTCACTAAACGAACAATAATTTTCATAAAATCTGTATTAGAGAGTTATCTAAAATGTATTTTATAATATATAATATTCTTTTACAGATGTGACTGATTATTTATTTCAATGACAAAATTCATGAATTACAATATTATCTGTGTAATAAGTGGTGTTAGCAGAAGATGGACAAATCTAACATCTGAGACTGGACAAACATCCAAGAAGTGGAGATAGAGAAGTATTTGTTTAAGTAAGTGCTTGCAATTGGGGGAACTTAAGATTGTACAGAAAGAAGAATCTTTATTATTAAACTCAATAAAAACTCGGAGATGTGGAAGGCCGAGGATCAAATGGCAAGATCATCTAAAGCAAAATTACAGGACGGCCATGTGTTGAGTACATTGAAAAGGAGAACATGCATGAGGAATTTTATAACACTAACAAAAGTGAAAGATATATGCAAGAATAGAAGGAAGTGGCGTTCAATTCTTTCTGCCTACCCCGCAAAGAAGTGGCATGATGGTGTGTATGTGTAAGTGTGTATAAATCATATGTGATAATTAAATGTTTTTTTTATTTATGAGATATAAATATATCCAATTATTGGAAGAACTAGCAACGTGTCAAACGTGACAAAATTGCTTGTGCACAATACCATTCTGATTGCAAACATTGAAAATATTATTATCATATTGTTGTAAAGAAGGTTTATATGTAGAACAAATGGATGCAGAAACAGCTTTTTTAAATGGAAAAGTAACGTCAGAGGTTTATGTTAAACAACCAAAAGGATATGGAGATGGTACAGATAGAGTGTGTAGACTGTACAAAGCATTGTATGGATTGAGAGAAAGTCCAAGAGCATGGTATGATTGTTTTAATGAATTTATAAATACTTTAGAGTTTAAAAGAAGTGAATATGATTATTGTTTATATGTTAAGATAGATGGTGATGACAAGATTTATCTTATTTTGTTTGTTGATGATTTGTTAATATGTTGTAAGAATAAAGATAAAATAGATTATGTTAAGAGTTTGTTAGCTAATAGATTTAAGATGAAGGACTTAGGTCAGGTTAAAAATTATGTTGGAATTGTAATTGATTATGATAATGTAAACAAAGAAATGCTACTAAGTCAAACTAATTATATAGAATCTCTTGCAAAGAAATATAATATAGAGAATGCAAAATGGATTACTACCCCTATGGAAATAAATTTAAAATTAGAAGTAAGTGACAATAGTAGTGTTAATGATATTAAGTATAGAAATTTAATTGGTTCATTATTGTATATAAGTTGTGGAACTAGACCAGATATTAGTTTTAGTGTTAATTACTTAAGCAGATTTCAAAATTGTTATAATGAAACTCATTTCAAATATGCCTTAAGAATTTTGAAATATTTGTATTGTACTAAGAATTTAAAGTTAATCTATAAGAGTAAAGAAAATGTTGAAATATTAGATTGTTTTGTAGATGCAGATTGGGCAGGTGATAATATTGATAGAAAGTCTACTACGGGTTATATTATAAGATTGTATGGTAATGTTATATATTGGAAATCTAAGAAACAAAGTAGGTAGTGTTACAAAATTTTCTACATTTGCTGAATATGTAGCGTTGTCCGAGGCAGTTAGTGAAATAAAATTTATAAAGAGTTTGTTGCAAATATTTGATATTAATATAGAAAAACCAATTAATATATATGAAGATAATTTATGAGCTTTAGCTATAGCAAAATATGGAAATTTTACTAAGAACTCAAAACATATTGAGGTACATTATCACTTTGTAAATGAATGTTATGTTGATGGAATTATTGATGTGATTAAAGTAAATACTGATGAAAATATTGCAGATATATTTACAAAAGCTTTAGGTAAAAGTAAGTTTATGAAGTTTAGAGAAATGATGAACATTGTTTGAATTATTGTTATGTATTTTGGAATTTAAATTAAATAGTTGTTATAAGCTAAGATATGGTATTGTAGAATAAAGAATATAAATTTAAGGAGGCGTGTTGGTAATATTATGTAAATTTATATTATTGTCTTTGGATTATGTATTGTTGCAATTGTGTAAAAGGAACAACTTTCTTCATCATGTAAAATATTGTTGTGTTAATAAACTGTTGTTGCACTAGGATGTGTGTCTCTATCTTTCTTCCCAAAAATATAACAGATTATAATTATTTATTGATTGAGTTTATTGTGTAAAACTCCCTATTGATTAAGGTAAATAAACAAACTAATTGGAGGTTTACTGTATTTAATAATATATGTAGTAACCTGGTTTCGACTAACTTAGTCAAGAGTTTGACAATGACTTATAATTATTTCTACATTGATTCACTAGATTTGCTATTTTACACATTGTTTTTTTTATAATTTTTGTATTGACATCATAATATGAACAGAATATGATAACATTATTCTTAAGAAAAAGTTGTTTCAAGCTGATATGTGAATCATTTATAATGTATGAACTCATGTGTTATATATTTTCTTTGGCATATTTTTTTGTTTTGTTGTAAATGTTTTTTACTATATTTGTTGTGTAAAAAAATGAGGTATATTTTGATATTTTTATTTTATTTCACTTAACAGACATGAAATTTAAAGGTTTTAAAAATAAATAAATAATAAATTATTCTCTCAGTCTCTAGAGGAATAGCTATTTGAATATGTTAGAACAGTTCTGTTTATTAATCATTATTTGTTAATAAGTACTACTACTACTACTGCTATACCATCACGGCATATCCCACACGTAGGGTAGCTAGCAAATCAGCTGCATGTAATAAACATGCAACCGTCTTCTCCGTGCCAACAAAAAAGAAAGACATTCAGGATGGATGGCAAACCTCATCGTTTAGCTTAAGATGTAAAAGTCTTAATTTTTTTGAACTCCTGCCTTTTACAGAACACTCGGAAGAGTGGAACTTACTGAAAAGAGTGGAAGACCAGTTCTTTCGATAAAGTAACACGTAAAACTTTAAATTATTTTTTTATTTGTTACTAATAGATCTAAATATGATTTTTGTTTTGAAAGAACAAACGTAAAATGGTAATAAAAAGGTATGGATATTTTAAATGAAGAACATTCATCTTCGCATGATTATGTGTAGGTATATTCAATAAATTTATTGGCATTTTCTGTTAGTTTAACATTTGCATAATTTTTATTAATTAATTAATCATAAGTTCATATTGCTATGGTATAAGTTGTACTTAAAATACGATATGTGGTAAGTTTATAATTGCAAATAAATAGGAATATTAGAAAACCATTAGTAAAATAATGTTTATATTTTGTAAATATAATAAATAAATTAGTTTTTAACATTTTGTGTTATTATTATATCCCTTATTGAGAAATTTAGTTTATTTGTTTTGCAGTTATTTCCTAATTATTGTACAAACATATTTTTTTTATAAATATGTTTTTTTTTAAATATGTATTATACATTGACAAGGAAGTGTTAGAGCAAGTTGACGAATGTGTGTACATACTTCAGTAGTTTGTTCACGAGAGATGGGAAGTGTGAAAGCGATATTGAAAGGAGAAAAATTGCTGGCAATGAGGTAAATGGTGCAATCCGACCAATTGCAAATAGAAACATATCTACTACAGCTAAAAGGATGGTGCACTCTGCTATCTTAGTGCCAACACTCGTGTATGAAAGTGAGACGTGAACCCATGTCAACAATCTCATTTCTACTACATTTATGCCATTCTCATCCTTCTTTAACCATTTATGAAGGATGAAAGTGGCATAAATGCAGTAGAAATAAAATTGTTGAGAAGGATGTGTGGTAAAATTATGAGAAATTGGTTGCTGAGATGACATACAAAAGGAATGTGGAATGAAAGTTGGTATAGTTATACTATACCATCACGGCATATCCCACAAGTGGGGTAGCCAGCAGATCAGCTGCATGTAAGAAACATGCAAACTGTCCTCTTCGTGCCAATATAAATCAAGACATTCAGGATGGGTGGCAAACCTCATCGCTGAATTTAAGATGTAAAATGTCTTATTTTTTTCGAACACCTGCCTTTTACAGGACACTCTTGCAACAGAACAACTGCCTTTTACAGTTGGTATAGTTACAAGGATGAATTTAAATAAGTAACGATGGTTTGGGCATGTAGAAAGAATGAATGAGGACGGAACGACCAAGAAGATATATTTGGCTGAGAGGAATGGTGCTCGGAGACGTGGACGGCTGAATATCAAATGGCAAGATCATTTAAATCAAATCCTACAGGACGGTCACGTGTTGAGCACGTTGAACAGGAGAGCATGCATTAGAAATTGTATGACAGTGACGGAAGCGAAAGATGTATGCAAGGACAGAAGGAAGTGGCACTCGATCCTTTCTGCCTACCCCGCGAAGGAAGCGGCGTGATGTTTGTATGTAATTTAGGTACATTGTCATAATTATATATATACTGTTTAGTCATTCTTACATATTCTATTACATATCTGTTTCCTACTTTAATGTTACTCTGTGTATAAAGTTGATACATTAAAATATTGCTGCCTAAATAAAATAATTTTTAATTACACATACTTACTGTTTTTTCAATTTTATACATGATTCCCATGCAACGCAGGGTATTTAAGCTAGTGTATTTATATAATAAATGCATGTAGATATGCAATTAGTAGGAGTAAACTAGTATCTACAAGAAAATGTACTATAATTAGACTTAATTAAGTGCCATCTTTGTATTCATACGATTGTATAGTGTCCAATGTTAACATAAGTTTCTAAATTTACGTTTTATTTGAAGAGCGGCATGGATTTTGCAGTTAACCATTAAGTATCTATACATTAAATAATATTTATATTATCCTGGAAACCCCTGTATTCAAAGTACACTTTTATACCCTCTTTACAATCTTAAAACAAAAGACACAGATGACGTAGTTGAAGTAATTCATACCACTGAAATGAATCGTGGTAATTTTCTAAGGACATACATAAATACTCTTATTTACATACTTATTTCACGAACGAAGCTTCAACAGAAATATTTGATTCAAAATAAGAAATTTATGTGGGATGATGAAAGTATTCAGAGATCAAAAGACTTTTTGTGAATGCTTTCTCTTTGAAAGCAAAAAAAAAAATTAATTATCCAAAATATGACATGTTTAACATAAACTAATGTTTTTCTGCCAATAATATAAATACGTTATTCTTTGTAACAGAGAAAATTAGCCGCTAATGACATTATGTGGTAAGCTGGTTACATATTGTATTGTCTACATGATATTATGTCTTATTATGATAATAAGAAATACATTTACCATATTACGAACCTATAATATGTCAAGCTAATGACATAGTTACTTACGTGTTCAATGTTCAACTAGTATTGGACACACACACCCAATCATGTTGTTGTAAGTATTTAGATGAATCATAATAATTAAATATAATTGTTATATTACCACAATACTTTCCTCATTAAATTAATGATAAAAGAATTGGATTTATTGTGTATATGTGGTTCTGGGTTCAATTTCAAGTTTTTTTAAACCCAAATACAACCTTGTACGTACACCTTTCACAGTAAGCTTGTGTCATAAAATTGCTGGCACCTGGGATCAAACCACGCATCTCTTGTATATGGGGCTGAGACTCTGCCTTTAGGCTACCGATAAAGACAAACTCAATGAAGGATAACTATTTATATAAACTTTTTCTGCAAGGATTGTTCCTTCAAGGTAAAATTGTCAGTACAGTTTTCATTATAAACACATTTAAGCTTTATAAAGGGTTGATATGGGGGGGTGAGAGATGGTGAAAGAATGGTTTTGGTTGAGGATAAAATAAATAAAATATTATGCCAAAAATGCCAACGGCTGAGACTCTACTGGGCTACCCACAGCACTCCAGGAGTTAAAACAATAAAATGGTCTCGATTAAATTATACAGTGAGGCTATATAAATTAAGAGACGACAAGTTATCTGTAATTAAATGGACAAATGTGTAAAAGACAAATTTAGATTCAAATAAACATTTAATTAAAAAAAAAAAATTCTTACCACTATTACAAACACACGTTTAAACAGCAACACAATACTACGACTTACTCACTACCCCGTATTGTCTGTGCACACGTAATTATCCCAATATAAAAAAACACACTTGATTATTATTTCAATAAAAACGAAAACGTAGCACTTTTAAAATAATTAAATTTCACTTTGCGATGATTGTAATGGATCCCACGATGAGGGCGCCTCTGGCATGAAAATGCCTAGAGGCAAACAAGTTGAAGAAGGCGCCCCTTGGCGCAGTGCTGGGAGGGCGAAGTCCCACGTCCGAGGCTCCTGGAGGCAATTACCAGCCTACACAGGTGCAGAGTTGGCTCGTCATGACTTCAGGAGGAGAATATCTCGACTCAACTGAAGTCCAGTGGCCAGAGACAGACTTGTCTCTCTGAAGGTCAGATGATGAGTCATTGAGTGATGGCAAGAGCAATCCTTCTACCAAGGACAACTGACTACTCACTACGACTCGCTGATAACGACTGACCGCTACCGATGACTGATGGAGACTAACCGATCTTTCAAGGACATTTCTCCGCTGTTCCTTGAGTGGTGTAGAGAGGGGTTGGTCATATACCCCTCCTACGCTGTGATGCATCTCTGTGCAGCGCCGTGATTGGCTAATTGAATACCAATACACGCTCACCGCAAGTTCCATTGTTTTGCGGGGACACCTGGCCCCTTGTCTGGATTCCAAGAATTATGCAGTAAATAATAAAATAAATATTTACAAATGACATGATGTGATAAAGCGTTCAATGCACTGATTTTAATTAATAATTAATTAATTCACATATGTTATAGTGTCTCTTTCACTGATATTAATTTCGAAACAATATTTCTAGTGTCCATTATCACAGTTTATTATTATATAACGAGCGTCCATTCCGCAACACAAATAACACATATCTTATTCTATTACATATGTCACAATACAACCCTTTAGGTAGATAATTAAATACTCAAACTACGTATGTTACAATAAGATTAAAATTCATACCTAAAGAGTCGTTTACATAATTCAAAATATATCATCGATATCAACATTCAATATCTCGAAGCGTAGGTATAAAAAATCCAACCAAGCAGATACTAAATAATAACAATACAAACGCATTCTAGAATATTCATTAAATAATTTGATACATAATGAATGTGCCTTAAGTTGATACATAATGAATGCGCCTTAATCTTTTGTCGATATTATTCTCTTTATTACCCCTGTTGCTATGCAGGTGCAAATATAAATAAACAATGATAATATTGTGAATACAGGTAGGTACAAAGATTTTTGGCCTTTGTTGTTCAAATGTTCATGTTATTTCAATGACATTGCACATTCAAACATTGGCCTAGATTAAAAGTAATCTCTCAATTTTTACGTTATGGTTTCAAGGCAGTTAAGTCTTGAGCCTCCACTGAGAATTACAACAATCAGGTAGGATGGAGCCGTCCTTTCCCCGGGCCTCGGTATCGTTGGGCTTGTCTCCCAACATACTTAAAGTGACCGACTGCAAACAGAAACAGGATAAAGCCTCGGACACTTGGACCTCTACAGGGGAGGGGTCCATTTACATGTAGCCCCCCTGACCATAAGAACTTGGACCGAATAAGGAAATTGAAAATCGGAACATACAATGCGAGGACGCTGAGGCATGACAAGGAGTTGGTTGCCGCCAAGATAGCGAGTGACTATGGGTTAGACCTGCTAGGTGTGTCTGAGGCACGTCTTTTGGATTGTGGTAGGAGTGAGGCGGGGAACTATTCCATGATTCACTCTGGCCACAAGACAAAACACAAGCATGGTGTCGCCTTGCTAATGAGCAAACGGGCCGCCGGCTCGCTTCTTGATTGGGAACCCATCTCCGACAGGCTACTACGCGCCTCGTTTAGGGCAACGGGTGACCCGTTGACGGTACTTTTGTGTTATGCCCCCACAGAGGATGCGGAGGGGACGGTCAAGGACAGTTTTTATGACTGTCTGGCAGCCGTCACATCCAAAATTCCTAAAAGGCATAGGATCGTTGTGATGGGCGATTTCAATGCCAAAGTAGGCAACGACCCACTAAACGGTCCTGGCGTGATGGGGGGGCATGGCATGGGGGTGCTAAATGACAACGGCTCCCGTCTTATAGAATACGCAACACTCCAAGGACTCCTTATTGGAGGAACACTGTTTCCTCACAAGGATATCCACAAATACACGTGGACCTCACCTGATGGACGTACCAGAAACCAAATTGACCATCTTTTGGTTAAGGCCCGAGACCGCTCTGATCTACAGGATGTCAGGACATTTCGTGGAGCGGACCTGAAAACGGATCATGAGCTCCTTGTCGGAGCCATGAAGCTAAGGTTCAATAAATTTGCAAGACCAGCTGCACCGCGAGTGTTTGACGTCTGTGGGTTGGGGAATATTCGGTCTCGCATGAAGTATGAGGCTGAGCTGCACCAAGGATTTGAACTCTCTCGGTATCTTTCCGATACTGACTCAGTAGAGTCGGCCTGGGAGGAGTTCCGGAGAGTAGTGAAGGCTGCAGCGGTTGCGTCCATTGGGTTCAAAGAGAGGAACAAACCACCATGGATGTCTATGGAGTCCTGGGGATATATTCAAGATCGCCAAAAAGTCAAGATACTCAGAGATGCTGAAAAGTCCCCTACGAAACTGGAGGCCCTAAGAAATTCGTACAGAGAGCTAGACCGCCTGGTAAAGCACTCTGTGCGCAAAGACAGACGACGTGATGTCGAAGCCAAAATACAGCTTGCACAAACTGCCGCGGCCAGGAATGACTCGAAGACTCTCTTTGAAATTACCCGCATGTTGGGAGGAAGAGGTCAGAATAAGACTGCTGACTCAATTAATGATAGCAGTGGAAACCTGATCTCTGCCCCTGACTTAGTAAGAGGAAGATGGAGAGAACACTTTGAGTTCATTCTAAACCGACCGGACCCCTCCTCACCTTTTGATGTTGGCAATGAGGATAGCGACCTAGATATCCCACAGGTATCTGGGATAGCCGAAACCCCCCCAACACATGAGGAGATTGAGGCAGCTGTAAAAAGGCTAAAAAACAACAAGGCCCCAGGTGAAGATGGAATCCACGCAGAGCTCCTTAAGTATGGCATGAATGCGCTTATCCACCCACTGTACCATCTCTTTAACAAGGTGTGGAATGAGGAGCTCTGCCCGAAAGATTGGAGAAATGGATCCATCGTGACACTTTTCAAGAAGGGAAACCCACTGGAATGCGGAAATTACCGTGGCATCACACTACTTAGTGTGCCTGGTAAAGTTCTCTCACAAATCATATTGAGTCGCATTCAAAAACCAGTGTTGGCATCTCTGAGAAAGCAACAATGCGGGTTTGTACCTGGCAAGTCCTGTTCGGACGCAATTTTTTGTGCCAGATGTGTACTCCAACAGTCGCAAGAGTTCAACTCACCGCTTGCATGTTGCTTCATTGACTACGAAAAAGCTTTTGACAGCCCCCACAGACCAACCATATGGAAAATACTGGCCGCGTATGGCATCCCGCCCAAGGTGGTAACCATGATCAAAGCCCTGCATATGGACTCTGAATGTTCTGTCAGAACATCAAGTGGTCCAACTGACACCTTCAGGATCACCACTGGAGTCCGGCAGGGCTGTATATTGGCACCTTTTATCTTTGCCATAATTATGGACTACCTGCTCAGAAAATCTATTCTGGGCCCTGGCGGTGTGCCTTTATCACAGCGTGAAAACAGTGAGACGTCTGTGGGAGTGCTGCACGATCTTGAATATGCGGATGATCTAGCCCTTTTTGATACATCTGTGGACGGATTACAGTGCAACGCTAATGCTCTTTATGAAAATTCCTTGCGCCTTGGCCTTCGTATCAACGCTGGTAAAACGGAGTACATATGTAATAGTACATGCACGAGTACTCACACCCCACTAATGGTTGGCAATTCCCAAATATCTCAGGTTAGTAAATTCAGGTACCTGGGAGCAACCATAACGCCAGAGGGTGATCTCCGGTCGGAATTACCAATCCGCATAGGAGCAGCTAGCGGGGCTTTCAACAACATGAACAAAGTTTGGAACAAAGAAGGCGTCTGGACTCAGCATCAGGACAAAATGTCGCTTGTTCAATGCGTGCATCATCCCAATCCTTCTATATGGCTGCGAGTCTTGGCACTTAACCAAGGCTCAAGAGCGGAAGATACTAAGCTTTGAAAACAAGTGTCTTAGAAGGATTTTGGATGTCAGATGGTATGAACATGTTACAAATGATGCTGTGCGCCGGCGCACCCAGCAGAGACCTGTAATCTCCGTAATACAAGAGAGACGATGGTCCTGGCTGGGACATGTTTTGAGAATGCCCAATGATAGTTGGCCAAAAAGAGCACTGTTTTTCCGTCCGCAGGGGTTCCGTCGGCCCGGGCGTCCCTCTTTCACAATACACCGTTCCTATGACAACGATATCAGAGCGCAAGGAATGTCGTGGGAAGAGGTGACGCAATTGGCACAGAGACGCTCTGAATGGAGGAGGCTGGTTTCTGCCCTGTGTTCCCGAGAGGAGCGTTGAGGGCGATGATGATGATGATGACAAAGATTAGCAAACAATATCTAATAATAATATTAATGCAGGTACCTTTTAAGTGCAGCTATATTTTTAATGTTTGGATTTTCATATTTCTCATGAACTGCATTGTTTATTTCGGTATTTCAGTACCACTTTCTAAATACCAATTATTATTTTAATAATAACTTTTCGGCACAATACCTAACTATACCGGGCATATCAGGGTATTATGAGCACAAATTTCTTTTTGATTCAATAATGATTAACTAAATTAATTTTTAGTCGTACAGTTATTATTAAGCAAAACTTACAAGAAATTTAACATCTTGAAATCAAAAAGAAGGAATGTCAGTCATATTTTATGGCACAGAATGGACAACCTGAAAGAATTCTTACTATAAGCAGTGAGTTAACGGTTTAGTCTACTTGGAGAGTGTTTGAAAAAGGGAACTTAACATGAAGGCAGAGGCAGGACTGGACTTTTAACATATGTCGTGCTTTTATTATGATTTTTTATTGATTCTATTAAATGTTCCAGGAATTAAAAAAAAAACACCAAACCCTCGAATTACTACCCCCCCCCCCCACCCCTTCTATTTCATAGCAATTTAAGTTGATCTTCAATCTCATCGTTTTGGTTAACAACTTTAAACATGAGATAGACAATCAAAACATATCGAGTTAGTAACAATCTAAGAAATGAAATTTGTGACTGACTTAAAATCCGGGACCTCGTGACTCAAAGGGAAGGGAGTTTCCTCCGCGCCACAAGGACCAACTCAAATTTTCATTCGATAAGGATTACCTACCTGGTATTATCTTGTCTCTCTATAATGATACATATAGAGCAATGATATAATATGTTTCGCTCATAGTAATAAGAGCATTGGACACCCACCTTATCACGTTCTTTAATGGATATTATTCAGATGATTCACAATCAATATGATTACTACGACTATTATAAGGTCACCGCAAGACATTAATGCTGCGGTTACGGTGAACAAATTCTGTTACCAAGACGAATTATAGAAGATAATACCGTTCGATAGAGAATTATTAAGTGGCTAATAAAAATACGTAAATATTGTGTCTAATGAGGCGCAACAATTATCAGTACTGTTCTAATCTATCGTGAGAAGCCACTGTCTTGAGTACCTAAAGAAGCATGGAGATGATGGAGACCCCACAGAATTCGGGAAAGGAAAGGAACTTTCACTAATTCGTTAGGTATAAGCTCGAATATATTTTTCTGTATGGATCACGAAAAATAAACACATTTGATTTTTTCGGTGTTAAGGGCCCCGTTAAGCAAAAACTGTAAAATATTCAATTTTCAACAAATATTTTAGAAAAACTGCCAAAACTTGTTGACCCTTGCGAGCATATTGATTTGATAAAATAAAAAAACAAATATTTATTACCAATATTAGTTTTTTACTAAAAAATAAATAAATCGCAGACTGACGAGATTTATTTAGGTACTCTTTGTTATATCAAAATACAAATTACATATTTGTAAAATATATAGGTATATTTTTTATTCATCCTATCAAGCACATAAATACTATAGATTTTAGCAAACTTTTTTCAGTATACAAAAAATCGAGTTCATGTGGTGATTTTTGGTTTCAAAATATGAGAAATTTTATCAATCGGTCAATATTCATGAAAAAAAAACACAAAAATATGTTTTTATTTTTTTCTATAATTGTAATAACTATCTAAGTATTCATAATTATCTAAGTATATGAAAATTTGTAGGATTCTCGTGTATTTATGTACCAAACACACCCCCGAATTCGATTTTTAGAAATATGCTTTTTTATAAACGAATACCATGAAGCTAAAATCAAGTTTATTTTTTTATTAAAGTTTGATATTGGTAATTAATATTTGTTTTCATATTTTATCAAATCAAAATGTTCGTAGAGTCAACAAGTTCTGAGTTTGTGTACCAAACTTGTTGAAAATTGAATGTTTTATCGTTTTTGCAAAAGGGGCCTCTTAACACTGTGATATTTCATTGGACACGATCCTCAGCACTGAGGGACCGACAACAAAAAAGAAGAGAAGTTCATTTTCACAAATCGATTAAAACTAGTAGAACAAGAAACACTGTTTACCTTCACTTAATAATTAAATTAAATGGCAGATGATTTTAGGAACAAGTCCATTTTCAGTACCAGACTCTTAGAAACTTTGCCAAACATTGCCAAAAAACATTTCCAATTCAATATATCTACTACTTTTACTATCCCATCACGGCATATCCCACATGTGGGGTAGCCAGCAGACCAGCTGCACGTCATAAATATGCAAGCTGTCTTCTCCGTGATATTCCTGACGGGTGGGATGCCTCATCGCTTAAATACGTAATGATGCTTTTTTTGCAAACAGCTGTCTTTTACAGGACACTCGAAAACTTCCGAAAAAGAGTGGATACCAAATCTCCACGGGGGAGCTTTTAATTAACGTAACGTTTATTACTTCAATCAAATAAAAGTGCAGTAAGTAAATAATATTTAAAGACATTGCGTTTGAACGAGTTTATTCAAATGAAACAAGATTTAATCATTCCTCTGACTATTAATTAATAGCCAAAATTACAATTGAACAGCAGTGTTGTTGTATAATAAACCAGAGAAACAATTGCTAACTACGCGGTGATAAAGGAACCCGCAGTAAACAAAAGACAATCAAATGCAAATAAAACATTTAATTAATTCTCTAAAACTGAGAGATTTATTTAAAATATATTTTATTACACATTTAATATTCGCAAGTAGAGTTGAAAGTTAAAAAGGGGTTATTTTAATTACATTTTTTTATGAAATACTTCAATAAAACACGGAATCTTCTTGAGGGGTTGACAGAATTTGACATAATTCTACTTTTTAACACTCTTCACAGATAGTACATATTTTTACTTCGATCGTATTATAACGATTTCTCATAAAATTATTAAAAAACATATACAAAGAAAATCTAAAACATTCCTATTAAACAACGTACATATTTTAATCGCTATTCGCAAAATTGTCTCTTTCACAGTGCACTGTGCAAGTTGCAGAGAAAACGTTTTATATAATCGTGAATCGAATAAGTATGTATGTACCTACCCCAAATTATGGGATATGAGAAATAAAGTTAGGCAAACATAATTTTAATCTACATTTCGTCGAGTGTATTTTAGCCCTTATATCGCAATTACATACATACTTATATTATTATTATTTGGATGATTTGTAAAGCGCCGTTTTGTGAAAAAAATCCACCTCAAGGGCGCTCATAAATCAAGAGAATTTAATAAAACAATAATCAGTAAGGAGGGCGTAGTTTTGGTTAAATGAAACAAAAAGAAGTATAAAAAACAAAAACAAGGGGGAATGAAACAAAGGAGTTAAATGAATTGTTGTTTGTGTGTTTGTAGATATGTGTGTGTGTTTGTCGGTTTGAAATTTTGTAATTGCAAGGGGAGGAGAGGTCTTGATTAAATAATAATATAACTGAGAACTTTGAGAGTTTAATTATTATAATTTGGTACCATGCGATAGTTTATTTTATAATAATATTGAACTAAATTGTTTTATAAATTGCTGTCATAAAAATCAACTCCGTTATATTATTGTATTAAACCACTTATGTAAACAAAGGATATTAAGATATTATAGCATTGAACAACAATGCACTACTTCTTTGCGTATGTATTCAAGTTTTATCAGGCGAAATAATGAGCAAAAATTGTGGTTATTGCTGACAAATCGGTAAAAACTGGATAAAGGTTGATTCGTAAATCCTTGGGATAAGACTAAAATGAGGAATACTGACTATTCTGCTTAGATTGTTGTTATGTGGCGAATCAAATAATATATTGTTGCATCTTTGAATCAATCACTCTTAATACAAAATAATGATTAATTACTGTAAGGGAGTACGGGGTGTATTTCGTTTTAACAATACTAAATTCATCTTCTTTGGAGATATCGTAGATACACGTAATTAAATATAAAAACAGGTATTAAAAAACAACGAAAACCTTATTTTTTATGAGGAAGATGACCAATACAAATGAAGGGTACACGGCAAAAACAGGCTCATTGACAAATTATCATTTTACAGGAGAGCAAATATAAAGTTTGAGACTTGAGACATCATTTATTGTATTGTTTCTTTCATCATTTCAATGTGATTTACAAAGAAATGGGCTAGTTTTTTTTTTATTTTACTTATACCATTCTAAAGAACTCATTGAGGGGAACAAAACTGCATTTTAAATCAAGAAAACGAAAAAAAAAACAATGAGCTTGTTTTTGCTGTGTACCCTGCAAATGTTCTTTATATACATGCATTATATTTACTCATAGATTCTGGTAATAGTTCAAATATAATGTACTAGTAGATGCTGGCAATAATTACCTATTAGATTATCAGGATTTACAACCGAAGATGCAGGGTAAATAATACTAGTTTGTTAGAGTCCTACAGTACAATAATTTCATTTAAGTTCTAAATCTTTTCCGTCAAATCTTCACAATCTAATCTCAAAGAGAAGTAAGGGGGGCGGGTGATTTCTTAATCTAATATTCCATATTTAGTATGTAGGTAACTGCCACGAGAAGGGTTTTCTATCTTCTCCCAAGTCTATTTCCCACTCGTTGCAAAGATGTTGCAAATTAAAAGAGGCGTTACCAATTATACAACAGAGAACGTTCAACTCCTAGGACAGTCACCCTACAGATGGGACGGTGAGTACTACAAATGTTATTTAATTGCATAATTTAACGACGCTGTCAAATGACGAAATGTTACAACTATAAAATGACATGGAAGAAAATGTATTTATGTAATATGCATAACTATACAATTTTAAGCTAAATTGAAAAAAAAAATACAGTATGTAGTTAACTTCTAAAAGACTTTTATTAACTTCGTTTACTAGTATTCGAAGACTCTCGATTCCATTATCAGGCGATTAGAAAAAAAAATTATTAATTTATTTATTGTCGAAGAGCAAACACTGTGAAAGTTCGTCATAATTTATTATTTAGTTTCATTAAATTTTAACACTGTGTCTTTCACTTAAGTATTATATATTTTCAAAAGCTTTTCGGACTACGTCCATTCTCAGTTTTAAGTATTTTATCACTGAGGATGGACGTAGTCCGAAAAGCATTTGAAAATATATAATACTTTAAGTGAAAAACACAATGTTTAAATTTAATCAAACTAAATAATAAAAAAGATTAATGTTCACTTTTTTCTAATCGCCTGATGATGGAATCGAGAGTCTCCGAATACTAGTTCGCGAAGTTAATAAAAGTCACTTGGAAGTTAACTACATACTGTGTTTTTTTTCAACTTATCTTAAAATGGATTCCCAACAAGTATCTTCGGTCAATAACATCGAAATTTTTTATAGAATTTGAATTTTAGATTTGGATACGAAATAAACAAATGGCGCAAATGGACGAAGAAAGGATGACGAAGATAGTGTATTTATCTGAAAACACTCTATTGACAAAATAAATTTGTACAAAAGGCGTACATATTGCCTTGAGGCAATGTCTTCCAGTACCCATAAACAACAATAATCGAATAAACGAACTCTTATGCTATGTTCCAAAATTCTTACATCGTGCATAATCTCTCCAAAATTGCAGCGTTTGCTAAATGTGTTCTTCAAATAGATACATACACAGTTGTTGATTCTCTACTGCATCATGTCTAGGGTGTTGAACTGATGCAATATAAGCAAATGACTACTATTTTATAACGATATTAAAATCTCTTGATTTACATATTATTGTGCGTGAAGGAAAATTATCAAAGACATGCAATAAATTGTACATTTAATGAGTCTCATTCAGAATAACTTGTTATACGGATTTAAGTAATGCTATACAACTTTTATTCAAAATCTTATAATTATGTTGTTTTAGAATTATTATTTTTCATTCTTCATTTTTTATTTAGGATAGACTATCTCAAAATTATGTTTATTAGTGAGTAAGAAAGGGATCACAATTGTTTTGCTCATTGTTGTGATTAATTGTTTATATTTATTGTTATAACTGTATGGTCCATAATAAATAAATATATACGTAGTACCTACTTAAATGATCTCGCCAATTAATTGTATTAAGATTGACTAGACGAATTTGCATTAAGCTTATCTATATGATTATTACATGTGGTTGTTCATTGACTGGCCCATTTGTAGGAGATGATGTGATGATATAGACAGATTTACATAGATAAGCCTTGTCTTGGTATCTTTCTGATCATGTATTTTTTATTATTGTAATTACAATTATTTGTGTGTTGTCTGAAGTGTGTAATTGGCTATAAGTAAATAAATAAATAAATGCATTTTTTTGGTATTTCCAAGTAATAATAACATACCTTTGTGCAGATTTCATTATTACATAGTCCAAAAGGCAAAATAATAATAAAAAAAGTATTAAACCAAATCGCATTAGCTATACAAGATCAATAAAGCAGATAATTGTAATAGTGGCACTAAACGTCTCCAAATTTAAATTATCAAATAAAATAAATAGTCTCCAAATTTCCCTGCAATGGATTATCATCAACAATGCGTATTCGATTTCTCAGACTTAGCTAATCTAATACAAACACTTCCCTCATACATTATGCATGGACTTTGTGTAGATTCACTACTGGATGTATTTATAAGTTTAGTAGTAATAATAGGCACAATGCATCTATAAAATGATATTCACATGAACTAAAGGGATATTGTTGATCTGTGCTTAAAGATAATATCAGAAATCAGACAGTTATCGAAACCACAACCAGCTATGGAAGATCGCCATGAAAACTTTCAATCCACAACGAGATAGTCAGTCAGTCAGATTTCAAATTAAGTTTATTTTTACATTGTAGTGAATACATATTTATTTATTTAATCTTTACTTCAGACTTGAAGGTGGGGTGTACAAACTTAATTTGTATGCTGCGTAATATGTATGCAGAATACAAATTACAAAACATGAAATACATTAATATGTTATGGTTGGAAATACAGGAAATACAATAATACACTAATATATTAAATGGTTAATACCAACTGGCCTAGAGCTTTACATTTTTTCACTCCTGAATTGTTTCGTTTAAACTGCATATTGTTGTTTTCATTTTTAAACTTATTTTTATGTTTGTTTACACGTGAAAGGTGAAAGCCGTGAACGTACTAAATTAATTACAGTTAAAAATGGCGTAAAAAGGAAATTTACTGTTTAAACAATTTACTGTTTTTATTCGATTGTTTATTAGTTTGCTAAAGTTGCCAATGGAATCACTATAGGTATATTTTGTTTCATTATAATTTGTTATTATAACAAACTTCCTCCAAGACCCGGCGATCAATAAATTTAAATTAAACGATCTGCATTCTGGTTACTCCACTTGTGGGATATTTCGTGATGGTATAAAGAAAAGATTCATTATGAACCTAGGATCAATTACAAAACACAAGATATAGAGATTTGATTTTGTATCAATTTTACAACTAACACCACAACACGGACAGACTAGAGTTTAGGATGTTTAGTTTAATATGCAAATGAGAGTCCTGCTTGCTGTATGTATTAAGGGTGGGAGATGTATTTAGTATAGGGGCATTAGTAGGTAGGGGTAGCGGTGTATCTAGGGTAGTCCGACCACTGGTATCTGTGTACCACTAGTTGCGGTAGGTACACATAACTTCATGTCGAAGATAGAAGTTTATTTATAAAAAAATATATCATACATATTCATCTCACCCCTCATAACTATATTATTATGATGATCACAGAATATGCATGTATGTATACTAGACACAGCATCAATGCTTTGCTTTTTGTGCATAGAAGGAATCGTAGAGGAATACTTAACGAAAACGAATAAGGCTCTAATTTTAGGACATGCGTTGCATTCAATGAAAAACAATTTTATTTTAATAAGTATAGTGAACTATCGGTATAAAAACAAATTTAATTTGTTTAATTTAACAGCGATGAGATAATGCCACCCTTTCTCAGAGTCTTATTTGTTTATTGGCACGGAGAGGAAAACTTGCATGCTCATCGCATACAGTTAGTCTGCTGGCTACCCGAATTGTGAGCAACGCCATGATGGTATAGATAGATAGTTAGAAGGTATAAAAACTAAAAATCATAACGATGTCTAAAAGAATATCTCGTGGATTGGACAGTCGGCTTCTTCGTACCATAAAAAGTGTAAGACATTAGGGATAGGTGACATAATTCATCGCTGAATTAAAAAAGACAAAATCTTGTATTTTACAAGGCTCTCGAAAACTTACAAGAAAGGGGAGGAGACCAATTTAAATGTTCGGGTCTTGTTGAAAAACGTCAATCGAGAAATAGGTTAAAAATAATAACAAGTGTACGTGCAGCAGCCAAGGGAGTTTATTTGCCAAAGAAAAGATTGTAACATACAAAAATAGACCAAATTTAATACTGTTTAAATTATCAGTGGGAAATATAATTTGAGATTCTGCATTAATACAATTTAAAAAAATAATCATATTGGCACTTTCTTAAGGCAACCCGAGTTTCGAAAGTCGATGCCTTTGACAAACTCATTCTGTGTTTGGAAATTGGCAGTAATCTCTATTTGCTTTACCCGCAGGATTAAAATATATAAAAAAGTATATAAATCCTATCTACAAGAAACATTTTTATTTTCATAAGATTGACTGCTGTGCCTAATTCAAACACGTGATTCATAATGTAAAGTAAACAGTGAAGGAGGAGGAATAATAATATATATGCATCCCTAATCAAAATTATTTAAAGGGTGAAGAGTTTAACGGAGACAGAAAATCAATAGAGTTGGAAAATATAAGAAAACATTAGGTACAGACATAATATTTGATTATTACATTGTGTAAACATGGTGATGCAGTTGATGATATATCTGATTGGTTGGTTTAAAATTAGGTTTATTATTCTATCCAATCATTCATTCCCGGCGTATTACACAAGTGGAGCAGCCATCAGACTAACTGAATGCAATGAACACTATATCTGTCTTTTACAGGACACACGAAAACATAAAGAAAAGAGTGGGTTTACAACCTAATAAAATAGATACAAGATTTTGTGGTTGAAAATGACAGACGAAAATGGTAAAATTATATATCTATTACTATGTAATAGATATATTTATTACTATGTAATAGATATATAATTAATATAATAACTTTATGGATTTAGTACTTCTTTCTACGATTACATTTGATCATACTGATTTTGACTGCTTAAAAAAACATCTTTCACAATACACTGTTTTATGACAACGAAGTCAGATATTTTATAATAGTTTGTTAAAAAATGACGTAATCTGTACAAAACAGCGCTGAATGGAAAAGATTAAACAAATCATTTCCAGAAAAAATAACATTCAAAGTAGGGATTGCAATCCCGCACCGTTTTCAATCCCGCGGGATTTCTGCTGGATTGACTCCAATCCAGCGGGATCCCGCGGGATCCCACTGGATTATTAAAAATTGCAAAAAATAACAACATCTTACTGTACATAATTGAATATAACATAAATAACTATACTATCATATATGAATTTGACATAACTAACTATAGGTACTATTAGTCTTTAATTTTTCTTACTAATTCATTATCTAATCAATCAAGTGTTATGGAACAAATTTTAAAATATCAAATGAAAAGTCACTTCTCTTTTTAGAAAAATGATTTTTAAAAAAATAGCATTAATGGTGTTATCTTCCAAGATACTTCTTAAGGAACTACATATGTAGCCAGCGACCGAAAAGGCTCTTTCTGCCCCCACACTAATTGTTGGTTAGATACTTGTATTGATAAAGTCGTGCAACAAATTCAAATACTTTTCTTTAACTCCATCACTTTTAAATGCTGCCATTTCTTTTTTCAATATTTTTTCGAAGCATTTCTCATGTCCAGTTTTTGTCTGTTTAGTGCAACCTTCATTGTCTTGCTGCATTTCTTATTCCATTTGTAAAGTTAAATTGTTTTCCACATTCCACACCTACAACTACAAATTCTACATTTTGAGCGTCTTCTATAATGATTCGATGTAACATGTGTTTTCCATTTCTTGCCGCAACTTATTCTTTTTCGGCATTAAAAATATTGAATTGCACGTTTTCAACTCTTAGTCATATTTTTTTGGATGCGGAAAATAAATCAACATAGCTGTAATTTCACTGCATCTTTCTTTCACTCTTGCACGTTGCACGCAGCGCCCCGGATAGTACATCGCTTAATACTGTGTCTAGCTTCTCTAGCTTCTCTAAAATAAATCGAAATGTTATATCTGCCGTTATTAGTGTAGACTCTCTTCTGCATAATACTTTACGACCAATTTAAAGGGCTGCAAGCTGTCAATCCCTTTTTTGATTTTGTGCGTAAATTTTATGTCAGATGCTATGTCGATGAGAGCCTTCTCAATGCAAACTTGGGACTAAAATCTTTCTAACATATCAAGCAAGCTGTTTTAGTGAGTGCAGCAATCTAGGATTAAGCATAATTCTTTTCCTGTTTCTTCTTTAAGTATTTTTGCAAATATGTATCACCTTTAGTTGGCAACTTTCGGAAAATCTTCAGTTTGCGGATTCGCACATGCGGATCCGCAAGCATTTGCGGGATCCCGCAAACCCTAAAATTACGCGGATCCCGCTGGATTGCGGGATCCCACTTTGCTGGATTGCAATCCCTAATTCAAAGACGAATGAAACATAGTGTAATTTCGTAGTAAAAAAACATTGTAGCAATATTTTTATTAACTATACACATGCAAATAATACAAATTAATATAATTATTCATGTCGATGGAGAAATAATGTATAAACCAGTTTTCTCATTTAATAATAAATAGGACCACTGCAAGGGACGAACTTAACAGCTTACAGCTTATAACTTTCAAGGTAAGCTTTCATCTGGCATTACCGCAACACTGCATGTGGTATTGTGTATGTACGCATGTCCTAAATTATGCACTGCAAAGTTGCAACGAACGAATGTAAATTAAACTTAAATTAAGCTCGTTAATTTCATCGACCTTAGATCACGATCTTCAGAATTGACGGATCGACGAAAAGGAAAGAAAAGAGTACTGTGAAGAGACAAGCGCTCCCTCCATCAGTCATCTTTTACCTCAATAAATATTTCTAATAACGCTCCGATTTTGTTATATAAACAGTGAATTTTGATAATGAGTCTTCCAGGCAGAAAGAAGAGTAATGATTTTTCTGGCCAACAATCATTGGAAATTCTCATTACATGACTCAACCAAGAACAGCGTCTTTACGGTAGCAGACGGGAGCTGCTTTTTTTATCCTTTATGTTGCCTTTTTGTATAGTTTATGTTATAACATGTATGCTATAGAGTCACTGGTCTGATCAGATCAACATTATTCTCTCTTTTCATTTTCATATATGTTTTGTTAACACACTGTGTGTTTCTATAAAATAAATAAATAAATAATAATTTTACATTATAAAATTAATATGCTAAATATAAATTAACAGAGATTCCATCCAACTAACCAGTTATGCGAGGTTATAAAGAGTTCGAGGACCACGCAGATAAAATATACATATACACACAATATTAAAATTATACTATATAAACTTTTGTCTACATGATATTATTTTGGAATCACGCATCATTTAACAAACTTTAATTAAACAACATTTGAAACATTCTGAACCGTTATTTTGAGAAATTCAAATTGGTATTATGACAGAAGTAATAAGTTGGTTTTCAAACGAGACCCTTGTCGTGATTTTAAGGTGTACTTATACCGATAGGACGCCTAGTATGGATCCAAAAGGTTTTTTCTAAAAAAAAGATATATCTGGGTGTTTGTTATAAATCCAAATAAAACCTTATACACCTTTCACAGTAAGCTACTAAAAGCTTGCGTCGTGAAAGAGGAGTTTGCCGGCACCTGGTATCGAAGCACGGACCCCTTGTTCACGAAGCCGAGACTCTACCTCCAGGCTAACTTATTAAAATATTCACACCAAACTTCCAACTTGATTTTAAACTTCAGTAATATAATATTTCTAACTTGCTTTGTGGAACTAACACTCATTGAAACGAAATTCACACGCATAAATATCAAAAACAAATTCATAATAAATAATAAAAACGGTTTTAATTATCAGCAGGTATAAGTATTGTGATTGTGAGTGAACCTGTATAATTATTTTTATAAAGATTCCAGATTTTCAGGACGTTTGACAATATTATTATAATTGAGGGGTGCCAAACCAAAACGTTGTAAGTGCCACATGGGCTCAAATGTGTTTTATTGATGAATTGCGATGTGCCGACCGTTACTTGTACATTTAAAACAATGTTTAAAATTTCGTCTCCTAGTGGTAGAAACTTGCATTAGCAAGTTATAACGTTGCAAGTGCCTTGTTAATTGCACTATCACTTGTACTATCAGTATTGCAAAAATGGCTGATGAAGCAGGTGCGTCAACGCAGAGTTTCTAACAAAACGGGTTTTAAACAAACTCTATTGGAAAAAACTATCAGAAAATTGAAAAAGAACAGCTGATCAAAATAAAAACCAGGCTGTATTAGCAATGCTCCTAACTCTGGTTGCCAAAGAATATTCTTCAGAAATCACTCATAAATTTTTTGAACAGTTTATTTTATGAAAACCTCATAAAGTATTGCAATCCTGCAGGTTATAAATCGTCCCACTCACCTAACTGTTGTGCAAATAAAGTGGCACATACAACATTATGACTTGCACAAATGTTGGCACTTAAAACGTTTTGTTCATTTAATTTTTTTTCAAATTCCATTTCCAAGTACCTACCTAAGATTTTTTTATTGCTTATCGAATGTTTATTATACCTATATTTATGAATAAAGGTTGCAAAAATGTAAATATGCATAATTTACTTATTTAAACAGTTTTAAGTCTCTCCTGAAAAATGCACTTTCTGGTACTTGAAACGTTTTGGTTTGGCACCCCTGAATTATTAAGGAAATAATAAAATGCAGTCACAATATATATTACTATTTGGTTGGCGATTAAAAAGATAAAATAAAAAACAACAGTTATGCAATATACTCGTCTCGGTGTCTGTAGGGACAGCATTCGGATAAGATTGAATTAAGTGAATTAAATGTTAAAGATTCATGTTAATAATATACACAGATGTTGAACATTATATTATGCGGGATGTGAAGACGTTATCAAAATATAGTAGATATTAATGTAAATGTAGTATTTATATATTTATATGTTGTCAGTTGTGTAATGTAATAATGTTTCAAATCACACTAATCTCAAACTGAGGTATGTGATGCTTATAATTGAGTCAACACTAAAAGCTGTTGTGTGAGTTGTGAGTTAGGTAACAAATAGAAGTATTATTGAAGTTTAGTTTGTAAGAATCTTTAGTTTCAAAGGACTGATAATAGACTAGTTCCGAAGGTCCTTTTGTCAATAAATTAAATTAGTATTTGTGACATGAAACAATGATTTTGTTTCATTTTATTTCTTAACAAATATGTGGGTATTACGGAAAACTGGTTAAATTTAAGATTATTACAAAGCAAAAATATCACTTTTTTTATTTCGAAAAGGAGTTACAATGAAAGTTCATTTTAATTTAGATTATATATTTTTTATATTTAGTCAACACTCAACATATTATAGTGCAGTAATGACACTTACTTATTCTGTCATTTTTGTAGTGTGATACATTGTTATGTAACGCACTCCATGTGTGAGAAGACATCAGAAAATGCATTTCAAGTTGATGGGATTTAATGTAAATTTCATTCAACACATAAATATCGTGAATATATTTTAATAATGCGTTAGCTTCTTATTATATGTTGTTTCTTTACTTATTTTGACCTCAATGCAAACAACATAATATTGAAGAAATGCATCTTTACAACACTATATAAGTTTTAGTACAAGTCTTTTTCATTCACCAATACCTAAATTACACCGGTATTTTTTTTATTCAGAGAATTCCGTTCCAACCAATTTTTATATTAAGACACAGTTAGGTATAACAAAACAAACAAAATAAAATAGACGACAAATAAATTAGTAAAGAGTTTCACTGTATCGGTGTTTAGGTAGTAGAATTCCACTAAAAAATCTACTTTATTCTTTATTCTTCAGAGAAACGTCTTTCGTCTTATAATAACATTTTTCAGAACACCAAAAAACTTGTAGAAGGGAGTGAGAAGCCATATATATTCCACAGTAAGAAATTTAAGATGATAGTATGAGATATACGATTTGAAAAATAATTTATATGACATATTCACACAAGATTACAACGTACATACAAAGTAAAAAACATTTTTTATAATAAAAAAAAACCTCGTTCATTTCAAGATAATATTTTTCTTTTAAAATATCATGTTGAAATAACATTTAAAAAAACATTTGGCAACTGTGGTATTATGACATGTGAAGTCTTTAAATTCAATTATTATGTTTCATTAATGTAAACATTTCAATGTCCAAATTCATTCATTCACTCATTCATTCATACATTCCTATATTCCAAAATGTTAATTGGTGAATCAGCAAACTTTAAAATAGTTCACGACATGGGTACACAATACTAAAATTAAATATTTATATTTTTCTCTTGCAAAGTCAACATTTGACATTTAATATCTAACATTCAGCGGCCACTCACGCCACCTATTTCTCGACCCATTCTAAGATTATTGTTAAATGAAACAATTGTTAAAATAGCACACTAAATAGGGGAGCATGTACGAGGAATTGTATGATAGTGATGAAAGTGGAAAATGTATGCAACGGTAGGAGTAAGTGGCGCATACTTGTGCAAATGTATGCATATATTTTGCTGCACTTATGGATGATTTTCATTTTTGTTATTTTTTTATTCTTACAAGCAATTTTTTATAGAGACAAAACCATACGATCAATATACAGAGGGCGAGTATATAGCACAGGCGTGATTTCTCGTAACTAGCCAATTTCATGAAACGTTCACAAAAGACCTTTGAAGCAGCAAGAGAGGAGGTACAAGGGAGAAGAATAGGAAGAAAAAGAGACTAGGAAACGAATTGCAAAATTTGACTTAGAAAATGTTCCTTGACCACCCGTTTGAAAGCGGGGAGTGGGGAGCAACCTTATTCTGGAAGGCAAACTCGTTGACCATCAAAATTGTATTGTAACGTTAAGTTATTTTTGTGGTATTTGTAGAGTATTTTTAAATTACTGATTAAGCTCAATTTACTCTGTTTTTGGATATAAATAGTCTTATAAAAAAAACAGATCATAAAAAAGTTAAAAATATAAAACAAAATAGTACATTATATAAATACTAGTAAAAATCAAATCAAAATACGCAGTTGTCATTACACTGACGTGATAAATGGATGGCTATTTATTATTTAGAATATAAAACAGCGTATTTGGCAAAAATAACATTTTAATACGTTTCTTAAAATTCTTGAAATTCAGCATTTAACTTGGAGGTCAATGACAAGCTTAGCGAACGAAAAGTGGACGGTGACACTTGCATAACACACAGAGTGTTCCGAAAAGTATTATTTAACGTAAATTAAACACACTATAAAATGCTGCATGAGAGTAATGCAGATTGGAAGTTGGTATGATAACCAAGGCGAACGTAAATAAGTAACGGTGGTTTGGGAAAGTGAAAATAATGAATGAGACCAAGAAAATATATTTGGCTAAGGGACATGATGCTCGGAGTCGTGGTCGTCCGAAGATCAAATAGTAAGTCAGATAAACCAGATCATACATAATGGACAAGTGTTGAGCACATTGACTAGGAGAGTATGCATGAGGAATTGTATGGCAGTGTATGCAAGGATAGGAGTAAATAGCCCGATCCTTTCTGCCTACCCCACGAAGGAAGTGGCATGATTGTAAGGATGGATGGAGGGATGCAAAGCACACGGACGTTGATTAGGGCAGCTTCCTTTAAATAAGGATAGGTCTGGAGATATCGGAAAAATTGATATATTTATTACATAAAACACATTATTTAGCCAACAGACTAATTCCATGTTATACGAGTACATATGCCAGTTGTCCTCTCCATACCAACAAAAAATAAGACATTCGGGATGGAAAATCTCATCGCTGAGTTTAAGATGTAAAATGTCTTTATTATTTCGAACACGTACCTTTAACAGGACACTCGAAAGCTTTTGTATCATTTAACTTATTTATTTTAAACGCGACTTATCCATAAGGAAAGTTTGTTACGTATTTTTGTAATTTCAAAAAAGTATAAAAAAGCAACTCGTGAAAAAGTTTACAACTCGTAGATACCTAAGAACAAAAATAAAAACAATAATAATGCAATAATCAAATAGATAAAGTAAATAGAGACACTCTGTATAATTTTAAGATATTATTATGATGAAATTTGTGAATGTATATTTGAAGCAGATTTGATTGTAGCGTGACTCTAAGCTAGTGATGTAACGAATGTGTGATTTTGGATATTCGCGAATGCGAATAGCGAATACTGACTTGCTTAGATTTCTACAATATTTCTCAATCATTAAAATTTCTACCCCCCCGTCACCGAATTTTCAAAATGGTATAGGAATTTAAAATATTTCAAAACTCCTCGGTTTTCCTAAAGAACGTTTTCTTGCAGTACCTTTTTCTACAATGTACCGGGTAAGTATCCGGTACTTTTACCGAAGATCTGATACTTTATTACCGAAATAATATTCGCAAAACATTCGCATATTTTTTTGCGAATACGAATGCGAATACTTTGAAATATGCGAATATTTGCTAATGCGAATACGAATATTCGTTACATCACTACTCTAAGCATATTATCTATAGGAATGTAGATATGTAAATCACGAAGTGTAAACGCACCAGATGTTACAGAGCATCCTTTCTGTCAACAGCGTTATAAGAAGGAGTATTTTCTTTCATACTATTAGTTTCACAGCCAGAAATATATAGCTACCTTATTCATATATTAACTTTTTACTTTATCCTTCAGTAATCCACGAGTCGGCTATACTTCGCTATAAACTGAAAATTTATTACTGGGATGTCGTTTACTTTTTTTTTTATTTAATATTAGGTATTTTAAAGGACTCAAACAGTTACAGTAGTAGATAATAATCTTTTAACACATAAGTCATTATTGTAAACCAAAGAAGTCTCACGGATTAGCAATGCAAATAAATAAATATACAATCTTATGCATATAAATCTAAAATCTTTAGTATTAAAAGATGACGAATCGTGTAAGTGGTCGGATGTGTGTTTACCTATATGTTGGATGATTTGGGTTAGAATGTAGTATGTAATGGGTGAGTTTTGTGAATGATGGATGGTAGTACAATATAGTCAAGTATAGTTATAAGTTGTATTGTGTGAATTAAGTTTAAATATATGAAATTTAATTATAGTGTATTTTAATTGGTAGGTATGTAAGTACTACGTCCCTATGCACGAGCTATCTCTATTACTAGGGAGGAATAGAATACTATAGCGATTGTGTGTTTATTTTTTATTGAAATAAATATATTAATTATTACACATTTATTTAATAAAATAGCATTAGAACCTACGTTTTGAACACAATATAAGATTAACAATTAAATTTAAATATAACATTAAATAATAAAAAAAAACAATCAATTTTAAAACAAAATAAATTTATATTCAAAATGTAGAACCTCAACATTATTCGAGTTGATTCTCCCATGATGTCCTATGAAAATAGTACAATCATGGGAGATCACTTACAGAGCTACAGGGACAAAACCCTTCTTACTATCCTGGTGGACGATAGAAGTACGGCCTTCTGCATGCTGTATTTGAGCCTGTCATCTACTCCCAGATTTCTGAGATTGCTTGACAGACTCTTAGGTATTAAACCTTTCACAGACAACACTGTAGGCACGATGATTGTGGTTGGTGTTCTCCACATATCTTTGATTTCATGATTTATTTTTAATTATTATAATATGTAGGCAATGTCAAGGACGAAGAGACAGATATACCTACATATGTCTATTATAGTTTCGCTTATCTAACGGTCCCGATAAATTCGATCGCCCTTTGTCTATGACTGCTTAAATACGTGCAAGGAATTTTACTCTACGTGCAAAATAGATAATTATTTTAGGTAAATAACAGTCTCATATAGGAAATGTAATGCTGTGATGAATGACGTTTGTATGACTGTTTGTTTTTACTCGTATTATTGTTATTTAACTTGGCATCACATCTGAGTACAGAGCGCGTGGTTGCATAAGAGTTTGTTGGACTCTTGTCATGAAGTTCGGTTGTTCGCCCCGTGTCTGTCAACCGTCTGTGATAATAATAATGTATTATTCTGTCAGACACTAATAGATCCAAATCTAAAAATATTTAAAAAGTTTTTTTTTTGACAAATCGAAATTAATTATATTTAATATTATGATTTTCTATATTTGTACTAGCATCTTTGGTGCATTGGTCAGTATACTAAATTGAATTCACAAGTGTCAAATTCAATGACCTGTATGATCTTTTAATTTTCGTTAAGAATTATGTTAAGATTTTACTATCTATAAAACCAGAATATCTTCCACTTAACTATTTTCAATCAATCTCTTGACAATGTCCTTGAAAGACGAAACACGTCTCCCTAAATAAAAATCAGTATAGTAGAAAAAGCATTTGTTTTTAATTTCATTATGTAATTTTACTACCTAAACACCGACACACTAATTACTACATACTCGTAATTCTTAATGATATAAAAAATAAGACATTCAGAATAATTTTACCAGGACACTCAAATATCCACAAAAAAGAGTGAGATCTATTCTATTATATGATTTGAAGCTTGCAACTTCGAGTCGCGCTTGTTTCAAAATAAAACTAAGCTGTTAAAAAATCGTATTAGACCAACTCGTTGAGCAAAATTGATTACATTGAAGCAGTTAGTCCGCAGGCTGCACTAAAAAGAACATCAAATAATCAAATAGCATTACATATTACAATAAGAAATTGCCTCTAGGCAATATTCTCGCCGTCTAGAGGCAAAAATAATTGTGCAAAATTTAACAGTAATTTTACCACTAGATACAATAAAAGTAATAATATTTTAAGTACCTACTTCGAGACCTAAACGATATAAAATTACCAATTATGCTATTTGTATATGTACGTAGAGATCGCATTGCACTGTGGTTGATTAGCAATAACAATGATCATGAAAACGTTTGTACGTATGTGGTGTCCACACGAAACGACATAAAGGCCGGACGATATCGCTCGCAGGAAAAAAAACAAAATCCGTCGAACGTCCGTAAACATGAAACGTGTACATACAGTCCACCAAAATATATTCAGTCTGTCAGATGCTTTTTGATTTTGACGTAGTTTTAAAAATGGCGGAATTCGAGATAAAGATCACGGAGTGATTGTCTTTAGTCGAAAATGTTGTAGTAGAGGAAAGAGGCATCTTTTAATCAAGAAAATACTGTTTCCGTGAAGATGCCTACAAGCTTAGGCGAAAAAGTTCGGATTTAATATCTAACATAGTGGAAATTAAAGTGTTTAATAATATTTTTATTTTTAATCTAATTAAAATTAAAAAAAAAATTGTATCACAGCGACACATAAAAGATGTACATAATCTAACAGCAAAAAAATTCAACCAAGGATATGGTGCAGCGACTATCTACGCATGCGCGTACAGAGAAAACAACGTAGTTGAGCAAACATAAATTGAAAGGTATTCAACTTGAGGGGATATCGTCTTTACTGGTTTTTATCGTTTCAAATTTATTGAAATTTTTTTCACACGATTTAAACGGCTGACGATATTTTGGTTTCTTGGCGATATTCGCCCCGTGTGAAGACACTAACAAACATAAATGACTGATCTAATGACAAGATAAAAATAAACTAAACATCTCAATAGAATACAATACAATATAGTGACCACTATATGTACCTACATAGTAAAGATATCACATGGGATCATGATGAACTTTCTTACAGAATTCAGCGGTTAGAATCTAACTGCCGAGGCTATTTTTTTGGTTGTTGCATTTATTAGCACGGGTTTGCTCTAAACGAAGAAAACTCATTTCCACCCGATGATTTCGAGAGTAATAATTGTCTTTGATATGAAATTATATTGGTCGTCGCATTTAAGTGGAGCACCCGACGAAGAATTGGTTTCCCACTTTTATCCGTAAGTTTTCGAGTTTATGTAGAAGGCAGGTGATTGAAAAAAATAAAGACAATCTACATCTTGAATTCGGCAGTGATGAAGTTTGCCAACCATTCTAAATGTCTTCATTTATTGTTGGCATAGACAGCTTGCATGTTTATTACATGTAGCTGGTCTGTTGGCTACTCCCCTTATGGGATATGTCGTGATGGTATAGTAGTAGTAAATTCAGATTCTCCCGGTGTCAATCTTTCATACTATATTGTTAATTGAAAACATACCTATTTAAATACTTTCTACCAACTAATCACACTATTCATAGTTGTTATAAAATTATTTTTCTTATATACACACATTTAGGGGGATTTTTCATTATTTATTTATTCTATTCTTTTTATCATTCAAAGACAAAACAAAAAATACACGAATTCGTGGTAGCATGGGTGTTACTGACATAAAATATAAAGCAATAGCTTAATATATAGAAGACCGGCAACTAAGCTGATATGAGCACATATGGCGGAGACATCAATAAATACCTGGATGATACATACATGATTGAAGGACTCACCAACCACCCGGATAGCGCAGAAGTCTGAAGACTTCCATTTATCCGAAATTCTACACATTACAAATCTTGTCCACACCGAAGGCGCCACAGTGGGCAGCCTGAAGAATACCTGGATGATACAATGTAATAGAATCCTGGAGAGAAATTGCCTGAATGAAAATGACATAGCGAACAGAAAGATATAATTATAACCTCAGAACAAGAAGAGCCGATCCCAACAGCCTTCAGCGGCAATAAGTTGGCAAAGTGCCAGGAATAAGGAGACACATTTAAAGGATAGTTAAAAACAGTTTGATAATGACCCCATCAGTGGAAAGACGTCTCACTAACGTTGTTTAATCTATACTTAGTAGAACGAAACGCTTGTTTCAATAATTGATAAATTAATTATCAAATAGATTATATTTTATCAAAGTAGCAATAGTAACATTGTATACAATGTGTAAAACATGGGAGTACCTACCTACATACTATATATATATACATAGGTGGCTATATAATATACCTATTGTAATATGTTACCTATGTCTCATCGTAATAAAGGTCGGTATTCATTCATTCATTTAGTACACAGCATGACTGTATAACTATGTAACTACATATATTATTAGTGGTCAATATAGGTATCCGCTAAGTACTAACATACACAATACTTAATATCAGGTACCTACCTACTTCTACTAATTTGATACGAACATAAGGCAATTATGTGCACATAGGTATCTATGCGCATTGATTGCCCACTTCCATTACTCAACAAGTAGAAATGTCTTTTATTCGAGAAATCGCCATTATTGTAATTTTGGTATATTCATTTATTATTATTATGCTTTCAACACAATAAAAAGTGAAATGTACTATATTATTATAATAATTGCACTATTACAGACATACTCAGCTAAGACATCCACCAACACGCTCAATAGAGCTAACAAGTCCTGCTTCTATGATAGGATTGATAGGGCTTTTGGCGTCGCAGGACATGTCATCTGGAATCGACTCCCCGAGGACCTTCGTAAAAATCAATCAATAACAATGTTCAGGAGCAAGTTGAAGACATCGCTCTTCCAACATAGTTTCGCGCATCCTTGAGATGGATGCTCCATTAAACAGCGCCGAATAAATCATACAACATACATACGTTGACTTTGTTCCCTTAAATAGTACAACAATTCGAAATATTTAATATGTAAAGGGAACCGTGTATTTTTTATAGTTATTTGTTTGAGGAATTGAAAGAGTGGTGTTAATTATGTGTATTATCCAATTAAATCAAAACTTTCGACTTGTTGACTTATGGAACTAGACAGTCGATTTATATTTATTATCTACTCGCTATCATATTTATACATAATATTGAAGTTTTGTTCAGCAGAAAAATGTATTCTGTCGACAAATATATCATTTTGATATGCTACTTATGCCCAGCGAGAAAATTATATTTGTATTGCAAATAATATGATATTGTAAAACTCTAAATTTAATCGACCAGCAAAATTATTATTTGACCAGCATAATGATTATTTGTGCAGCAAAATAAATAAATGAGCAGCAAACTGTGAGCTAATTTTAATTAAACTTGTGAAAGCTAAATTTTTGATCTTGTTCAAATAATAAATCTTTGTATGTATGTAGCATCTTTTTATGTGATTTTATATGTAGCATCTAGCAACGATTCTAGCATTTTTCGACATTTCAGTTAGATATTTCGTTAATATAGCAAAGCGGAAACTGGCATTATTTTCGTAGTCATTATTAATTTGGTAAGAAATCACAAAAACTTCATGCGGATCCGAAGGTAAATCGGTGTGTGAAAAATATTGTTTATCTAATATTTTCTGCCGGTCAAATAATAATTCTGCTGCTCAAATAATAATTCTGCTGCTCAAATAACAATTTTGCTGGTCAATTAATTATTTTGTTGTGCGATTATTTATTAAGCTGTTGAAATTTGTTAATTTGCTGATATAACCAAGTTTGTTTGTAAAACAAGTGTTGCGATTATTTTTTATTTATTGCCGATGAAAACATTGTTTGCTGCGCAAATGACTTAAATGCTGATTTTTTCTTGCCGAACGAATGGATTAATAGCCGATCAAATAATTAGTTCCCTATATAATTATATGTATACCAACTAGTACATGGACAGGATTACAAATATTCAGTGTTTGTACCTACCTATAGAAGGTAAAGAACAGAAATATCGGGCGACATTCAAAAATAATTTTCACAAAATGAAATTAAAAAACAATGGCACTCCAGAAATAAATATTTTATATCTCGAAACTGTTTCTTTATTCAACAAATTTTTAATTTATAGCAGAATCATTGGCCAATTGATTATTAAACTAAAAAGTGGAAATACTTCTCTCTCGCGTTGTTCAATCTATAGAAGAACGAAAAGTTCGTTTTAATTTTTCCAGTTGTATACCTACATAATTGAACATTAGGTACCTATATTTTCTTTTCTGAATATATTCTCTATTGAATAAATAAAACACGATATAATATATTTTAGTTTACGAACATAATATTATTCCTGAAGTTTCGTCCCTATCTAATTTTGCAAGTTGATATCTATGGGAGGAGCTTGTCTATTCCTGAAAAGTTTCGCGCCTTACTGAAAAATTAAGTTAAATTATTCAATACAAGACGCTATACAACGAAACTAGACAAAACTATTTCTAATAATTACATACATTATATACAAAGGTGCATTGTTATAAAGTTTGTAGGCTTTGAATGATGTAAATCTTATTCCAAAACTATGTAAACAAACCTAAATTTTCTTTTCAATTAATATGAGATAATTTTAAGGTTTAATTCGATTATTATTATCATTTTTAGTTTATAAAAAGTGTATAATGTTTGACATGATAATATGTAACCTGTCAAGAGACGAACGAGGTGTATTTGCATAGAAAGGTGTGGCCTAAAATTAGTGTTATTATTTTTCAAAATGCATCGAAATAAACACATAAAACTTGGCCAATATTAAGTAAAAACTTTGTATATGCAAATATTATATTGTTTAAAAGATTTGGAAATGATATAAAGACAATAAAAACAAATTAGGGCAGTTTTTATCCACATAATAACAATACAAGATACTACATACATAATTTGTACAACTACCTGCTAAGCATTGCAGGCAAGATTTAAATAACGATAACACTCGAAATTGTCGCAGGTAAAGTGACTCACAGGTGTAAATATACGTAATTTAAATAATATATTGATTATTTTATCCAATAAAATTCCACAAAACACGTGAAATTAATTGTTTGAGTCATATTACAACTAGCGAAAACAGTTACGCCCATGTGACAAAAGTTAACTTTTCCAGAGGAAAAACTTTGTAAAACTTCTTATTGTCATGGAAACGGAATAAAGGAAAACATAACAAACGTAATCATTAGAAGATAAATGGAAATTATTATTGTTTATTTGAATTAAAGCCTAAAACACGAGTATGTATCATACGTATAGGTTAACGCCCATAATGAGTGCTTACCTGTTACTTTATTGTTGATATGTTGCGGAGGTGAAAAGGTAATCCAATAAGAGGTCTGTCAATTGAACTGTTTACAATATGCACTGCACAATATTATTATTAAATAAACATTTCTCCCAAATGTATTCAACACTTATTCACATAATTATATTGTAAAGCATGTTGAAGGATCATTTATTATTATCAATGGTAAAAACAATAACTACTACGATGACGCGCCGCACTAACCGCAAATCCAACCCAACAACTACCTGTCTCATGTACTCGCGTTACGTATTGTATGCGGGAGAAGAAGAAGAAGAACGGACACAGCACCAAGCAACGGACGCGGGCTGCTGACTCGTAAATCAAATTCGTAATAACGACATCTAGCGGGGCTTGCGGACAAATACAAATAATTTCGGTGCTGCCAGTATGAATATTGCTATGTAATTGGGGAAAACCAAAGATCAAATAAGTAGGTAAGTTATTACTTACTCTATGGGGAAAACATATTTCTGTCATTTTTCATACGATGAAACTTTGTCGAGATCAGTCAGACACAAAAATTTGATATAAACGTGAAATAAAATAAAATTATTAAATCAAATTGAGATAAGTATTCACTGTTTTTTTTTCAAAAAGCAGTGAAAACCGTGAAATACCTTTGTTTCAAAGAAATGACAAAATTTATTCAAGAATTAATTTTTAACAAAATTATATAAATCAATTATATAAATTAATTGCATTACAAAAAATGTAAGCAAGACTAGTGTTTTATTTCCAAATAATTTAACATGAACATTCACTGAGAACCGTCGAAAATATCGACAAAGACATTTCACATCTTCAGTCCAGCAATAAGATCTAGTCACCCGTCCTAAATTCCTTGGTTTTTATTGGCACGGAAAAGACGGCTTGCATGCTTATAACATGTAGCTGACATGTTGGCTCTGGGGTATATTGCGATGGTATAGATTTAATAGAAGTTACAGGAACGTCGATGATAAGTCGGCGATGCATATTTTTAAAATTTTTTTATTTATTTATTTAGAAAAATTAAAATGATTGCGATTACAAGACTTCTCCTGAGAGGTCGAAGATTTGAGCATATTACTCCTCTCTTGCACAACTTACATTGGTTAAAGGTAAAGCAACGAGTGGAGTATAAGATGTGTGTGATGGTGTTTTCGGCCTTGAAGGGAGTATTACCATCTTATTTGTCGGAGATGTGCGAGATCGAGACCATCAGTGAAAGACGGCTCATGCTTCGCTCAGCACAGGGTGAGGCAAAATGCAGACTTATTGAGCCATCTCGATCTCGCAAAACAGGCTTTGGAGATAGAGCGTTTAGTGTTGCGGGTCCCAGATGTTGGAACAAGCTGCCTCTGTGTCTGCGAGAGGAGGTGAATGGAGAGAGTTTTAAAAGAGGACTGAAGACACACCTTTTTGCTGGGAGTTTCGGGTGATGGATACGATATACGGCGCCCTTGAGGTCATGTTATGAGTAAACGGCGCTTTACAAATTGTCCATATATATATATATATATACAATACTATCACATAATATGTAATCATGATTACTCGCCTAATTGCGTTTCATATTACCAAAAAACTGCAATTATATTATCAGTTTATCACATATTGTTACGATTATTGATAATTTATGTAATGAATATACAGTAATATTATATTATGTAGATTCAGGCCCCTCTTCCCCACTGGGCACTATGGGCACGTGCCCAGGGCCCCGCGATCGAATGGGGCCCCCTAGTTCCTGCCAGATTACCAAATGATAACCGATATTTAGGTATTACCGAAAAACATTAATTTTGATAATGACTTACTACAATACCTACGCTTATTAGCTTTAGTTTGCCGCATGCGCATAGCTATACCTTGTACGTACAACTAGGGAATCCAATCCCGCAAAAGCGGGATCCCGTAAATGCGGGATCCCGCACCTTTTTTGCGGGATCAGAAATGCGGGATTACTCATGCGGGATCCCGCACGCGTGCGGGACTGAAAAAAACATTTAAGAATGGGCTCAGACGACATTCTGATTATTTATTAAACCCAGCACAGCCTCAATGATAAGTTAGTTAACTATTTTGCCTTGGATCTCGTGACTTTTCTATAGAATTTGTATGGAAAATAATTAGAGTTTCCTAAATCGTGTGTCGAAAAAAATTTCCTAAAATGTGATCGCAGCAACAACCGATGGTGCAGCAGTCATGAAGAAAGTTGGGAGATTATTATCAGCGCACCACAAGTTATTCTTTGCACATGGGTTGCAATGCAACTCGCTGTTCTTGAAGTTCTATGCAATCAGAGACAAGAAGAAGAAATAAAGTCAAGTTGAAGTACTCGAAAATAGACCGGATGGTGGGAGTGATAATGAAAATGATGACGAGCAAGTGTCGGTAGAGGAAGACATTCAAGAAGGAGATTTGCTACCACAATATAAGTATTGTCAGACCAATAGATTTTTCAATGAAAATCATTATAACTTATTCCATTTTTTGTTTTTACTTTTTCAAAAAGTCAGGAAAATTGTCAAGCTTTTTAGTTCGAAATCTCCAGTAACAAATGATCTTCTGCAAATATATATATTAAAGCAGAATGCTGCAAAGAATTACAGCTGATCCTAGATTGCCGAACGCGCTGGAACAGTCTCGCATCAATGTTATCGAGGTTCAACCAAGTCAAACAGTACATACTTAAAGCACTTATTGATCTTACATAAACTGACATCATCTTCATTTTCATTCACTGATGAAGAATTTATAACATTGAGTAATATTGAACGAACTTTACAGCCAGTGAAGCTTGCTGTAAATGTCTTATGCCGCGAGGATGCAACATTAGTTTCTGCAGAAACCACATTGCGTTTCATAATAAACAAACTGGATCGACAAAATACCAGCCAGAAAATACCTTCAAGCCAGGAACTTGAAGGGTCGCTATCTCGCCGGATAAAATAACGCCGCACATCAATGACTGTGCTTAGAAAATCCTAACAAATATCTAGAAAAAGATTCAGGATCTACAAATGTGGTGAACGTTCCATTCTTTCATCCAAGCAAAGTTACATTTCGAACTGAAATGAAGTGTTCAATCGAGAGACTGTTGTCAGACACGCAGGTACAACCGGAAACTCAAAACCAACAAGTTGATGACAATGGCGATGAAGAAGACACGCCTTTATCGAATCTATTAAATGATGAGCCTTCGTCTATACTAGAAGATGAATTAGAGCAGTCTCCGTACAGAATGGATAGTCAAGTAATATGAAGTCAACTCCACCTAATAGCATGGAAGCTGAACGTGCTTTTTCCGCCGCTGGCTATTTATGCAACAAGATAAGATCAAATCTATAAGATGAAACTTTAGGTACTTAATATCATTTCTTCGAAAGTATTATCAGAAAAAAGCTATATTTTATGCCTCTAAAAGTCGAAACTAATAAATATGTTCAATTGTTCATACAAATTACAAATCTATAAGGTGAAATGTTGTATTATATCGTTCTTCATAAGAAGCTGATTATTTATACCTCTAAAACATCATTATTTCCACTTGTTAATTAGTAATATGAGTAATAAATCTGCATAATAATAAAAAAAATATTAAAATATACTCGTCTTTATTCAATATATTTTTTAAATAACTAAGTATCTACTTGAAACAGGTTTTTTTATTAAAAAATCTCAATCCCGCAAATCCCGCGGGATCCGCGGGACTGATGACCTCAATCCCGCAGGCTTGCGGGATCGCGATTTTGATGCGGGATTGGATTCCCTACGTACAACATAGCTTGAACTTTTTGCCAGATGGGTCAGTGATGGGAAACAGAAAATATCTATTGGTGTAAAAAATATGTTGGCTAAATATGTGGCTGTATGTATGTTTTAAACTATTCAAAATAAATTAATTCATTCATCAATTAATTTTATTGCACTAGACATATAAACATTGGGTAGGTAAGAGACCATTGTTTTCAGTTTTTCTATTTAAATTTTACTTTCAAGCAATAAAAACCACTTAAGACTTTCGGAAAATGCTTAAGTCTTTATCAGGTACTTTTGTGTTGTGTCTATTCTTATGATTATTAACAATTTTTAAAATTATTAAAATAAGAAAATATTGTTCGTCGTTGCAAAGTTACATCGATTTCAGATTTGACATCCGTCAAAAAGATCAAACTATTAAATGCAACTATAAACAGGGTATAAGTACTCCACTCTCGCTCAAAAATGAGGTTTTCCGATATTAGTATGTTTAGGTTAATTTAAATACCTATATGTAGGTATAAGAATACAATTAAAAGTTTACAATTTGATGCGGTGTGGTTTATGTCATAAAGAAACCTAATTCTAACGTCATACGTAATACCAAAGACAAAAAAGGGGAATTCCCGAATCCCGATCGTCGTTTGACTTGATGAACGGGAATTCCCCTGTATTTGTCTGCGATGTTGTGACGTTTGTTTTGTTTGTAGTTGTTACTGACTGTGCTCGAGAGTCGAGCTCTGATAAAAAAATAGTATTGTTTGATTAAATCGTCGTTTGTCTGTTTTGTGTTGGCGAATATTTTCGTTATAAAATTAATTAAATACTGAATTATAATATAAAATGTCGAAACGGTCATATCCTAGTGGATCTGAAAAAAGGAAAAAAGCTCTACATCAGAAAGAAATAATTGAAAAGTTACCAAAATTAACATCATATTTTACTACTACTACTGGAGAAACTTCTGTAAGTAGCAATCAACTAATTAATGTTCCACATGATGAGTCAGCTCAATCACGAATTGCGGGAATTTCTAAACCTTCATGTTCCAATTTTGATAAAGAGATAGAATCAGAAAGCGACTATTCCTACGACGAAAGTGCAACAACTTTAGTGACTTCACTAAAACCGACAACTGTGTCAATTGAACTGCAGTTTTCCAACACAGAAGAATTAATATCACACGACCCCGCCGATTATTTCCACGAAAAGTTTATTGAATTAAATCGCGAAATTTTAATTCGTAAAGGACCAGTATATTTTCAAAATAAAGATTCTGACTTTTCCGAGGCATCTAGAACCTACAAAGATGGTAATAAATTAGTAACGAGATATTTCAACAAAGCATTATTTATTCGGAAATTAAAGAACAATGAAAGCGTTGAAAGAAAATGGTTGCTGTATTCGCCTTCCAAATGCTCGAGTTACTTATGAATTTATGCTAAGCGAGTTACTTTTGTAGAATATTTTTTATATTTCCAATTTTTTTATAGTTAGTAACTAAAGTAGCATTCACATTGCTTCACTTTGGATGATCATCCAGAGTGTCAGGGTCAAACCTGTTCATCGAAAGTGAACACGTCTGTTCACATTTGTTCATCCCATGCTTTCACTGCCATGTCTACTTTCTCACTCGTGTTGTGTGTAGTTTGACGTATTTTCGTATAAAAATAATTAAACAAATTCAAAAATGAAAAATAACACTTAAAATAAATTAATATAGCTCTCGACTGCATAATAATTTTGTACATGATTCTGACATTCAATAGAAATTCATAAAGAATAAAACAAATAATGAGATGAAACTTGTTTATGGTCGTTTCAGTGAAAGGTCCTTTCATCAAAATTATGACGAGTGGTAATCTCTTTCCTCCGACATCGCTAGTGATCACTAGCGATGAAACGCCCGTTCACACTTGTTCATCTTGGAGGATCATCCGGAGTGATCACTGAAAGTGAACGTATGTGAACGACCCTTAACTAATTAAAAATAAATTTAGAACCTTGTTTGTCTACTTTCATTATCTATTATAACTAAATAGTATTTTCTCAAGGTCATAGGGGCCCCATGATCCTAATGTGCCCAGGGCCTCAAATAGTTTAAAGACGGCCCTGTGTAGATTATTTCATAAAAACTTAAATCAAAAGCTAAACATCCTCCATATAGAGACAAGTCTCGTGTAAAAGAGAGTAAATAATATTATAGTACATCGGATTGTGTAGAACAGAATAAATTGTTTAAATTAAAATAATATAATAAAGATGAAATATAATAAAAGTGCGCGCGCGTGTGTGTGAGGGTGAGGGTGTGTGTGTGTGTTTCTAAGGGTGCGTGAGAGGGTGTGTGCGTGTGTGTGAGAGAGACAGTGAATAAATGTATGTTTATATCTTCATCATGTTAACCCTCCTTTACACGAGACTTGTCTCTATAAGGAGGATGTTTAGATTTAAGTTTTATCAAATAGTCTATGTTTTGTAATGTCTGTATAATTATTGTTAAATAAAATAAATAAATAAATAAATAAATGAGTGTCATTATTTAATCATGCACGAATCGTACGGCAAAATGACAAATATTGTGTTTTAGTCAGTTTGAGTTTAATCGACCGAATTTTACTAAAAAATATAATATTCTTATAATCAAAATAGCTATCAGGTACAAGCTAAGCGTTGTGTTATAAAATTTGCGAGTATGTTTTACAGTTTTGCCTTATTTTAGCTATTCCGTTTAAAAAGTAATAATAAATTAATAATACAATTGTTGGGAAAATAAAACAGTTATCTGGCAACATTTATATTTGACGTTTGGCTTTAGCAGTCGGCGTTGTTGTGTTTTTCGCTTTAGGTTAATTTATTCGATTTTAAGTTGTGTATAGTTAATTATTTTTTCATTTATATATATCGACTATCAATAAAAATCAAACATGGATGATGATGCGGAAACTTACAAGCTGTGGAGAATCAGGAAGACTGTTATGCAGGTAATGAAGAACCATAACATAACCTCAACTCATTACATTTGTATGTATATCGAATGAATTTTGTGACTTTTTCCTATTTATGTTTACAGTTATGTCACGATCGCGGATACTTAGTTACTCAGGATGAATTGGATCAGACCTTAGATCAGTTTAAAGAACAATTTGGTGACAAACCCAGGTATGTACGATATAGCTTCGAAATATGCATTTGTTATTCAGTATTTGTTTTATAAAATTACAAAATGTACACAGTAGCAAGTAGCGTTACTTTATATCTTAATGCTCACCAGTACCATTTTGTGTGATTCTCATTTAAACTAAAAATAAAGGCGAAAACTGATGTAATTTTCTTTGACATTTCTCTGCCATTTACAACTATAACAAAATATAGTTGTAAATGGCAGATACAAACTTCAATAACAATTTTTGCTTTGATAGGTTTCATAATCTTCTATTTTAACAGGCTTTCAGCCCTTTATGTCAAAAATAAAATAAAAAATACAGGAGTTAATGATCCAATGGTTTTGTTACAATGTTGGATTGCAGTGAGAAGCGTCCTGCCCGCAGTGACTTGATTGTGCTGGTAGCTCACAATGACGACCCCACAGACCAGATGTTTGTCTTCTTCCCAGATGAACCTAAGATTGGAATTAAGACAATTAAGACATACTGCACTAGGATGCAGGAGGAGAACATTCACAGAGCGTGTGTAGTTGTGCAAGGAGGTCGGTATATTGATTTTTTTCATTTTGTTTCTTTTTCCATTGACTGTTGCTACTTATACTAATGAATAAATATTGAAAATGTTATAAGTGGTGGAGCACTTAGCAAAGAATAGATCTCCCACGCTTCCTTAAGTTTTAAAGTGGCCTTTAAAAGGCAGGTGTTACATTTTAAATTTATCAATGAGGTATACATGCTACCCGCCCTGATTATCAAAATTTTATGTTAGCAACAGTGAATACATTTTTCATGTTAATTCATGTGGTTGGTATGCTGGTTACTCTACTTGTGGGTGACATTCAGGATGGATGGCAAACCTCATAGCTGAATTTCAGATGTAAAATTTCTTTATTTTTTCAAACGCCTGCCTTTTACAGGACACTCAAAATTTTTGAAAAAGAGTGGGAAAGAATTTTTGCCAGGTGTTCACGGAATGAAAGGGGACTCAATTAGAACAAAGACTCACATGGAGGAGGCTTGTATCTGTTCTGTAAAAATGTCTCTTCTTGATAGGAGTCTTGAAGGCTGAAAGAAGAAGAGCTACACAAAGAGAAAAATATTTTTAATTTAAATTACCAAACACTTACATAAATCAAATAGAGGATTGTCCAAAAGTTTTTAAACAATTTTATAAATTATCAAATTAATATGACAATTGACGATTTTTACAAGGATCATTAAAGCTGAAGGCCAATGCGATTCCAGAAGATAAAATTGTAGTATGGTGGCTTACGACACAATAAAAAAGAAAACGACTATCCACGATCGGCCAACAAATTGATTTTTATAACCACATTGAGATTTTGATATTGGTCTGCAGCAATTTTTGACAAGTTTTTTTAGAATATAATTTACATTTTAGGGTTGAGTAGTCATTAAATTTTTAATTTTTTATTCCAGGTATGACCCCATCTGCCAAGCAGTCTCTTGTAGACATGGCTCCCAAATATATCTTGGAACAGTTCCTAGAGTCTGAGCTACTTATTAACATCACAGAGCATGAGTTAGTCCCCGAGCACATTGTACTCACACCAGATGAAAAGCAGGAGCTACTGGCCAGATAGTAAGCATATTATTTCACATTAAATGTAATTTTTTGTGGTACAGAGAGGACTTCTTGCGTGTTTATTATGTACAGTTGACTGGGTGCCATACTTATCTGACGTGCTGTGCTGGTAGTGATAGACAGATAGAGCAGTAACTAAAAGGGTATTCAAACTTATTCACTCTGGATGATCCTCCTTAATGAAAATATGGGAATAAACCTTTCATCAAAAGTGATTACTAGCGATGAAAGCGATTACCACCCGACATATCATCGTTGCATATTCAAAAAGAGACATGTGAATTCATAAATGTTTTGACATTTCCAGAATAAACTGCTCATAATGACATCATTACCATTTTATAAAGTGATTCTTAGTATCAAATATTAAAATTCAATACTTAAAGAATAATATCACATGCCAATAGAAAGTCCAAACTACAATTTTAATGGCTTAATGAACAGTTTTAAAAGAGTATGCCCAAATAAAAATGTGTGCACATGTCTCTTTTTAAATATGCAACGACGATATGTTTGATAAAAGGTCCTTTCATTGAGATGACCATAGACGAGTTTTTTCCTATTATTTGTCTTATTCTCTATGAATTAGTATTGAATCTTAGAGTCATTAAAAAATGAACATACACAATACACAACACAATCTCCTATATACACAACAACTGTTGTGTATATAGGAGAATTAATTGATTTGTTTTAATTTTTATTATTTTTTTTATTTTTTTTTATTTATTTAAAAGAAACCCTCAAACAGCAGGTAGAATCTGCTGGTTTCAGAAGGCCATTATGTTACAAATTACATTAAATTTAAGAACACTATATCACACTATAACTATATTGTATATATTCACTTCACCATCACTGCATTGTAGGTATCAATATCATTAAACATTATTCAACATCACACTGGTTATATCAAATTATTCTTGATAAGATTCTTAACTTTCTTAGTGTACTGTTTTATATTCTTTGAACTTCTGATGTCCTTTGATATTGCATTATACAGCAATGTAGCTGTGTATTTGAAGCCATTTCTTCTTCTATTAGTTCTTGGCAACTCGTTTCTTAAGTCAGAAGCTGCTCTTGTTCTGTACTGATGTATATCATTATTCAATGTCACTTTTAAGTTAGTCTTAGTTAGTCCACTTTTAACTTTATGAAGATATTTCACTTTTTCCAATTTTATCATTTGTTCTAAGTTAAGCTCATTGGTCAACTTATATAAATCATCAGTTCTAGTTAATTTGCTTAATCCATGAATGTTCTTTAAAACCTTATTCATGACTCTCTGCATTGAATTCCTAACCTGCATACTACATTGCGACCAGGCAAGCAATCCGTACGTTATATGTGGCACAATAAAAGCATGATATACAGTATGTTTTATTCTTTTGTTGAATAATTCATTTCTCCTCATCACACCAATAAGTGGGGATAACTTGTCAATTTTATTATTTACATGCGAGATCCAAGCAAGCTTTTCGTCAATATCTAATCCTAAGTATTTGATGTTGTCAGTTCTATCAATTGGAATTTCATTAATAACTATATTTAGCTGAATATCAATCTTGTTTTTCATTTTAAATACAATATAATTTGTTTTCTTTTCGTTAACTGTAAGAAATTTCTTTTTTAACCATGTCACATATGTTTTGAGATCGTTATTTATTTCTAATTCAAGTTCTCTTTCATTACTTGCGCTGTACACAAGAAGGGTGTCATCAGCGTATATAAAGTATTTTCCTTTAAGGTTTAAATATTTCATGTCATCAATATATAATAAATACAATAAAGGTCCCAATATCGAACCTTGTGGAATGCCAATCTCTACATTACATGACTCACTTAATTTGTTACCATTTTTTGTAATTGCATTTCTATTACTCAAATAACTTTCCAGTAATTTGCATGCATTTCCTCTAATACCAATCCTCTGTAAGCATTCAATTAATCCTTTATGTTCAACAGTGTCAAAAGCCTTTGACAAATCGATGGACACAGCTACAACATATTTACCGCTATCAAGTTGATTATTGATAAGCTCCAGAGCATCAATTATTGCAGAAGTTGTTCCGCTTCCCCTTTGAAAGCCATATTGGCATTTGTCAAAGCCAGAATTCTTTTCAACGAAATCAACTATTCTACGATATAAAAGTTTCTCAATGACTTTGCTAAAGCAACTCAGGATGCTAATTGGTCTATAATTACCACACTCCACTCTGGAGTCACTTTTGAAAACTGGAGTTATCAGTGCCGTTTTAAGACATTGGGGATATTCACCCTTTTCAAATATATCATTAACAATTGAAGTCAGCACTTTGGCAACACTTATCACAATATTCTTTAAGTCGATCGATGTAATGCCATCTAATCCAGCGGAATAACTTGGTTTAAATGCTTCAATAATCTTGATTACCTCTTGTTCATTAGTAGGTGATAAGAATATGGTATTTATGGATGTAGGTTCAACAGAGGAGGCACCAATCATGTTTGAGACACTATTTATATTCACAATTTTTTCATATAACTTTTTGCCGATTGATTGGAAATATAAATTCATCGAGTTTGCAATATCCTGTGAATCCTTCAATATTACATTATCAATGCACAGTTCATTAATAATATCTTTACTCTTAGTGCTGTCAGTGTTATTTATCACATTATTAATAATTTTCCAAAGTTTCCTACTATCACCATTTGTGGTGTCAATTCTGTTATTAATATGTATTTTTTTAGCATTTTTAATTTTTGAAGTAACCAGATTTTTACATTTTTTTAAATTAATCCTATTTATTTCAGTAGGTTTCTTTTTAAATATCTTGTAAAGTCTATTACGTCTTTCAATCAGCTTAAGAATATAAGGCGTTAGCCAGTCATTATTTTTTCTGATTCTATGTTTTAAAATAGATGTTGCAGTCTCCTTTCCAACTTTAATAATATCTTGTAAGTCTTCAATATTCACACTTATCATTTTCTCAATATAATCATTTACAGTTTCACTGAATAAATTTTGTTTAACTTTCTTAAATTCTTTATAGTGCATACAATTCTTTTTCTTCGGCAAGCTTGTAACATGAATTTTTATCACTCTGTGATCAAACCCGGCCCAATCAATCAATTCAATCTCATGCTTATTACTAATCTTATTGTCCAGAATATGATCTATTACTGTACTTGATGAGTCAGTAACTCTGGTTGCATGATCCTCCTGTAGTTTATTGATTATTCTGAAGTTGGTTGTGGAAATAATTGTTTTGTATTTAAAATTTGTATTGCACTTTTCCAAAAGATCTATATTTGCATCTCCTATAATCAGCATTCCATTGTATCTAGACAAAAAATCATCAAACACGTCCAAGAATTCATCCACTGGGTCTAATTTTGGCGATCTATAAAATGTACCGATCTTTTGTCTGGTATTATTGCTAATAACAATCTCAACAATCAACATGTTACACTTAATATTTTTGTAGAGTACTCTATACTTCATATTTTGTTTGACAAAAATAGCAGTTCCACCTCCTCTTGTTTCAGCATCTCTGCAGTTGAAAATTCCACAGTAACCAGGGATATTATAATATTCAATCTCATTTGAGAAAAGCCAAGTCTCACACATAATTAATATATCAGGAGAAAATTTTTCATCTAAAATTCTAAACTCGTCCAATTTATTTCTAATGCTGCGTGCATTAGCGTACAGCATTGTCAGTGGTTGATAAAATTCACATCTCTATTTTGACATTGTGAGTGATTATGAGCAGAACTGGCCTTTATACAAACTTCCTTTTCTTCTTCATCAGCCTTCGTTAAGTCGATCAATGGTATATTAATGATTGTATTATTTGTACTCACCGAGGGTTGTAGATTTGTCAGTACTTGATCCACCAGTGAGAGTCGGCTGACATTGACATCAATTAGTTTAACATTTCTGTAAATGTTGCACATGTTATATAGACTGCAATTATACTTAAATATTTTCATATTATGATCAATGTTATGACTGTAGTATCTTGTTGTAATAAGAATAGACACATTTTTATTTAATGCCTTATCACAAGTTAAATATATCATGTCAAGAACGTGTTTCATTTGATTAGTTCCCTCATTATTACCAAGTATGAGTATTAACTTGTCATTCACTTTACATGTGTCTAGGAATAAGTGTATGTCTTTGTACATATTTTTGATTCTACTCCCTGGTTTTGTTATACAACATACATCTTCTACACCTCTCATATGTAGTTCAGTTCCCAATCCCTTTGCACACTGATCACCTATCACCATTACTGTAGGTTGCTTCTTTACAATATTCATGTCACTATTCTTCTTCATTGTAAATGCTGTCTTATTTGCTCTACTCACTTGATTTTCCATGCAATTATTTGGCTTATCCACTCTCTCTACGTTGTTATGCTTTTCTAATTGTTCATAAATTTCATCATAAGATCTGCGTAGGACGCTGTTTGTGTTGTGAGCATCCTCCAGTTTGGATTCTATCATTTTTAAAATTTCCTGAAATTCCTCAATTATTTTCTTTTGTTTATCCTTTGAACAATTTAAATCAGTCAATATATCATTTATATGAGCGTCTTTCTTCTTTATAACAGATTCAAGATCTTCATTTGTTTTCATGCATTTTTGCATGTCCATTTGGATATTTTCTAATAATTTAATTTTTTTCTTAAGTAAAGGTGTCTCTTTATTCTTCAATTTAAGTTCAATCTTTTTTTCTTTTAACTCTTTATTGATTTTCTCAGCTTCAGATTCCAGTCCCCGTATCTTCTCTCGATATGTATCCTCCGCATTCAATTCATTATCTTCCAGAGCGGAGAATGAACTATCATAAATCGTAATATAAGCAGTATTGGTGTTTTCTTTGTGGCTTCTAGTTTTAATAGAAGACATTTTGAAACACTTAAGGCAAACACTTTAGTCAAATATTCAATTCAGTTTAAAATATTAAATTTTATTTAAAGTGATAATTCAAAATTATTTAGTCAAATATTAGGTTTAATTTGAAGTATGTATCAAATTTTATTAAATATTCAAATTTTATTAAATTAATTTAGTCAAATATTATTTTTTATTCAATTTATTCAATATTAAATTTTATTTTTATATTACACTTCAAAAGTCTATCAGCATTTTATACATAAATATGTACTCAAATCAAATAGATTATAACGCTTTTACATCGAGATACAGTTTGGAGAGTTCAACGATTGTAATTTTCACTATAAAGAAACCTGATTTATATGTGGGTACTTTCATGAAAAATTGTTATATCACTTCATAACTTTGTTTACAAAAGAGTCATTCAATTAGTCTTTTCACTATTTTATAAAATTCAGTTCCCTCTTTTTAATGTATATAAATAATGTTTAGTAAACTTACTAGTTACAGCGGGAGAATAATAAATTGATATTTTATGAAATATTTTTTTGTGAAAATGGGTATAACTTTATTAATTATTATTTTTTTGAGAAATAGATTACAGATATGAAAACATCACAAAATTTAGATTCGAAATGATGTATTATACTTAATTTTGGAACACAAAAAATCACTTTATCGAATAAAATAAACAAATCAAACAATGAGTAAACACAAACACAACTCCACAGACATACCCGGTGTTATTAGCTGTTAGTTTTCATTTATTTATTTTTCTACAAAATACGTCAAACTACAGACAACGTGACCGTGAGTAGTGACATGGCAGTGAAAGCATAGGATGAGTAAGTGTGAATAGGCGTGTTCACTTTCAATGAACAGGTTTGACCCTGACACTGTGGATGATCATACAATTTGAAGCAATCTGAATGCTACTTAATAACTGAGTTATCTTACAATACTCGCATTCAAATGTAAAACTATCTTTTAGGTGTATAAATCTTGTTATTCTAAGTTAGTCTAGTCAGCAAACTATCATTGTATTGTCAAATCACAAATTTTAACTCTTGATTATATTTGAGAGACATATTTTGTCTTTATAAAGAATATTAGGTGTAATAAATTGATTTTTATGTTTGTTTCCAGTAAATTGAAAGAGAACATGTTGATGAGAATACAAGCTGGTGACCCTGTGGCCAGATATTTTGGACTCAAGCGTGGACAGGTCTGTACAATACACACAATATTATTTCACAATAGATTGTTAACTTTTTCATAGTTATGGGCTCAAGTCCTGTCTAGGGCACTACCAAATGAGGCAACATTGTCTTTTCTAATCCTTATACAATAGTTTCACTTGTTAAATTTACATAATTATGTAACCTAATACAATTTTTTTTTTTTTTTTTTTTTTTTTTTTTTTTTTTTTTTTTTTTTTTTTTTTTTATAATAATTTTATTTAACAGAATACATTTACATTAATTGTTTCTTATATACTATACATATTTTTTTGCATTCTCTGGAGAACAAAAATACGTTTTTACCCCTCCAGAAAGTGCACTTGTGTAGGAGTGGCAAGCAGTGTCTATACATAATACATATCAAAATACAATGGTTAATAATTAAAATTTTTGCGAGTCATGTTTTTACAACTATTGTATGTGAAAGTTATTTCGGCAGAAAAATATTTGTCTCGCAGAAGGTGTGATCAGAAACCAAATGCACTGCTTAAGGCCGCACAGTGCTGGCGAATTATTCAGTTATTTCTGTAGAATCACTTGTTCATTGTTGACTTTAGCTTTTTAACATTTCCCTAGAGAGCACAGTGCAAAAATAAGCCCATTCAGAAATTTTACATAAATTAAGTCAGCTCTTTCCTCAATATTCCTATATTATGGTTAAAGAAACATTTTGTTGTGAAAAGATTAGCCTAGGGCCCTAGGCCATCGGAAGTCTTGTGAACGGGAGATAAGTGCTCGTTTTTGGTCCAACTACCATTGGAAATTGTTACATATTTAATTTGTTAAATCTTTTTTTTTTTATTTCAGGTGGTGAAAATTATCAGATCTTCAGAGACAGCTGGCAGATACATCTCATACAGATTAGTCTGTTAGCATTATTACACACTGCTTCGCTCTTGTATTCCAGATTATTATTATAAGTGTTTTAATTGTGTATATTTAAACAATAAGTTCTTTGTAATAAAACTATTTTGTAATTGAAACTGAGTTTTATTTCATTAAATAGGCAATCACAAATTAGGTATATTTCAATTGTTATAGACAATAAAATGTTGCAATGGGATTCCAGTGGATAACATTTAATAATGAATTTATTTACAAACACAATTGAGTGGTTTGAGATAGAAAATGGTCAAATTAAAAAATTATATTTTATTAACTACATATCGTAGTTGGTTCAATGAAACCTCTTATGTGCTCCAAACCAATTTTTACAGGGGACGCAAAAAAACTGTTTTTTAGTCCAGAGATCAACAAATGTAATCAAATTTATTATCAACTTCATGAAAAACGTCTAATTTTTTAAATGAATTTGATAATAAATTTGATAACATTTGTTGATCGGTGGACTTTAAAACAGTTTTTTTGCGTCCCCTGTAAAATTTGGCTTGGAGCACATAAGAGGTTTCATTGAACCAACAGACGATATGCAGAAATATTCTACATGTTGAGTTCTATAAAACTACATTTTACGAAACAGTCAAATTTGTGTCAATAATGGTAGAAAAAATCAATATTAGTGGTGGAAATCACTAATCAGTCAGAAATTTATTGGTTTTTGGGCATTTAACTGTGAAAGGGTTTGAACATTATAAATTCCTACTTTGCATTCACCATCATAAATTTTGGAGTTATATCTTAAACATAGTCACACAGATTTTTAATTTCATATTTCATTTTTTGTTTTTTTTCAGTTCCATTCGGTAAATTCGTCATTTTAATGAAAAAGTCTGTATAAAGTGCATTTTTGTAAGTATCCACAGAGTTCCCAGATTAGAATAAGTTCCTCGCTCTTTTCTGTAAGTTAAGCGTCCTGAAAGGGGCAGGTCTCTACTTGTGAAACATCATGTCTATGACTTTTCACATCTTCAGTTCACAAGTGATGAGGTAATACTTGACTTTTCTCGAACACATTTAAATGTATATCAGAGCGCTTTGAATGTCGCGCGAAGAAGTGACAAATTTGTGCAAAGACCGTCTGTGAGAAGGCTGATTTCTTGTCTATTGTGCTCCCGGCAGGAGCGTTGAGTTCATGAGTGTAGTGGCCTTTAGGTATTAGGGGCAATTTTAAATTTACCGATTTAATACATCTCCCATCGCTGAGATGCAATGTTTATATTTTACATAATAGTTAGTAATATTAATTATTATAAGTACATGATATTAATTATTTTAAGACAAAGGTCAACTTTTTATGATTGTGGAAAGTTTTTGAAGTGTATTAATTAGGTAGGTACTTACCGCGAAACTAATTGCTCGGTTAAATTTAATATATCACAGAATTTCTCTCTTATCGAACATGAAAACAAAAAAGTTTATGCAATTAATATTGTCAACCGACAGCACTTGGTGGATGTTCATGTTAAATTAATTTGTGAATTAATGTTAAATAGATAATATTTTTTATGGTTTACTTTGTTTTTTAATTTGAAATAGTGTTCTAAGTTATTTATAATTTATCAAATAAAATAAAATAAATATTTATTATTTTTGTTTCGTGTTACTGTTGAGTAAGACTAACGCACGACCGGTTTCGCGGACTCCGAGTTCGCATCATCAGGTGCTGATCTATACTGAATTAAAACAAAACAAATACAAAAGTTCGTTAGGGTTTACAGTGAGGGTGTAGGGGTAGGCGGGGTCGTGTTGGTTTCAGGCGTGGAGTTCTTGGAATATGAGATGGGGAATAGTTGTAGTAAGGGAGAAGAATTCGGAAGATTATTATTATTAATAGCTGTTTTAGTCGAGTTATTATTTTTATTAATTTCTATTGCTTCCAGTGCTGTCAAAGTTGGTCGGTATGTGTGTGTATGTAATAATTTTAAACTATGGTTGCTAAAAGAGTGGTCAGTTTCTATTATATGGTTTGCAAATTCAGAGAAGTTGTTGTTGGTAATACATCGTCGGTGCTCGTCAATTCTAGTTTTTAAGTTCCTAAACGTCTGTCCTATATATACTTTATTACAATCCCCACATTTAATTTCGTACACCCCGCTTTTCTTTAGAATGTCCGTCTTTGATTTAGAGTTGGCTAATAAGTTGGCAAGTTTGTTGTTCGTGTAGAAGGCTGGTCGAATTATGTCGGGAAATAGTTTCGTTAATTGTTTAGACAACTCTCCTATGTACAATATTTTTCTCCAAGCTCTATTAGGTGTATCTTTAGTATTGTAAGTGTGGTAAATAAATTGTCTATACAGTCGAGTCTTCTGTTTATTATTTACTAGGTGGTCTATCAAGTTAGTGTTATAACCGTTATTTATCGCGATTTGTTTGATAGTGTTAAGTTCGTTATTATAGTTGACAGTATTAAGTGGAGTTGAAACAAGTCTGTCAGTCATAAAGTGGAAGCTTGAATGTTTGTGTGACAGAGGGTGGTTAGAAGTGGAGTGAATAATCGAGTCAGTATGTGTCGGTTTTCTATATATGTTGAAGTCAATTTTATTGTTGATGATTTTTAGAGTGAGGTCTAGGTAATTAAGTGTGTTATCGGGATTGGATTCTAACGTAAATTTTATATTGGGATGTAGATTGTTGATGTACGAAAGCAGAGAGTCAAGAAGCCGGTCAGTGCCCTTAAATATACACAGAACATCGTCTACATATCTAACCCACTTTACAATGTTATTCTTAAGAGAAAAATGATCAGAATTAAACAAATTGTTTTCAAGGTTATTTAAAAATATTTCTGAAATAATCGGACTCACCGGTGACCCCATTGCTAATCCAGAAGGCTGAGAATAATAATTATTATCGAATTCAAAATAGTTTTGATCGACACAAGTGTTAAACATTCTAATCATTTCTTCTTTTACACTATCGTCTAGCGGTGATTTGTTCAATAAATCTACAAACACAACTCTGCTATCATCAATGGGTATATTAGTGAAGAGATTTATGATATCGAACGAAACAAGTTTACAATTATGTGGGACTTCAAAGTTATCTAATAGGTCAATAAGTTCTTTACTATTCTTAATACTATAAGTGGGTTGAAATATATCATATGTTAATATTTTTTGATTTAACAATTTACATAGTTTATAAGAGGGGGCAGAATAATACGAGACAACAGGTCTGATAGGTTTGTTTACTTTGTGAGTTTTGGGTAAACCGTATAGTTTAGGTGCTTGAGGATTAGATTGGCATAAAAATTTACTAGTACAAATGATAGGACATTTTTTAATTGTATCTTTAATGTTAGCCTGGTATCGAGATGTGGGATCAGATTTCAAAAGGGCAAAATTATTGTCTGTGAAACCGGTTGTGCGTTAGTCTTACTCAACAGTAACACGAAACAAAAATAATAAATATTTATTTTATTTTATTTGATAATTTAAAATGAAGTGTTACAAAGTAAATGCCGATACAATTAATGATATTTATAATTTATTTATTTATGATTTGTTATAGGTATGTTGTCCACTGTCCAGCAATTATATTTTACAACTGTCAAGCTGGCAGTGGTATATTTTGTTTTTAATAAAATAAAATAAAATTTCAGAGAGTAATATGAATGTTGTAGGAATAAAATAAAAAAATGCGTGCAAAACTGCACAACATTAAACTTCATTACTTCGGTAAAGATGTTTCGATAAGGTGGCGGGCATAATAATATTATTATTATTAATAATGGCATTGGCACCTTTCTATAGGTAACTTTATCCATGTACAGACGGTGGCCAAATTAATACAATCACTGGAAAAAATGCAACAATTATTGTATTTTTATCTGTATACAGCAGAATCGAATAATATCGGTATTTTTTTATTGTGGCAAAACTTTTCATGGTTTTTGTTATATTTGCAACACTTTTTAAGCAAAAACGATTGGAACAAGGTATTTAGAAGGAAAATTAAGTTTTTGAGAAATTTTTTGAATAAAATGAACCAGTTAAAAATTTTGGTATTTATTCAGGATTATTTTTCTGATGAATCTTCGATACAAATACTTCAGGACAAAACGTAATATGTGAGAAGAAGGCCATAAGAAAAAATTAATGAGGAATGTGTTGTCCAAAGAGTGAAACACCCTCAATCAATAATGATCGAGTCAGTGATAAGCGGAGAGGGTATGGGAAGGTTATATATTGTGAATGGCACGATGCGCCAGGACCAATACATAGAATTTTAAAAGGGAGACTGAAACCTCAAGTGCCCGAATGGTTTCCAGATTGTTAATTCATATTTATGCATGATTCTGCACCTTGCTGCAAGGTGAAATCCGTTACTAAATTTCTAGAAGGAGAAAAAATAAAGAAGAAAAAACTGGCCGGGAAATTCGCCGGATCTTAATCCGATTGAAAACGTTTAGGAGGCTCTGAAAAGGGCAATTGTAAAAAAGGTGTCATCACCAACAAAAGACAACTTATTGAAAATATAATTCAGGCATGGCACAACACACCAGAATGAAAAAACATCGCAAACAATAATTGTATATCTAATATGCCCAGAAGAATATCAGCAGTAATTTAAGCTAAGAGAAGTTTTACAAAATATTGATCATTTTACCATAAAATCTTTTTTATTATCAATAAAATGTTGTATATTCATAGCAAATGCATTAAATTTTACAAAAATATATTAAATCTACCATTATATTTTAGAAAGATCTAAGGAAACTAAAAAATAATAATTTTATATCGTTCGAAGTCTAAAAACTGCTATAAATTCATTTGATTGTATTAATTTGGCCACCGTCTGTAACTGTAGATAATATTGTGTTGGTATAAGTATAATATTTATTTATTTATTAACTTTGTTATTTATTTGTAATACATAAAATGATTGTAATATTGTATCGTAAAAGTTGGAATATTGTAGTTATTGTTACTGACCACAAAGCAAGACACAGCAGGAGATTTAATACTCAGGTAATATATGAGTAGATACCTACTTTTGAAAACAAGTATTATTTAAAATTATATTTGCTTACTCGAATAAAAACGTGCAAAAATACATCAGAATTACTTCGGAATTTGAAATTATCACGTGAAGTCCCCGGTAAAGAATAGGTCTCCCTCTCCTTTTTGTGAGTTTTCCAGCGTCCTGTAAAAAAACAGGTATTCGTAAAACATCACTTTAATTTTTTCAATGTCTTTAATTTTTTTTATTTAGTATTTACTGTACATAGGTACATTGATTACAAGCAAATTCACACAAAAATACATATAAAACAAATACAATCAATATACAGAGGACGGGTTTATCGCAGAGGCGCGATTTCTTCCAACTAACCCATTTTATATCTTCAATTCAGCTACAAGGTTTGCCGCCCATCCTGAATGTATTAATTTTTGTCGGTGCAGAGAGGATTTTGGCAGAAAGCAGATGTCCTGGCTGCGCAATATTAGAGAATGGACCGGAATGAGGACAGTGGATGACCTGTTCAGAGCAGCACAGGACAGGGAGGTTTTCGCCGGAGTGATCGCCAACGTCGGGGGACCTGACACGGCACAGAAAGAAGAAGAAGAAGAGAGGACTACTTGCATTTTTATTACATGCAATAGACCATTAAAGGATGACGTCACAGAAAAATCATTGAGGGGCATCAGGCATCCCAACACAACAGACGATTACGGTGTAATATTAGGTGGAACGCCTAAAGAATACCTAATAATCAAAAAAACTGTCAGTGTCGATTTTGTTATTATTTTGTCGTCTGACTTTCTCTTTTTTCTCTTATGGCATAACATCCTACAAGGATGATTTGCGCAATCTGACTGTTTGCCCCTCAAGCAAAAGCAAATCCATAGACAAGACCACGTGACCTTTAATGGTCTATTGGTCCACTTGCTACACCACTTTGGATAAATGCCGTGATGATATGAATGAATGTTTGTTGCCTGCATTAAGTCGCTGGCTACCCCACTTGTGAGATGTGCCGTGATGGTATAGTAGTACCTAGTAGATATTTATTCCGGAACACCATGATGACTAATTCCTATCAACATATTTGCACGATTCCATTCAATCAATGTAAATTGTTAACATGACGAGAAATAAGCAAAATTATTTTAATATACCTTACTAACATTGGTATGCTTACTGGGAAATTTTCACATTGACATAATACCTACTCTTGTTCAATAACAAAATAAATGGCAACAAATAAAAATGAATAACTCAATATTAATAAAAATCATCAAAAGGTACAAATAATATTCACAATATTTTGCAGAAAAGGAATGCTTTCTTTTAAACTTGTTGTGAAATGCCTCCACTTTCAATTCAATTTAAATCGCGAGATTGTTCTATTTGGAACTCTAGTATAGTTTTCCAACATAGTCTTGTAGTTTGCATCGAAATGTTGATGTTATTTTGTATGAATTAACGATGCTAGCGCCAAGTAAAAGCGGTATGTTTAGTATCGTCTACCGAAACAATTATCACGGCGTTCTTCCACTTCTATAGTAATGCTGTGGTAGGTGTTGGATAGATTAATCATTTCCCGCGCTATGATGTTCGAAATATGAATAATATTGTATTTGAATGTTTATCTTCGTTCTACGAAGACGCGCGCATGTGTTGTTATTTTGACAGATAGATAACCGATAAAAATATGGCGGGTTAATAATGCTATTATGTTTGTGAATAAATCGTAACAAGTTCTAGTTATTCAGCAAAGAGTTTTTCTAGTATTTTAAAATTTGAAACATGTTGCACAACAGAAAAACATAAAATTACAAGTGTGTGTTATTGCAAACATAATATATTTGGAGGATTTCAAGTGTTTTTGTATGTATACAGTTTTCTATGTTTGTTTTGGTAAGTAGATATATACATGTACCTATATATTTATTTTGTTTTATTTTTCAATATTATTTTAGTAAATAGGTACTTCTTAATGTTTTCGAATAAATATTTCTGGATCATAATTATTTTATCTATTTGTTTGGATGCAATATTTATTGGGTATTTATTGTGCAACAATGTTTGAAACTTTGACATATTGTCATCTAGTTCTGCAGGGTTACACTTGGCACAATCTTAATACGATCTTAATCTTAACCCTATGCAGGGCTACTCTTGACAAAATCTAAATACGATCTTAATCTTAATCATACGACGCGAGAAGTGACTATTAGTCAAAAATACGTGCATATCAATTTCGCGATAACGGTAGCTCGGTATTTTTGTCCATAGTCCCTTCGCGCGTCGTATGATTAAGATCAAGACTAGATTAAGATTGTATTTAGATTGTGTCAAGAGTAACCCTGATGATCCGTGAATTACTATGTTAAAAAATACGTGCATGCCAATCCCGCGGTAGCTGAGGGTAGTCGTTTTCATTTACGTTGGCAAAAATACAAAAAGCAATGTGAATTTTTCCAAGTTTTCGACTGACAGAAATTTTTTCTCATATATTGTAGACAAAATTTATACTTTTTGTTAAAAAATAATAATTGTTTGGTGAGATGTGAGATTTTTTACTCCTTTTTTAGATGTTTAAATGTGTTCTATAGATCCAAGGTTTCGCGGGTTCGATCCTCGGTGTGGGTAAAGCAGTAATGCTCACTTGTCGAGGAAAGGACGGAATGAATCTCCTAGAATAGTTCAAATAACATACGAAAAATAGATCTCTAAACAAATTATATTATACCTAGAAGTAGAATTATATATAAACAGTGCATTTATTACGTCCATATGAAAATGTGTGAAATGAAATGTCTGACATAGGAAATATTACGGTTTTTTTACATTAGGTATCTATTGTCTATGCGGACAATATTATAAATAGATGGATAAATATATTATTCACAAGAGTTGTAATATTTACACATATTATAATTTAATACAATTTTATTTTAATAATAATATGTATCCATGTCCTACTAATAAGAATAACAAGTTGTCTTGTGTAATTGTTCTTAATTAATGCAAATAATTAATTGAGTATCAATAATATACATATTATCTGTATATACTGTATGTAAGCATTTATATTATTTTCTTATGTATGCATTTGCAAAGTACCCGCCATAATACATGCATACCATTTATTTCTATAAGTTTTTGAGAGTCATGTAAAAGCCAAATATTCATAAAACAACACGTATTTATAAGATATTTACCATCTTCGATTCAGCGATGAAATATTCTATCCATCATAAATGTCTTTAGTGAGGAAGATCTTTTTAACTATACAACTATACATCGTCCCTTTAAAACCAAAATCAGAGTAAGTATTAGAAATGTCTAGTTGTATGCAGTTCCCTATTTAAAATTTGGCCACACGGGCCCCCAAAAATGTCGACATATTTGTCTAGAAAAAAAATAGAGTTTTTTTTTTGGTTTGCAGTCCCAAATATTCCAAAATACTCTTTAACAAAATCGAAGAGATCATCAAACATGTCAAACATTCTAAATCTCTATCCCCCCATTTTTAATTTATTCCAATTTTCAAAAAGGATATAGAAATTTAAAATGTTTAAAACATTCTCCTCAGCTTTGTTCAATAATATTTTTTCAGTAGGTATCTCGCATTTGGTATTGTCGATCTAAAACCACATGCGATCGTCCGTTAGCCCACCTTTGGTCATAAAAGGACGAAAGATTAATATTCCATATCATGAATTTTTCGAATACTCTTATTTCAGTAAAATTACTCAAACACATTATTTGTCTGCTGACTAAACACAAAATTTCACAAACTGCATACCTACCTTTAACGAATTTTATATTTAGATGCGGACATATTATAGAATAAGTGTATAATTTGAAGTATGATATAGCAAATTTATAATGTAAGTACAGTAGAAATAAAGAGTGTAATGTAAGTTACAATAAACACATACGATTACTTATACATAATTAAATTTCATTTTCATATATTGTAACGAACAATACACTTTATAGTACCTATCTAGTATCTGTGTGATAAGATCAATATGTTACTCACTTTGGAAATAGCAGATGTTTGAGTGATTTCTATGTTTTTACTTACTTAATTTATAAAATAAATAATTATATATTTACTGAGTAATATTTAAAATATAGACGTGACGGAAGTAATTCACGGCAGTGATTTTTTTATTTTTGCAAAACGAAGTATTAATATGTTATATCAAATAATATTAAGAAACATAAAACATTGCAATTTTCAATTTCATCATTACTACTCGATGCGAAACTAGTATTAAAATATATAAATACAATAATTAGTGACCATGTTGCTATGGTTTGGACATAATATGGAGATGGATTGATGAAAAAAAATATGAAAAACTATCTTAAGAGATAAAAAAAATATTGTATTGAATGCAGATATGTACGTGAAATAATTATTAGACTTTATCGTGTTCGGTAAGAGGAATTGGTGCTTGTGTATGAGATAGTGTGTAAATGTGAAGGAAGGTAGAGTAATGTGTAAGAAATGGGTACCTAGACAAGTTTGCATTTTGCCGTGTACAGATGGCAGGATGCGAACGCCGAATGATTGTCAATCATATGATTGACCAGCAAAACGAATGATTGGCAATCAAGGCCGAATCCTTCAGAAGGTACATACAAATTCTCATGCGGATTGATACGGAACGTTCGGCGAAGGTTCTGCGTAAATAAAGTTCATTAAGCTTCGTCAAGCTGTGTCAAGCGGTGTGGACGGCTAACGAAGGCATTCTCCGAATATTTCTTCGGCGAATGCTCCAAAATTTGGCCACATGCTTGATGATTGGTGTTGATTGACGTTCGCATCCTGCCATCTGTACACGGCATTTGACGATTGACTACAAACGAACTTTTCGACAATGTACATAATGTTATGGTACATTGTCGAAAAGTTCGTTTGTGGTCGATCGCCAAATGCAATTTGTCTAGGTACTCAGGTGTCATTGGCGTCCTGTCTTTTCTTCTCACCAACAACGGACTCAGTGTAAGACATGTCTTGGAATAACAATAAATATTTTACCATCCATGCGTGTTGAGTTCTACAATCTGAAGAGGTCTCGGTACGTGTCGAGTCCTAGTTAATATACAGACACAATGGGATACACAGAATTACTTTATCGCCAGGATAGAGACTCTCCTTTGATTTTGATGTTTCTTTTTAATGATCTCTCTTTTGTGTTTTTTTTTCTGTCTTGCTATTTATTTAATTTTTTTTTTATTATTTTTTGCTGCTGAGATCGTCTTGGCCAAAAGCTGCTGTGGTCTCAGTGCAGGGTGATATTTTTAGAATAATAATAATACAACTAAATATTTTTGACATTTTCTAGGAGAGATATCCAGGCCCGACATGAGTAAGTAAATAAATAAGTTATCTATACATTCTGTCAAAGTGTGTCTCATTGTCATCATCACTATCAAAGTGTCGTGATCTCCGTAGACCGTAACATACATACCATACCATACCATGCAGTAGTAGTACCTACCCGAAGTAGGTTTATATTTTTTTCAAAATAGTACGACACGGTTCACACCATTAGTCTTGTACTAAACACACATCATATCACATCACATCACTAGTATGGTTGGCTTGGCTATAAGCTCTTTATTATATAAATACTTATTATTCATAACACTAAGGCTCTTTTTACATTACCAACTTTGCATCGCTGACTACTAGTGTCAGAGACTACGAATCGGCATACAAGATGAACCATGCTGTCGTTTAGGGGGATTTAAATCTTATATTCAGCGTTTAAAATATTACATTTTTGGATTTCTTTTTATGACAGTGAAATTTAAGTAAATTTAAAACGTGAAACTAGGTACAATATAAGGCTTAGGAAAGACATCGTCACCTTATCTATGGTTGATACTTTTTACATCCATGTTATCTATGGTTAATCCTTTCTTACTACTACTTTACTTTTTGAATGACTTTTGCTTGTGTTGATTTTCCTAGCTAAATTGCTGCGTTCTATAGTCGTTCCAAATCAAATCATTGGTTCCCATACAGAAAGCCACTATATAGTTTCTCAGTCATCATCAGAACAGAATTCACACGGGTCGAGGCTGCTGCAACTACCTAATATGGAAATGAGGTAGGAGGGGGTCTCCTGAATGTGACTGCGGGGTTCAGTCCCAAACTATCCAACATCTGGTAGAGGAGTGCCTAGGAAGAAAGTATGATGTTTTCTTGGAAATGATTACGAAGTGTTTTTATAAAGTTAAAGCATTCTCACCCAGATAGAGGGAGAAGATGATGACTTCGGATGTTATTTGATCGTCTGAAGGATGTTGATAAAAACAAACCTGAATTTACCCCTGAAACCGGTGATAAACGTCAAACGAAGTATTGTGAATGAAAGCATTAAAATATGTTATATGTAAAAATATCAGAATATTTTTGAGATAAAAGTATTCAACTGGTATCCGATGTAAACAATACTATCATAGTGTGAAAATGTTTCGCGATATTGTTATACCGTAGTAGGTACGTTTGGTGATATTGATGAAGGTTGCACTGCATTACACTATACATAAACAGTACTACATAACGTACACGTACTAAGTAGGTACTACGCACCTACGCTAATATGCCATTATATTGTTCATTGTTCTTGTTATTATCAGATATATTATCTATGTACTAAATAAATTATTATCGGAGAAGAAAAAAAACGTCACTCATATTGTTATATTATGCACTTACTATAAAGTAACTAAGTAAGAAATATACCGACGATGTGGATATATTTTTATCTATCCGGCATTGGTTGTGTTTTAAAAACAATTGGGTATTTTTCTAAATAAATTATTTCTATCTTTCTTACTTACTTTTTGTCTGGCGACGGCTTGTATTAATTTTCTTAGCTAAATTGCTGCGTTCAATAAATATTCCAAATCAAATCCTTTGTTCCTGTCTAGAAAGCCACTGCACCGCCTTTGGGTTTGACATATTTATTTATTTTATTTAACATAATAATTAATACAGATATAACAATACATAGACTATTTGATAAAAACAAGTCTCGTCTAAAGGAGGGTTAAGGATATGGATGCCCATCTAATCTTTCTCATACTTTCTTTCTAGACACTCCTCCATCAGATGTTAAATTGTTTGGATCTGAACCCCAGAGTTACATTCCGGAGACCCCGTCTTACCCCATTTCTACATTAGATAGTTGCAGCAGCCTTGACCCATGCGAATTCTGTTCCGTTGGACCCAGACTTTTCGGTGGAGATTGTATCCTGGAACATTGACAGTAGGGTTTTCGATGATGTTCTTGTTTATTAGCGACTCAACATTGTGCCATCTTTCTCTCCAAACCCTTGTCAGATTGAAGTCGTCCAGTTTTTCTGTTTGAATAGGTTTTCTTGACGTAATTCGCTGTTCTGGTGGTTGGCAGACGACCCGAAAAGCTGGGAATGAAAAGACAAACTGACTTTTATATTAATCTATAAATTCTCACAGCATATTAATATGGAACATGATTAATGGTGTAAATGTTTATTTTTCTACATAATTCTGATAATAAATCTACTTTTTACACTATAGTGAGACAGATTATATATGCAATCATAAAGCTTAATTGAAATTTGTATAAAAAGTCTAAGAATTAATTTGCGATTGTGAATACAAAATGACAATCGACATAATATGAGATAGACAACAACGAATGGGCGATACAAAAACTCTATATGCTTTTATATTACTTCTGTACTTTATAATATTTTATTCCCTTGGGTTGCAACACGAATAAGTGCCTATTATATTATTGTTTATTTTGATTTGTCATAATTTGACTGTGAGAATAAATAAGAACCTAAAGAAATAAAAAATATTTTATTGAATAAAATATATTGCTTAAAAAGCGGGTTAATATGCTGCATGCAAAGACTTTTTGAAAATGTTTAAAAACTTGTATGGAAAGAAGTTTGCCAACTGAATATCTTTTGCGTATTGTTGTTGAACCTACTTGAAAAAAAATCATTGGACATTCTCAAAATGTGACCAAGTAAAGACCAATGTTGCTTGAACATAATGTACTTACCTTGCATACTTGATTTTTTACCTATGTATTGAGTATAGTTGCATATTAGATGTGTATCTTTGTATTGGGAGGTGAGTGTGGATATAGATGTGATAACTACTGTGTGGCATATACTACAGATAGGGTAGCCAAATATTATCAAGGCATATCCTACAAATAAGGTAGTCAATAGAATAAATAAGTATTTACATTTTGGAAATATCCAAAATCTCTCATGGTATATACCTCGTCGCTCCTAGTTAATTTTACAGTACGATAGTTATATTTTCTATTTTATAATACCTACACTGTATTATCAAAGGATACGTCAATAGTTCAAAGCTCATAAGACACATGTCTACATTTAACAGTTTCAAGAAAACAGGTTTTCAAAGTTTGAGATTCCCAATTAATTTTTAATTAATTAAGAAGATGTTCTTGATGGACATGTGCTTTTTAAGAATTAAGATAGTCGATATAAACAGAGATGTGCAAAATACTTTCAAAAAAGTATTTAAATACAAAATACAAATACTTTTGAATTTTTGTATTTCAAATACAAAATACTAAATACTTTTTCAAAATGGTATTTAAATACAAAATACGTATTTTCAAAATACTTTTTTAAAATACCTTTTTAAAATACTTTTTACAAATAGTCGAACAAGGTGTAAGACAAAAGTATTTAATATTTAAACCATTGATGAATGAAAAAGAAATTAAAAACTGGACAAAAGTATACATAAATGGAGAAAGGGTTGACATGATTCGAAATAGCATTGCTTGCAGACAATTGATGAATGCCATTGATGAATGAAAAACTGGACAAGAGTATACATAAATGGAGAAAGGGTTGACATGATTCGATATAGCATTGCTTGCAGACAATGAGGATGAGCCTTAGGAAGAACTGTCAAAATAGAAAAAAAATTTAATTAAGTCATGACAAAATGTACGGTTGTTAGAAGAGATAAGCCGAAAATTGTCATAAATGGATTGAGTATCATCAAGCAGGTAAGAGAATTCCTGACTTGGGCTGCAAAATAAATCAGAATGGATAATCCAAATCTGAAATCGTATGGACTACTGTAACATCATATTATATACAGGACTGCTCCAGACTCTTCCTTATCGTCTTCAGATGGTTTTTAATGTTGCCTCCGGATCATTTACAGAGAGAATAAGAGCTGCCACATAACTTCACTTCTTAGAAGTCTACACTAACTGAGAGTCCTAGAGATACTAGTGTTTAAGCTGTGTCTCACTGTCCACAAGGCAGTACACCACCCGCTCTTAAACTCGTTGAACTCAAAAGGGCAAATACCTCTAAATTTGCAGAAAGAAGAAACAAAGTCGCAGCGTCATCTGCCTGGAATAGATTGCCTTCAGACAAAACTGAAAATGCTACCATTCAGGAGAAATCACAGCGCCCTTGAAATGTCCATGGATCATTAAACGGCGTCATGTATAATTTGTTCAATCATCATTATTATGTGTGTATATCTCAAACATGGAGTACTCTAATGGAAACGTTGTATTTGTAATTCAACAAATTGGTAAAAAAGCTTGCGTACGCGCATATCAATTAATGGCAGAATTTTGTTTCAAACAATAAAAAGGTATTTTGTAAAAGTATTTTGTGTAAAATACAAAATACTCAAAAAAAGTATTTCAAATAAAATACAAAATACTTTTTACAAAAAGGTATTTGAAATACAAAATACAAATACGTATTTTGTATTTTGTATTTGTATTTTAAATACTTTTATTTCAAATACGTCACATCTCTGGATATAAATGCATTTCTAAATTTCTTACGTGACATGTTAAATCTGTGCACAGAACAATGCTCATTTATGGACGTGTGACATTTGGTTTTTATTAAATATTTCTGTAATGATATAAGTGTTATTGATAATCATGTACTCAGGACCATGTTCATGGACACCAAAAGTGATAGCTTAAATCAGCCTAGAGCTAATTTGTAAGTGCTGGGGCGCCTTTCTTACTTCTCCCGATTAGATTACACACAATATTACATCGTGTAAACATGGTTGTCCAATTGAGCTGTCTGATTTGTTTTATTGTTTTTGTTTGACCATTGGTAAATAAACAAGATCATTCATCTCGAGTCCAGTTGGATGAGCATAATTACCCATTTATGTATGTAGGTACGTAGAGGGCAGGGACCATGCGGTGCGTATAACAAAATTACGTCACAGTATATGAATATAACGTTACTGTTACCAGAGGAATATAATTAACGATTATTTCATAACGGGTACTACAGATACCAGTTGATAACATTTCGTTAAAAATACATAAAAAATCGTAGCTATGAGTATAACAGATAATATTATTATGAGTAGGTAGGTACCCATACTAAATATATTATGTAGGTATGTATAATACAGTGTAACGTCTTATGTTTATGGATGAAGCAGTATCTATATCAGAAATAAAACCTGTAAATTTATTTCGATACACATCTGGTTTTAGGTTGTATCTATTATTCGATACTTGAAATATAGTAGGTTTGGATATTGTTTTGATTAATATGAGTAGTGTTGTGTTTGAATCAATACAGTTCATTTTGTACCTAAGATAAATTCCGTGGAGCACCCGGTAAGAATTGATCACCCATACTTTTCCGCAAGTTTTCGAGTGTCCTTAAAAGGCGAGGATTAGAAAAATAAAGACATTTTACATATTAAATTTTATTTCTCAAATTGTTTGCCACCCACTCTTAGGCATTTTCCTTTTTTTTTTAAATTGTTTATAATTCAGAAGTAAACAGAAAATTCACTCGTTTTGTTAATGCATTATGTAAATAGTATATTAATATACACGCTAGTTTGGTAATTCCATAATTATGAAAATGTTTTCTTTTTTAAATTTAAACTGAAAAAGTGACAAAGGCCGAACAGGTTCCCCTAATGACTAATAATATAATATGTATAAGGCTATGTCCTTTACTTTTTTTAGAAAGTATAGTGTTGAGTAAGAGAAATAGGTGAACTTTCGTGGAGTATTGTGTATAATATATTAAACATGAGAATTGTGTGAGCTGTATGGAGAGAATTGTGACTGATGATGTGCAAGAGATATAAGATGGATAAGTGGATTAATTTTGTATTTTTTTTTTGTTTGTTAATACTTTGAACGAGAAATATGTGATTTTTTACAATGTAATGTATGATTTTATGTAAAAGGCGTTTATGCGATTGAATAAATAAATAAATAAAAAAGTGAAACAAGAGGATTGTACTTTTAAAATCTGGTCCTCCTTATAAAACCCACAAGGGATGCGATACAAAGAGATACATAAATATTTGCTGTAAAATGAATGATTTTCTAACTATTATTAGTAACAACAGACATGCAGATGATTTGGACATTAAGATGATAGACACATAAAAGAGTGTTTCCACTTACCATCTGTGTTGAGAAATTTTAGAAAATTACATCTTATTTTAGAAACACTTATTCAAGAAGATTTATCAAAAATAATAAACCACAGAGGCGGAGCTAACTGGTGGTGAAAAGGAGCCCATACCTACTTTGCGGGGCTCCAATAATAAAGATAACAATAATCTGGTAAATAATCTGGCCTTTCAATCGCAGCTGGTGTGGTGCAGAGGTGGCTTTTGCCTTTGTTTCATGAGATCCCGTCGATTCCTGGTCAAGGCAAAATGAAGAATGACTTTTTTCAAATTGTCCTGGGTCTAGGTGTTACATGTATGTATATGTGTTTAGTACATTGCGTATATGTGTATCGTAGCGTTAGTACCTACCAACATCACAAGATTCATATCTTAATATGGGACTAGTTCGATCTGTTTGAATTGTCTATGTGTGTTATGTTGTGTTTAATCTTCTCAGTAAGTTTTAGAATATTTTATAAAAGACAAGTATTCCCAAGACATCACGTTTTAAGAAATTTAATTTCTTCAACTCTGCGACGAGATACACATCCTGAATGTCTTAACTTTTTATTGTTACGGAGAGGACGATTTTCATCTTTATTACAAGCACTTGGTCCGTCAGCTACATCATTTATGGCAAATGCCGTGATGGGATAGTTAAAAAATAGATTTGAAATAAACCGAACACATCCCGAAGCACAGAAATTTGAATCAAATCTTGGGATTAATCTAAAGAAAATTGGGGATCCTATGTTAGTTGTATCCGCCTCTGCCAAAGCGGACATCAAAATATAATCCATTATATATAATCTTCTAATCAACGAAACAATGATATTGTCTAATTAATCAAACTAAATAATAATAATACATATATAATAGTTATGTACCTTCATACACATACAACACATACATAGACAGATAATTATAATGTCGCGAGTACACAGTACATAGTAATAAGTGAAAGTAGATTACGTACTCAAACTATCAAAGAAGATGTGTTATTACATTTATAAAATTAATACTTCTATCATGTATTATTTTTGTTGTAATTATAATAATCAAAATGTTAAAACAAATACTCAAGATTTTACTTACAAATTAAATTGAGATGTAGTAATCGTTCACGGAGTAGGTATCCAATATTACCTCCTATTTTATATTGATTCAAACTAAAATAAGTAAGTTACAAAATTTAATAATTATTTTATTTTTTTATTTAAAAGAAACCCTCAAACAGCAGGTAGAATCTGCTGGTTTCAGAAGGCCATTATGTTACAAATTACATTAAATTTAAGAACACTATATCACACTATAACTATATTGTATATATTCACTTCACCATCACCGCATTGTAGGTATCAATATCATTAAACATTATTTAACATCACACTGGTTATATCAAATTATTCTTGATAAGATTCTTAACTTTCTTAGTGTACTGTTTTATATTCTTTGAACTTCTGATGTCCTTTGATATTACATTATATAGCAATGTAGCTGTGTATTTGAAGCCATTTCTTCTTCTATTAGTTCTTGGCAACTCGTTTCTTAAGTCAGAAGCTGCTCTTGTTCTGTACTGATGTATATCATTATTCAATGTCACTTTTAAATTAGTCTTAGTTAGTCCACTTTTAACTTTATGAAGATATTTCACTTTTTCCAATTTTATCATTTGTTCTAAGTTAAGCTCATTGGTCAACTTATATAAATCATCAGTTCTAGTTAATTTGCTTAATCCATGAATTATGTTCACTTGAATAATTAAATAGGTATCGTATTCCATAATGTACTGCATTATTATAGAATACCAATGTAGATTAACTAAAATTGGAACGTTTCTATAATATTTTAGTTAGTGAACACTAAAAATTAAATAGAATCGGAGGTATTTATTCAACTATTCCTAGTTTATTTTTTTACACATATCATTTACAAAAAAAATCAAGAGAGCTATTTACATAAAAAAATGTGATGATGTACAGTGGCGAGTTTATCACTATATTAGTGATTTCTTCCATCTAACCACGGATAAGTGTGTAAAAAAATACAACGTCGCCTTTTTTGGTAGTGTCGTCCCGTCCAGGGCACTACCAAATAAGGTGGCGTTGTCTTTTCTCAGCCTTTTATGATAGTCTCATGTGTTAATTTCGGACTCAGAGGTCCATTGCGCCTAGGAACCGCCTCCAAATTTTCTCTGCTCGTTGCTACTGATTCCAGGACCTAATATCATCAAAACTCTGCATGATTTGTGTTGATATCAGGGAGGCTAAAATGGACACTATGTATGAATCATAATAGGATCATATTAGGAATTGTAAAACGATTTAACGGCAACATTTCACCAAATATGAATAATTTGATGAAATAAATTGCGGGTGAATCGCGTACAATCGTGACCATTTTACGAAAATTAGAGGAATTGCTACGGATCTGCTGGCAATTCAAGAAATGAATCATCTGTAGATAATTGCTCAATGTGGCCATTTTAGGCCCCCTGTCCTTTGAATTATTTTTACTGAGTTTTCTATTATTGTTCACAACAAAATGTGTAACATTTCCTTTAGAAAAATATACGACAGTATACTACACTGCAAGAGATATCTGTCAAGGAGATTCCTTGAGTCGACTAAGGTTCCGTTTTTCTCTAAATACCTACTCTATCTAATTTATTGAAGAGCTTTTATATTATGTTATGTAATCATAATTATTATCAGTAATGTTCATAGTTTCTGTTACAATATTTAATGTATATGGACGATATGAAACTATATGCCAAAGAATTAAAAATACTAACTAATATAAATTATGTCACTAAATTTTTTATTAAACTTTCAATTCAAAAAACTTGTTAAATATAATAATATGAAATCAGATAAACATAATAAGTGGGTACCTACCTACATACATAAATAGGAAGAGATGGAATGAATGAAAGATGTGATTACAGTGACGACAAATTATTAATAATTAACTAACTCTATAGGTATAATGAAATCAACACCACTCAAACAATACAATCATAAAACGGTCAAACACTTCTAACTTTATACATAATAATATAAATAATAACAGATACCTGCAGTGAGATTATAACATTAAACAATGCAAATATACCCATCCATACAATCAAAATAATTCCACATCAATCTAAATTCACGTCAGAGAAGAATTTGAAATTGAATAATGGAGAAGATATAGGAAGATTTATATACCTACAATTATTAAATTAACTATGTAAATTAAAAATTAAATATTTATGACTCTTTACCTTGTTTGTACCTTCGGTCTTCTTCTTGTGTCCAATATTGGACTTTAAAAGCTCTTGGACTTCCTCAGTTCTCTGTTGGATGCGACTTTCTTCCAGTGCGGGCTCTTTATGTCATCGAAGCATCTTATCTGAGCCCTACTCATGTTTTGATATCCTGTTCTAGATCTCCAGTCTAGCACATTAAATGTGAAATATAATTACACGAGACATTATGCTTATGGGATAAATTATTGCTATTTGAGAAATTTCGTAAAAGAAGTAAGATTTTCTGACTACTACTACTACTACTACATTATCATGGCATATTCTACGAGTGGGGTAGCCAGCAGACCAGCTGCATTTAATAAACATGTAAGCTGTTCTCTCCGTACTAACAAAAAATTAAAAAATCAGAATGGGTGGAAAACCTCATCGCTGAATTTAATATGTAAAATGTATTTATTTTCAATCCAAAACTTACGGAAATGAGTGTGAGGCCAATTCTTTGCCGATTATTTGTTCATTTGACGCCGTTTTACGATCCCCCAACCTTTTAGTACTACTGAAATGGTCGCCTTTCATTTCAATGCTGAGAATCAAGACAACAAGGTCCTTCCACTAAAAGTAGTTTAATATCTATATTGTACCCTCACGGAGTATCCCAGGTGGGGTAAACAGAGAGAACGAAACGGTACACAGATCTTGTTCTAGTAGTTTTATTATAATATGTAAATATTTGTAAAGTAGAGATGATTGAGAGAATCTGTGTTTCCAAAGATGTATCTAATTACTAACACCTAAATGAATTGAAAATTTAATTAATCATTCAACCATTCTAGGTAGATATACTATACCATCACGGCATATCCCACAAGTGGGGTAGCCAGCAGATTCAGGTAGATTCATTTAATTTATTTAATCTTAAATTTCTTCCGGGGAATATAAAAAGTTTTGATAACAGAGATACCTCATTTCGAAGGTATACAACCAAAATGCACTAAGTCATTTTAGTTTTTTAAGATGACATGGTGGCAGTTAAATGAAAAAAACATTGTTTAGATCAATACGAATTCGCCGTGTATTATTAATTGAACTTAAATTAAGATGATATTGGTAAATGACTTTTACGCTTTGCAAACAAATACAAACATAGGAAAAATGTTAATTACTTGAATAGTTTTTGACAACTTTTGTAGCACTAGTCTGACTTAGTGCATTTTGGTTGTATACCCTCGATTTCATGAATTTCTCCGATATCATTTTGATTAAAACAGTTAGTTTACTATGATTAATATTGAAGATCTGTCAGTCAGTCTAGAATCTAAGTAATGTATCAAATATATCAATACACGAGATCATTGATAAATAATGAGGAAGCTGACCCGAGGGAGCATTAAAGATTATCTTTTATCACTTTAGTTTGGAACACAAGTTCTATTTCACGCTTGTCAGATACGTTCACGAAATTGTTAACATATTATTAGCAATATCAGTTATATCTGAGAGCAACGTCCTCTTGCGCAAGATATTTTATAACAAAAATTATATTGATTCTTATATTTAATTAATTCGTTCATCAAAACAAGTTTTATTTTAAACGTGTTATTATTATTTATTATTGCCAAATATTCTAGACATCACGCTGAACAAATGTGTAGAATATTTTGTTAAGTTGTTAAAATATCTATACAAACTGCTATCGAACATCTCTTGCTACCGAAAAACTTTGAAAGTATTTAACGATAATTTAACGAGCTTTTATTGAATACAGGAAATTGCATTGAAAATTATACTAAAAATAACTAATAGGTATTATCGGAGCTAAAACCTAAGATATAAAATGGATTAAATTTATAATGTTCTCGAGGTTCTAAGCATATAAAGGACATCTCTAATACTGAACGTATGCTACGTTCTTACATCTGACAACTTAACAGCCCTTGTAAGGCCTTGGCCTCCAAAGCAATAGATCTACAAGCCTTTCTTTCTTGAGTAATGGATTACCAGTCGTTTTTAGCATTTAGTTTCTCTAGATCTCGGTTGATGTTACCTAATTATCTTTGTTTTGGTCTGCCTAACAGTCTGCTGTCTTCGTGTATATCTTGCAGAATATATTTAGTCAATCTTTCTTCTCTGGATCTGACGACGTGGCCAATCCATCTCTAATACTGTCCAAGATAATAAAAGAAATCGAAGCGAAAATAGATTACAAAAATAAATGCAACTCTATAATGTCAAATATGTTACTTATATCTATTGTTTTGCATTAACTCTGTAAGTTGTTTTACCTCTGATACCAGTAATCTAGATTGCTGTTTTGAGATTTATATTAATAAAATAAAAAATAGTGAAACATTTATTTTAAAACTATTATTAACTGTATGTAAACTCATATTTCAACATAATATCTTAAAATAGTAAAAAAAAAACTCGTATTAAGGTTTGGAACGATTATTTGAGTTCGGCATTTCATACATTTCAAGTTTATTGGCTGATGAGTAGTTCTGATACACTTTGTATATGATAAATATGTTTGTAATATTGATAGAAAGTCTATAAGGAAATAAAATATTGAACTATAAAATGTCTAAATAATGATTAACAAGACCAGTTTAGCAGATATAATAAACGAATACTTAATACACATTTTCACTTGATATAAGAAGATCGAGTGAGTGATATAAGAATTATGCAATAAATTTATTATCACTTAATCTTTTTAAAAGTGAAATAAATTATTAATTTCTCATGAAATGGTTCATAATATTATGTTGATAATTTTTTTCTTGTATTTATGTAAAATAAATTATCACAAACTATTGATCTCCTTTACAATATTTTGAATAATAATCAGATACCTACTCAGATAATGTTATATCTTTATGTATTATGAATTTGATTTTCTCAAACATCCTCTTTCGGAAACATACGCAGGTACTCTTCTTCATTTGCTCCACATGTCCAAACCATTGAAACTTATTTACACGCATTCTATCCACAACAATCCTCTCGCATAAAATGTGCAACTTTCAGAACCTACACATCATCTTCAGATAATTATTTCGTGGTAGAGAGAGATGGATGGTTTATCAACTTTCACAGCAGACTTACCTACATACTAATGATACCACGTGCTATACATACATACAGGATTGTATTGTCATGTCTGTTGATCTTTTAATATTCAATATAAGAACATCCGTGCCGCATCTCACCTACTTTTAGTATGTAATGAGTATAAACAACAACCCTTTTTATTTTATCGTATATGCAATCTCTGTATGATACAGCCTCAGTCATGTGAGATGCTAGTGATGTAAGGAGAAGTCTAGATACAAATAACAGTCACATTTGAAAATGTGTTGTCACGAAAGTCGTCATGAAAATATCAGTTTTTGTGTTATTATGTTTCAATCTGTGATTTGTAGCATTTATGTATTTTGGGCAGTAGAGAACAATAATATAACACATTAATTACATAAAACATATTTAAATTTTATTTAATTATTTACTGTACATTAGTTACAATATCAATCATTGTCAAAAATCAAAAATTATACAATACAATGTACAATGTATCGCTGTTATAAATTATAAATGTACCAACTATATTGGTGTATCCCTAATTGGGAATATTATTATTTTGTCTTTTATTAACTTTCCTATAAAATACATAAATTAATAAAAATTCTATGTTTTCAATACATAAATTAACTATTTTTCTTTCTATTTTTACGCTATTCTCGCCCACGCCGTCTGTATATATTTATAAAAAATTATAGAATCAAGTCATCTAGCTTCATCTCAGTGGTAGGAAATCATACAAGTTCATAATACAAGAATTGTGTTATTCTATCTAAATTAAGAAATAATGTCATTTTTACCTTTTTACTTCAAATGTCTGCAAGATAATAATGCTCACTTTACTTTTGACTTATATAGCATAATTTAATTTGTTAAGTGTTAAAGATAATCTAAGATAAGTAAATCACTAATACTTTAATATTATTTAAGTTTGGATACATGAGCATGAAGAATCATGTGAATGCACAATAAGTGACTGTTAATTTAATACAACCCTATTGAATATTGTATTTTTCATGTACATCTTCTTGTTAATATAATGTATGAGTATTTTTAACGTATGTCGTGCGTCTCAAGAGTGCCTAAAGCGCCACGCCTGCCTTTCTTCTGTCATTCAAATAAAACACCATGTATACCTACATGTATATACTGGACTTATTATCATTTTGTTGTTTTTATAATATTTTAATTTTAATTATAATCACATCTTCATACGTACCTAAGTATAAAGTTTATCATAATGCTTTTTCCCATGCATACCATTCATGACACATAATATTAAAAGAAAAAAGTAATGTTATTTAAAATATTATAAATTTTATCAAGCTTTTTTTAACAAAGAAACTTTCAAAGTTCTCGATTCAAAACATAAAATTTCTATATGTGATTAATATTGTCAGCACATGAAGTTCAGGCTAAATTAATTAAAACGAAACACATATTATATTAACTGAATTGAAATAAAAACCCACCCGGTAAAGAATTGGTCTCCCACTCTTCTGTGAAAGTTTTCGAGTGTCCTGTAAAAGGCAGGTGTTCGAAAAAATTAAGACATTTTACATCTTAAATTCAGCGATGAGGTTTGCCACCCATCCTGAATGTCTTGATTTTTTTATTGGCACGGAGAGGACAGTTTGCATGTTTCTTATATGCAGCTGATCTGCTGGCTACCCCACTTGTGGGATATGCCGTGATGGTATAGTAGTAGTAGAAATAAAAACCCACTATTTAGTTAATTTCCACGTGACTTTATAATCTACGCTTACTAGTATTCGTACACTCTAGACTCCATCCAAAATCCATTTGGGATTGGTAGCAAATCTCATATTCTTCTTCTTCTTTTTCTTCCTCGCGTGTCCTGCCGGGTCCCCCCGATTGACGACCATTTGAGAGAAAGCTTCCCTGACCAACAGCCGTAGTCAAAACACATTTTAGCGTTATGTAGTCGTTCGACTATCAATTTTCGTAGCTATGAAGCAATGAATTGTGTATTTTAGCTACGAAATTGATAAACGACAACATAACGCTAACATGTGTTTTGACTAGGGCTGCTGGGCGGCGCGAAACAGCTCCCCCACGGTTCTGACACAGGTCCATTCTTGAATGTTTCGAAGCTAAGAGAGCTGAAACCCCGTATATATTTTATGAATTCTATGGATTTGACATTCACGATTTACTCCATACCTACATTTGTAAGTGTCAATGGAGGTAACAAATTTAATATTAAAATTGTAATCATACATAAATTTATTGTTGTTTATCACAGATCATATTTTAAAGTGTTACATTCATCAGTTTTAATATAAATAAGATGTATGTATAAAATAATATAATCATATCATATCACACCGCACATCACAATAACAATAGCGCTGGTTGACTGGTAGACAATACATCATAATGATAATAATAAGGTAGATATACCTGATAATATTAATGTTGTAGGTAGATATTATTTAAATCGTTATGTGCGAATACAGCATATTGTCTATCAGATTGGAAGACATTTCATATTTTATTAGGTGAGTATGTTAATTTAATAACGGGATTATGCAACGTTCGTAGACGAATATATTTATTCATTAGTCTTTTTGTACGAATATTTTACGTACTATGATTAATTACCTAATAGGTAATATATTCGTATATAGTAATATATTTTGAATTATGTATAAAATGTGCCTATGTATAATTGTATTATTATGTACGCACATACCTATGTTTGTGTGAGTGTACAGGTGTATATATTGCGGTTTTAACATTTTGTAGAAGGCGTAAACTGTATATTTGATTTATAAATAAATATGTAATCAATTACAGAGGGTAGCCAAATAAATAAATTGTATGACTGTAGCAAAAGCGAAAGAAGTACAGATCTATATGGCGTTCCTTTCTCTCTGCCTACCCCACTTGGGATACGGCATGAGGGAATGGATAGATAGAATCAATGTACACATTATTATTAATTTAAAATAAAAGGCACTTTGTATTTTCCACTAGAATAACTTTATTCAGTTAAATCACGAAACATTCGAAAAACTAATGTACACACTCAAAAAATATAATATTTTTATATAATTAATTTGATTTGTCTCTATAATTTGAAAGTTGAGACGTATATGTACAAAAAAAGAAATATTAAAATAATAACAAAGTTTATAATATGTTTGCTTTGTAATTTGTGACAAGTAAATTAACGGGCTAAAATAATTATTGTACCGATTTAGAAAGCTTGCGCAGAAATGAGTGAGACATCAATATATTTTTTACTTTGTCCTTCACTATGTATGTTTTATTTATTTATTTAATTTAAAATCATACGGCTAATAGCTATCAACAAAATTATTTAAAAAAAATATTCAGTAAATATATAACTCTATCATAAAAAATAGGTATAATAAAAAAACATCTAAAACGAATTTACAAAAAATAATACATATCATGATAAATTATGAATCATTACACAACGTTTAACTCATCAAAACGTTATTTTAAACATAAATACGTATACCTCTATAAAGGGAAATTCATTAGAGTATCCATTAAGGGAAATTATGTGTAGAGTACAAGTGTTAAATGGATTTATTGTTTTATAATCTTTGATCACAATTTATACTAATATTATCTAATGCATACATATAATGAAATTTAATGGCGAAAATAATTGATATCACTTACTTATCTAGATAATAAAATAAAAATATATTGGTCCAATAAAATAAACACACATACATATAATAATTTACTTCATTTCAAATATTTTAACATAAATCAAACACTTTAATTTAGTGGACTTTTAATTACCTACATATTATTAAAGTTTATAACTTCTCTGTTTTATAATAATTATAACGATTTCTTCAATTTCTCTTTAATGTGCGTCTCGGATACTCCATATTAAATATATTATTGCTAAAATAGATTTAACGTTATCGATTTTATTAACAGATTTTCTATTCCATTAGCCATTTACGTATGATTTTTTATAGTGCGTTAGTGCTGAATTTGGTAGAATGAAATAAAATCGAATATGATTATTTGAAGATAAATCTGATGACACTTATATTATCTCTGTCAATAATTAAGATGTTTAAAATGTTTTGAGCCTAAAGTTAGGTTAGTTGGAAGAAATCGCACCGCTGCGATAAATTCGCCCTCTGTATATTGGTAATATCTTATTTTAATGCAATTTTTTATTAAATTGTGTGTATTGTGATCAGTGTACAGTAAAGAAAGATTAAATAAAAATAAATAAATTAATAAAGTCTCCCCAAGGAGTGAGACCTCGTATACATGTATTATTTTACCTTTGTCTTTCCTAATTACGGAGTTCATTGAGGACATATTATATAAATGAATACGAACGGGCTAAAATATATATGTGCGGATTTGTCTATCTATACAATCACGGTTTATCACACAAACAGAATAACAACATGTAATTAACATGTAAATCGTTTTTTCCATGACAATTAAAAGTTAGAAATTCAAGATGAATTGCAGTATACCTCATCATTGCCAAATTGAAGATGCTAATTGTCTTATATGTGATGATTCATAAATCCCTAACTTATACAGGGTACTCGAAAATTTATAGGAAAGAGTGGGAGGCATATTTTTCGCCGGGGACTCCACATAACGACTATTTTTCCTATTTTCAATAAATGCACTCATAAATTTACCAGATAATATAATATTTTTATGTAGGCAGTTGAGAACGTTCTCAAAGGATGGTTCTGGCTGGGTCATGTTCTGAAAATTCTCAATGATAGGTGGCCAAAAAGAGCACTGCCCTTCCGTCTGCAAGAGTTCTGACGGCCCTGGGGACCCTCTTTCACAATGCACCGTTCCTATAACAACGACATCAGAGCGCTGGGAATGTCGTGGGAGGAGGTGACGCAATTAGCGCAGAGACGCTTTGAATAGAGGAGGCTGGTTTCTGCCCTGTGCTTCTAGAGGAGCGTTGGCAGTGATGATGATGATGATGATGATTATTTGTAATAATTGATGTTATAGCCGATGTACAGTTAAGAATTATAATGAATAAATAAATAAAATTATAAAACCCAGATTAATGAGGCTAAATTCCTGGCTGTAGGTTTAGATAACGCCTTTATAATGAATACATTTAGACTAATTTAAGGGTGCTTTGAATGTTGTATTTATGTTAAACACAAACTAAGATCTACAGAGATTGTTGTGATGAATTCTAAAATAATACAAACATTAGAATATATTCTACTATTTAAATTACAGAATAAACTTAATAACAAACCACAGATAAGTAGGTACACTATCATCTTTAATCTATGGATGACCTTGATCGGACGACAATGGTGTAATTTTCTATGGTATCTATTGATAAAATGAAAATAATATCACATTATTCAAAACTAGCTATGTGTACCCGGCTTCGCTCGGGAAATAATTTTAAATTATTGATTTTTAACATAATATTATTAAAAAATACATATTTTTTCAAAATATGCAGACTGAGATGTTCTCATTCCATAAAACAATGGATGACTTTGCACTCGAAATTTTTTAAATAACATACATTTATTTCGTTTTATTCATACATATATATATTCAAAAGATGAAAATTCGTTCGATGCTCAGGATGTTAATATTTTTGTGAGAATATTTAATTAAACTACTACTATACCATCACGGTATACTCCTCAACTGGGTAGCCCGCAGACTAGCTGCACGTAATTAACATGCAAACTGTCCTCTCCATGCCAACAAAAAATTAAGACGTTCAGGATGAGTGGCAAATCCCAACGCTGAATTTAAGATTTAAAACTTCTTTATTTTTTTGTATTCAGTATTCAATAATACAAACTAACAAACGAATATAAATATTTATGAAACGTAGTAACAATTAGGTAGGTACTTAGGAAGTATAGGTATTCAGAAAATAATAGCTACATTTGTTGAAACGCAGTGATTATTATATTGAGCTTTTTGTAACAGATTATCGATAGTTTGATTTGATTTGTATTAAATTTTCTGCTCGAATTAAGTTGATGTTGGTAAACATCGACTCTCTAGTTCCATAACTCACCATGTCAAAAATTCTGATTTAATTGGTAATGTGGTGTTCAAATTTGGCGAATATCGCCAGGACGCCAAAATATCGTCAGCCATTTGAACCATGTGAACAAAATGACAGCTAGTCTGAAACGATAAAAACTAGTGAAAACGATATCGTCTCAAATTGACCACCTTTTAACTTTTTCTCTGGTTGAACGATTCGCGCATGCGCAGATGTGCGCGTCGTCCGTATCTATGGTAAAAACTTTATAATCTATAAACTTTATAATGTTTCCTGCTTCGTGACAGTTGTCATCTTTGTTGTTGGTTTGTGGCGTTTGTTTCCTTAATTAAAAGGCGCCTTCTAACCTCTACTATAACATTTCAACTAATAATAAACACTTCGCGATCTCCATCTCGCCGTCCGCCATTTTGAAAACAACGTCAAAATCAAAGCGGATCTGACAGATCGTATCTATATCGGTGGATTGTGTGAACAGGTGTGACGATCAATTGGCGTCCGGCGAATTTTATTTTTTATGCAAACGAAACTCGCCTGGCGATATTCGCCAAATGTGAACACCCCATAATACACACAATAAACACAACGCTTGCAACTCCACAAATAAATAACTATAAAAAATACACGGTTCCCTTCATATATGAAATATTTAGTTTTGAAAAAAAATGTACCTATTTTCAATTCCACAAATGAATATTCAGTTTTGAAAAAAAAAATGTACTTATTTTCAAGTCTACAAATACGCATTTCGATTTGTTTAATCATTGAACGGAACAAAGACAACGTATATTTTTAACAGTCCGATTTTTTTCTGGCAATCCACCCGTGACGAGTGATTTGTGATTAACAGTGCGTTTTTTATATAGTATATTTCACTCTCTGTTGTGTTTTTAAATCACAATAAAAATATACCAAAATTACATAAATCTCAGTTTCTCGAATATAAGTAGTGTTGTGGAATTCTGAAAATAATTCTAAGTAGAGAATTTTCGGAGAATTTTTTTTATTTTTTATTTAACAGTATAATAATAATAAATACTTAATTCAATCAATCAATAACAATGTACAAATGTTGAGACTATTTATCACCAATATGGCTACAATTAATTATGGAAACATAAAAATGTTAGGTACCTACATAGAAAAAAGTGCTAATAACTGATGAAAAATCTTGATGTTTGACACCCCACATGCCCATATTTAAGTTAAAAAAAAATTTACAGATACGAAAAGTGTTAATAACCTCTGATTTGGGCCTTAATCAGCCCCACAAGTTTTTGGATCAATCAGGTTGGCTGCGAAGTATACTAGGCGAAAGGTCATAATACCACTAAGAAAAATTATGGAGAGAAATTTCTCTTCCATCAGAGGAGAAATTCTCGGAGAAATTTCTCGTTCTCGAGAATTTTCTCTTCTCACATCACTAAATATAAGACATATTTTCTACTTGTTGAGTTATGGAACTGAACAATCGATATAAATATAATATTTATTTACTTACTTATGTACAATAATAACAGCTGTTGAGATGTTGGAATCTTCAATCTTTATACTGCGACAGATTTTATATCGAGGACGGTGAACAATAATATTATCTATACAAAGTACCTGAGTACCTACCTATGTAATTTGTTAAGCTTTTCTGGACCATCAATATAATATACATTAGAAACAGATTGATACCTACCTTAAGATAATGATTGATATCCATTAGTATCGCTTTTAGCGATAAACTCGCCATCTCTACATGGAATTGTATAACTGATATTTATATGACACTGTTTTATTTTATTATGTAATATTGCAACCAATGTACAGTAAAGAATTAAATAAATAAATAAATTAATTGCGAATACCAGGCTATAAAATTGTTTAATGATTTGAGTGTTCATGTTGATATTTTCAACATAACATACAATGACTTTATCGCCAGGATAGAGACTCTCCTTTGATTCTGTTTCTTTTTGATGATATCTTTTGTGTTTTCTTTTCTGTCTTGCTATTTTTTTCTTGTTTTTTAAATTGGCATTTCTTGTTTTTTCATTTTTCTTGCTGAGATCGCCTTGGCCAAAAGCTGTTAATATAATTTGTCTACATAAATTATCTTCTCTCTTCCTTCCTTCCTTCCTCTTCTTCTTTCTATAATAATTATTTATTATATATTGTGCTTTGTATTAAATTGTTCATAGTTTAGATACTTTAATTGGCGATGTAAATTATTAAATGTATATTATTGTATTATTCATTGATAAAGTTGTTGTATCTATTAAAATAAATAAATAAAAAAAAATATTAGGTCTAATATTTCAATGCGAGCTTAGGTTAATGTTTATCTTAAACTAGCCCTTAATTTGGTTAAATTTATTGCTTTTACGTCCAATAAACTTTAATATTTAACTATTTTACACCAATAGATGTAAGGGACGGATTGATCCTCAGTGATGCCCATCAGCCCTTAAAATTTAAATGTATCAGTATTACTCACTCATTCCTCTTGCATCCCCTCATTATTAGCAGCGTCCACACAGCTGGATAAAAATGTTAATCATCAATCTTCAATCATTCGGTGACAATCCGGAGCGTTCTCCGAAGAAATATTCGAATAAGTGCCTTCGTTACCCTCCTTGGGACGAATAACAAGCTCATCCAGCTGTGTGAACGCTGCTATTCTAATATCCTCACTCTATCACGCAACGTTCAACCAGCCATTCTTCTCAGCCATCACTGCTAAGATGTTGATTTATCGAATAAATTATTTATTGTATCGGATGTTGATATGTGATGGAAGCTGTTGTGACTGCATGCCAATGTATTTTCTCTGCAGCGCATTGTCTGTATGGACAGTGTAGTTGTAAATTGTATAAAAGGAATCAATCTATATAACACGTATATATCTTATCTTTGTCTAATGATAGTGAATGAGTATGATAGTGAATTTTCTATAATTTCCATAAATCATTATTAAACTTGTTTCCTCTTCAGATATTATTCTTGTTAGTACCTATTAGCTCTTATAGTAGTAACTTTACAAGTTGGCACGTATTTATGTAGTAACTGAACAGAGGTTGTGCAAGGCCATGTAATGTATGTATGTGCATCTGTTGCCAATCAAGAGTTAAGTCCTATCTACTGAATGTAGTGAGTATTTCACTATTCTCAGAGAAGAAAAAGTGAAAACTAATTGACCGCAACATCCATGCATAGGTATTAATAATGTAATATCGTGAAAATGTATGTAAGATTATTGTACCTACCTATATAGTTCTATTCTATTCTTCTCAAGACAGAGCTTTAGGACCTTTATCCGGTTAAAAAATAAAAAAATTAGTAAATATTCTAAACATTTATATTTATCGCATTGAATTGATAAAATTGATAAGGTCTGATAGGTATCTTTTAGAGTCATCAAATTAACCAAATTAAAGGTTAGCTTGATGAGTTAGTTGAGTGGGAAGGAGGCAGATGTCGTGGCTGCAGAATATACGGCAATGGATCGGAATAACACGGATGGGAGAACTGGTCCGCACAGCACGAGACAGGGAAGCTTTCTCCAGAGTGATCGTCAACGTCGGGAGGACCTGATATGGCACTCATAGAGAAAGGTTAGCTCAGAATATTGGGTTTCTAAAGGCCATATTGAAATATCGGGCCTTAGTCTCTTAATACGTAGTTATTGATGAATTATAATGGTAATTGTTTATCGATGTAATTTTTATGATTTACCAATATATGTAAATTTAAGTCATGAAACTACCATACGTGCGTGTATGAGAAACTGTATGAATGTGGACGAAGCGAAGGAAGTGTGTAAAGATAGATCTGTTTGGCGTTCCGTTCTCTCTGCCTACTCCACTTGGGACACGGCGTGAGGGTATAGTAATAGAAGTAGATAGTAAACTATCATAATAAGGCATGAAGAAAAAGCATTACCGAATAAGGTGAAGTTTTCTTTTCTTAGCCTTATAATGTTAGTTATATGCATTAAATTTACATATTATGGTAAATCTATTTCATTTTTAATAATAGTTCTTCTTCTTCTTCGATGGCCCTACAGCTCATATCGAGCTTTGGTCTCCATCAGCCCTCGCCTCCAACTCCTCCTGTCTGCCGCTGCGGTTTTCCAATTTACAACTTGTAGGAGTTGGTTTGCGTCTTTTCTCACCTCATCCTCTCATCTCAGCCTAGGTCTGCCAACTTTTCTTTTCCCACCCAGATGTCCCTCAAGGATCCTTTTTGGTACCCGTGAAGACGGCATTCTCTGCACATGTCCGGCCCATCTTAGCCTGTTAAATTTTGCATATACAGAGAGTCTGGGAGCCTTGTAGATGTTATATAGCTCATCGTTGAATCTTATTCTCCAGGTTTCGCCATCATTCACGGGTCCCAGGATTTTCCTTAGCACTCTCCTCTCAAATCTGTCCAGCTCTTCTGCAGACTTTGCTGTCATTGTCCACGCTTCGCACCCATAAGTCACTACTGTTCTAATTATAGTTTTGTACAGGGTAATTTTTGTTTTCCTGTGGACACTTTTGGACTTAAGGACTGGTAGAAGAGAAAAAAATGCTTTGTTTCCTGTTGCTATCCTTCGTTTAATTTCTACGTGGTCTTCATTTTCTTATATATTATAATAGTTAAAGCTTTTTTCAGAAAATCATCATAAAGTTGACATTTCTATGATCAAAAATAGACACTCATTCACGCATGATTGATATTCGAAGTTGAGAGATTTGAAATGATACAGAAAAAAGAAGACAATTCAATAAAATGAAATTAAAATTATATATGTTTGAACATCGGAAAAATTGATTTACCTTGGAAAAATATAAAGGTTATATTATTATTATAATGCAGTAATGTAATAATATCAATATTTACAATATCGATTTCATTCTAGCCGGTTCATTAGTTTATATTTTTATATTTCAAATTAAGTTGTTCTTCCGTTATGCATATTATGTAACGTTATATGTTACCATGTTGATTAATCTTCCTTCCTGCATATGTATATCTTACGTGTACTTTAGGTAGCTGTCAAATGTAATATTATTCAAATTTAGTAGCTACTTAATAACATACTCTATTTTATAGCTGCCCTTAGGCGTCATAGCTTCGCGTGGATAATACGTAAGTATATTTGAATAAACATACGTAAAAAAATTGTAATAGGTCGCAGACATATTACGTCATAGACAAGAAACCTAAGAATAATCTAAAATAAGTAACGATATTTTGGGCATTTGGAAGGAATGAATGAGGACAGAATGACTAATAAAATAATATAGTCTGAGAGTAAGAGTGCGTAATATTGTCTTACGCGAAGAGTGTGGAAAGAAATTTGACGTAATAACAAGAATGAAAGTGAATAATCAACGGAAGTTTGGGTACGTGGCAAGAATGAACGAGGACAGAATGACTTGGAAAATATACTTAGCTGAATGGTGCTCGGAGACATGATCGTCGAAGGATCAAATGGAAAGATCATATAAACCAGATTCTACAGGACAAGACATGTTGAGTACTTTGAATAGAAGATCATGCATAAAGAGTTGTATGACAGTGACGGAAACAATATGTAAGGATCGGAGGAAGTGGCGGTCGATCCTTTATGCCTACTCCACGAGGGAAGCGGCGTGATGGTATGGATGGGATAGAAACTCAAACAAAAAATAAATAAATTGGGGATTCATATTTGAAATAAATCCACATGAATTATATTGTAAAATAATTAAAAATATGCAATGCCTTAAATTTCTGTTACTTTATTACACGTTTAACGTAAATTTCATATTAATTTGTTCTACAGTATTATAATAAATATGTAATTGCATGCATAAACATGTACATATCTTACAAACACTTATGAATTGTTACGCAACGAATTAATTTATTAGTACACGTAATTGATTTCTATAATTTTTATTATTTTCCCGTAAGTAGCAATTAAAACCTCGACTTTTTTATGATCTCGTCGCGGGTCGGCAAGATTAATCATATATTATTATAACTTATAATTATATATTAATTATCGCTAAATCGAATAATTTATAAAACACACCTATCTATTAAAAAAGATTTTTATCTAAAGGTATATGAAGCTGTATTTTAAAGAATTTTATTTTAGAAATTGATTTATCACATAAGTAAATTAGTTCGATTTATGATCATCAATGAGATACGAGATTTTCTCAGTATATTTTAAAGCACGTAAGGCTTCCGGTTACTTCATTTTTTAAAGGAAAGTTACGTTGCAATAACAGAAGGGGTAATACGACCCTCCTTTACACGAGACTTGTCTCTATAAGGAGGATGTTTCGATTTAAATTTTAATGAAATAGTTTTTATATTGTTATTTCTGTATTGTTCAGTAAAATTATTATTATTATAAGATTGAAGTTAGGTCTCTCTGTTTTTTTCTGTACGTTTTCGAGTGTCCTGTAAAAGAAACGTGTTCGTAAAAACCTCACGATAGTGTAAGTAGTGGTAGGTAACAATTCGAAGAAAAACATCTTCAGCATTTTTTTATGATTTAGAAGAAACCACAAAAAACCCATATTAGAAATGAGCAATATGAATATCCTGAAAACCGGCCCGTGACCAATAAAGTCACCGTGATAGAACAAGGTATATAAAAAGTGTTTTATAAAAAGTGTCTTATAAATTTCCACCAAGTACCTACCGTCAGTCGATAAAATTGACCATAAAGAAACTTATGAAACAATCTAAAATATTTTTGGACTCTCTACGCTCTACTTTAGTACCTACGTACATTCTTCAAATACTTACTCTAATAATACTTGCGTCACGTATACTTTCAATAAATTATTCACACAATTTCCACTAATAACATATGATATTAATACAAATAAAGTATAGCACATATTAATAATAATAATGCACTTATTGTTATTATTGAAGAAATTCTTTATATTATTAATTAATTGGGTAAAAACTTCGCGTGCTTTGCGACATTGGCCGAGTTACAGTATAAATGTTGTTACAATATAACATTCTAGTCATAATTTACTATACAATAATATAAATAATAAGTCATACATTGTTCTACGTAGTAGATACAAAGTGTTGCCAATCCCTGCATTAATATTTGAGTCAGTTTGTTAATTTGTATATTTTTGATGTATAGACAATTAACACTGATCGAGTTAGTTTTAGTTGCAAACTAAAATATGAATCTTATCGCAAACTAAACTATACTATACTATACTATACCCTCACGCCGTGTCCCAAGTGGGGTAGGCAGAGAGAACGGAACGCCAAACAGATCTATCTTTACACACTTCCTTCGCTTCCTCCACATTCATACAGTTCCTCATACACGCACGTCGGTTCCTCTTACTCAACACGCGGCCGTCCTTGAGAATTTGATCCACGTGATCAAGCCACGTGGTTCTCGGACGCCCGCGTTTCCTCACACCCTTTCTTTCAGATAAGTATATCCTCTTTGTCATTCTTTCCTCTTTCATTCGTTCCACATGACCAAACCATCTCAATTTATTTACACGCATTCTGTCCACAACAGTCTTCTTGCATCCGCTCATTCTTCTAATATCCTCATTCTTCACTCTATCACGCAGCGTTTTACCAACCATTCTTCTCAACGATCGCATCTCTACTGCATTTATTCCACTTTCGTCCTTCTTCAACCACGTCCATGTCTCGCTTGCATACGTAAGGGACGGTACCAGAATGGTATTGTGCACCAGCATTTTAGCCATGTTCGACACATTGTCATTGCTGACAATGGGTCGAAGTGCACCGTTTACTCTAGCACCGGCCACTTTCCTTCTTTCAATGTCCCTATCGCATCTTCCATCCCTCGTAAACATACTTCCCAAATATACATACTCACTTACTTGCTCCAAACATTCGTCACCAACTTTAATCTCGCAAATCGTTTTTTCATTCTCTCTTTCAAAAACAAGAACTTTCGTCTTCATAACGTTCATTTTCAAACCATTCAAATTGCAACTATCATACACACACGTAACAATCTCTTGTAAGTCCCTTTCACTCTCAGCCATTAACACCAAATCATCTGCGTACATCAATGCATTCACCCGAAACCCATTCAGCTCGACACCAACATCCATCTCTTTCACAGGTCGCATACAGTAGTCGAAGAATAGGTTGAACAGCCACGGAGACATGACACAACCTTGCTTCACTCCTTTGGTGAGGACAAACCACTCCGAGAGAGTGTTATTTACCCTCACGCAAGCGGAGCTTCCCACGTAAAGTGAAGATATTGCGCGGATCAACCGACTGCTCACCCCATACTCCGACAACACGCGCCACAACCTTTCCCGGTCCACTCGATCATATGCTTTCTCCAGATCCACGAACGCACAAAAAAGCCTCTGGTGTTTACCCAGAAACTTCTCTAACTAAACTCGAAACTAAACTAAAATACGAGTTTGAACCTTACTAATCCCCCCACCACATAATCGACTTGTTAGTTTGTATTTATTCATGTATTGATATCGTCCGTAGTCACAATAAGAAAACCAATGCCTCCTATCAAAACTTGAATCTTTTGAGAGTATTTCTAGAAAAGAAAATTGTATTTATCTTATTGGTTTAGAGATATAATATCACGTGGATCTAATTCTCAAAGACGGCCGCGCGTTGAGTAAGAGAAATCGGAGTGCATGTACATATGAGAAGCTGGATGAATGTAGAGGAAGCAAAAGAAGTATGTAAAGAGAGATCTATATGTCGTTCCGTTCTCTCTGCCTATCCCAGCTAAGACACGATGTGAGGGTATAGATAAAGATAGGAGAATATTACGGATAATGTCAATGTAAGTATTTCAAATAAATGTGACATAATATTTCACTACCGCCATCTATATTTTGTGCAAGCCTGGTTATTTATTTGTATAGCTTTTTACATAAATTACAAGAACATTTATATCTATCTTTGACTGCGGAAATATGTCAAAAAATATCACCAAGGTTTTGTCATTTGGTTGCTTATGGAGGGAGCATTTTACTATGTGTAATATTATTTTGTTGTTGCAATATCAATGTATACTGTGTACCTATTTATAAATGAAATAAAAAAAAAAAAAAAATTAATAAGCATTACCTACTGATTTCGATATTTGGTGACAAGATTGTTTATGGCACCATACATTTTTTTTTGTAATATATTTGATAATACCGGGTTTAAATCTAGTACTGTATATAACATAAAATATAAAATAAATACTTGATGTATGGTATGACTCGATATCCAAGTAATAATTAAATACTTTTCCTCTCATTAGCAAACCACATCGGAACACTTCCTACTGTTCACGTGATATGTGTTTGTACCTCACACTCGGTAATATCAATTCATGTACCTACACTACATAGCTGTTATTATACAATCGAAATAAACAAACTGCTGGTAATAAAATATTTTACACTTATATAGCCAATGAGTGAAATTTCATTTAATTAACACATCATTAATTTATTTAATTTAATTGTTCGAGGGCTTGTGCGCTTACATTGAGAAAAAGAAGTTTATTTAAGAATTTAAATAATGCATCAAAATAACAACACTGTTTATTTTTCATTTTGATGACATGTTATGTTATGTTATGTTATTTTTTTTTTTTTTATTATTTAGATATAATATACCACTGCCAGCTTGACAGTTGTTAAACCTAATTGCTGGACAGTGGACAATATAATATAACAAATCATAAATAAATTACAATTCACAAACAACAACAAGAATACAACCTTATAATTAAAAAAAATAAATAAAAACTGACTGACTGACTGTTATGACTGTATGCTCGAGCGTTTTCGACAAGCAAGCTTGTAATTATCAAGAGAACAATTAAAGTCAATATAAAATAACTGGGACCGAAGTCACAGCAAATTTTAGCGTTACATTTTCATTCGGATACAGACGACGTTGCGAGAAAGTTTCAATTTTCGTAGCTCAAGTAACAATAAATATTTTAGCTACGAAAATTGACACTTTTTTTTGCAACGTCGACTATATCCGAACGAAAACGTAACGCTTTAATGTGTTTTGACTACGGGCCCAGGTAATGGTATTTCTCGACTCTCTTGATAATTTTAAGCTAGTTTTTAAATATTTATTTTTCTATGGTTTGAGCAATACGCAGCGAATGGATGACGAAGAAAGAATACATCCTCATGTTTGAAAGAAAGCGGGGACATCCGGAAACAGCTTGAGAAATTTACCATTGCGTCTATAGGGCCAGCATGCCAAATACCTACATTAAAAAAGTTCAATATTAGTTGGAACTCTCTGTAATATCGTATATATATAACTACTACTATACCATCACGGCATATCCCACAAGTGGGGTAGCCAGCAGATCAGCTGCATGTAAGGAACATGCAAACTGTCCTCTTCGTGCCAATATAAAACCAAGACATTCAGGATGGGTGGCAAGCCTCATCGCTGAATTTAAGATGTAAAATGTCTTAATTTTTTCGAACACCAGCCTTTTACAGGACACTCGAAAACTTACGCAGAAGAGTGGGAGACCAATTCTTTACCGAGTGCTCCACGGGGTGTATATATATAAACATATTATAAAATAATGTAATTATGTCTCTGTCGCAATCATTTCATTCTGTTTACCATAATAATTTAATAATTATTGTTTACATGTGTTTTTATATTACAATTCTCACTAAATGACATAATAACAGTAGGTACGTACTTTGTATTGTGTATGTTAATTTGTATAACAATATTACATTTCTTATTGCATACCATAATATTATACATTGCTACATACAAATGTACTAATTATTTATTTATTTATTTATTTATTCATTTACATGGTACACAACAGATGAAAGACATATAAATATAACATGTAAGCGACAAAAACATTCCAATAGTCTTACATCCAAACAGTGCACACTTCAGCAATAACACACAAAACTATCATAGAAAATCTTACACACAATACATTCATTCACAATACATCCATTCACCCAATTGCACACATAATACATTCATTCGCACAAACACATTCACACTTCCTAAATGTATGCAATAACAATACAAAACAAACTCTTAAAAAAGGAAAATCAAAAACCTTAAAAACAGACCAAAAATAAATACTATCCCAACACTTCACATCTTATAAAACACATACATTTTTTTTTTTTTCCTCTCATTCCACTCTCAACTTCCTTCCTCACAAACCTGACGTTATTAATTCACGCATAGTACTATACCTTTATATGATGCATAACTTTTGTACACAATTTATGAATAGTTGTTTATAATATTATAGTAAACAATAAAATCAAATCCTTGGTTCCAGTCGAGAAAGGCATTGCACCACCTTTGGGGTCGACCTGTGGATCTATTTTATTGAGACTAAATATATAAATTTATTGATAGTAAAATTGTTTTCTTTTTCAGTGGCTACGACAATAAAATAAAAGTCACTGAACTATCTAGAAACAGATAGTATATTGATCATTATGATATGTAATGTATTTAATAATAATCTTATTATAGTACTGTAAGCGATATGCAATAATATATAGATACATATCAGTAATAAATAAATTGTAATTCTATCTGGTATACTATGTTTTCTATTGAGCATTACATTTATAGGTAGCAGTGGCGGAACTAGGATATTCTTTCTATTATAAGTATATCAAAAACAATGTTTGCTTTCAAATAAAATTTGACTTTTATCTGCATTGATGGTGATTTTTTTTTAGATAAAACATTAGTTTATTTGTAATTTTTAAAATGAAACACGATATAAAGTTCTTCCACCATTGACTTTATTTATTTTTGCGAGCCGGCTATCAAGAGCTTCCGCTCTCATCGTCAGGCAAAAGTAAAAAGAAGCTCTTGAAAGCCGGCTCGCAAAAATAAATAAAGTCAATAGTGGAAGAACTATATATCGTGTTTCATTTTAAAAATTATTAATATGAACTCCCACCAAGAACCGTCGGTCGACAAATTAAACTTTAGTTTATTTGTGTTCATTTCACAATGCATGTAAAATAACATTGTTATGGCTGATGATAGGGTTAAACTTTCGTGTAAATGGAATAACATTTTATCTATAATGATTTTGGGTCATTTACTATTATTGCTATACGATGATAGCATATCCTACAAGTGGGGTAGCCAGCAGACTAGTTACATATAATAAACACGCAAACTGTTCTCTTTCCGTGACAACAAAAAATAAAGACATTCAGGATGGGTATATGTGAGTATTAATGCGATTAACAAGTTGTTAATAACAATGCACATAATTGTTCGTCGGTAGCCTGGAGGTAGAGTCTCGGCCTTGTGAACAAGGGGTCCGGGGTTCGATCCCAGGTGCCGGCAAACTCCCCTTTCACGACACAAGCTTTTAGCTTACTGTGAAAGGTGTATAAGGTTGTATTTGGGTTTATAACAAAACCCAGATATATCTTTTTAAAAAAAAAAAAAAAATTTAACTTTTTTTATTTATACTGTACACAAATGTGAGAAAATTTTGCTTAGGTTTTGATTGTAAGATTACATTGAAATTTGTTTTGATGCGTTGTATTTTATTTAGCTTGCATAGAAGATACGCCACTGATAATATGTAGTAGCTATTTGCTCTAACGCCAGATAAAATGGAAAGTGGTAAAACTAGATAATATTGTGATCTGTCATTAAACCCTGTCCTGAAACAATGTGGTAAACAGTACATACGAGTACCTACCTATCATAAAACTATTTGTAATATGAATACAGATTGTCAATATAAGTATGTGTTTATTTCAAGGCTTCAAACTGTTGTTTATTTAATAATTTAAGAGTTTTTGTATTTATACTGTGGAAATCCATTTAAATTTTAATTAAATATAAAATATCTAACACAGTGGAGATCAAACAGTGTTTAATAATATTTTAATGTTATTTATTTGTTCACTGTATCGATCATAATTTTATTAACTTGATTTATGTAGGTATGCTTTAAAATTAAAATAAAAAAAAAAAAACTGTACAATTAGTAGAACAGTATTCCCAATAGTTTTTGCTGAAAGTAATGAAAGATAAGGCTTCAGTTTCAATGGGATATTAGTATTTTCATTAATCATTCGCAAATGAGTGGATGGCCTCGAGAGGAATAGAATAGAATTGTATAGATGTTGAGATCAATCTCATCGAGTATACATGACGGATCGTATGACAGTAATGAAAGCGTAAGGTGTAATCATGGATAGAAAGAAGTAGCGCTCGATTTATTCTACCTACTCCACGAGGGAAGCGACGTGCTAATAAATATGTTTGTATGCAATTAACACGAGCTCATCTATCCAACAGCTCAGTTATTCAATCCAAGAAATAATAAAATATGCTTATGTCATAAAAGCGAAGTATCTAGGTAGCTGGATACAAACTTAAAATTTATGGCTTAACGGCATCATATTAATACCGATCATATTATCAAACATGCTTGGAGTTACAAACGAACTCATAAATAAAACGTTTCAATTTTTGATTCAGCTTAGCACTTTCATTCTGATAAGAATAATATTTTTTACAGTTACATGTCCGGTTCATAGCCCTGGTAGGCTATAGCGCCTTATCAAGTTCACTATAAAAGCCATAAACATCTTATTATAGTATAGGTACCTACCTAATGTGTAATAGAAAAGTAGATTTTATTACCTTTAATGGTAATTGATTTTCACACACACACACACACACACACACACGACTGTATGAGCAGCTTAATCAGATGATGATGTGGTGTCATAATAATATTGTTTTTTTATTATAACTGTGCGCCAGAGCGAAACTAGGTACACTATCTCAACAGACGCCATTTTTCAGTATTGCCATTTAAAGTTTTTTCAACAAAAATACATTTGCTTCTCACATGTTAGTTAACACGAAATTACTCTTAAAAATTATTGTGAATGGTTGATATTAATCATATCTCACACTTTTATGAAAAAAAAATCACAATATTGCGTTAAAATAGTATTTTGTTTAACAGAAATTTGTCAATTTTTTTTTTGATGTATATTTCAAAATGTAACATGTTTTCAAGAAAAAAGAGATTCCCCTGATTGTGAATGTGGAGATGTGCAGAGTGTGAGACACATAGTGCAGGACTGCCATCTCAAAAAATTTAGCGGGGATCTGCGGGACATCCACGAAGCGGGACCGGAGGCGGTGAGCTGGCTCTCGACACTAGAGCCAAGACTGTAGAGGACACGACGCAACCCACATGGGTTAAGATTCATCAACACCGAGCCATACGAAAAGTAAAGTAAAGTAAGTAAGATAGATGAATATATCATCAAAAAGAGCATGAAAAGGACAACAATACTATGTTTCGATGGCTAACTGGACAAATATTGTATATCCACTTTTTATAGTTTTGAGAAAACTCGACATGAAAGTTTGAATAGAGTAGTATTTGAGTCTAATATGCATTTTTTAATTGATCATATCTCGGACGGTTGGCGGCCTTTGAGATGTGGTGCTACAGACGCATGCTGAAGATCCATTGGTCGGAACACGTCGAAAATGAAGAAGTATTAAACAGGGTAGGCGAAAAAGGCAACTCCTTAAGAGAATCAGCCAACAACGAGCTAACTGGATTGGCCACAACATCAGGCACCCAGGACTCCTCATCGCCATCGCGGAGGGTAGGACCGAGGGCACAAACGGTAGAGGCCGGCCCAGAGATTCGTATATGGACCAACTGAAGAGGGACATGAATTGTGGCTCATACGTAGAGCTGAAAAGACTGGCTGAGAATAGGGAGGAATGGAGAAGAAAGACAAAACTCGTTGCAGACCAATCCAATGGATTGTAACTCATATATATATACATATCTCGGTTTGTATTGCGTGTGGATCAACTATATTTTCAAATATCAAAGACAATCTCATGTTTTACAAAATGTGTATCATAACTCAATTTTACCAAAAAGTGGACTTACAATATTTGTCCGGTTAGCCATCGGTTTATAAGTCACTTCGGATAAACATAATAGCAAACTCTCCTGTCGAAAAGGCTATAAAATTATTTAATGATTTGAATGTTCATGTTGATATTTTCAACACAACATACAATGACTTTCACTAGGATAGAGACTCTCCTTTGATTCTGTTTTTTTTTATGATACCTCTTTTGTGTTTTTTTTCTGTCTCGCTGTTTTTTGTTTTTTGAATTGTCATTTCTTTTTTTTCATTTTTCCTGCTGAGATCGCCTAGGCCAAAAGCTGTTACGATCCCAGACCAGGGTGATATTTTTAGAATAATACTTAAAATACATGATAAATCAACCATTAACACATATCTTCATATACAAAACTATGTATTATCATTGACAATTTGTAATATAATTGACATTTTTCTATTTTATTAATTGATATATTAACCTATTAAAAAATCATTCTTTTGACATTTAAATATATTATCTGTTACATTTGTCACAAAATATTTTATACGAGTATATTTACTTAACATCTCCTTACTATTATAATGTTACAACTTTATATACTTGACATATTGCTTAGGTAACTTTTTTATTGACATTCTAGAACCGACACTTCAATATTTTAATTTTTCTTCCATAATACAATCATTTGACTTTACTAATGTTACGAATGTTATAATTTGATTCCTATTACATTTTATTCTTCTTCAATTGTTGTGTTTGTATTGTTCCAACTGTGTTGTGAATGAGAATTTTGATTTATTTTTGTGTTAATGTTAAGTTCTACCAGACACCGTCGATCGAAAATATTAATCGTCATTAACGTTTGTTGGGAAAATTTTTAGTCAAACATAAAGTCACAATAATGCTAATCTCTATTTGTGAGTAATGTGTCACTCAAATGGAACAGAGATTTCTTATTTCGAGATGATTTAGTGCAAGTGTAGATATTGCTTATAATATAATCAAAATTATATTCCAATTTGATAGACATGTTAGTGTTCGACACTGTCGTAATTGCTTCTTTTAGGTTTGATAATGATGGTACAAATAATAATAGCTGTAGCGGTGTGATTTCACGAATTACAAATAATTCGCACCACTAACTATAAATTATTTAGTTATGCTTTGTTAAATATAAAAAAGAATATTTCTAATATAAGTATCATAATTATTTTAATACTGTACAGGTGACATAGTACGAATATTCAAGAACTGTATGTTTGATTCTATGAAATGATTTATCTTTAGCTTATAACATACCTCTTGGTTATTTCTTCGAACGTTTTGTTCCCCTTATAACCAATCGTTAAGGTCCCAAAATAATCCTTTTACTTATCTTCTTTCATCGTACATGCTTCCAGAATCTGGAACAACCCCGATGATAATCGGTCTTCTTCTTCTATAGATAAAATATTTTTATCCATGTTATTTTTACAATTGTCAGAGGGTGATCTCCGGTCGGAATTACCAATCAATAAATAACAAGAGCAGAAGTTACTAATCTTTGAAAACAAGTGTCTTAGAAGGATTTTGGATGTCAAATGGTATGAACATGTAACAAATGATGCTGTGCGCCGGCGCAACCAGCAGAGACCTGTAATCTCCGAAAAACAGGAGAGACGATGGTCCTGGCTGGGACATATTTTGAGAATGCCCAATGATAGTTGGCATAGTGGTATTAAACTAGAGAGAATTAAAATATGAATAAATCGTCACCTAAACGGATAAATAGGAGTCCTAGGACTCCTGCAATATCCGAGAAATAAAGTTATTTCAACGTACCTAAACACTATGACACAATGGCCAAAAAGAGCGCGGTTCTTCTGTCCGCAGGGGTTCCGTCGGCCCGGGCGTCCCTCTTTCACAATACACCGTTCCTATGACAACGATATCAGAGCGCAGGGAATGTCGTGGGAAGAGGTGACGTAATTGGCGCAGAGACGCTCTGAATGGAGGAGGCTGGTTTCTGCCCTGTGCTCCCGAGAGGAGCGTTGAGGGCGATGATGATGATGATTTTTACAATTAACCATTGTGTGAGGCTATAACTATATATGTAAATTTAACATACGAAATTACCATATAAGGCTTAGAAAAAGCTACGTCACCTTATTTGGTAGTGCCCGCAGGTAGCGTCGGCAGAGACTTGAACTCGCGACTCATCCTTTTCGCGAGGTGTGTTTTGTTCAATTATTTAATTTTCTGAGTCTTATACCAGTGGTTCCCAAACTTTTAATTTCGCGTACTACACACGAAATTATAAATCAGTAGCGTACCACCGAACTGAATTTAAAAACGTTTTATCTAATTATTTACTGTGTATGTCCTATGGCCATGACTGCTTGCGTACCACCTCAATAATTGTCGCGTACCATAGTTTGGGAATCACTGTCATAGTTTCTCGCACTAAATTTACATAGGTATATTATTTCGTTTAATGTACAAGTTATCTAGACATATTATAAGCTGGAATTATTTGAACTTTTGATTCATCACGAAGTGGACATTTACATCAACAATTGATTATTGTATTTGACATTGCGCTGGTGATGATTACTAAAGCTTCTTTATATAGGTACCTATAAGTAATAATTACCTAACATTACATTCGAGATGGTACCTACTTCACTAAGATATTACATAGGTGAGGTCAAGATTATGTGAAGTACCTACGTAGCTCTGGACGGCATTGTATACATTACATACAAAATACAGGGGCGATATTGGAGATTGTTAATATCGGATTTTTTAAGACTAAGATGTATCTGTATTTATGTTTAGCGATCATCATAGTGTTACACATAATTGGCTTGAGTGGGTGGATTATTATGGTGGAAATTTTGAGTGAGAAAGTGGTCCTTGACCGCAGAAATCACTTGTAATTAATGTCTCAAGACATTTATGTTAATTTTCTATTAATTTATTCTATCACGAATTTAACATTTTCAATTTCGTTGATTGTATCGGCATTAACTTTGTTTAATTTAAATTAACATTATATTATTATCATTTGACGTCACTATTGTATAGATCAGCTTCTGATGATGCGAACTCGGATTCTTCGAAACTGGTCGTGCGTTGATTGTACTTAATAGTAACATTAAACGAAAATAGTAAAAATTCATTTTATTATATAATTTAACAATTTTAATTCAGCGATGAGGTGTGCTACCCATATTGGATATCAATTTTTTTATGGCATAAAGATAACGATTTGTATATTCATTATATGCAATTTGTATGCTGGCTACCCCGCTTAAGGGATATACCGTGATGGTATAGGTAGGTAGGTAAATATCACATATATCACACATTGGGTTAGTTGGATAGATCGCACCTCTGCGATTAACTCGCCCTCTGTATATTGATAATATCTTATTTTATTACATTTTTCTATAAAATCGTATGTACCTATTGTGATCAACGGACAGTATAGAAAAAATAAATAAATTAATATAATATCACATAACATACTTTTTTATGTTTTTATATTTTATTTTAATTTTATTTATAATAGTGTACATGTATTTTATTGTTTTACCCTCCTTAAAAAGTAATACTTTTAATAATACTTACAATAATACAATAATACAAAAAAAAATACTTAACGAATACCATTCTCTGACGGAGCACTTAAAATAAATAAAAAAAGTGGTGACCGACACCGTCCCGGGGACTTGACGGATTCGCAGAATCGCAAATGGCATATTGAAGATGCACTATGCATAGATCTACTCATAACATAATGTAGGTACCAACTCCAAGAAGCATTATGGCAGTACATGAGCATAGGAAATAATGTGCATCACGCACGGTGTTACTTGATGACAAGTTACCACAAATTAAACATAGTACATTATAGTAAAACACATCTTCAGTGTGATCATCATTAGGTAGTATTAAGGCATGCCTATATTATTTTACTTACTCACAGTGGCGTACCTAACTATATCATCTGAGGCCCGTGGCAAATTCATTGGATGGCCCCCCATCAAATAAAATCTTCGCAATGTAATTTTTTTTAGTAAATTTCTTACGTAGTTACTCAACTGTATTACAATATTAATATTGTGTGCATTTTAGTGAAAAAATCTGTCAAATTTTATTTTCAAAAGCATCTTCTTCAAAGTCGGTCCCTCAATGCTGAGGATCGTGACCACCATGACCCCAACCAAGCGACAAGCTCCAACAACGCGCCCTGTCCTCCACCTGCCAAAACGCCTCACACACGTAACCCCTGCAGAGTCTCTCATAAAATATGATCTGACCATCTTGTTGGTATTCGGCCCCTGCTTCTTCTTCCTTCCTTCCTTCAAAAGCATAGGTAAAAAATAATTTAAATGAAATAACAATTTAATATTAACAAGATATTTATTAATAAAATTCTTTTCTCTGAGCTTCCTGTTCCACAAAAGTGTAATTTTTTTGAATTTGTATATGATATTAATTAGTTGTCTAACTTTAATTGATTTTGAGTACTAATATAAAGTATATAATTTCTTACTAAATTTGGTTAAAAATGCTAGGTTACTTCTGAGCTCGCAGCCTCTCAGACTGAAGGCCCCCATCGGGTCGGGGACCGGTGGCATTTTGCCAGCCCTGCCACCCTATAGTTACGCCACTGCTTTCTCACAACTTTCTAACGCGTGACATATTCATTGTCAGTCACAAGATTATTCTATGTATATTATTAATATCCATCTCTCGAATAACATCTGTTGCCATTTCTGTTTACGTTCTACAGATGCCAATTTTATTTGCATTTAGTTTTTTCATTTCATTTCTTTTTTGTATAACCGTTTATATTCGCTTTTACTATAATATTATTAATAATAATATTATCCACGCCATGGTTTAAGTATTCGTGGTTTGATGGACAAATATCTAGTTTTTGTCTTCGTTTGACAATATTGTTTTTTTTTTTTTGCGAATTAGATTAACGATATTTTTCTTTTGGTCCGGTGTAAATTATAATAGATTTATAGTAGATATGGTTTCACAGTTAAATGTGTTATCTGCTAAATGCTTGTTCTGGCAGAGAATTGTTCTTGACCAGTTTTCGAAAACCGAGTATAGAGATAATCCGCATCATTTGCATCACACTAGATTTAAATTTAATGAAGGATATGTAGTGCCAAAATTCAATAATAAGTACGGAAAAAGAACATTGGAGTATAATGTGCTAAAAATACTTAATATGATGCCGGCATCTATTAAGAAATGCAAGAGTAAAATCATTGCAAAAAAAATAGTCAAGGATTGGTTGATAAAGAGTGGATTTATTTATAACTAGTAATTAATTGTTTAATTGTAAGTTGTATAGATTGATATAATTTTTTTTTTCGTTATATAGTTATATTTTGAACTTGTAAGAGAACACGCCGACAAATCATTTTTGATTTGGCGCGACTCGTAAATTGTTTTTAATTTTTTTTCTGTTGAATATTATATTTGTTACCAATAAATAAAATAAAAAAAAGTCAATACAAATTTCTGTATTCCTAGCTTAGTGTAATGCAATTCTATACTATTTATTTTATTTGTGTATTTATTTAACAGTATTTAAAACATAATATGTCATAAAATCTACCTAACTGGGCATGAGCCCGTACCAAGGCATCAGTTTTTAATTTTACTTTGTCTCAGCGCTTTAACATTCTTTATTTTACTATACCCTCATGTCGTATCCCAACTGGGGAAGGCAGAAAGAACGGACCGCCATATAAATCTATCCTTACACACTTCTTTCGCTTCTTCTACAATAATACAATTTCGCATACATGCACGTTGATTTCTCTTACTCAACATACGGCCGTCCTTGAGAATTTGATCCACGTGATTAAGTCACGTGTTTTTTAAACGCCCGCGATCTCTTACACCACATCTTTTAGATAAATGTGTCTTTTTGTCGTCCTTTCACAATCTATTCGTTTCACATGACCAGTAGATTATGCAGATGAGTGGTCATTCACTGCTGAAGATCTAGAACACCACGAACATAGTTACGCGTTCAACTCCTCTACAGTGCCATATCCTTTGCCTGTCTTGAATCTGTAGTTTATTTCGCTTTCAAACATAAGTACCCCAATCTATTCCAATTTATTTATCTATACACGCCGCATCCTTAGTAGAGTAGACAGAGAGAACAGAACGCCACATTGATGTGTTCTTCGTTTCCTCCACTTTCATCTAATTTCTCATATATGCACTTCAATCCCTCTTAGCCAACAAGTGGTCGTCTATGAGTTATGTTATTCAATATTGGTGTTATCCGATGAAATTTATTTTATTAATCTTTGAACCTATATTTTTTCTTTGTTTTTCGCCGTAATATCATCCATATTATTTTCAAGTTGTTGTAAGTTAATTATTATCTAAGCTTTGGCGTGGATGGAAACTCAAAAACTTTGACAGAGAGAAGTGGAAAAGCTATTGTGTACGGGAAAAGTGGTCACCTCATATAAACCGTTTCAGATTCATACAATCAAACTCTTTAGTAGCTCTGTACAATAAATATTGTTGATGGTACTTGTACTGTATTACTGTATTTCATTTCGTATTAATCAGCTGTATGGTTGCACTTTGATTCCGTTAATGTCCACACGATAATAACAATAAGTTTAATGTACAACATATTGTGATTTCTGTATGTATGTATTGTATCAATGATTGATAGAGCTTTTTCATATTTGTATTACATTTTCTATAATGGAAATAATCAGCAATATTAGAGAGTTTTTCTATTGTAGGGAAAATGTTAGTCGACTAATTTGATGTAAAATTATCTTTTGTAATATTCTGTATAGTAGAATTAGTTAAGGCTGTGGAGAACCCGGCAAAGAATTGGTCTGTCACTGTTTTTTGTAAGTTTTTGAGTATCTTGTTAAAGACAGGTGTTCGATAAAATAAAGACATTTTACATCTTAAATAATTCTGCGATGAGGGTTGCAACCCATCCTAAATGTCTTAATTTTTGTAGGCATGGAGAAAACGGCTTTCATGTTTATTATCGAAGAGTGTTTGTGTTTTGTTTTACTTTTTTTATCTATATTATATCAGTATACTATTTTTTGATTATTTATTCATCTGGTAACGTCACATCATTGATAATTTAAATTATAATTAACAATTTTCTGTTTAATTTATTGACATTTTAAATCATTACAGACAATTTGACATTTTAACTATTTATGACATTAATTCTTATGACATTTAAATTATTTGTATCATTTCCATTAGATTATATTTTTTTTTCTTCTATCTACATGACATCTCCTACATTATTGCAATTTTAATTCTTGACATATTAAATACTAAACATTTCATTGACATTCTGTACTGACACTTCAATATTTTATGATTTGACTTAAACTATTATTGTTATGAAATGATTCTCTTTTGTGTTTTGTTAATTCTTGTTTTCCAACTGTGTTGTGAATGAGATATTTGATTTGTGTATTATTTATTCTTGAACATGTAAAAGGCTCACGCCGTGGATTGTGAAATAAATAAATATATGCAGCTGGTCTGCTGGCTATCCCACTTGTGGGATATGCCGTAATTATTCATTAATAATTCATATTATAATGGCATTTCTTAAAATTGGGTTAGCCAGCGGACTAACTGTGTGTAATAAACACGCTAACACTCGTCCTCTCTGTGCCTTTAAAAGCTTAGATATGAATGATGGGTGGCATACCTCATCGCAAATTATACAATTTTTTTCTCTACAAATTTGGATTTAACCACAAGTGGTCCGCACCGGCTTCATACGGGAAGATAAATATTTAATAAAAAATAGTTTTAGTAAGGATCCCTATTTTTTTTGAAAATATAATATAGCCTATGTCACCCGGGGATAGTGTAGCTTCCCAACAGTGAAAGAATTTTTCAAATCGGTTCAGTAGTTTACGAGCCTATTCAATGCAAACAATCAAATCTTTCCTCTTTATACTATTAATATAGATAATTATGCATTTACCTATTTTTTGTACCTAGGCGATCTTCACCCCTTCTCTCTATGTTGCCATCTGGTATGGTTGCCATGTTGTAATAGTTTACAGTGAAAGATAATAATAATAATAAATACAACTATGATCATCAATATATATTTTCGTGTTAGGTACCTACTATTGGATAACCTATTATAGAAATTGCTCCAAATACCTATCTTGGTACATCTTAGTTATGTGCTCACTTTGGCGAATATCGCCAGCCATTTGAACCGTGTGAACAAAATGCTAGTCTGAAACGATAAAAACCAGTAGAAACGATATCGTCTCGAGTTGACCACCTTCCAACTTTTTCGGCCGATTGAACGATTTGCACATGCGCAGATGTGCGCGGCGTTCGTATCTATGGTAAAAACTTTATAACCTATAAATTTTATAATGTTGCCCGCTTAGTGACAGCTGTTATCTTTGTTGTTGGTTTGTGGCGTTTGTTTCCTTAATTAAAAGGCGCCTTATAACCTCTACTATAACATTTTCGACTAAAAATAAACACTTCGCGATCTCCATCTCGACGTCCGCCATTTTGAAAACAGTGTCAAAATCAAAGCGCATCTGACAGATCGTTTCTATATCGGTGGACTGTGTGAACAGGTGTGACGATCAATGGATGTCCGGCGAATTTTGTTTCTTCGCCTGGCAATATATTTTGAAATTCGCCTGGCGATATTCGCCAAATGTGAACACCCCATTAAGCTTTCATCACTCATTCGCTCAACACGTGCAAAACCCATTACGTTAGTTATAAAATATTAAAGCACAACTTTCCTTGAACCATAACAGGTATGTATAATTCTTTCATCAGATAATATGCATAACATCTACATACTTCATCTCATCCATTATATATTTATTTTGTTAAAATAAACAGTTCATTTATTTTTATGGATCATTTCGATCTTTTGTATAAAACACTTTTAAGGTGTTGATTAAATCTATTGAAAATCAGAGAGAAACTCTTAAGAGTTCGGGTCATGTAAATATTAAGCAATATACATAAAATGTTACGACTTTTCTTTCATAAATAAATATATCCGATAAAGATGTTTGTTATAATATATTAACTTTTTTGGATTTAAAGTGTTTCCACTATAACATAAACTGTGCTCAGGACAAAGGCTTCAAACCACATTGGTCAAATTTTATAGGAGAAGCAAAAAACTATAGAATAAAGAAAATTTCAAATTTTTGTCATAATTATTTTACCATCTTTTGTAATGTAGTTTTTTTATCATGTCATAAAAATTTAAGAGAAAATATTCAGGAATTATCAAGTTATAAGCAAAAAATAAAAAAAATGTGGATTAAATCCTTTGTCCTGACAAACTTTAGCAACATGTTAATGAGATATGTATGTCGCATGTTTGGGGTTATGTGGTTTGATGCCTTTTTCCTCACCGTAAAATTATGTCTGAAAGAAATTTTTTGGTGTTAATAATGAAACTCATGCTGTTTGAGTCCTTTGTCCTATTGGGTATTTGCAATTAAGTCCTTGCTAAAAAAAAATATTTTGCTTTTTCTATATATAAAAACTAGACTTTTGTGGATTGAATCCTTTTAACAGAATGTGTAAAATACACAAATGATTGACTTCAAAACATAAAATAACTTTTGCCAAAATTGTGGTTTGATGCCTTTGTCCTGAGCATAGTCGATATAATATAAGCTTTTATTCATTCTTTTTCTTTAGAAGATTTCTTCATAATCTGACAAATATATTTATCGACTATCCAGATACATAGTTCAACAAATATAACATTTTGATTTACACACAATAACGTCACTCATCCAATTCCACAAAAAATCACATTAAAAAAATTTACGGTTCCCCTTTGTGTATTAAATATTTAGTTTAGGAAAAATAAAAATAATAATGTACCTACCTATTTTCAATTCCACAAATAAATATATAGAATTGTTTAACTATTGACCGAAACAAAGAGAACATTATATCTTTAACTGCGTGATTATTATATACCTAGTATATTTTGAGCAAGTGATTATTATAGGTACCTACTACAACTACTACTATTACTAGTACTATACCATCACGGCATATCTCACAAGTGGGGTAGCCAGCAGATCAGCTGCATGTAAGAAACATGCAAACTGTCCTCTTCGTGCCAATATAAAATCAAGGATTGACAATGTCCTCATAAGACGAAAGACGTCTCTCTCACAAAATAAAATCTTTAGCAGAATAAAACACCTGTTTTATTTTTTCGATATGGAATTCTACTACCTAAACACCGTCACAGTGAATAAAATCAAGAGATTCAGGATGGGTGGCAAGCCTCATCGCTGAATTTAAGAAGTAAAATGTCTTAATTTTTTCGAATAACTGCGTGATTATTATATACCTAGTATATTAGCAAGAAGAGTGTTGTGGACAGAATGCGCGTGAATAAGCTACGGTGGTTTGGGCATGTTGAACGAATGAACGAGGTAAGAGTGACAAAGAGGATATACCTACTTGTCTGAAAGAAAGGGTGTGAGGAGACGCGCGTCCGAGAACCACGTGGCTTGATAACGTGGATCAAATTCTCAAGGACGGCCGCGTGTTGAGTAAGAGGAACCGACGTGCGTGTATGAGAAACTGTATGAATGTGGAGGAAGCGAAGGAAGTGTGTAAAGATAGATCTGTTTGGCGTTCCGTTCTCTCTGCCTACCCCACTTGGGACACGGCGTGAGGGTATAGATAGATAGATAGTATATTTTTCTTTCTGTTGTGTTTTTAAAGCATTATATAAATATACCAAAATTACAAAAATTGAATATATATAATACATTTCTATTTGTTGAGTTGCCCATATCGATATCGCCCAATGCCATTTTCTTCTGCCTTCAACACGTAGGTTTGAAATAACTATAATACTACTGTATCATCATGGCATATTCCATAAGTGGGATAACCAGCAGACCAGCTACATGAAATAAACAATCAAGTTGTCATCTTCGTGCCAATAAAAAAATAATGCAATAAAGATGAGCCGCAAACCTCATCGCTGAATTTTAGATATAAAGTGTCTTTATATTTTTAATGAAGTTTTTTTCACTTATTCCCAATTTCGCTTTGATCTGAAGTTCTTAATTTGCATTAAATTCACACCTTGAAGGTTGAACAACTCCCATTTTATGAAATAATCATTCATTGTTTCTGAAGTTAATAATTTTGATAAACACCAAATAAATTTGAATAAAGATCAACAGGATGTCAAAAGTGATGCTTAATTATAAGGTGTGTCAGAGAAACACAACAATGATAATGAATTCGGTAAAAATGCACTTTTTAAAATATGATTGGGTGTGAATATTAACACCAGACGAGATTCAATTGGCGCTACAGCTAGAATAAGGGCTCATAATCTAAAATGGTGCATTGCCATACAGCTACCTATTTAGTTTTCAATTATATCTCTACTATACTGTCTACTATTACTATAACATCATGGCATTTCAAACAAGTGGGGTAGCCAGCAGAATAGCCCCATGCAGTAAAAGTGCAAGCTGTCCTCTTCATGCCAATTAAAAATCAAGGATTCTTGATGGGTGACAAACCTCATCGTTGAACTTAAGATTTAAAATGCCTTTATTTTTTCGAACATCTGCCTGTTACAGGAGACTCGAAAACTTACAGAAAATAGTGGGAAACCGATTCTATGTCGGGTATTCCACGAAACAGAAATATCTTTATCAATATTATCTACATTTCGTGACTAATTAATTCTTTATTAAGAGAACACATACAAAATTTATCAGAGCAATAACATTTTCAATTAGCATTGAAATTGAAATCACAACATAATTAAAATCGACCCTTAAAAACATACGGAGGGGCAAATGTTTAGAATATTTACTACTTTTTTTATTGTAAACCGGATTTGGGTGCAGATGACAAAACCAATCAGAAACCTCGATTGAAGAACCATGTCTACACAATGCAACATTGTGTAGAATCTAATCGGAAGAAGTGAGAAAGGTATCCCAACGCTTACGAATTGGCTCAAGGCTGGCTTAAGTGATCACTTTCGGTGTCCATGGACAACGTTCACCAATTCCACCATCTCACTGTCACGATGTAAGGTCCACCAGTCGAGAGACGCTTTATGCAAACCTTAGAAGCAACTAGCGTTAAAAATCAATGAAAATTTGCATGAACAAAACTCAGATACACTAATTTCTATAGTCTCCAAAAAAAGGGCACATGTATCCATGGGTTCGTAGGCCCATGTTCTAGATGACGCCTAAATTGTTAATTGGTAAGACAAGTTTTCAATACGATCGACAAGGATTGATTACTTTCAATATTCCTTCTTTTTCTTCTACATAGATGTTTGATAAGAAACTGTTACGAGAGCTATTATTATTTCGTCAAAGCAGTATAACTTTATGGATTCAGGTGATTGCGTGAGAGTCCCTCAAGATGCACATGGTGGATCCATTTCATGTTATGTTATACTTTTATCCTGTTATGATTCGCTGATTGCTGATAAGAATAATATGATGTAACTTTACCTGATGAGGTGCTAAATACTTGAATTACACACAAAAGGTGGAGCTGATCTAAAGTTCCATGAAACATAACATAGCCACTTATAAATTTTAAAACATGTTCACAATTTCCGTTGCGGAATTCGTTATTATTAAGTTGAATAACTTTTGAATGACGAATCAGCATATTAGAATAATCGCCAAATGCAAGAGAAGTGTTTAGACATGTGGAATGAAAAGATGACAAAGATATTATCGTCGTTGGTTCAATGACGTCGGTAAAAACGTCAAAGTTTTACATGATTTTGATAATAAGTTTGATTACATTTGTTGATCTGTGGACTTTTAAACAGTTTTTTTGCATCCCCTGTAAAATTTGGTTTGGAGCACATAAGAGGTTTCATTGAACCAACGACGTTATGTTCTTATCTGAAAGAGGAAGTGTGAGAAAGAACGGGCATCTGAAAACCACATGGTGTTAATTCCTCTGGGTTGGGAAAATGTCTGGGTTTCTTGAAAGTGTAACTCAAAGCTATTGAAAAACACGACTTCTTTATTCAATCATCTTGGTAAAAGAGGAAGGATTACAATGCACAGACAAATGGTGTCAATTATTGAGCATAGACAATGCAGTACAGAGCGGTACGAATTCGGCTCGCTCTGTGCTGTCAAAGTCCTGTGTCAATAAATATATTAAATTTTCAAGGACGGGCGTGTCTTAAGTAAGAGAAATTGTATGAATATAGAAGAAACGAAAGGAGTATGTAAGGTTAGATCTTTATGGCGTTCCGTTCTTCAAGCTTACGACGTGAGGGTATAGATAGATAGATTCCGCATCCAGGCATAACAGAGTAATATGTGCAGACCATAATGCAACGATGGGGCTTGTCCTCTGGTCCTGAGTGTGAATGCGACTCACAACACCAGACAATCATTCAGTTAGATCATATCACACTAAAAGATTTTTGACTTTTTCGGAGTCGGTTCTAATTGGGTCAAATAAGTCAAAAACAATCCACACAGTTTTTATATTTAAGTCACACGCTAGCGAAAATTAAACTAATAGATATATTTGCAAATATTACGCATTTAATGTTACTTTTGATTCAATGACTTTATTACACATTTTACGACGATAAAACTGTTGTAGTAATAAAAATATTTATTGGTTTTTAAAATTCTTTTATAATGATTTGAGTGTTATTATCTAATCTTTGAATCCCAGACAAAATAAAGTATTTTCTGGCGATGTTGCTACGTATTACTATAATCGAAGAAATATGTAACACCATAAATATTTTAGTCCGTTCGTTTTGCATGTTTGCATGTCCTCTATGTATTCTTTGACAAACCAAGTAATTCGAAAACTAATGTCTTCTATGAACGCTTGCACCCTGTAAGCGTATTTCTGGATAAAAATATAGACATAAAACTTATTGTTTCTGGATAAAAATATAGAAATAGAACTATAATAATTATTTTTATTTAATGTTTTTTTATATAAGGAATTTCAAGCGTGTAAAAAGCTGAAAGAGAACATCTATAATGTTGTCAAAATATTAACATTTTTTGTTACCTACCACAATTTTATTCTACGAGTATTCTTCTAAAATCTGTGAGTGATTTAGAACATTATAGAACAATATTTTTTGAAATAAATTTATTTGTTGTAGTAAATTAGTAAGAGTCTCATAGCAACATAAATGTTAGTACATCAATATCTAAAATACCTTATTTTCCAAAAGATATCGGCACTATTTTTATTCAATTTGATATTTATCCATTGAATAAACTAGTAATAAATAATAAATAAAACTTTTTCTTGAGAACCTTGTGAGTTCCCAAAGCTATTATTAACCGGGCACTTAAAGAGTTTATGTCATTATATTATTATTTACAGTTTGAAGAAGATCTTTTTATTATTATTATTAATCTGAAATATTGCAACAATCATTATTGATGAAATAACTTTATGGATGTGTTACTCTTATTTATTGTATAATCATTTTTATTATGTGTTTATTTCTTGCGTGATCGTAAAGAAAAATAATGGCGTAATTCGCAATATTACACATTATCTATATAAATGTTACTTGAACCGATAAATCAATGTGCGTTTATGAAATTTTATAACTATTGAAAGTTAATTATTGATACGTCTTATTATACAGATGACCTTTAAAGATGATATTGCAAGCAAATTGAATTTGATGATCACATTTATTTACGAAATGACAAAATTTTGATCGGTAAGAAACTGTATTGAAATCTTTGGTTGAACTATCAATTAATTTTTTGAATTATCACATTATCAGCTTCACATTTTTTGTCACTTGTTGACATTCTTCATCTTCTCATCGTGCCTTATCAGGTTTTCCCAACGTTAGCAATCACTTTTCAAAGGCCTCTTTATCCAATGCCCGTCGAAAGACTTCCTCCACAGTCCACACGCCTCACTCCAGTCCAGTGTCTTATATTAGACAACCATGAGGTCTGTCTTCTACCAGGACCACGTTGTCCTTCAATCTGTCCTATTTACATGAATTGGAGGATATCATATTTATTCCCTCGCAGAATATGACTCAGGTGTGCTATCTTACGGATTTTATTATTCTAATAATCATTCTTCTATCCTAATAACCTATCATGCATTTTATCTTGTTGATATTCACTTTTTATTTCCGAAATTAGGTACGGTTTAATTATTTTTTCTCTATGACATATTCAACCAATATTATATTGACATAATTTTAATGAAATTTATTTAATGTAGGTCTATTGTATCCATTTGACATTACTTTATTGGCTTATGATTTTGTGATTATAACGTCTGTTTGTGTTGTTGTGTTGTCTATTTAATTTTCATACACGGTGCGGCAGAAAAGTAATGAGACTGATTTTTTTATTTACCAAAGTATTTGTTCATTTCAAACATCAATGTTATCCCCTTCAAAGTAGTTCCTTTGGGCAGCTACAGACCGATGTAGACGTCGTTCCCGCTGTTGGTAGCAGCGCTGGAAGTCTTCAACCGGTATGGTCTTCAGCATGTCCGTTACGCTTTTTTGGATGTTTTTTAAAGTCCCAAAATGACGTTCTTTGATGACAATTTTCAATAAAGGGAAAAGAAAAAGTCAGAGAAACTGAAGTCAGTTAAAAAAGGGGTTATGGAACCACAAGGATGCCTTTTGAGGTCTAAACTCTTGAGAAATCCTTCTCTTCAATTCTGAGGTTTTGGCACCATTTTGGCACAGACCTTTCGCATTTGCAAATGTTCAACCAAAATTTGATGAATGGTAAATCTGTTTAACTTCAATTGTTCACTCAATATTCTTAATGTCAAATGGCGATCTGATCTCACAAGAGTTTTCACACCTTCGATGTTTTCGTCGGTTTTTGAAGTTGGAGGCCTCTTTAAGCGGTGTTCATCTTCAACATGTTCTCTGCCTTCCAAAAATTTGATGCCTGATTTGTGCCAGCGAAAAACTCAAACTTAGGGTAAAGAATGTTCCCCATAGGCCTGTTACAACATTTTAAAAGTAACACTACCCGATACTCCAAGCTTATCATAAAATTTAATGGCACAATGTTGCTCCAAAAAAAAAAAAAAAAAAAAAAAAATGTTGCTCCAAATTCCGTTGTTTCATTTTCTGTGACGCACAACCAAAACACAACTTCACTGAAAGCAGTCCCAAAAATCTCACAGTTAACGGAATGAGTTGAAACTTGCACTGAGGTATGGGAGGATATTGATACACGTGCTCTATCAAGGACAACAACGCAGCATTGCCAGATCGCTTGTAGTGTTGCCAGTCTCATTACTTTTCTGCCGTACCTTGTATGTACATGTGAAAGGCTCATGATCTGGGTGTATAAATAAATATTCTTAGTGGAGCTGTTTGCATCACTTTTGACCATTACTGATGGAAACATTGGATGAAAATAAACCTTGTTAAATGATTAAAAGTGATTGATTATTTTAAAATACTGTTTTTAAAGTTAACGGCTAACGTGGATACAATTATAAGCGTTTGATTGAACAATAAGCCAGCTATCTTTAGTCGTACAACATATGAATTCTTAATTGCTTGCAATTTACAATTTAGCAGAAACATTATTTTTATTGTTATAATAATTTAAATCGACGAAATCGTATGTACCTTAGAAATTTAAAATAATTCTCAATTTCGTTTGAAAGTAGAAGATTTTTTTATAAAACGATTAATCTAATGAAGTCATTTATCGCTCACACAGTTTTTGTTTAGCAATCATGGACATTCCATTTAATTTGCTTAGTTGTCATTACAGAGAAATTGTTGTGACAAAAACTGTGATAAAAGTGTCAAATAGCCACACGATTTCTTGTCATAATGATAATGTATGTAATATGGCCCATTATAATTTCACTAAATACATAATTGTAATGGTTAAGAATTATCATTATTATGGTCAAAATAATAGCAAGTGACAGTCGTTCAATTATTTTACATTTTATTTCCTTTCACTTCTGATACATAGCTGATATGATTATAAATATATCGATTTTTAATCAAATTTAATACCTAATAATTTATTAATATAATATTATAGATATGCGCTAGAAAATCAATTTGATATTGCAAATTATAAGATCGATTGTTTTTTAACCAGTCGATTCATTATTATTTTTTGCATATTTACATCGGAAAGTTATTTTTTTATAAAAAATATCCGTACATGAGGGATATTAACACATTCTAAAAATGAAGTATTACTTTCTTGGTCGTTATTTTACATTAACAGTCACATTCGAATTATTTCGTCATATCATTGTAAAATTATTTAATTTTTATCAAATATCTATCAATGTGACTATATGCTTACGCCCTACCCTAATATATTTATATACTTCTTTTGCGTCTTCTACATACATATAATTTCTCATACACATCGATTTCTCTTACTCAACATGCGGCAGTCATTGGGAATTTGATCCATGTGAATAAGCCACACGCTTCTTTGACACACGCGTTTTCTTACGCCCTTTCTTTCAGATAAGTTTATCCTTTTTGTCATACTTTCATCATCTATTCGTTCCACATGCTCAAACCATCGTACCTTGTTTGCACGCATTCTATCCACAACACTTCTCTTGCATTTGCTCATTCTTCTAAAATCTCCATTCCTCACTCTATCACGCGACGTTTTACCAACCATTATTCTAAGCGATTATCCAACATACAATGAAAAATAAAATAAAGTACGCATCTCAACAAAATAATACGTTTGCTACTGTTTTTTTTTTTTTTAAATATAATTATTCAAAGATTTTATTCTAAGCAAATAACTTCCTCTTCCCCATTTTATATTCGTTATCTAATCAGGGTCGGATATCACGTAAACCATTATTACGAATTATGCATATAAAAGCAACATGCAATATAATATAAATATGCATCCTCAGGGCGTTATGTAAAGATCACCTGATTAGATATATGTATAGCCATGTGATAACTGAATTCACACAATATCAAATATTATCACTTTCCCAGTATGTAAGGGGAGAGTTATATTACTAATTATTATTGTATGTACAAGTATGAAGCTACTTGAAATTTGTAATGTGTAATGTGGGTCTAGCATTTAAACTCGGCGTAGCTAGAAAATATTTTGATGAAGAAAAAATAATGAATAAAATATGCATTATGAGATGCGTACCAGATTACTATAAACTTTAACATGATTATAATGTAGTGATGTGAGAAGAGAAAATTCTCCAAAGAAATTTCTCGAGAACGAGAAATTTCTCCGAAAATTTCTCCTCTGATGGAAGAGAAATTTCTCTCCATAATTTTTCTTGGTGGTATTATGACCTTTCGCCCAGTACACTTCGCAGCCAACCTGATTGATCCAAAAAAATTGTGGGGCTGATTAAGGCATCAGAAGTTATTAACACTTTTTTTCATGTATGTACCTCCAATTTTTTTTTAAACTTTAATATGGACATGTGGGGTGTCAAACATCAAGATTATTCAGTTATTAGCACTTTTTTCTATGTAGGTACCTAATATTTTTTTTGTTTCCATAATCAATTTTAGCCATATTGGTAATAAATTCTCTCAACATTTGTACATTGTTATTGATTGATTGAATAAAGTATTTATTATTATACTGTTAAATAAAAAATAAAAAAAATTCTCCGAAAATTCTCTACTTCGAGAAATTTACCGAGAAATTTCTCGGTAAATTACTTGAAATATTATTTCTTGAGAATTCCACAACACTATTATAATGTATCTATTTTACAATGTCACGAGTACTTTATTTGTTAGTTTTTAGGTAGAACTTGAACCCACAATCTATCCATTGAACGAGGTGTGCTTTATCCAATTAAGCAATCTGGCGACATACCAGTAACTTGAAAATTCTCTCTTACGATTTCCAGCAATTTCTTGTGTAGGTATACTTTACTGCCTGTCAAGTTTTTATAGTCTATCACGTTTTTTTCTATTTCTTTATTTTCTAAATTTTTATTTCCATTATTTTGTTTTAAATATTGATTTGTTATCTAGATTAAGGAAATGCCTTTGTAAATACATATATTGTTAGTTTTATATTGTGAATGTATTTGCTTCTCTCGGCTAGAGGGACATCGAAAGAGTGTAGTCAAAAGATTCCACAGATGGAGGTTATGGTGGTTTAGTGGGTTTTTTTTGGCCGGCCAGCCCCTCAGGCTGCCCACTATGGCTCCTCCGTTGTGGACAAAATTTGTGCAGTGTAGAATTCGGATAAATGGAAGTCCCCAGACTTATGCGCTATCCGGGTGGTCGGTGGGTCTTCTTCAATGTATAGTCTATCACGTTTTCGAGATATTTTATTTTATCTACTTTTTTTGTTTTCTTTTTACGTTCCAAACTTATAACTTTTCTTCTGGTATAATACTGTATCATTTTTCTGGTATTTTTTGGGTAGGTAGTCGTTTTTTATGATTTTACTATTCTTCTTCATTTATTTAAATGTGACAACCTTGTAGGTTTCTAGCATAATATATAAACTATTAAATTGCGTACACTTGTAAATGAGGCGATATATTGGTAGATACTTTGTCTGCATTGTTTGTTTTTATGAATATATATTGTCTCAAGTGTGCTATTGATGTTAATAAATAAATAGAATAAATACAAAACTGGAGATAACGACTCCCATATTTATTACATTCTTTTAACCTACTGATTTCTCTTTCTGTGGGAGATGGAAGGATACTTGTGTAAGATGTTCAAAACTTAGCTAAAAAATAAACATTAAAAACGCACACATAATCATAATTACCAACTAAAATATTAATAAACAATTGTCTACTGATAGCAGGTCCTACGTCAATGTTATCGTCTGGTAATAATCTTGACATTATATGCAGTGCAGATATAGACAAATAGATAGACTCGTAGATAATTTCACAATACAAACATAATTCCCTTACATAGTGTATTGTGTATATGCATTAGACAGGTAGCGTATAATTTAATTTATTATTCAATGCGTACCTAATAGGTAGTCCTATCTCACGACTAGTCTATAAAATTAGTTACAATCAATACATAATTTCTATGCAATCACTATCAATATTATAACACACACCTCTATACATACAATGTTATATTGTGAAAAGCTGAATATACATAATATTATTCACAACATAGATACATATACTTGTCTGAAAGAAAGGGTGTGAGGAAGCGTGGGAGTCCGAGAACCACGTGGCTTGAACACATGGATCAAATTTTCAAGGACGGCCGTGTGTTGAGTAAGAGGAACCGACGTGCGTGCATGAGAAATTGTATGAATGTGGAGGAAGCAAAGGAAGTGTGTAAAGATAGATCTATTTGAGGTTCCTTTCTCTCTGCCAACCCCACTTGGGACACGGCGTGAGTTTTATGGTATAAGTAATTTTATACATACATTTTTTACCCCTATTTTTCACCCCATTTTTTTCTGCTGGCTACTCCACTTCTGGGATGTGCCGTGATGTATTTTAGTATAATGTTTATTCCTTTTTTTAATTACGTCGAAAGGCTATTGCACTTTTGCATTTTTTAATTTTTATTTATTCGTTCTTTACTGTAAATTTATCACAATGCATACAAATTTGTAGAAAAATGCTTTCAAATAAGATATAATCAATATACACAGGGCGAGTTTATCGCAAAGGAGCGGTCTCTCTATTATTGATTTTCGGGTTTGCCATGTATCGATTTGTTTAGTCGACGTTTCGGTGCACATGTTGGCCCCATCTTCAGGATATGAACTAAACAAATCGAGACATGGCAAACCCGAAAATCAAGAATCAGATAGTGAAGATCGCCATGAAAGCCTTCAAATCAGATCGATCTCTTTATTGTTACGGAGAGAACTAACTGCATGTTTATTACATGCAGTTAGTTCTCTGGCTACCCCGGTATAGTGGTTGTAGTATTATTATTCGATTAGAAGTCCAAAGGCCCATTTATTAGGCTGTACATAGATACCGACTATACCTATCTCACCTGTTACATCATAATTATATACGTACCTATCTATTTATCTTTCCTTTTGTTTGATACAACCTAACTGTCTCTTCTGTTGTATAATAATATTATGCTGTGTGCTTACTGTAGGCTCTGGATTCCGTTGGATTATATAATTTATAAGAGGTTTGAACTTAATGCGGCCTACCATATGTTACTATAGGATGAATGACCGATCAAATTCATCCATCATCATGGAATGTCAGTGTGGCGTAGAGGATACACTCTTGCTTTTGAGTTACTAAGTCCAGGGTTTGATTCTCGGTCAGGACAAAATGAAGAATGACCTTTTTATATTTTTCTAGATCTTGGTGTTACATGTTTATGTGTTTAGTGCATTACACATGTGTGTATCGTCGCGATAGTACCCATAATACAGTAATCATAATATTTTTGTTTCGGACTATATCGATCTGTGTGCATTTTCTGTACATGTTATGTTCTTTTAAGATTATAAAAAAATGTTAATAAATAACACTGTTTACCTTTACTTGATTTATTAGAAGCTTCACAAATGTGCGGCACAAAACCTTTTACAGTTCAATAATACAAATTTGACATTTATATTGTTTTCACCATTAAACAACGACATTGTAAAAGTCTGTACTTATTTTTACACAGAAATAAAGACATTATTGCGATGGCAGAAAGCATATATTTACTTAAACTTGTTCAAAAAGTGCAGTATTTTCATGACTGTATTGTCTGTGTATGAAATGTTTGTTATGTTATTCATATTCACACTGAAATATGTGTTTGAAAAGTTTCTAGTTAATTTTTTTTCCCATTTATAATTATAAAGTATAGATTAAAAATTATTTATTTGATATTTATCGAAGACAAACACCCGTAGAGTCCTCGGTAAAGAATAAGTGTCCCATTGTTTTCTCTAAGTTTTTGAGCGTCATGTAAAAACCACGTGTTCGTCAAACCTTTCGTGTAAGACAATTAACATCTACAATTCAGCGATATATACCCATCCTGAATGTTTTACTTTTATTGACACGGAAAGGACAATCTGCATTTTTGTTACAAAAAGTTAATCCCCTGACAACTCAATTTGTGGGATATGCCAAAATGGTATAGTAATAATAGAAGTAATTTAAAAAACCATCATAATTTTATCTCTGGTTAGATTTTCCCAACGTGCGCATTAATGCATTTCACATTTTAAATTATCGATGTGGTTTCTATAGCAGGGGGTCAGTTACATTTACTACAAAGAAACTTAAGCGTTTCAACACGATAATAACACAAAGATGATACCGTATCATATAATATGCATGTAACTACATCTAGTCATTGCTAATTATTGTTACTATTATTTCTCCTAGTGAATCCAATATGCCTATTTAAGATTTCACGTATATTATTAACGTTTTACAGTTGCAATACTATTAATCAAATTTTAAATTAAGACAATTACGAGAATAAATTATTAATATTATGTAAATAAACACAGCTTTGCTCGGATTGAATAAATATTGTGTAACTAATGTTTTGGTTCGTGGGGCACCCGGTAAATAATATTGGTTATCAATTTTTGCTGTAACTTTACGAGTGTCCTGTAAAAGGCTGGTGTTCGAAAAAATAAAGACATTTTACTTCATAAATTCAGCGATGAGGTTTGATACCCATTTTGAATATCTTATTTTTATATAGGCACAGAGAGGACAGCTTGAATACCTACCTATTTATTACATGTAGTTGTCCGCTGACTGCCCCACTTATGCGAATATGCGATGCCGTATTTTGAACACCTGCTTTTAACAGGACACTAGAAAACTCACAGAAAAGAATGAAAGACCTTTCTTTTCTCTTTGCGAGAAAAGAGTGCTAGACCATTTATTCTTTGCCAGGCGCTCCACAGAATAAATACATTATGTGATCAAAAATTGTAGACTTTCACAGTCTATAACTAATATAAGATGTTGATCAGGACATGTGTATTTATTTATTTAAAATATTTATACGAGCATAATATTAAATCTATTTTAATTAAAATGGAAGTAATAACCAACTTTATATATTTTATATAATAGAGGCAGTTACCGATGGCTATTAGCTATTATTCATATCTCATCTATACAATAATGTATAAATTATTTGTCTATTCAAATATAAGAATGAATGAAATTAATAGATAAAGATGGACAGTAACTTTAATTAACTATATCGAGACTGTCCAGTTCTATAACGCAACAAGTCGAGAATTTTGATTAAATTTGTAATATCCACAAATAACGCCACTTATTCAATTCTACATACAAATGATTATAAAAAATGCGAGTCCTTTTAAATATGAAACATTTATTGATGTTATTTTTACAATTAACCATTGTATGAGGTTATTTACGTAAATTTAACACATGAAACTATGTATACTTAACTGATAACATTTATGTATGATTTTTTTTGTAAAAACCCTGATTGTTGTGAATCCCACATGCTTGACTCTATTGTTTATGGAAAATGATTGTAATTAGCATACTGGTAAAAATAGGGGACTTTGCTAGTACACTTATGGTTTTGTATTATTTTGATCAACATTATTTATAATATGACTGTTTGTATCCCTGTTGAAGATGTAAATAAATAAATAAATAAATACTTGATAGTATCCAACATGGGGTACACATACTAGAAATCTCAGAACAACACCTAAATGTGAAGCTGTCAATGGGATTTATAAGAGAGAATTGAGAGCCTTCGGCAAGTCAACCGGTAGCTTAATTGGATAAAGCACTGCTCGCGTAAAGGTGGGGATGCGGGTTCATGTCCCGTCTGAGGCACTACCGAATAAGGTGACGTTTTCTTTTCAACGCCCCATATGGTAGTTTCATGTGTTAAATTTAAATTAGATAAAATTTAGCCATGGAAAAACAAAATAATGTATTTTCATTTTAATATTGTTTAGCTATTAAACAGAAAAAAGAGAACGTATGTTTTGGCAGTGCGATTATTATATAGTGTATTTCACTTTCTGTTGTGTTTTTAAAGCATAATACAAATATATGAAAATAATTACCCTAACATAAGACATTTCTACTTGTTGAGCTATGGACCTGGACAGTCGATTTATATATCATGATTTATTTAACTGATTGGTCAATTATATTGTATTTTTCATAAAACACCAGATATTAAAACTTGGCCATATAGAGAGAATATCGAATATTATGTCGAATAGGATATATTCGTAATAGAAAGACTTTTACTGCTCAAATAAACTAATACCACTACTACTACTACAATGAGAGATGCAATGATAGATGGTATGAGTGAGAGCACTCCCAGACCAATTTGGTTTCGGGAGGTTCTGCAATGCCCGAGGAACCTTAAAGCATTTTTGGTGTTTGTGGATGTGTGGGTATCTCGTTGGGAGCTTCTGGAGGAGAGTCTTAGGGTTGGTTTTTGCCCTTTGCGGCGTTGGCGCGATAGTGAACTCGTTTTCTCGTTGTATCGTCCTGTCTCCCTTGGTGGAGAGTAGGTCTGGGAGGTATGTCCCTTTTGGGAGGGTTTAATGTTTTCACACCATTCGGCACTGGTGATTCTCGGGCTCGCGCCTTCTGAACGCCAAATAACAAGTTTCTGGACACCTCCTTCGGCTTTTGTTACTCAGCAATTTTTATATATCATATTTACTCGATGTTATCTACCTTATATTATTTGTACTATATTTTGTCCTGTTTTATGCTTTTTTTATATAATTTTGTTTTTTTTTTTATTCTATAAAATAAACATACTTTCAAAAGGGGCATTGAAGAGAGTGTAGCTTAAAAGATTCCCACGACGGCGGTTTTAGCCGGTCGGTCCTTCAGACCTGCCCAATGGCCCGCCCGTGAGGACAATTTTGGTTTGAATGTGCGGATAAATAGGAGTCTATGACTCCTGAAATATCCGGGTGTGAGGTGGGTCTCTCTTCAATACTACTACTACACCATCACACTACATCATCATCCGTTTTGTGGTAAAACCGCCGCCAGGGCCTATTCAAGAATCATAACACCTCCTGAACAATAGTGTTTTTAACCTCGCGTTGAACACCTCCACACTCTCCATAGTCACGTAAATTTACTATTTTTCCTCAAATAAAGTGAGTTCGTCGGTAGCCTGGAGGTAGAGTCTCGGCCTCGTAAACATGGGGTCGGTGGTTCGATCCCAGGTGCCGGCAAACTCCCCTTTCACGACACAAGCTTTTAGTAGCTTACTGTGAAAGGTGTATAAGGTTGTATTTGGATTTATAACAAAACCCAGATATATCTCTAAAAATAATTCAATGTACCTTATCTAAACAATTGTAATATTCATTATTTTATTTCTTTGTTCCAGTGTTAAGATTAACTATCCACATCTTCTGATTGTCACATAGTCTTCTCTACCCGCCAATGGGACGTCACAATGATTGCAGGCTGCTGCCCACCGCTGCACAAGATGAGGCTCTACACATCTCCTTATACACACAGCTCGTTCACCACATTTCTTCTCTTCCTACTGATCCTGTTAGATAAGAGTACTACTGCGGCCCCATCGCTGTCTGATGGCTTAGTGCAGAATATTACAAGACTGGATAAAGGAGATGTATTCTTTGTTGCTGGTATGTATACTAGTTTTTCTTTAAACATAAGTATTTGCTGTAAGTAATATTGTCGGCCGACGCTACTTGGTGGAAGTTCTAGTACTACTACTATCTACAAGTTATTGTGGTAGCCAGCAGACCAGTTACATGTAATAAACATGCAAGCTGTCGTCTCTGTGCCAACAAACCATTCAGGATGAGTAGTACGTAAACCTCATCTCTGAATTCAAGATGTAAAATATCCTTATTATTATTATGATACCTGCGGTGGTAGTTCATGTTCTTATTCTTCTTCTCCTTGGGCAATTATTATTAGTCCCACATGGTGGTAGGATCTGCCTTTCTTGTCTTGTATCGCCACTTGGTTCTGTCGAGTGCATCCTCATGCGAAACATCGCAGTTCTGCATGTATTGCCTCACTACTTCACTCATTGGGCCTTATTGCCTACATACTCATGTAGTCTCCTGGTCACATGGCCATATCATCGCAATCAACTGTCTTGTATTTTATGTGGTAGTTCATGTTAAAGTAATCAAAATTAAACATTTATATTTAGTGACTTTATTAATCGCGGGCCGGCTTTCAAGAGCTTTCGCTCTCATCAATCTCATCTTTACGTTGTTAACCTGATGATAAAGTTGACTCACCTTTCGCAAGATACCTGTATTTACACATAATATATAAGTACATCGTCTTAACAAACGTAGCTATATTTTCATAGAGAATATGTTAGTATAAGATCAACAGATATTACGTACAAATTACAATTAATCAATAACACAACAATATTCCATTTATATCAAAGTATACATAGTCCATGATATAGACAATTGGATAGATGTAAAATGACTTTCATATTGAATGAAAGTGATGGATGTGAATTGTAGTACCTTGCGTGTGATCACAATTACAAACCTTATAGGGATAATACCATATATTAATTTATATTAGGTACAACCATACCTACATACATAGAAAATCAATTCTGATTTTATTTATGATCAATTCATACTCTCTTACTAACTTGTCTTGTCTTCAATACGAGTTTTTATATAAACTTATGCTACCGTACATTAACTTATTCCATTTCATAAAAAATCTGTGTATCGATCTATCCCCTCACACTACTTACTATAGTAGACAGAAGGTCAATTTGACATGTCCTTGAACACTATTTTCATTATCTCCAAGTTCATGTAGTTCTTCACACACCTTATAGCAACGTTCTTTTAGTTTCGACACGATGGATTGGACATCCCTCTTTCACAATACAAATAAAATAAAGAGATGAATCTGGGTTCGAAATAAGCAAAAATACATCCCCAGACATCCTCCCAGTAAACAATATGCTCATGTTGTGAAGGTAGAGTAGATCGGCAGTGAGTGGAATGGAATCGATCTCTCAATTGAAAATTTTATACTCTACCATTAGGTTACTGATCACCTTAACTAGGAATGTTGTGAGAAGAGGCGATTTAATTGACATAAAAAGGAGCTCTGAATGGAAGAGGCTGGTTTCTGCCTTGGACTCTCGGGGGAAGCCTTGAAGTGCGATTGCGTAATTCATACCAACGTACACATACGAAAATAGATATGTACTTATTATGTAATTCCTTTGTACATTAGTTGATTTGTGTTTTGTTGTTCCAGGTGGTGATTGTGGTGTGACAAGATGTGGTGAAGTAAGCGGAGGTACAGCCCTCAGCGAGCGTCCCCCTGGAGGGAGCGGGGGTTGTGCCTGCAGATGTCGAGGGGGGCTGCCACTCTACAGGGAGGACAGAGCCATGTGTGTGGCACAAGTTGCAGGTGAGACAATAATACCAAAATAAAACAAAAATTTTAAACATTGAAGAATCAACTCTGGCGACAACATAATATGCATATTTCGTTCTGCAGGAGTCTCCACCATTATGAATAAATAAATATTTTTTTATTTTACAAGTAGTTAATGAACAGTTTTGTATGGAAATGCAATGATAGGATATTATGTTTGAATGATGAAATTATATAATAAATCATTCAGTTATGGAGCAATTAAGAACATTGAAAATTACTTATGTTGTGAGGGGGTATTACCATCAGCCCATAGGATAGAGATACCTGCCCAATATGTGAGTCGTATTGTATCAAACTCAGCCATGTCTCGAATTATATACTAATTTTACGGGAATTAATTTTATCTTTTTTATTCATACCATCACGGAATTTCGCGCAGGCTAGAGGACTAACTGCACGTAAAAAAACATGAAAGTCGTCCTCTCCGTGTCATTAAAACTTAGACATTCAGGATGGGTGGTATACCTTGTTGATGTTAAATGTTTCAAACGTGATGTTTTACGAAAACCTACCTTTTACAGTACACTCGAAAACTTACAGAAAGAGTAGGAGACTTTATTCTTTGCTGGAGACTTCACGGATTTTTTTACTCAAAATCTTAATTTTTACTTTGCTGGTCATATATGGTTCGTAATACAGGTTCATGACCCTAAAAGACTTAAAAAGACTTTTGAAAATCGGATTCTGAGAAAAATATCGGGTCCACGACCGGCTATTGTAGAGGAAACCTGGAAGCTTAAAAGCAATTAAGAAATTGACTCCACAACAAACCAACCAGTTATCTGACGATTGGCATGGATTGGCCACGTCGTCAGATCGGGAGAAGAAAAGTCAACTGGATCTATTCTTCAAGATATACCCGAGGGCATACCTTGCACTTGCTTACATATTTGTCTCGGCTGACCGTTAGGTAGACCAAGACAAATATTATAAGATAACATCAACCGAGATCGAGGGAAGCTAAATGCTAAGAACGACTGGCAATTCATTACTCAAGATAGAGATGCTCGGAGGTCTATTGTTTTGGAGATTTAGGCCTTACAAAGGCTATTCGGCCATCAGAAGTAACTTAGTTAATAGTATGGAGTTTGCTTGGTTTGATACTATACGACCATATAATTTTAAATGTGTATTCTATATTTTATAATCTGATTAATTTATCGCATGTGGAGCCACACACGGAGATATGATGTTTTATGAAATTCTTGGCACACAAATCAATTTTAACATAAGGTACCTATTTACATAATATTGCAATTCTTACAACACTGTTAGGGACACGGAAAATAATATGTAATCGTTTGCAGCAAATTTAATACATTATATGCCCTCGTAGTTCATAAATATTCGTATGTCAGTGGTTTCATGACACCACCTATGTGATATTTTTTTTCTATTTGGTTATTGTTAAAAACTAAAAGCGCGAAGGTCCACAAACTACGTGGCTTCATTAGGTAAATTAAATTCTCAAGGAAGGCCGTAAATTGAGTAGGTTAATGTATGAAAATCTGGATGAATGTAGAATGAAGGATGAAGCGAAGGCAATATGTTAGGATATATCAATATTAGGTTCCGTTCTCTCTACCTACCCACCTTTGAGGATATAGATAGATCTTGTAACTGCTAGCCTTCTTCTCTATACTGCTGAATATAGGCCTCTTCAAAAATTTCCCACACTTTTCGATCCCGAGCAACACGACACCACAGTTTTCCCACCACCTGGACAATATCGTCAACTCATCTTTTTTTGGGACTTCCAACACTTCTTTTGTCCTCCCACGGCCTCTATTCAAGAATTTTTGAAGTCCACCTGTATTCCTCTCGCCTTACCACACGACCAGCTCATTGTCATTTCAGCTTGGAAATAGATCTTATTTAAATAAAATTGACACATAGGAGTTTTTCCGCATCCATGGACGTTTAAAGTCCTTTATTTTAACAACTAAGTTATGGTCTATAACAAGAAATGCTTGATAATTTTATATGCATCATTACCCTTTTTAAATTTTAATGGTAGTAATAAATAAAATAAATATAACAAAATATTTTTTTATAATTTTTTCAATTTATTACTATTAGTGTCAATATCTCAAGTCAAAAGCGTTGATACTGACGAAAATTTTATGATACACATTCACACAAGAATTAAAATGGTATCAATCATCGTTAAAAAGAACACTGTTAATTCGGATGGCCAAACATTTCTTGGAAACTTTTGGCCTACTATTTTTATTTTCGTTATGTTCATTCTTTTCTTTTTTTTCTTCTTCTCAGTCCGCGAAGGCCTCCTCCATTTCTCTCCATGTCACTCGATCCTGTGTCGTCTGCATCTTGGTGACACTAGAATGTCATATGATGTTATCTCTCGACCGCATTGGTGTTCTTCCTATGGTCCTAGTTGCTACTCGTGGTCTCCAAGATTTAAGAAACTTTGGCCATTTGTCATCTGAGCTTCTGAACATATGGCCCGCGCATTTCCATTTCAGAGTTGCAACACGTTGTGCGATATCAGTAATTTTTCTTTTTTGCTTTATTGTTTCATTCCGCATTCTGTCTCTTAGTGTGATGGCCAGCAAAGCTCCCTCCGTGGCTCTTTGGGTGACTCGCATTTTCTCAATGCTTCGCTTGGTCAGTATCACCATTTCCATGTCATATTATGTTTCCACTGGCAGCACGCACATCTCGTTAACTTTGCACTTACGGTTGATGGGGGGTTTGGAAAATTTTGAAATCTGTAATCCATTTTGCCAAAGGCTGCCCAACTTAGACCTTCTTTCCATTAATTACTATTATTCAGCACCTCCAGAAAATGATTGGTTAATTCAAAACCTAAGTTTTTTTTTATTGCAATCAAATTAAAAATGCTATAATCTTCCGTAATCTTATTTATAAAAGCACAGTTCAGAATTCAATTAATTAATATTTTTGTTTTATGTTTCTAGAGTGCCCAATGGCTCAGTTTGGTGCTGGAGATGGAGCTATTAGAGTGCCTCTAATATTTCTTCCACTCTTTGGTCAGATCATACATCCATCCAAGGAGATCTACTTCAGAGGTTTGTATTTCTTTCTTATTTATCATCGTTAAGTAGGACACCAAATTTAATAAAAATGCAGGATCTGAGGAATCGTAGACGGGTAAAAAGGAGCCGTCTTCCTTTGCGTCAAAATATCTGAGGGTGATCGAAGATCCCTTACAGTATTTTCTTGTTTTTTTGTTGTTGTTATTATTGTGTATGTATCGTATAGAAATGTTTTTTTTTGTAAGATTATTAGTTTTTTTTCTTCAGTTGCTTTGCTTTTTTAATTATTATAATTTGGTTTTTGTTTTTAAACTTTTATTTTGCTTTGGGTTAGTTGGAAGACCTTTGTGATAAACCCGCCCTCTGTATATTGTTTTAATGACAGTTTAAATACAAAGTAAACCTTTTTTGTGCGCACAGTTCATATCTTTAAAGATTGCAAAAATAAAATAAACTTAAATCAGTAATTTTAAATATTTCTACTGCAATAAATCGACTAAATGACGTAAATAATTTTACGTTTACACGAATCGTTTTGTGATCAGATCAGATCAGATTAAAAAAATCAATTATTAAAAGTAATTAAATACATCGAATCAAAGTGTCCGCATGTGCATTTAGTGAGACTTGGTAATTAAAAACATCATCTTTGCGTACAATTATTTTTCATGAACGAGGTTCGATCTTCGATTATTCAATCTTCATATATTATTTTCATACCTCAAGCAGGGTGCTGTTGAAATTTCAATTATTTTCATTAAAACATCGTAAATTTCAATCAGCCTGTATTGATTATTTATTTATCTTTTATCGATTTTATACTAATAAATAAAAAATACAAGATAAATGTAATCAAAAGAGATATGATAACACACACGTAAAATCTAGCCACATTCAAGCGTCCAAGTAGGAATTTGGAAAAAAAATAAATCAATCGTCACTTTTTTCTAAAATATCGTATTGACTAAACTATACTATACCCTCACGCCGTGTCTCAAGTGGGGTAGGCAGAGAGATCGGAACGCTAAATAGATCTATCTTTACACACTTCCTCCACATTCATACAATTTCTCATGCACGCACTTTGGTTCCTCTTACTCAACACACGGCCGAAGGTTATTGAAAATTTGATCCACGTGGTTCATTTAAAAAATTACGTATAAAAAGCATGAATGCGTAAAAAAAATCGTAAACCATATAAAAATATTTAAAATCTGAAAGAGGAGATGTGAGACAGCGTGGGCTTCAGAAAACTACGTGGCTTGATCACGTGGATCCAATTCTCAAAGACGGTCGCAGGTTGAGCTAGAAAGTCAGAATGCCTGTATAAGAAAACGTGTGAATGTAGAGGAAGCAAAAAAAGTATGTATGGACAGATCTATATGGCGGTCCATCCTCTCTACCTAACCCAATTGGAATACTGTTTTAGGGTTTAGATATAAAAAATCAGGTGTTAAGGCAAATCCTGATAATCTTATTTTTCTGACCAGAGGTCAATTACTTATGAGAAATGCAATAATTATAAAGGTGCCTTTTCCGGTATTGTCAATCACCTTAAAGAAAGCCTTTTTATTTTGCACCGTCTGAAATTACTCTAAAACTGACTTCATTCTGGTCCATTCTCATACATTAATAATACATAATAGTTATAAGTAAAGTTTTATTTTTATATAGGTACTAAAGTACACTCAATCAAATAAACGGAAACATTATAAATAATAAAACATTTCCCACGGAAACACTCACTTGATAATTTCTCTAAATTCTTCGGTAAATGCGTTAAACTTTTATCTTACCTACCACTGCCAACTAACTTCTTGTCAGAAAATATTTGTGGTATCTCCTATCTACAACAATCCACATAAATAATTATATGTTTGAACCAATATAAATAAATAGAAACATCATGTTTAATTTCTGTAATTGCTGTGCAATGAGTTTGGATTTTCTTTTCTATTCTTTCCCATTTTCTGCTAATCTCTTTCATTCTACGTACGTGCCACAGCTCGTGTCCTTCTTCACTTAGCCCATATAGGTGTCTCTTGGTCAGCCTCTACAATTCCTGCCTTCGGTCATGCTCTCCGCAATGGTGATGAGCAGGTCTTGGTGCCTGATGTTGTGGCCAATCCAGTTAGCTTGTTTTTGGCTGATCTTTTTATTGTTAATAATTTTAATAAAATTTAATATAATATCTACTTTTTTTTTTTTTAACATGTTTAGACAATTCCCACAGACCGAGCTAGTCCCAAATTAAGATATGAATCTTGTACTATGGGTACTAACACGACGATACATATATACAATGCATGTGTTTACATATACATATAACACCCAGACCCAGGACAATTTGAAAAAGGTCATTCTTCATTCTGCCCTGGCCAGGAATCGAACCCGGGACCTCGTGACTCAAAGGCAAGTGCGTTAGCCTCCGCGCCACACCGGTCGTCAATAACACATTCAAAGCAAATATAAAGAATATGATAAAAGTACTTCCTAATTAGTTAATTCATTTCGACTTATCCGACAACATTTTATCTAGTTAATTAATCATACAAACACAAAACAGAATAACCTATTATTTGATATAAAAATATAATCCACACATAAATATTTGAGTCGGTTCGTATGTGCGTATGTCCTCAATGGACTCTGAAATAAGGAAAGACAGAAGTAAAATAATACACTCTATACGAGGTCTCATCTCCTGGGCAGGTTTAAGGCTAAAAACATTTTAAATATCTTATGTATTGATAAAGATATTACAATTTTAATGAGATTCCCATACATTCGCTTGACAAAATTGCCAAGCGAATGTATGAAAATCCAATATTTATAGTCAAACATTTTTCATTGTATTGAATTATTCCAAAATGGATGTAACAATAAATAAAACAATACTGAAACTAAATAATTAGGGACTGTTTACATAATGAAACATTGTGATTGCTGATGACAAAAAATCCTGAATTATGAGAATAAAAATTGCATATTTTTGACATTTTGAGCTATTTTCATAATGGAGGATATTATGAGACCATAGAAATCCATACTGTAGAATAAGATTAGTATTATGTAAAAAATCCATAAACAATGTTAATTGATTTTTTGTATAAATAAATACAAAAGTACCTCGGTACTAGCCATAAGAACCTATTTATTTTCGCCTAATATTTTTCTTTACTTTTCATGGCAAATCACTTGAAGATTTATATAGGTACTACAAACTAAAAATACCAGTTTTAACCCATGTATTTGCACGGTTTTTGTTTATTTAAACCCGAGCAATGCCGGGTTACAAAAGCTTGTAATATAATATACAACAGTTGCACTTGCTGTGTAATTATGTTCAATAAAAACAACCGAACAATCGTTAATAATTTTATCTCTATGATAAGCGGCGGCAAACATGTCACCTGTGACCTCGCATTATAAATCTATCGCTTCCATCACTTTTGTCAGATAGTGATGATAATTTATTTATGTAACTATCTACCTATCTGCCTTAGCTGAAATCACTTTATAAATAGTTGTACTTTTATTATTAGAAATGAAATGTTTATTAGGCAATCATCCGGCTGAATATCGGATAATGATTTAAGTCCGAAAACATAATTGGCGAGCTTTACCAAAATTAATTAACCATTGTAAGAGGTTATATTCATATAATGATATCTTTGTGTAATTTTCTTGGGGATGTATGTATTGTGGGATTGGGTGATTCTTTTGTGTTGTTTGTACTTTATAGCGGCTGGATCTATATATGTGCATTTACCTAGTGAGGGTGCTGCGGGTGCCGATTGCGTAGTCATTGTCTCATTACTTACTTGAGCGATTATCCTATTTGGTTATTATTGTTTTTTTTTTCTTTCATGATTGATATTGACCTCACAAGTCAATGTATGTATAGTAGAACTTGCTTGTTTCAATCCACTCAATTCTCATTATTTTTTGGTTTTTTAAATGGTGCTTGAAAATATTGTGTAGTGTTTTTACAGAATATTGTAAGTTCTTTATATTCTTATGGTTGTTATTTTGGATTCTTAGATTCATATTTGTTTATGATTGTTATATTATGTTGTCCACTGTCCAGCAATTAGGTTTCACAACTGTCAAGCTGGCAGTGGTATATTTTATTCAAATAAAATAAAATAAATATTGCTCACTAATTATGAAACACCATACCATACTGCACTCAGAATAATTCTCTACGAACTTTACTTATAATAATAATAAACTTTATTGTTCAAAATATTTAGATAATATGCTGGTATTTTGATCCCGCGTTTTGAGCCTAATCCTTTGATATCCTGTATATCTGGATAGGTGAATTTTTCCCGGCATTAGACTGTTAAGTTTTTGTGTGATCATGACTGATCATATGGAGACTTATCTGGTTGTACAATGCTGAGAATTGTGGATGGCTATTCTTCCGCCGCGTAAAAAAAAAAAAATGGGATTACAACATGATATAAATAAATAATTTTGCACAATGGGCAAGTTTATTGCAGAGACGCGATATCTTCTAATTAACCCAATAAAATAAAACTAAAGACAAATTGAAGACAATGATAAAAAATAAAATAAAATAATGTCATGTGTATGTACCTATGTACCATATTAAATTAAATAAATGACAGCGTACGAATATTTGGTCGTTAAATAAATTTTAAACTGGATATCCGTTATCCGGAATTCGATTAAACGACGATCTGTAACGTCATTATTAATAAGTAGGCACCTTGTTCAATGAACCTATATGTTACGAGTAGATAAGTAATAGCAATAGTTGTATAACATGATATACTGGTATAAACATTGAACTTGCCAGCCATCACAGTGAAAGTGAAATACTCAGTACTGACCCTAGATTAGATAACTATCTAATCTCAGAGATTTAACTTAGATATAACTGCAATACACACGGCCAGCATATTTTAATACAATTATTACACAAGCGGGACAGCATGTGGACAAATTGCGTACTAATTTCCGTTTTATTCATAATTTTTTCAGCACTCTTTCGGTCCAACCATATAAATTTATAAATAGGTACTTACTTATTGCTAGCCTTCTTCTTTCCTATGCTGGCTATAGGCCTCTTCAAAACTTTTCCACACTTTTCTATCTCAAGCAACAAGATACCACTGTTCTCCCATCATCTGGATAATATCGTCAACCCATATTTTTTCGGGTCTTCCTACACTTCTTTTGTCCTTTCAAGGATTCTGGAAGTTCATCTGCCATCTTCACGTCTTACCACATGACCAGTCCATTGCCATTTCAGTTTGGAGACTTTACTAACAATGCCAACGACTTTTGTCTTTTGTCCGATGGTTTAATTTCTTATTTTGTCTCTCAAGCTTATGTCTAGCATTTGTCTCTCCATGGCACGCTGTAAACACCTCAGTTTTCGTTTATTCGCAAATGTATAAATACATATGTTGATTAAATTATTTTTGCTTGGACAGGCCTGATGTGCAGTTAATGTGACATTCATTATAGTCACTTAGGCCTGCCCATGATCAGCTGATTGAGTATTTATTTAATACTAGTGTACATAATTATAATTATAATGACTTTCCGAGAACTAACTCTTCCTAATGTAAAGGTTACTTCCCTGCATCTTACATGATTAATAAATTAATGTGTTTTATATTTATACGCGGTGGCAGAATTGCCATCCACACTTCTCAGCATTGTACAACCAGATAAGTCTCCATATGATCAGTCATGATCACACAAAAACTTAACAGTCTAATGCCGGGAAAAATTCACCTATCCAGATATACAGGATATCAAAGGATTAGGCTCAAAACGCGGGATCAAAATACCAGCATTGTGCCTGAAATATCTGTGTTCAAAAACTTTTTGACAATATTACAAGTGTTTATTATAATAGATTTTTGAATTTTAATGTACAAATTAACCGGTAAATCTAATTTTTGTAAATTATTTATTAAAGATTTCGGAGTTACCCCTGTAGCTGACATGACTAAAGGTATTACGTCACCTGAGAATAACAGGGTTCCAACTAACAAAAATTCATATTTATGTTTTTTTCGTGAAAAGGGTTCCAACTAACATATTCTATAATACTAGAACATAAAAACGCCAAAAAGTGGTGTAGTTTTTATTTTACGAAAATAATAAGGTTCCATCTGATCAATCGAAATTCAAACGTTTATTAAATAAGGATTTATCGAGCGTTGAGATTTTATTATTCCAACCGCCATCAATTAATTTGCACGCTACAACGTAAGAAGGTTTCATCTGCTACAGATGGAACCTTTTTACTCCAACAATGATGTTATGGGTCTTATTTCAAGTCAGTGTATTTTCATTGCTTTTTGTAATAGTTGGCGCGCTTTTGTTGTTAAAATGTCGAGTTTCGAGGATAGTTTGAGAAAATTAGTTGAGGAAATGGTGAATGATAATGATAATAATAATTCAGCCTCAATTTCTGATTTGGAAAACGCAGTTATTAATCAACTGTGATATTGCTGACTTAAACAGGTAAGTCTACATTCACCCAATGTCCCATTGAGGATTCTCTAGATGACTGAAGGAGATTTCAAAGATTACGGCAATGCGGCAAAATACTTGAGATATTCTTTTTTTACAAGTAAAAACTTTTAAACTAAAATTTACGCAAACATTGCATGGAATTACGCAAACATCCTATAGAACTGAGTTTGGAGAAAGTGAAAAGACTTCTACAAATCTTCGTTCAAAAGAAAAACTCAGAAGTTCCGGAGGAAGTCAAAACAATTACCCAGAACCAAGTATCCTTAAACTAAGTAATGGACTGTCAGTTCCCAAAATTAGAGATTTAAAGGACATGATAAAATTCATGCCTCTTCAAGATCGGCATTGAAGGAGACCCACCGACCACCGTATTCAAGATCGGCAGGATTAAGAGGCAATACTAAAATAATAATAGTATTATTTTGGTCGAATTCACTCGTCGAAAACGAAGAAGTGTTAACCAGGGTTGGCGAAAAAAGGCAACTCCTCTAAATAATCAGCCAACAACGAGCAAACTGGATTGGTCTCAATATCAGGCACCCAGGACTACTCATCGCAATCGCAGAGAGTAGGACCTAAGGCACAAATGGCAGAGGCCGACCGAGAGATGCTTATATGGACCAACTGAAGACGGACTTGAGCTGTGGCTCATACGTGGAGTTGAAGAGACTGGCTGAGAATAGGGAGAAGTGGAGGAGAAAGTCCAAACTCGTTTCAGACCAATCCAATAGATTGTAACTCATTATATATATTCTAATTAAAATTCCGTGTTTTTTTAAATTCTACTCATTATATATATTCTAATTCTAATAAAAAAAACCGTGTTTTTGAATTCATCTTCTTCTTCCTGGCACTGTCCCAACTTATTGCCGCTGAGGGCTGTTAGGGTCGGCTCTTCTCGTTCTGAGGTTATACATTCTTCTGTTTCTTAATATCATCTTCATCCGGGCTATTTCTCCGCTGGATTTTAAATTCCTTTTCAAAAAAATACATATCTTTACATCCATCATTCAATATTATGTCTTAATTTATGAATAGACTTTTCAATATTTTTTATTACAAATAATTTCTTGCTTATCTTGAGATATTACACACTTTTATCTAATAATAACAGTTAAGAAAATTTAACAATTTATCTATGTTTTATATTGCCTATTCTTAATTTTAATCCTCATAATGTCAAGATAGAACTATGCTTATATCATTCCATCAATCTATGGGTCTGTCCTATTCTATGTATGGTTAAATTTGTTTTGTGAACAGTGATATACAAAAGGAATGTGGAATGAAAGCTGGTGTTATAACAAGGATGAATGTGAATAAGTTAAGATGGTTCGGGCACGTGGAAAGAATGAATGAGGACAGAATGACCTAAAGATATATTTGGCTGAGAGGAATGGTGCGTGGAGACGTGGACGTCCGAGGATCAAATGGCAAGATCACTTAAATCAAATCCTATAGGACGGTCACGTGTTGAGCACATTGAATAGGAGAGCATGCATGAGGAATTGTATGACAGTGACGGAAGCGAAAGATGTACGCAAGGATATAAGGAAGTGACGCTCGATACCTTCTGCCTACCCCACGAGGGCAGCGGTGTGATGGTATGTATGAATGTAAATTTCCCGAAACCTGGACAATCAAATCTCGAGAACGTGCTAGAATAGATGCCTTCGAAATGTGGTTCTGGAGGCGTCTACTGCGCATACCGTGTACAGTACATAGAACAAATTCGTCCATCCTCGAAGAACTGAATATAAAGGAACGGTTGTCCACCATATGCATACGCCGTGTCCTGCAGTACTTTGGGCACATCGCACGGAGAGGACCAGACAACCTGGAGAGACTTGTTTTGACTGGAAGTGTGGAGGGCAATAGAGCTAGGGGGCGCCTCCAATGAGATGGAGTGAGCAGGTGAAGGGGGCTACGTGGGGGGACCTTGCATGAGGCGTTACGAAGAGCGGAGCATCGAAGTCGCTGGAAGCATTTTGTGCACACCTATACAAATAATGGTTACGATCCTCAGCACTGAGGGACCGACAACAAAGAAGAAGAAGAATTGACTTTATTGTAGAACCTAGAACATTCTTAATCAATTTTATGGTATTCATGCATTTTTAATTACAGTGCCTTTATTATAACAAAAAAATATTTACAAAATTATGAATCATGCATTTTTTTATATTAGCACTTTTTCATATTAGAAATTAAATGCTCAAGATAAAGACACAAGAATACTGTCTTTATCTTGAGCATTTAATTTCCTAAAATGGAAAAATATTTGGAAAATTCACCTTTAAGTTACTTAACATCTTAAATTCAGCAATGAGGCTTGACACTAGACCTGTGCTGAGTTTGTTATTGTTTTGGCACAGAGAGGATGATCTCATGAATTGAATTTGCTGGCTACCACACTTGTGAGAGTTGCAATGATAGTACAAATATACAGAGATTACCTAGATTAAAATTATGTAATACATTGTGAGACAGAACACTAGATATCGTGGAAGTTTATGCACAGAAATATCTTAAATATATATAAATATGTAGAGAGTGTGTTCTTTTAATAATAAATAATATAGTAATAACATTTTGTTCTATCATAATACTATACTATACCATCACGGCACATCCCACTATCATAAACTTAAAAAAAAAATGAAATAATTTAATCTATCTGTTCATTTACATTCATAGATTCTTTGGGCAATTTGGTGAACAAGGTTCCATCTGATGATGAATCCTTGTTAACTTACTTTATTTCACAAAACAAATGAATAAGGTTCCATCTGATTTTCCGCATATTCAAAAAAGAGTAGTAAATATAAATATTTTCACTCTTTTTATCAATAATATTCAAGATATGTCCATCATTGTCTTCCATTCTAAAAATCATAAGAAAATATCAACTAATTGAAAAAATATGAGTGTTTGAAATTTCAATCCCATTTTTCTCAGCTTTTTGTTTTTGACAGTTGGAACCCTGTTATTCTCAGGTGACGATATTTATATAAACGGACCTAGAATGCCAAATATTTTTTATTTCTCCTGCTAGTTCTGTATATTTACGTATTTTTTCTGCGACGGTTGTTTGTATATTATGTGTATTTGGGACAGCGATGTCGATTAGGTACGTTATTTTATTACGTTTATCATGTAATACTAAATCGGGTCTATTATGATGTATTTGTCTATCTGTTATTATGGTTTTATCATAATAGAGCCTATAATTTTGATTTTCTAAAACCGGTTCCGGGTTGTATTTAAAATAAGGTATTACATTATTTGAGTTTAAAAGATTATGTTTAATAGCTAAATTTTGATGTATAATTTTTGCGACGTGATTATGTCTATAAGTATACTCAGTTTGAGCGAGAGTGGAACAACCCGAAACTATGTGTTGAATTGTTTCCGGTTTGGCCAGACATTTTCTACACGAATCATCAATTATGTTTTGATTTTTTATAATATATTTTTGATAATTTTTTGTATTTATTACCTGATCTTGAATTGCTAGCATAAAACCCTCGGTTTCCCCATACAATTCCCCAATGGTCAACCACCTGTTTGACGCATATTTGTCAACATAAGATTGGTTGAGATCATTGAGGTGTCTAGCATGAAGTTCCTTCCTACCCCAAGATTCTAACAAAATATTTAAATAGTTTAATCGCGGACCTACTGTTTCGTCATTTAAATTTAAAGGTGTATGATTTTTATCGGCCTGTATTATTATTTTATGTAATATAGAATTATTTTGTTTGTTCTTAAAAAATGTTTTAAGGGATTCTATTTGATTATTATGTAAAGAGGAAATGTTAACAATTCCTCTTCCTCCTATACTCCTAGGCAGAACCAACCTTTCTTTCGCGGAATTTGGATGATGATACCTATTTTTTGTTAGTTGTGTTCTAATAAGTCTTTCTAATTTATTTAGATCCGTTTTAGACCATTTTATGATGCCAAATGAGTATGTTAATAATGGGATTGCCCACGCGTTTATTGCTTTTACTATGTTTTTGGCCGATAGATCACATTTAAATATTTTATTAAGTCTATCTTTAAAATCATTTGTTAATTGAGTTTTGATTAAAGAGTGATTTAAATTTTTAGATTGCGGAAAACCTAAATATTTGTATATTTCATTACTATTCATGTTATTAATTTGATAATTAGAAACTATATCCTGACATTCTATAATTTTACCTTTTTCAATGTGTAATGTTTTACATTTATCTAGCCCAAAAGACATTCTTATGTCGTCTGAGAATTTTTTTGTTATACTCATTAGTTTTTCTAATTCGGTATCCGATTTAGCGTATATTTTTATATCGTCCATATACATTAAATGCGATATTTTTGTTGACGAACGAGTATTTCCGTTAATTTTGATTCCATATTTGGATACTTTACTATCATTAGTATATCAGATATCATTATTTCTCTTAACTCTTTCACTGTGTACGTGTCTGCAGAGGTCGTGATTCATTCTTAGAAAGCCAGTAACAAATATATATGTTTTTATTTATTGTAATAAATAAAAAAAAAATCTATCAAAAATCTATTATAATAAGTTCGTCGTTAGCCTGGAGGTAGAGTCTCGTCCTCGTGAACAAGGGGTCTGCGGTTCGATCTCAGGTACCAGCAAATTTACCTTTTACGACACAAGCTTTTAGTTTACTGTGAAAGGTTTATAAGGTTGTATTTGTGTTTATACCAAAACCCAGATATATCTTTTTAGAAAAAAATATACTTGTTATATTGTTAGAAAGTTTTTGAACACCGATATTTCAGGCACAATTTTGGTATTTAAAACCCGCTTTTTGTACCTAATACTTTGATATCATGTATTTCTGGATAGGAGATTTTTTCCAGGCATTAGACTTAAAGGTTTTTGTGTGATCATGACTGATCATATGAAGACTTATCTGGTTGTATAATGCTGAGATTTTTGGATGACAATTCTACCGCCGACACAATACAATTGTATAAAATAAGAGGCTGAGGTTATTTCTACCCATTTTTTTTTCTTTTTTACCATAAACAACCCGAGGTAAATAAATATATTTCTATATTTCTGTCCTTTTCCTAAATGAAACAAAAACTGTGAAAGCACTACTCTATGGTTAATCTATGGCATAAAACACTTCTTTCCGGCTTTTGTCAGGTTTTCTTTTTGCCGCCCATGTTGATATAATTCATTTTATAATCCAGAAATTTAACCCATAAACGACTTAAAAACACTCAATTTGTAGAAAATATTTAAGATAAAATTAAATGCAATAAAAATATCCATTAATATAAACAAAATAAAGTTAAAACACGAATTAGAAATTACTAACAAAACGTCACACAAGTCTAATGACAGTATAAACGTCAAACAAATAGTTGGTATCTGTTATCTGTGGTTGGTATGTACTTTGGGTAGAAATAACCACTTTTTCGCGGAATATTTTTGTTTGTATACAAAAAAAAAAAAGGGTGAAAATAGCGCCTCCGAAAATAAAAATAATCGTTAGTAATGACAAACAAGTACATCTGTCACTATGTAATTGAATAAATAATAATTTAATAGTTTTTCATCTTGATTTTAATGAATGAAAATAAGAGTGACATGTTGTTAGTACAATACAAATATAATGATTAAATCTCCAATTGTTTATATAATTAAATAAAGTTTTGTAGGTTCTCGTCTGTCTTTATGTCTCTTTTACAAATCGTGAGAACAAATTCCAAATTCTTTTCGGTAAAGTTTAGAAATTTTCTTACTAAATTGGTATAACTCAATTGCTTTGTATACGGTAATTAGCAGTTTGACATATCATAATAATATACACTCACGACTAATACCAAGTAGAGTAGTCAGAATAGTATAATGTATTCATACTATATGAATGGGCTAGTTGGAAGATATCGCGTTTCTGCGATAAACTCGCCCATTGCACAAATTTATTTGTGTGGTTAAAATTCTGAAATGTTTATTTAATGATGTTGATTTTTTTGTGCAGTAAAAATTTATTATTATTAACTATCTGAAATATCTGTTACGTGATTTTTAAAATCACTATCGAGTTCGCCGGTAGCCTGGAGGTAGAGTTTCGGCCTCGTGAACAAGGGGTCCGTGGTTCGATCCCGGGTGCCGGCAAAACTCTTCTTTCACGGCGCAAGCTTTTAGTAGCTTACTGTAAAAGGTGTATAAGGTAGTATTTGGATTTATTACAAAAACCCAGATATATATTTAAGATTTTTTAAAAAAAAATCGGCTAACCTTTGCCATCTACAGGTGAAGCAATGCTAGTGTGATGTATTAATAAAGGGATGAATACAAAACGGGGGCGAAGTGGAGAAGATGGTTGGGTGGTAATTACGTAATTAAGAGGGTAATGCAGGAATCAAGTAGGTAGCATTGGTAGGTAGGAGTTCGTCGGTAGTCTGGAAGTAGAGTCTCAGCCTCATGCACAAGAGGTGCGCAGTTCAATTCCAGGTGCCGGCAAAGTCCCCTTTCACGACACAGCTTTCAGTTTACTGTGAAAGGTGTGTCTGGGTTAACAAAAACCCAGATACATTTTAGTTCGTCGGTAGCCTGGAGGTAGAGTCTCGACCTCCGGAACTAGGGGTCCGTGGTTCAAGCTTTTAGCTTAGTGTGAAAGGTGTATAAGGTTGTATTTGGGTTTATAACAAAAACCAGAACTATCTTTCTAAAAAAAAATCTCTTTTTTTATATGTAGCGTAAATAGTTTGGAATTATTAAAATCAATTTTTCGATAGATGACTATAGCTATTACTCTTTCTGAGTAATGTCATATTTACGGTTTGTAACACAATGTATTATCTAACCCAGTTAAAAAAGAGGTAACACGCTGAGCTGCAAAGTATATACTTATTTATTTATTAAATTATGTTGGAGCCTGTGAACATCTCGACAGCACAAGTGCGGTGCCGTTTAATACTATTATTATTATTAAAGATGTATCCCTCGGGGCAGCAATTATAATGTCTCATATTAATGTCAGAAGACGACACGAGGATTAATCAAACAGACATTATGAGACTTGGCAAAACGGTATTGCATTGTGTATTGAAAAATAAAAAAAAGATATGGAGGTCAAAACAGCAATGATATATAAAGTACTCAGCTTATAATTATAGAAAAATGTGCAATGTTGAATAAAAAGCAAAAATTAAATTTGTTACTCAAAATAATATCTCTTATCTACAAGTCACTACTCACTACTACAATATTCTTTTCTATTAAAAATAGATAATAAATAGAACATCAAACTAAGGCAATCAAACAAATAAGGACTATTATTTGGCCCATATTCAAGGTTCTGAAAAGTTGTTTGATTGTATATTCTGAGTTATTTTTATAGATTTGTGATATCATGCTGTGTTTTTCTTTCAGATGTGGACAAGACTGCCTGTGCAGTTTCAAGTGCCATGTATTTGACCAGAACTGGATGGGGTAGTCTCAGAGAAGAATTGGATAATGATGTGCCTTTCAGTCTGTACAGGGATGAAGGAAGAACTTATCTAATGGTAAGTCCAGCAAAACGTATTCTAAAACTTAAATTGGGTGAACATTAAACTTGCTCAAAAAGTACTGAAGATGTTGAAATATTGAACTATTATTTTTTGTCGTTGCAGTGGCGTGGTAGTGAAAATATGAGACTTCGCGTCACTGGTCGAATAGTGGTTGTCAAACTGGCTTGCAGATCTGATCATCATGTAGTTCTACCTTGTGTAGCATTCAGGGTTCAAGGTACTCCGCCAGATCTACCAAATGGTAAATAAAAAATCAATAATTATTCACGACTTTCTTTTATTTGAGAACCTAAATAATATTTTTTGCTTTAATTTCTTCCTTTTAGAAATTCCAGCAGTCTTCTTCTCCAGAGAAGATCTGCTTCCTAAGCCATCAAGGAGCCATGCTGCTAGCTTAGGAACTACATTGTTTCTATGTGCCCTGGTTGGAACGCTCATTTATGCTGGGGCTTTTGTTCTTTACGTGAGACATAAAAGACAACGTTTGCTCACAATTGACGATGGTAAAACGCATGAACATAGGATAACGGATATGGTAAAAAGGCTGATCTATTATTATTCATTATCAGTGACATTATCGATTACGGTGTTGTGATAAAACTAATTTGAAAAACTTATTTGCTTACAGCCAAATACAACCACGAATCCGCTTCTATCTCTCAGTAGCATATTCACAGAGAGTCGAACTTCTTCATGTGAGATGTTGTCTGATAAAGAAGATTCGTCAAGAAGTTTCTCTTCTCGTTCATCTTCTATGGCAGACTCTTTGGAAAGACAGAATTTGAATGAACAGAGTGATGATAGAGGGGACGATGATACGGTAAATTACTTTAAAATTAACAAATATTTAATAGACCTTTAAAAATAAGCCATTGAAATTGATTTCTTTTTTATCAGGATTCTGAGACCAATGCAACAATTCATCATGTTAATAAAGCAACACCAACCACAACGTTTATGCCAGTACTGGTAGAGAGGAGACCAGAACTACACGTTAATATTGTTGAAGACTTAGAACCAGTTTGTATGCTGGAAAAGATGTCTTGTAAAGTTCCTCCACCTGGCAATCTGAGGAAGAAATTATATTTCAACCCAATTTTCTTGGAGCCGCATATGTTAAAGGTAGTATAATATTATTGATCCACTTTAAGCGATATACTTTTTGAATTTTAAAGGTCAGTTGGGTTAATTGACAGATATCGTGATCTAGGGAAACTTGTCACTGGTGCATTGAATAAAATACATAGCTTGTAATTTTTATGATACTTTGTAATAATTGATAATCAATGTACAGTAAAGAATAAAAAAATGATCTTTAAAATCATGCGTATCTCAATATTGATGCAATTATTTTTTCAGCATCCACCACCTGCAGCTGTAGAATTCCTGACGAAAATTCGAGAAGTTATAGCAATAGCAAAAGACAAAATGCTTTCAAAAAGATTCTCACCCTGCCTACCTGCTATAGCAGAAGAGAGACTGTGTCACGGACTGGAGTTGACGTTAAACAGTGATCTTTTTAAGAGTAAATACACAGCATTTAGCCTAAAAAGAGAAAATAGTCGTAGAAGAAATTATTGTTCTGGATGTCCGGGATGTAAACATATTAAAATTAAGGATATGTTTCGTAAAACACTTTCTGAAAAAGAATTTTGTAAATCATGTTCTTCAACAGATTTGAAAGACACGATTGTGAGAAAGTGGCTCGATAGAATTCCGATTATAGAAACTATTGATGATACTGAAATAATTTTTGAATCAACGACTAGTCAAGTTAGAGGAGTTCCAAAGCCAATTCAACCAAGACACTTGGAAGAAGAAGCTAATACTAAAAGAAGGAGAAAACGAGAGAAAATTGGAATTGCGATGGGAGAAAAAGAACACTCCTCATCAATAAAACCACCTCCACCACCAATAAGAACAAGTTCTATATCTGATAAAAACGAAACGAATATCAGAAAAGATGATGTTCAAACTACAACTAGAGCTACAACCAAGAAAAAAGATGAAGATATACTCAATATACCGATTTCTCCAGAGTTAAAGAAAAAAATGAATGCTGTTATCAATGAACTCAGCAAATTTAGAAGAATAGAACCAATTGTACCACGTGTGCCGTCACCGGTGTCAGAAGTAGCAACTCCTTTTATACCTAAATTAGTTATACCGATTACTCCAAAAGAAATTAATAATTTAAATGATACCAAAATTAAAAATGATGAGAACAAACTAAAAGGAAAATTTTGTGATTATGAAATTGATAGTTTAGAGAGGACCAATATACAGAGACGTTTGACGACATCAAATATTCTACCATCAGGTAAAATAGAAGTTGAATCTCATAGAAATAATCACAAAAGACGGGCTTCGATAATACCAATGGATAGATTGGAGCCAATGAAGAAAATACAAGAAATGAATTCTAGACTCGCTAAAAACTTTCAAGATAAAGTTGAAAAAAGTAATGATGATGTTGAGAAGCCAACCGATGGAAACATAAAATGTAAAAGTTATACAATTCAGAGATCAAATTTAGTTAGTGAAGTGTATATCAATGATTTCATCAACACAATGTCATCAACAAGTGATTCGGAATATTCGAGTCCAAATTCTAGCATCATTCATATTGGTGAGACACCAAGTAATACGCCTAGTCAGTTGGTGATAGAAGTGGAAAGTATTCCAGAAACAAAACCAATGTTTCGAGAAGAATACTTCGATCCTGATACACTGGACAGGAAACCTGCCACAGCAAGATTTCATCACGGTCCAATAGTGAAACCTAAAAATATTGATCATATTTTTTTAAAGTCACCCGGTAGTTTTAAAGAAGAGACGTTTAACGCAAATGATACAGACACTAAAAGTGAAAGTGAAAATTTAAGTTTGGTGAATTTTGTAAAATTCGAACGTGATAAAATCCCCAATGGGAATAATGTTTTAAATAACAATAACAGTGCAATAAATTTTAATTATTCCAAAACTATGGACAATCGGCGTTTAGTCAACGGTAATAATATTATATATTATGAAAACTGTGTATTTAATAATGTACTTAATTCAGGATCTAGATCTTTGAGTGAAATATTTTTAGAAAAGAAAGAAGAAGTTAAGCCTCCACTGCCTCCAAAGAAAAAAATAGGAAGGAATCCAGGCTTATGGAGTCAGAATAGTAATAATACATCAAGAATAGTAATAAACGATGCACATAGTCCTAATCATAAGGTCCAGGTGATGGATGCAACTTATAGAGTAACTAGGTCTGAACCTCCCCAAATAAATGCATTTATCGAAGTCGACGAAAAACCAGAATTCCATCGACCTCTTATTTTGGAAGTAAAACAACCATCAAATATACGAAATTATTCATCATTCGAAGTGGGGAGAGATAAATTGAATATAACGAACGAAAAAATTGAATTTATATCCATAGATCCAAGTTATGATTACTATTCAACATATGAATATCAAAAAGGTGATAAAAAACAAGAAACAATAAATGGTGATAACAAAACAAATGATCAAGCTATAAAGAGGCAGAATAAGAAGAGTTCCAAATACAGAAACAAAGTTTTATCAAAACACAACAAAACTGAAGATTCTGGCTATCTTAGTTCCGATTCGAACGAATCAAGGCAGAAAAGCAAATTCATTCTTCAAGTTCGAGATAAAGATTCAGGCATCAAGGACATAATAAGTGATACTGATGATCTGGAATCAATTGGAGATGCAAGAAGTGAATCAGGAGCTGAGAGCATAGAAACTAATTCGGTTTTCTTCGGAAGTCTTCGTACTTTGACATCGATCAGAAAAGCTCAAGAAATTGAGAAAATGAGGAATGGATTTAGTGATACAACTAATAAAACTGATGGGCTGAAGATTGCTGATGAATGCAAGGAATTGAGAAATGTTATTTCGATCACTTCGCCTAGAGAAAGATTGGCTGCTCTCGATGATTTATAGACAACTCTCTGTAGTTTAAGGAGCATTTAAAAAGGTTTTTTCTTTAAATAAACCACTCGCATTAATTTTGGTGGTTCGTAGAGGAGGTCATAGATTTTTTGCAATCTAACTTCGGCAGTAATTTTCTTACATTTTTACTATAAGATTGTTTGCTGGTTGGATTGAGCAATTTTCAACCTAAATTTTATGCTTAATTGTTATAATGTCTTGGATGAAAAGTGAGTAATTTTATTTCTCAAAATATATTTACTTTTAGATAAATTTTGAGTTGAAAAGTGTCATAAAAATATGAATTGAAGAGAGGAATACCCCAATGTTTAACTTAGGGCCCACATTTTTTTTAATTGTGTTTGAGCCAAACACATTGTATTTATCTTTTTTTACGCTTTTACTATAGGAGTGAAGTAAGGTGACTTATTGATTTCTTTTATGCTATTTATAATATGGAAACTGTGCATAGATTATAGAGAAAAAGTATTTGAACGTGCAATCTATTATTAACATTGTATGTATTACGTTGTAATTAAAACTATTGATAAGATTATTTAATTTTACAAATACTCAATATGCATTAATAATTTTAACTTATGGTGCTCAATAATCTATGAAATGTAAATAATTAAGTTTACTAAAAAAGTTTTCAAATAAAACAGTTGAATAATATAAATGATTGTTTTTATTTCATGAAATAAATATTAACAGAAATTTTTAGTGAATTGATTTTTCATCGTTTTTAAACCCTTGTCGGGGAAAGTGTAAAAATCTTCTTTCCAGTTTTGAAAGAGCATCCAGTTGTTTGCTGGCTTATGTTATCATTACCTCTGCACTTATTGAAGGAAAGTTTGCTACTGATACCGCATACTCCATAAAAGTTTGGCAAAAGATGAAAAAAGGTTAATTATTTTGTAAGGCAGATGTTGTGGTGAGGAGGTTAACGCCCGGTCCCGGGTTCGATTCCCGGTCAGGACGAAATTAAAAATTACCTATTCTATATTTTGCTGGATCTAGGAATTACATGTATGTATATCTGTTTAGTGGACTGGATAGGGGTATTTATCATTTGTAACTATGATATAAGATTCATATCAGAGTTTGGGACTAGCTCGATCTGTGTGATTTTTTTCAAGTATTAAGTTATTGCTGAACCACATAAAATTATAAATTAAGCCATTACGAGTCTAACGTTACTACAAAATAAGTCAAAATGATGTCAAAAGCGTGGCTCTAATTATTGGCGCTAGTTCACGATAGCCTGATTTTGTAGGGTCTCAGGTTTTCGATCGGGAATCTCAGATTTGAACCTCACTGCTGCATATTGCTTCTTGTGAAGTTGTTTGGAATATATTTATGTTTCTCTTTACAAAAAATACTGAATTATTTTTAAAAATATGGTCACATCACAATATCATCTATTTTTTCTATAAACTGTATGAAGATTCAATATAGTGTTGTGTAGCGCCCTCTTGCGATATTGTAAGACTGTTACTATAGTAAAACCTGATTTCATAGGAGCATTAATCTCGTAGATCTACAGTAGAAACGGCATTTCAAAGTCGCAAACTAGCATTCTCACAACTCTCGACTGTATTATACTTATATGATTTTCTCAAATAATACTACAATTTCTATGAACTATTTCTCTAGATGGCTCTGTTGTTCACTCTAGTGTGAGTTTTACGTTACCGTATATACCTAGTATCTAACTGAAATAACGTAACTTTGAAGTCATAAGTAATGTTTTTACTAGTGGCGCTGGTAAGAACACTTTTTGAGGTTTTATTGTTCTAATTGTGTAATTAATAGAACGTTTGACATTGTAGATAATTTTTTTTAAAGATATAGGTATCTGGGTTTTGTTATAAACCCAAATACAACCTTATACACCTTTTTATTTAACTATGATATTATTTGTAATTTTTGATGAACATTATACGTATGACAGGTCCAAGTACCCTCATAATAAGGGCATATAAACATTAAAAATAAATAAATTCATGTTTAATTTGACATATAATTTTATATGATTATCATAAGCAATTGGTCTTCTGGTTACCTCACTGACCGAAGAAGGACGAAAGTGGAATAAATGCTGTCGAGATGCGTTCACTGAGAAGAATGGTTGGTAAAACATTGCGGGATAGAGTGAAGAATGACGATATCAGGAGAATGAACGGATGTGAGAGGAGTGGCGTGGACAAAATGCGTGTAAACAAGTTACGATGGTTTGGACATGTTAAGCGAATGCACGATGAAAGGATGACGAAGAGGATGTATTTATCTGAATGAGGAGGTGTGAGGAAGCGCGAACGACTAAAAACCACGTGGCTTGATCACATGGGTCAAATTCTTAAGGACGGCTGCGTGTTGAGTAAGAGAAATCGGCGAACATGTATGAGAAACTGGATGAATGTACAGGAAGCGAATGAAGTGTGTAAGGATAGATCTATATGGCGTTCCGTTCTCTCTGCCTACCACACCTGGGACACGGCGTGAGGGTCTAGTATAGTACAGTACCTCACTTGTAGGAGATGTAGTGATGGTATAGACAGATACCTACCTTTTACAGGACACTCGAAAGCTTACGGAAAATAGTGGAACACCAATTCTTTGCCGGGTGCACCGCAGATAAAATTATTATTAAGTTATTAAATTGCTCATGCAATGTTTTGCAACTACCTTACATATGTACGTACAATAAGTGAGCACACATTTTGCTGTCTTGCATGTGAAGATGCAATGAAGATGTAATCTATGACATATTTATGTAACCTGTACTGTATGTAGTGTGTAGTGTGTAGTGTGCCATGTCATAGTTACATGTGTTCCTGATATACTAATAATCATTTTCTGTCAAACACACCTGACTTACAATCGTAATGACTGTTTATTGTTATTAAAATACATTTAAATGATGTAAATGGTGAATATGTTTTGAAATATAACTTTCAATATACGTTCGTTTCGTGTGTTTCAAGTTGCTGTAACTGAGAGGAGAAGTCTAGTAGAAAGTCACAAAATGTCGCGTATTTGTGTTGAAAGCTTTGGTTGCGAAAGAGTGCCCAAAAGTCCAGCAGGGTTACTCTTGACAAAACTAAACACGATCTTAATCTAGTCTTGATCTTGATCATACGACGCACGAAGGGACTATGGTCAAAAACACCGCGCTACCGCTAACGCGCGATCGGTTTGCGTGTATTTTTGGCCAATAGTCACTTCGTGCGTCGTATGATCAAGATCAAGACTAGATTAAGATCGTGTTTAGTTTTGTCAAGAGTAGCCCTGCAGGAACAAGCGATAAACAGAGATATCTGGAAGAAGTGTATAAGTGCTATGAATTTCCTACTTGACTAGGATAAAGAAGATGTATGAGTTCATTCGCTGTATCGGTGTTTATATACATTGGTACTTAGTAGAATTCCATAACGAATTTAAAAAAAAAACTTTGTAGTGAGATGTAGACCATCGGGAAGAGTCAAAGAAGACGTTTGGTTGCCTTTGAAATGTGGTGCTACAGATGCATGATGAAGGTCCATTGGTCAGAACATATCGAAAACGACTAGATGTTGAACCAAGTTAGCGAAAGAAGGCAACACCATAAAAAGATGAGCTAACAACAAGCAAACTGGATTGGTCACAATATCTGGCACTCAGACCTACTCATTACCATCGCGGAGGCACGATCGAAAGCCGGAATTATAGAAGCCGACCAAAAGATGCTTACATGGAACAAGTGATGGAGGTGTGCTGTAGCAGATACGTAGAATTAAAAAGACTGGCAGAAGATAGGGAGGAATGGAGAAAAAAAACGAAGGTTGTTGCATATCATTCCAACGAACCATGTATATATTCCACATTAATTATTTAGCAACAATTTATTGTTCTACTCGATAGGAACCATGTATATATTCCACATTAATTATTTAGCAACAATTTATTGTTCTACTCGATACGATTTTTATACGATATACGGCGCCCTTGAGGTCATGTTATGAGTAAACGGCGCTTTACAAATTGTCCATATATTCTACTCCAAGATATAACATAAGAAATAAAGAACCATTTTCTCGAGGACTTTAATAAATTTAATTATAAACTAACTTATCAGCGATTCATGAAAAAGTTCACTTTAAAAGTTCCGTCAGTGCTGAGCTGACAATCAACAACAATTTATTGAATATATTTAAAAAGAAAAAATAAAATGCCGCCGAGTACCTTGTCAGTAGTAGTAAGTAAAAACTCTACAACAGATAACTTCATTCAATCAATATGATAACAAAGCTCACACCTCTGTTGTATGAGAAGTCATCAATAACATCATTTATCAAATAATCGTCCCACGCGGTAACCAAAATATCAATTAATTATCAGCTGTTTAATCTGCCAATAATATCACAACAATAATATATCTGAGCATTTGCATCAAATCAATAATATGATCAACTTTTGAACGTTGTTCGCACGGTTCGATTTGAATAAAAGTAAACATAAGCGAATTGAATCGTTTTGTTAAAAAAAAACATTGAAATTGATGATCAAAAGCGATTAATCAATCGATCTGTAATATTTTATTGTTTTTTTTTTGTGTTTAATGATAATTTGTTGTATGTGAGGTTATCCATCTTAATGCTCTTATTAGTGCTTGCTTGTGTGATCGTCGATCAACAAACTAACTCCTTCGCAGTTGATAAAGGCGATCTTGCTGACATCTATATTTGTCATAATATTTTTATAATGGTTTTCTTTGTATTAGTTACAGAATTATTAATTTGATTACTGAGATTTCGTTTAAAAAAGGCACTGTGTAGATTTTTCAATTTATTTAGAACTCAGATTTATCTCTTATTCCAAATTTGAATCTGCTTGCTAATATTAAAAATATTCGCTTTCTATTGTACTTCGTTAAATTGTGTTGAACAACTAAATATAAATGTTGATCAATCAAGGTTGAATCATAAATTACCATTGTATTGATGTGTTGATCTAGTCGTAAATTAATTGATCTGTCAATCTTAAAAAGAAACATCAATTCAGATTGTTATCAATGCCCAAATTTGCAACACCTCTTTGTAATTATCCATAGCGAATAAGACGCTATTAGCAAAACGTTTATATGGACTTCAATCAATTAAAATCATTGAATAGTAGGTATTACATCGGATCAAAATATTATGTAGTTCAAAAAAACATTTTAACGAGTTATTCTTATTTCACGCCAGATTATGTTGCGATTATCTTAGATTTGTAGTACCTACATCTCAAGCCATGTCATTTTCAAGTTGTTCGAAGTCTTTCATACTTTTTCTGCCAACAATTGCTGAAGATACAAAATAGGATATACAAAATAATCTTTACTTAGAAATCAATTAAGTTAAGATCTAAAACCTGTCATCATATTATTTTCTTTAGATACTGGTTCTATCATAAAGCTAACTGTGTTATACCCAAGCTTCATTTCAGACACAAGACATAATATTATGTAATATTATCTCTGTACTCCTATACGCAGATTCAATTAATATTTAGACATATTTATTTAAAATCCACTTATAACGACGCACTATATCATTTATAACATGCGTTATTAAGATGTGCATTGGTAAATTGAATTACGAAAACAAATTCCTTGCAGGTTATAGGGAAATATGTAAGTAATAAATTGAGATATTTGCTTGTAGGTACGTAGGTAGTTGTGAGACATATTTTCTTATAGGTATTAGGAATAGATATAATATTTGAAACCGTTTAAAATGTTTTCAGATTATTATTATTATTATTATTACTGACAATAAGACGATTCTTACAAGGATCATTACAGCTGAAGGCCAATGCGATCCCAGAAGAAAACATTAAACAATATCCGAACGATAACACAACTACAATATATCCTCGATTTTCCTTATAAATTCTGCATACGTCACGTTGAAGATATCAACTTCTCCAGCCAGACCATTAAACATTTGAATAGCTTTTCCCACTGGGGAGTTTGCCAATATGTTTGTTCGGCTTTGAGGCTGGTAAAAAAAATCCTGATGCCGAGAACGTCCATATGCATCGGGAACATATATAATGAATTTTTCTAGTATTATTGGATTAAATATGATACCGTTGAGTAGCTTAAAAAAGTGACGAGCACAGAATAAATCTCGGCGATGTTCTAAAGTATTATAGCCAAGGCAACCCATTACGAATGAAGATGGAAACAGGTAGGGATAATATCCATATATTTTCCAATAGAGCGACCTTAAAAATCTTCTTTGTACTTTTTCTACCATTAAAACATACGTGTCTTCCGATGGACACCAAATAATCGAACCTGACTCCAGAACACTCCGAACCAATGACTCATACAAAAGCTTTAACGTGTTTGGATTTTGAAAGTTTATAATTTATGAAAATTATAAAATAGTAAAATTGAAAACACTGTTGACTTTCACATGATTGATTTATTAAAATTCTAAGCTTATCGGACATACATCCATCTTCAGTTATAATTACTTACAACCAATGTTATATAAACACTAATAGGTATGTAAATTTAACACATGAAGCTACCATATAAAGCTTAGAAATCACAACAAAGGATCTAACTAAGAAACATCGATCCACTTTATTATTATTATTGGACAAAATTAAAGTGTCGATTACGTGCCAGAGCACCTCAAGGACACTTATACAATTCATCAATCCTAGGACATTATATCCATGTCATATTATAAATATAAATAAATACATATATTAAATGAGAATCTCGGATACATAAAGGTGTCCACGTCAGAAGTTACATATATTATATTATTTTAAATATTTAGGATACAATATGTATTCACGTGAATATTTGCTACTGCATTGAATATAAAATAAGTTAAATATTATTTATTTTTCGTGTCGAAACCCAGAAAACCAGTCAAACTGATCTCCAGTACCGTGCGAAACTCACAACACTTGAAGATGCGTAAAATATTGAACAGCTAGAGGTAATTTTATCAAATAAATCTACAAAGTATTTATTATGTAATTACATTTGATTAAAATAATTTAATTATTTTGCTGACAACATTGTACACATCTGGTTAATAATAGTGGGTTCTAGACAGCCAAGTTTTAAATTATTATTACAAAAATGTCTGTTGTTTTTTATTTATTTATTTTGAAATCGAGTTTATGTAGGCATTTCAATAACGTGACTGTATTGGCGTTCCATTATCATTAACAAATCATAATAATCATTACAATACTCGAAACAGTTTCAATTCTTCGCATTGTTGATGAGAGGAACAAAAAGTGTGAACTACACGGCATACACAAAATGTCATCTTATGTTGCTTACTGTACTGTAACTATGTGTGTATGTTTGTACCTATATAGCTGTAGTGCATACTCACGTAAGGCGGCCTATAAATTTTACAACGCTAATTAAAAGGACATTTCAAACATCTGAACACCTTGTACTTACGCAGTGGCAGCTCGTTAAAATATTACAAAAAATAATTTAATTTATTATAAAAAAATACGTATCCGATTAAACCCTTCACAGAAATATTTTATAATTAATGTTCCATGACTATTTTGTTGATTATATTTTATTTAAATACTTTCAGTCATTTAATTTTTTTGAGACTTAAATACTTTCATTCATGTAATTTTTTTGAGACTTAAACGGTAATAGATCTAAACTATATAAAAACAACTTAGAAATCAATACAACGTTTAGACAATAAATATAAATAAAAAGAGCACATTTATAAAAAAACGTTTTATTTGTGGTTTTATTTCATTTCCTAACCTTTTTTAAGATAATTAGATTTATGTATTTACTATTATTTTTGAATTATAATTCTATATTGAACGCTACTGATTCATCTGAATTTAAACCATTTTTAGTATTCCACACACATAACACCATAAACATTAATATTCAAAATTCCACTTACCAAATATCAAAATTGGGCAAAATATTCTACAGGTTTCAATGAAGGACATTAAAATTATAACATCGTAGTGCGCACACTTCTCATTAAGGGATATTTAATTATTTCGTAAAACCATTTTTGGGATAAGGAAGAATCAAATGTCATATATTTTCTTACAAATCGTTTACTATATTATTATTGTTATAAATCAAACTGTAACGAAGAGAAACAAAAGAAACGATTAGTAAAACAAAAGAGATTTATCTGTCGTCACATCACTGGTGTCACTGATGGTCTTGTTCACTTATAAGGTCATTCGATAAAGATCTCTGGTAAAAGCGTTCAATTTAAAAGGAAATCAGTGTGACATAACAAATGTGACGTAATAAAAATAATTGAAAAGGCATCCAAGATAAAAAAAAATGTGGAAGTGTTTTGTAAAGCTTGATGTATTTTAAAAGATTTCGTTCTTTGTCGTCAATTATATTGGCATGTATTTTTTCATTTTCTTTAAAAATATACTTTTAAGGTTACTCGTATTTTTATGAACAAAAAGAAATTTTAATTTCGGTATAATTAAGACTCAGATCACTTCCTCAAATAAATACTAATGAAAAAGAACCATGCATGTATTTTGGTCATGATTGTCCCATAAAAGAGATGAGTGGAGAAAAGAGAGCTCATAAAATAATAAGCCTTTAGCTTAGTGTGAAAGGTGTATAAGGTTGTATTTGGGTTTATAACAACCCAGATAAATCTATAAGGCATAAAGATATGGAAAATGGGCGTCTTTTAAAAAATACATTAATTTATGCATAGTTGCCCAAACAACGTGAAAATGTTGTAATTATTGAATATTTCGAACTTAATCCATGTTGGAGTGTTTCAGAACTTTTTTAGTTCTGACTTTTCAGGATGAAAATTGATTCTCATAAGTATCATGCCACCAGAACAAGATTTATACTAAATATTTTGAAGATCTTCAGGCTTAAGGCAAGTTTTTTAGATAATAAATAAGAGATCTCCCTATTATATAATTCGTAGCTTTAATTATTGGCGTAAGCTGAGTTTTGAATCGTCCTAAATTTTCTTTAAATAAATGATCAAATTATCATAATTTAAAACGTTTTAGAGGGGCAAATCATCCCCAATTAATATAATAAAATCTCATCACTACACAGAATATAATAAAATATACTGTAAAAAAATTCTCTACGCCTCTGTGTTCTTTACATGAAGAGTTAAACGTAGGTACAAGTCATCGTTGGTACGGGCATCCTCTGAGCTACAAGGTGATTGTATGATAACTATTACATCAACAGCAGATAAAACAACTTTGATAGCACCATCTATCGTGATTCCATAATAGCTTCTACTATGTAGTATCAAAGCATGCCACCCACGCGATTCTCTGCTCTCCGGATACTGTTGTATGAGATTTCTGAATACAGTATAGCTTATAACCAACTGTCAAACTGACAGTTACAAAATAATTTCTCAAATAATCTTGATGAAATAAAATATTATATTCTCTATTATTTATAAGGTTTTCTTCTGTATCTTGACATGCCACCCTCGAAACGTTATGGACTCCGGATAATTTGGCATTAAAACAAACAAAATTTCAATAGTAACCGTTCCACTCCTTGCGGAGAAATAAAATAGGTAGTAGGTCTTTCATTATTTTCTGTTAGTTTTCGGATGTACCTACTGTAAAAGATTTCTTAGTGTATTATGTAGAAATAGGGTTATGCCTTTTAGTAGTCCATCCACCATTCAGCGACGAGGCAAGCTATCCATTAAATGATTATTTTTATAACACGATCAGAACAATAAAATTAATAATTAGAGAATGAAGTTAAATAAAATTCAGAATGGAAATAGCTAGAATCTGCATTCAGTGAAGTGAGACTTGTAATGACAACTTTAAACTAAAACTTTTCCAGAGAATGATCAAGTGTTATATTTGGTCTATTTTGTCGTACGAATTAGAAGGGTGACTCTGAAAGCGATGAATAGATTGGAAGCGTTCCAGGTGTGGATATATGTACAGAAGAATGTTGCGCATTCCTTGTACAGACCTAGTATAAAAAACAGAGGTTTTAGGTAGAACTATTGCCAATATAGAACTTCTGAGGGGTGTCCAATTTTGAAAGGCTTGGTATCTGGATCACATTTTGTGGAATTAAAAAAATACCCTAACCAATAATACAAGGCAGGATCGAGGGCAGACGAGGAGTTGACAGAAGACAGGTTTTAAGGCTGCGTAATATTTTAGATTAGACCGGAATACGTTGAATGGAGGGGTTGTTCCGGGTTGCGCGGGACAGAGAGACAGAGACCTTCTTTCTCCATAGTGATTGCCAACGTCGGAGGGACCTGAACGAGTCTGTCGAGTGTCGTAACTCGAAGAAGAAAAAGAGAGTTTTAACATACAGATCAATAGCTCCATGCCACGATACAAAAAAAAGTACGTACCTATCTAATTTTCGCACAAAAATTGATGGTATATTATTTATCATTTCTTGAAGAGAAAAAACTATAATGGGACCTCCGGATCGCTTGATAAAGACATTATATACAATTAATATGGCTAGAGGCTGTAATCAACAATTTGCCACACCATTAATGCAGTAGCCGGCATGCATTAGGTAGGTTGATAATATGTATTCAGAAGCTGATATATCTATTATTAAGTTGTTGCATAATTTACACGAATATCAACACAAATCAGTGGCGTAGGTAGGGTCATCTGCGCCCGGGGACAAAGTCTACGCCCCTTCTTGGAGTCCCCAAGAAATTTTTGAAATTTTACAGTTTATATTGTTCATTTTCGAAGCATGAAGCATTATGAAGAATAATATTTAAACCCGAACTGATCTTTGTTAAAAAAAAACCCCATCAGCAATCCTGCATTGCGGATGTGTCATTTTGTTTATGAGTAGAATGGCGCCCCTTAATGCTCAATTGGGGCGCCAAAATCGTGTTTGCCAACTGGGTTGGCAAAAAAGAATGACACTTAAAATCAGCGATTAGGTTTGCCACTTATCCTGAATGTTTTATTTTTAATTGGCACGCAGAAGACAACTTGCATGTTTATTATATGCAGCTGGTCTGTTGGCTACCCCTCTTGTGAGATATACCGTGATGCTGATGGTACAGTAGTTGCAGTATTTATTCTTATCTCTAAAGGCCACAAAACGGCGGAACCTAAAAAACGAATTGCCTAGTTATTATTATTACCTATCTATTCATGGAATTAAATTATACCCATCTATCTTTACCCTCACGCCGTCTTCAAGCTGTCTTCTCTGTGCCAGCAAAAATTTAAGACATACAGGACAGGTGGCAGGTTGCGATGGCTGGGCCAGGTGCTACGCATGCCAGAAGACAGACTACCACTTAGATCTTTGGAGGCTGTGGGAGAGGGCAGAAGACCGGTGGGCCGCCCTAGAAGAAGCTGGCAAGGGCAGGTGTCGAACATGTGTGTTGAAAGACTTGGTTTGGAGTGGCCAGAGGTGGACAGGGATCTCTGGACGAAGTACCTAGGCGTAATAGGCCCCCGACCCAACTAGGACAAGGGGAAGAAGATGTATGTATGTAGAACAGGTGGCACACCTCATCGCCAAATATAAGATTATTCGCAGATTTCAGTTAGTACCTACCTCGTGCTTTTATTTAAATCGAATTCCATGGTTTAGCACTACATGAATTGAATTTTCGCATCGCATGTAATGAAATATACAATTTATTAAAATGTCTAATTAATTTAATTTCTCTTAATATTACTGAAACTTTTTAATTACACTTAATACAAGAAATAACACCTCAAAATAATTTACGGCACTATAAAACTAATAAAAGTAGACACATATCGTCCATTTTGATGCGATTTGTATAATAATTTATGTTTATGTTAATGATCGCCCGACGAAAAATGTCTTAATTTTTTTGCTGCCGCAAACGCTAAATGCAAATTATTATGTTATCAGAAAATAATTACTGTCAAATTATCTTAATTTGATTATCATAAATTTATATTTTATTTGTTTGCTTCCGAAAAGATATTGAAACGATAAGTGAGATTGTCAAATGATTACAGTAATTAGTTAAGATAATCAAACTGGAAACATAAAAGCATATGTATATTCTTTCTCGTACATTTATGAAAATATCTTTGGAGGATTTTCAAAGTTTAATGAGTTACTTTATTATTGATATAGCTAATACAGCTAAAAGGTTGGTGCACTCTGTTATTTTAGTGCCAACACTTATGTATGCAAGTGAGACGTGGACATGGTTAAAGAAGGATGAAAGTGGCATAAATGCAGTAGAAATGAGATCGTTGAGAAAGATGTGTGGTAAAAGTCTGAGAGATCGTGTGCGTAACAGTGATATATGAAAGGAATGTGGAATGAAAGTTGGTGTCATTACAAGGATGAATGTGAATAAGTTAAGATGGTTTGAGCACGTGGAAAGAATGAATGAGAACAGAATGACTAAGAAGATTTATTTGGCTGAGAGGAATGGTGCGCGGAGACGTGGACGCCCGAGGATTAAATGGCAAGATCATTTAAATCAAATCTTACAGGACGGTCATGTGTTGAGCACATTGAACATGAGAGCATGCATGAGGAATTGTATGACAGTGACAGATGCGAAAGTTGTATGCAAGGATAGAAGGAAGTGGCGCTCGATCCTATCTGCCTACCCCGCGAGGGAAGCGGCGTGATGGTATGTATGTATGTAATTTTTTTTATACTTTATTATTTGTTCCGTGGAGCAGCTGGCAAAGAATTAATCTCCCACTCTTTTCCGAAAGTTTTTGAGTGTTCTGTAAAAGGCAGGTGTTTAAAAAATAAAAACATTTTACATTTAAATTCAGGGATGACCTTTGATACCCATCTTGAATGCCTAAATTTTATGTTGACACGGAGAGGACACCTTGCATATTTATTACATGCAGCTAGTCTGCTGGCTACACCACTTGTAGAATATGCTGTGATGGTATAATAGTAGTAGTATTTATATAGTTTGTCATTATTCAATGCCATCTTAAGCCCACATTTGTAGCCACGTGATTTTTCAGCGAACATGTCAATTTCACGAAATTTATGATTGTAGTTATTCATAATATGGAACAGAGGGTTTCTCAAACCGGTGATTCGCAAATGATGATTTGATGAGATTCAAAGAGTGGCCTTCCTGCACTGGAATGAACCTAGAATTTTTCAACAAAGAGAACCCTGGATCGAATTCTCTCACTATAGACCCTTTTCGCCTTCGAGACACAAGCATATTACTTACAGTAAGAGTGCTTGGGGTGTCTCAGGGCTTATTCCATTTCAGTTTCATCTCTTTTCTTAAAGTCGACATCTATGATTTTTCTTTATTTTTATAACATTTAAGGACGTGTGAATAGCTATGTATGGCATCCAATCATCTCTGTCAAGCCCTCAAGGTGTGTGGCTAGATACATAGGTAGTGTTTGTACAGTACATTATAATATTATGTTAATAACTATTATGGGTCAAACTCTGTGTTTAATCTAAATTGAATATGGTAATTTTTATATTAGTTTACACGCGCAACAGAAGATGATCGATAACATGTTTCTGATAATTGTCATGATAGTATTAGCAGAACGATGAAATTGAGCAGGATCCTGCAATTTCAGCAGGTATTTGTGGAATAATCCGTATAACAGCATAATTAAACTTAGGCAGGTGTCTGTACCAATAGAATTAGTTTTTTCACACAACCAAATAAGGCGACGTTGTCTATTCTAAGCCTTATATGATAGCTTCATGAGCTAAATTTACATAGTTAGGGAAACATACTAGAGTCAAATATTGCTCTTGAGAATGACAGGTTACCTGTTGAAACCTTGGTCGCGCGTATAATATTTTTTAGTGGTATTAGTAAAGTTTTTTGATTCCAAACATTCGTAATTATGTTTAGAAACTACCACAACGTTACCGCCAAATCAATAAATAATAATGTAGTTATTACCGGGTTAGTTGGAAGACATCGCATTTTAGCGATAAACTCGCCCTCTGTACATTGAATTGTATAAATTATATTTTCTATGTAAATTTGTATTATTGTAAACAATGTACAGTGAAGAATAAAATAAATAAATAATGTATACATAGCATTTACATAAACAAACTTTGTAGGTCTTAGCAAATTTCACACTTATCTAGCAGGATTTTGAATAAAATCACCTTGCATGATACACAACCCACCTAACTCCAAAGCTCCCGAAATCTAATGAAACATAATTTCTATGTATCTAATAACAATTATGTATCTCATAATTTCTATGTATCTCATAATAATTATGTAGGCATAATAATTACTATATTATGTGTTCTCTTGTTTGTGTACGCGCCGTTTAATGATAATTTTATTTATAAAATCAAAATATTAATAACATATAATGTCTCTATAATGTTAAGAAGTCTATTGATGATTATAGTAATTCTGTGTTGCAGTGGCGGAACAATGATTTTTATACTAAACATACTTTCATACTGAATAGATACATGTTAATACGTACTAGTTGCATACTTTCAAAATAGTCTTAGGAAATATATTATATTCACTTTAACAATAACAATACTTGAGCCGTAATATTGCATTCGTCTCTCCTCCTTCTATTGAAATTCTAGTTTTGCACAACCTACTCATTTCAACTTGAAATTTTCTTTTTGATTATTTTGATTTTTAGTGTGTAAGTTTGAAATTATTTTAGATATATTTAAATAGAATATAGAACTGTGTGGTTTTATGAAAAACCACTGCAAGAACCTATAACCCATTTAGATTCTGTAGGAATGCGGTCCTTTTTTGCATGTATGGAAAGAACGTCACTGCTATATTGGTATAATAAATTCAATATGGTGAAAAAATTCTATATTATAGAATTAAAAAAAATGTGTACGCGCTTTTTATTACAGTCCATAGGTGTCCGGAGGGATGGAATACATATTTTGATTAAACAACCATTATTCATTATTATAATATTATGTGAAAGATTATTTGTAAGATACCTGAGCCCGTAGACAATTTGTACTTGGCGATCGCCTACAAACGAATTTTCGTCAATAACTGCAACAATAACGCATAATTATACGGTACGTGTAGGTAGATTGTCGAAAAGTTCGCCAGTAGACGATCGCTAAGTACAAATTGTCTACGGGCTCTGCTTATAACTGTCGATAGCTTTAAAAACTATATGTAAATTTTAATTTAATTCTATGAGATGTTTGAGGAATCAGATAACAAGTTTATTTTTCAATACCTACAATTATTTTTTTTGTCAATATTTTGTTTTGCAATATTTTAGTTTTTGACAGTTTGATATCAAATAATTATTCTAAATTTAGCTTAATTACTCTATATTTTGACTTGTGGTTTCGGATTATCGTGTCTGTTTGTATTTGTTGTTTATTATACTGTTTGTTTAACATGTAAAAGGCTCACGCCGTATGTTGATGTAAATAAATAAATAAATATTGTCGACTGACGGTACTTGGTGGAAGTTCATGTTAAATTATTAAAAATAAAACACTTCTATACTTAGTAACTTCCACAGTGAGATTATATTAATCGCAGAGCTGGACTTACAACAGCTTTCGATTTCATTATCAGGCTAACGTGAAAGTTAAAAGGGATTTATTTTGAAACATTTTATTTCTTTTTTTTACGTGGAATTTTCGGTAGAAATAACAAGTCTCGCAATTTTCTGCAAGTTTTCGAGTGTCCTGTAAAAGACAGGTATTCGTAAAATGTAACATATGAGACATTATTATTATTGGACAACATTAAAGTGTCGTTTACGTGCCAGTGCATCTCAAGGACACTGTACAATTCATCAATTCTAGAACATTACATCCACGTCATATTATTATCAATATACTCGTAGATATGTAAATACATAGATTAAATGAGAATCTCAGATACATAAAGGTATCCACGTCAGAAGTTCATTATTATATTGAGTTACATTTAATATTTTACATACAATATGTATCCACGTCAAGTAAAAAAAAGTTTATAGGTCCCTTCTGAATCAGCGATTTACTATGCCAACCATCCTGAACATCTAATCTTTAGATGGCACAAAAAAGACAATTTGTGCATTAATGACATGTAGTTTGTTCATTGGCTGCCCTGGTTGTGGGAAATGTTATAATTGTATGTACTTATGTATGTTTGGTTTTTTTTAACAATAATCCTGGTTGGTTTATTTTACTTAATTTTATGAAAAAGTAACATCTCCTTAAAAGCTACTCAAAGATCATTTGTCTTTCCTTAAGCCTCCTAAAGAACGTCGGTATTATATTCATAATATTTTCACAACCTTTATATTTTTTGTGGTTGTCATTTATTTGTAAACAAATTTTTTATTAATAAAAGTAAAATAATAAAAAAAAAAATTGAATGTAATCGTCACACAGATTAAGGGGCGTAATGAATGAAACATAGAAATTATAAAAAAATATATTTATGCAGGTAATAGAAACATTTTTAAAATATTGCACAATTGGAAAGGAATAAACATAAAATAATAAAACAAACAAATAAAATAGTATAAAATGTAGTTTTTAAATTAATTAATTTCAAAAAACACTGTTTGATTTTCACTATAAATTTTATTGCCTTGAATGTTTTCGTCTACACTAATAGATATTTTCAAGAGGACCATCCTAGATTCCTCTTGAAAAATGTCTATCAATGTAGACGAAAACGTTCGAGGCAATAAAAAATTATAGTGAATATCAAACAGTGTTTTTGGTAATTAATTAATTTAAAAATTAATAATGAATTTTCACAGTGTTAACACCAATAGGTACATAACAATTATTAAAATGTAAAATGTAATCATATTTTCTATCGGTTATTTCAATAAACAAGATAACCCTTGCACTAAATATTTAATTTATTTATTGGGTAAAAAAAGTTTAATTGCACAGTTACTACTACTTAATAATATTAATATTCATTATTTAAACAATAAATAAATAAATAAATAAATAATACAAACAAAATTATTCAAAATAAACAAGCACAAATAAAACTCTAAACAAACAATATAACATTTGATGACAACGAATATAAAAAACGAAACAAAAAAATATTCTAAAACAATAACATTTAAAATATGTAAGCATACAACATTTATTTATTGAAATAATGATTCCTTTCAAGGATGTATGAATATTTATTTATTTATACAATGAACGGCTATAAAAAACCCTTTGACATGAAAAAAATACGATAAAAATAACAATATATAGAGAAAAACATGAAATAGTTAAATTATGTATATGTCGCCGCCGATTGAATTGGTCAGTTTTTTAGTTAAACATCGGCATTTAATTATATGACCTGACAGATGTTTAGCCGGATTGTTTAATGCAGTGATCGGCAAACTTATTTGCCAAAGAGCCAAATATGTACATTCTCTCTTGTCCTTTTTTTTCTCTCGCTTAAAATATAATATATGATGAATTGTATGGCCATAACATCCAACGGGATGAGCCGCCATATATATAAAAAAAAAATAAAAAAAAATGTACATTACACTGATCAAAAAAAATTGAGAGCCAAATCTGTTTATTCATTTAGTAAACCTTTATTATAATTTTAGACCTTAGCTAATTTAGGGAAATTAGGAATTATGTATGGTGAAATCCTTTTTTATTGTAGATAACGAATTTTTTAAAATTTATTTTCTAATTTCACGTTTTCAAATTCTTCGTTCTCTAACTAATTTGACTCTAGGCTAGGCCGTGAGAGCCGCACTTACGGGGGCAACGAGCCACATGCGGCTCCGGAGCCGCACTTTGCCGACCACTGGTTTAATGCAATGTTTATCAATCCTAGCGTCACAGTGTCAAATAAAGAAACTGAATTTCGACAATCGGGCTAGCTTCGATCAGGCAAAATGTTAAAGGTTTGGCCCGTCATTGTGATTCAACGACACGGCTAGCCATTCAACTGAATGCCGGCATTTTACTAAACGCCTAGTCATTCATTTAACTGGCTAATACAACTATCGGGCGGCGATATTAATTATTCGTATGAATTATTAAATATGTAATAATATTTAATTTAATAATTAAATTAATAAAAATTTAATAATCAATATTATAATATTAATATTTGAAGGCAATCATTGAATAAGGTAAAACGTCAGACGAAAATACATATGACATTCCCCTTATTCAACGAGAGGCTTCAATTCTCAATTAATTATTTTTTGATCATAAAATATTATGATGCGGATGCTATTTCCTAGAATTGATGTATTGTACAGTGTCCTCAAGGTGTTTTGGCACATTAATGACACTCTAATGTTTAACAGAAATTACAACAATAATAATTTGGAAAACAAATAAAATTTCTGAAATTAATAAAATATTTTAAGAGAACTTTATTTTATATAGTGTAAAATATTAAGACTTGTTTCTCCTTATATCAGATGACTTATTCACTGTCAAAAGAATATCTACTCTGTACTTATTATAAAATTTTATTTCAGTTCTTACTAATACCTTCACGGTACATCCCACAAGTGGGGTAGCTAGCAGATGTAATACACATAGAAACTATTTTCAATATACAACAACAAGGATATTAGAAGAATGAGTGGATGCAAGAGGAGTGTTGTGGATAGAATGCGTGCAAATAAATTGAGATGGTTCGGTCATGTGGAGCGAATGAATGGTGTAAGATTTGCGAAGAGGGTGTATTTATCTGAAAGAGAGGGTGTGGGAAAGCGCGGACGTCCCAGAACTACGTGGCTTAACCACGTGGATCAAATTCTCAAGGACGGTCGCGTGTTAAGTAAGAGGAATCGGCGTGCATGTATGAGAAACTGGATGAATGTAGAGGAAGCGAAAGAAGTATGTAAGGATAGATCGACATGGCGTTCCGTTCTCTCTGCCTACCCCACCTGGGACACGGCGTGAAGGTATAGTATTTTCAATTCTTCCATTTGAATATGTAACGGGTGTCTCAAAATTAACGCAAGATTTGAATTTGCCGCCATTTTTGTAGTAAGTTGTAAGCAACCCTGAAAAAAGAACAGTTTGACAGCTAAGAGCTTGGGGTTAGTAAAAATGGAAGCCTTATGACCATGACCAGCGAAGAGAGTTCGTGGAATGGATTATTAATCATCAACAAGTGGATGCTGATTTTTCGAGCAAAATAATCCTAAGCGATGAAGCATATTTTCACCTCGATGGCTTTGTTAATCGCCAAAATTGCCGTTTTTGGGTTCGGAGAACCCATGTGTAATTGGCGAATAACAAATGCACCCACAACGTGTCACTGTTTGGTGCGGATTTTGGGCAGGAGGCATCATTGGACCATATTTTTTTTGAAAATGAGGCTGGTCAAGCAGCAACTGTTACTGGTGCTCGATATTGCGACATGATAACACAGTTCTTTCTGCCGAAATTGGATGCTATTGATGTGGCCAATATGTGGTTTCAAAAAGATGGTGCCACATGCCATACAGCCAATGAAACAATTCAATTACTAAATGAGACATATCCTGGTCGTGTACACTCTCGTTTCGGTGATCAGAATTGGCCCCTTAGATCATGTGATCAAACACCATAGATTTCTTCTTATGAGGTTATTTGATGTCAAAGGTCTATGTCAACAAGCCCACAATCACACGTGCATGACAAGAGAAAATTAAACGCTGCATTAACGAAATTCATTTAAATTCAGCCACAATTATGCAGAAAGTTCATAAAAAATTTCGACGAAAGGGTGCGTACGTGCCAGCAAAGCCGTGGAGGTTATTTGCCCGATGTGTTATTCCATAAGTAACCCTATCCTATGTACTTTATGATTCAATGAAAAAATTAAAATTTAAAGACTTAAAACTCTCTTTAATATTTAATTCAAATCTTGCGTTAATTTTGAGACACCCTATATAAATTTTGCACCAGACTAAAATATTAATAGAAAAATACATTTATTAAAACATTAAGGATTTTACTCAACGGCTTTCTCATCTGCACTACCAGAAGCTTGTGAAAACTCCCTTTAGGAATGAGGTCTCTATTGACTAATATTCTCAATATCTTCTAAAAATACAGTAAAATGCAAAAACTACATATTAAAAAAAATATATTGTCACCTACCTACATTGTACATATTTAATATTATATTTATCACCCATTTTAGAAGGGTGTGCTGCCTTTCTAAAAAGCGTAGAAAATAATATGTACTTATACCACTATCCCTCTCACCAAAATATATACCCCGGTGGAATCCCATCCCCCTTTACCAGATAATTGCATCGCCGGAATGCGACTCACATGTTTGTGACTTCCATATTACGAAACACCGATTGTACCGTTCACATTTTGGTTTTTAAATTACCCCGAAGCAATGATAAGATATTGTAATCGAAATGATTGAATTCGATTATTTAAATATCAAAAATTAACAACATCTCAGTGATAACTTTTTAGTGAAAATAGCATGCATATAATCATTTATAAAAATAGTATAAAAAATAACACGATAATCTGACAGCTATCAAAACGTGACATGATCGATCACAGGTTCGGTGACGTCACAATGCCCTTTCTTGCAGTAGTGAACTATAGCAGCATAGCAACAACGCGTAGAGAGATAATATGACGTCACACAACAGCTAAGTTGCTGTCAGAATTCTGTATTCGCGAGAATATTCCTTTTTCAAATGCAAATTTCTCAAATATATAATATAAAACTTTGTACTAGTGAAGATAATATAGTGTTTTCTTTCTAATAAATGTAAAAAATATGAGTTGTCGAAACGTGATGTGTTTTCACCGTACATTTTTCAACAAATTGTTTAAAACAGTTAACAATCGAGCGGTAATAAGGATCAACCACATTTCATTGCAAGTCACATCCGACGACACCTTACGCAACTATTTTTTACATTTGGCAGGTACATTGAAGCTGATGGTGGTCCTACAATATATACAATTCAAATAATATCAATATTTCTCTCTGAACCACGCACTTAATTTTTATTTAAATTAATTAATATCCTAAAAGTATTAATGTTAAATCATTTATTTATCTACAAAACATAATATCCAATTTACAATATGATAATAAAATTCATTAAATACATACTTAATACATCCTTATATTTAAATAAAAACATATTTGGGGGCTCTTAAAATACATTTATATTTTAACCCCCAAATTAATTAAAAATATTTTTATATTAAATTACTTACTATTGTCATTGTTGCTTAAATATTAAATTATATTTAAAATTAAAATACTTATTTTAAAAGTAATTATCTAATAACTGGCATTGAAAGTTTTATTATGAAAAAAAAAGTTGATGAGGATGATGAAGTTAGCTAATTTGTTTCTTTTGGGGCTGTTTTACGATCCTTTGACCGTCTAAAGGGCGCCAGTGCAAAGGGCGGCTTTAATTTGTCACACAAATATATAAAATTAATAAAACACTTATAATATACAGTGACTTTATTAAACGTGAGCCAGCTTTCAAGTTAAACTTTACGTTAGCTTGATGATGAAAGTGAAAGCTCTTGAAAACCGGATCGCGATTAATAAAGCTGCGAAAATAACTGACAATATTTGAAATATTTTTTGCGAATAATTAAAAACAATGTGATACCTTTTTGCAATCTTTGTCTCTACTTTTAACATATTTTAATATCAATATTATAAAGTAATATGTTCATGCCTTGTTTTCAAAGATTTATTATTTTGTTTAAATTGACTATACTTAACTACATGATTTTCAAGATTTATATTATTATATGAGAATTGAACGGCAAACAATATCCAGTTTTTGACTTAGTTAACACACAAGTATAAAAAAAAGATTTGATCATCAAAGTCATAACATACCTACTTAATATTCAAATACTCAAAATTTTCAACTAAATAAACAATTTCTGAATATATTTCATTTTCCGATTTAAAATTAAGATAAAATGCTAATTCTTTGAGAAATTGATAGTTTTAAATTCTCAGATCAAATTAAATTTAATTAATTTAAATTATTAATCTAGTAATGGCTATAAGCCTTTCCTTAATTAATGAGCAAATATTCAATAATTTTTTTAATTTTATGTACAAGTTTTGCATCTATTAAGATACCTTAAGTATTAACCCTTATTTTCCGAATTTTTCAGATAAAATGTATAAATTATTTTTGCACATAATATAATAAATAACTAATTAACATTTAATATAAAACAAAAAATGTAGAACAAAATAAACACAATGAAATAAATAACAGAACTATTACTAACATAAGACTTTAATTTAATACAGTTTTAATCTATATTAAAATAAATTAAGAATTAATATTGTCATTTCTGAATAACTAGTATAAAATTAAAGTTATCGTTAAAAAAAAATCGTAAATAATTTTATATCTTTTTGGGATGAACAGTAAAGTGCCCAAGTATTCAAAATAATAAAAAATAATTCTTATAATTTTTATGAATAAAAATTCTCTGCCATCTTCACAAGAAATGCGGCATTTTAAAATGATTCATGAACTCAGACAAAAACAAATTAAATAATACATCCTAATATTTACAATTAATTACCCTCATATTTCCAATATATTGCGTTATAATAAATGTACACAGTATAAAAATAAAACTAATTTATTGCACAAATTAATATTGCGTCATTATCCTTACCTAATATTGCACTGCCGGCCATATCACAATAAATATTGCACAACTCTTACAACGATATTGCAACTTAAAACGAAAATTAAAATTCTTTTTAAATATTGAAACAGTTAAAAAAGAATGATAAAAAAGATTGAAAATAAAGTATCACTTGAAGTGGATTTTATTGAAAATTTTTGAGTCGAACGAAAATTAAATTTTATAAATTTAGCAATGGAAAATGCCGGGTTAAAAAACTCATACATATAAAAAAAGAAAATTTTATAATTACACATCAAAATATTAATTCAACCGTAAATAATTCGAAAAAAAAAACAGAAAAGTACCGAAAGTAAAATGAGAATACACAAAGGCGAAAGTTTGTCAAAATACATACTTCTTGTTTTTAATTTGTTTGAAGTTACAATTCGCAGCAAAAGTTGATTTAATAAATTGCACGACATTTTACTAAACTAATCTTAAACTAAGTATTGCTTTCTTAAAAAATTAATAAATACAACTAACTTACTAATTATTAAATAGGACATATAATATAAAAAATATACAGGATTCATTTGTAAATAAAATACTTATTGAAAAGATTGCACACAGTATTGCACTTGATTACAAAAATACTAAAGTAAAATGTTCTAAGTATTTCAATTTATTTTTAAGTAGAGATTAAACTAGATGGCCTATCATCGGAACTCCTTCCACTATCAGCTGAGTTGACAGCGTAAGGAACTTTCCTAAAACTACCAAAGAATACTGAATGTGTCTCAACACTCTCTGCTCCAGATTCACTCCTTGCATCTTCTATAGACTCATCTGTTTCACTTCCACTGAATTTTGTCTCTTTAACAATTGTCTTCCTAATAACTTGCTTTGATTCATTTGAATCAGTACTGAGATATCCAGAATCTTCTTTGTAATATCTTATACCTTGTCTGAAGGTTTTTCTTGTCGACCCTGGTCTATCTCTGGGTGACTTGCGTGGTGTTAAAGGATTTTTCGCTTTTCTTCCAGCTTTTGGTGTTTGGAATTCACGAAACTTTGGTGCTGGTTTGGATGTAACACAAGTCACCTTTCCGCTAGTTACCTGCTCTACAATATCATGTTCAACGTTCAATATTTTGCTTTTGTATTCTACTATAGGGAGGATCTGATTTGTTTTCCCATAAATTTGTTGAAGATGTTCGTCAACGGGAGATACCTTCTCATAGTCTGAGGATTGTGCACTGCAGACAGAAGCGCCCGATGGACAGCGGAGTCCCGGTGATAGCTCTGAAGGCGGGGTTGGAGCTCTCGCCTTCCTCCCTGGTGAAGCTATCACATTGCTATGAATAACTTTCTGCAAATTGGGGCTTCTGACATCCTCGTTTTTTGGAGGTAAAGGTGGTGCTGGTGATTTGACTAATCTTGGTGGCTTAGGATATTCGTACACATTAGCCTCTTCATATGGAATAATATCTGGTGGATTGAGTTTATTTGTTCCTTTTACGCTTGGTGGTGTACATTCACGTTGTCTTCTACAATGACGAGATTCTAAAGTTAGTAATCTGCCCTCATCTGAATCTATTATAATATCTGTATTCTCTATTATCTCATAATCTTGAGAATCTCCAAATTCTTGGGAGTCATCAGTATCAAGATATTTCACAAATGGATTTATTGGTGAATTATCTTTCTTTTCGTATAGTTTCTTGATATTTTCGACATTTTCTTTGCTTTTAGTGGGTTCAATGGTTTCCTTTGACAAAATACTGCCAACTTTTTTATTACCGGGTTGACTACATTTTTGAAGTGAGTCTACGAGAAGTGTTGTATTGTTTTGAGGCACGTGAATTTTTAGCTTTGTTGGTTTTCTATCGAGTGTATCTGGTTCAAAGTCGTCAGATTCATGAATTTTAATATAATTCTCGGGAGGATCTTTCACTTCTATTGTCAACTGTCCCAACTTTTCTCCATGGTTTGGAAATCCCCCATTAGATTTTCTTTTACCAAATGTAGATGTATCAGATTCACTAGGAGAAGTAGGAGCGCTGCCAAAGTTGTAACCATTATTTACGTAAACCTCACTCACCAAATTATAATCAGTACGTATTGGATTAGGAAAATTATAAATATGGTTTTCAAAAGCGTTGAATATATTTTTATTTTCTGGTTGAGCTTCAACTTGCTCATAATCTTCAGTTTTTGTCACCTTTTCTTGGCTTTTATTTGAAATTCTAGAAGTTGGTCGGCTTCCAGTTCCAACCTTATATACAGCATTTCTCATTGTCATTTCTTCATCCATCGGTAATGCTGTACTTAGAGTAGGGCTAGTTTGTGAAGAAGATATGTCTGCATAGTCAGTAGGTGTATGAAACCCTTTACCACGCTCTAAGCTATCAGTTTCATAATCAATACTAGAAGTTTTCTCAAGAGTATTGGTTTCTGATTTATCATTTAATAAAGACTCTAAGGTCTTGGAATTTCTAGGGGGCTTAACAATACTTTTTGGTGATCCAACTTTATTTTTGTCGACCGCTAGCGCTTCGTTTATCATATCTGGTAGACGACGATCTTTTGAAGGTTTGTTAGAATGTGAATGTCGATGATTTAATTGAGGTTCGGGAATCTTAACACCGATTGACGAGATGTCTTTGATTTTAGCGACAGTTGATACATTCTCTGTATGACTGTGTAAATGAGATATATTGCTTAAGTTTGGTAGAGGAATATTGAATGTCCTGATAGGTGGCTCAGATCTCACAGAAGAAGGAGAATTCTTCTTTTTTATTATAAAATTATTTGCATCGTCTTCAGCATATAATGATTTTGTTGTAAAGTCATAGTATTGACGAGATTGTTTGATATTGTCCTTTGGTAAAGATAGTAGAGAGTTCAACATGCCGAGAGCGCTTGAACTAGAAGTATCGTGAGATATTTTATATTGAGCTAGAGAATTTAAATCTCTAGATTGTGTTTCATGTTGTGAGTTTAATGGAGATGCTTTAGAAGCGGGAACACTTTCAAGCCATTTTCTTATGCTGTTCTGCTTATTCAAATTATTATTATTCGAAGAACAGTTGTGACAAACTAATCCACTGGAAATATCTGAAGACAGTGGTGGCATATCTTGTAGGAATCTTCTTTCACATCCTGGACATCCAGAACAATATGCTTTCCTTCTATTATTTTCCCTTTTTAAGCTAACAACACTACTTCTTTGACTTCCGATATGGAAGAAATTAGACGGAGGCTCGATCGGCTGATAAACATCCTCTTCTGGAATACCACCTAAACTTGGTGTGAATCTCTTTGCTGACATTTTATGTTTAGCGATGGAAATGACTTCTCTAATTTTCATTAGAAATTCAATGGCTGCTGGTGGTGGGGCCTATTAAAGAATTTTGAAATGTTGAATGAATCAAGAATACATATTTAAGAGAAGAATGGGTTCGAGAAGAAAAAATATTTTCTTACCAGGAGAAGATGTGGTTCAAAGTAAGCGGGATTAAAATAAAGTTTTTTTCTTGTATTTCCAATAGGTAAGGACTCTGGTCTGTCATCTCGAAAATCAAAAGTTTCCACTATGGACACATTCTCTTCAGGTAAACGTTCAATGCTGTTTTCATCTCTTGGTGGAAAACTTTCTGCTTTGTAATAACTTTCATAGATTCTCCTTCTGTGATCAATATGAACCATTGGATGCACAGTCACAGATGTTACTTGGTGCTAAAAGAACAAAGATTTTAGTAAAATGTATAATTTACATGCTTAAGTATAGTTTAAATATTAAAAATAAAACCGAGTAAATCTCACCGCATTGTGTGTCATTTCCTCGCTGGTATCCCCATCATCGATTGGTTCATTCTCATCAGTATGACATTCATCTGATTCAGTGAGGAAGTCATCTTTGAGCATATTGCTATCATGAAAATGTCTTTCAATATTCAGCAATGGATTGCTTTTGATAACTCCATCTTCACCATGTGTAGTTTGTGGATGAGACATCAAGGCAGCTCTTCTGTCTCTTTCCACATGTTCAATATCTCTTTTCCTCACTGGTTCTCTTTTGGATTTTGGTCCTAATTTTCCAACTTTGTCTTCTGGATCTCCTTCGCTTTTTGCTCTCCTTTTTTTGATGTGAAGATAAAGAAAAACTGATGCTACATAAATTAAGCCTAGAAGTACAGAACTGATTCCAATGGCAATGTATTCTGACATGCTGAGTCCGGGTGAAGATGACTCTTCAGAGAATCTTGCATTGGGCGCAAACAGAACTTCACTAACATCTGAAAACAAAAAATATGAAATGAAAACTTTAGAGAGAATAAGCCCGATTATTTTTGTGATTTTAGCAAATGGAACAAAATAATAATGAGTTAAGAATTTCATGCTTCGTAGAAAATTAGCCATAGAATAAATCTTCCATTCTGCTATTCGTGAAGTATCACGAAAAAGACTTTTATTTCGAACTCAACGGTGTGCTGTCACCCATCCTGAATATCTCTTTTTTAACATGGAGAGGACAGTTCGTATGTAAGTCTATTGAATATAAACAGCAAGTTTATTGACTACATTACTTATAAGACCGAGAGACGCCTAAATGGACCAACTGAAGAGGGACATGAGCTGTGGCTCATATATGGAGTTGAAGAGACTGGCTGAGAATAGGGAGGAGTGGAGAAATAAGTCAAAACTCGTTGCAGACCAATCCAATGGATTGTAACTCATTATATATACTTATAAGAGATAAATAAAATTCCATGTGACTCACTTGTGACATGTCTAGTTGGTGACCCTGCAACTCTGAATGCAGCACATGGAGTGAATACTCCAAGTAAGGATGTGGGCACTGCACCGAGACTAGCTTTAGACGAATGACTGGATCCGCCCAAAGCTGCCACGTCTCTGCAAAGCAGTTGGACCACCAAAAGTCTCCCTTCCATTCTTTGGCGCATTTCTTGTTCACCAGCCCACTGTGAAAAATCAAAAAGCAGTGAATGTAGTTAAGTCTAAGAAATTAAAGATGTATAGGTATTATGTGTAGCTAGGTCTTGGATACCATACTTGTTGGAATATACATGTCTCTGTGTCTGCGAGAGGAGGTGAATGGAGAGAGTTTTAAAAGAGGACTGAAGACACACCATTTTGCTGGAAGTTTCGGGTGATGGATACGATAAACGGCGCCCTTGAGGTCATGTTATGAGTAAACGGCGCTTTACAAATTGTCCATATATATATATATATATAGAGAAATATAAAACTTTTTTTTAGAAAACTTTGACTGTGGTTGTGGATTCTGGGCCATGCTTTTGTAAAAAATCATTAAAATTTTTATGAGTATATTTCTTTGTTCTTTCTTAGAAACATTTTTTCATATAAATTTCTATCTCAATCCTCATTCCCTTTTTATCCTATAACATCGTGCATTAATATATTTTATTAAAATCTTCATTTCAACTTTAAATTTTTATTTTACTTTTTCAAGATATAATCAATTTATCTCTTTGTCGATTCATTTGTTTTACTATCTCTCTACACTTATCTTTTAAGCTTTAATCAATTATATTTGATTTCATCTGTCTATCTAACTTATTTTAATATGTTAAATTTTTAAATTTTTTATGTACGTATTACTTTTAATATTATGCATCTTTAGCTGTAGCTTTGATTATATGAAGTGGAATAGTAAACGATTCCTTAATACATATTACTTCATTTAATATGTATTATATAAACACAAAAAAATATTGAATCACATTAAATTTTTTCATTATATACAGATTTTGAAACGTTAAAAGAAAGTAGACATCACATTATATTGAGACATAAACTTTTACTACATCGCCATCGGTTCAAGTAAATAGCGATCTACAAAAACGATCCAGGTGATTGATTATATTTGCAATAAATCATTAGATTATGATCTACATCTAACAGGTGATCCGTAGGTCTATATAAATATTTATAATGGCTCCATCACATTTTATAAAATGAACTTTGTTATGCGATAATGTATCAAGTCCCATAAACCTCAAACCAAGATAATCTATTTTTCCTTTCCCCTTGATTTTTTTTGTTATTTATATTATTATTTCATATCTCATTTATTAAACAAAACAATTTTAATTGATTCTACATTTTGAACACAATATAAAATTAACAATAAAATTTAAAAATAACATTAAATAACAAAAACCATAAAATATTAAAATAAATTTATGTATATTCAAAATGTAGAACCCCAACATTATTCGAGTTGATTCTTCCATGATGTTCTATGAAATAGTACAATCCTTCCTTCTTACTATCCTGGTGGACGATAGAAGTACGGCCTTCTGCATGCTGTATTTGAGCCTGTCATCTACTCCCAGTTTTCTGAGATTGTTTGACAGACTCTTAGGTATTAAACCATTCACAGACAACACTATAGGCACGATGATTGTGGTAGGTGTTCTCCACATATCTTTGATTTCGTGAGCAAGATCAAGATATTTTATTATCTTATCTTGCTCAGCTTTATTTAAATTTTCATCGTGCGGTATAGTGATGTCTATGATGTATGTTTTACGGCATCTGCGATCAACCAACACAATATCTGGTCGATTAGCTAGAATAGTTCGATCAGTTGGTATTGGTCGATCCCAGTAGAGTTTAGTGTCATTGTTTTCAAGTACCGATACTGGACAATAATTATTATTATTATTGATTTGTGTTTTTGTGCTAGTGTGATGATTGAGTAAGCGAGCGAGACTGTGTATATGTAGGCATGTTGAGATGACCAGAATGTTAGGTACCTATGTTTTTTAAATAAATTGTGGCGCATGGTATTGGATGATAGCTGATCTCTGAAAGATTAACCTTTTTCTAACTTTATATATGTAGTTATTGTCTGTTTTGTGTTTTTAATATTTATAAAATGAAATAAAATTAAAAAATCTATACTAATCTTTACTTATCTATACTAGTCAAGTCTTTACTTATCTTTATTTATCTATACTATACTGACTATACCCTGGCGATGATGATGATGATTTTGGATGATTTTATTTTATTTTGACGCCGTTTAACAGTCCCTAGACCGTCTCAAGGGCGCCAGTGAAAAGTTCAGTTTTTAATTTGCTTCTGAAGCTGGTGACAGTCTGACTATCTCTCAATGGCACCGGTAGGCGATTCCACGTAACCGGTCCAACAACACCAAAGGCCCTCTAATAGAAGTTAGACTTACCGGCTCTATTGGGCTCACATATCTTTATATTTTTAGCTCGATAAGTCTAACTTCTACGAGAGGGCCTTTGGTGTTGTTGGACCTGTTATGTGGAACACCGCCTACCGGTGCTGCTGAGAGATGGTCAGACGGTCACTAGCTTCAGAGGCAAACTAAAAACTGAACTCTTCACTGGCGCCCTTGAGACGGTCTAGGGACTGTAAAACGGCGTCATAAATAAAATAAAATCATCCAAAATCATCATAATCGTCATCGATATCTTTCACAAGTGAGCCAATAAAGGGTAAGTCATTTAAAATGGAAAGCAAACTTCATAGCTAGAATAAAGTTGTTGACTGTAGGCCTCTTACACTTTTTTGTAAGATTTCGAGTGTCCTGTAAAAGGTACGGATTCGTAAAACATCACGTTTTAAGATATTTTAAATCTTCAGTTCAGTGATGAGGTTGACAGCCATGCCACTGAATTAAGATGTTTAATGTCTTATACAAATTGTTTTGATGATTTGATACATTGTTCCATAACAGTATCCATATAATATAACTGTTACTCAGTATGTAATCTGTATTTTCCTATGATTCTATGTTATTTTATTCGCTATCCGCTACTAGCATTTGATAACGTGTATATAATACTATAATCATAAACATACTGTATAATTATTACTATTAAAATGTGTAACATTTATAGTAATTTCGTCAGGAATGCGGCCCCATCTTGGTGACTATATAATCTATATACATGAAGTACGGTGACCATGATGAATTAATTAATTCGCAAAGAATATAAAAAAAATGCATACACACCAAGCCACACGAAAAGTAAGCTATTAAGTAAAAACACTAGAAAGTTGTGCTGTTATTTAGTTTAAAAAATATCGAAGATGTAAAATAATTCCTTATGTTAATAATAATAATAATAAAAATAATAACAGGCTCAAATACAGCATGCAGAAGGCCGTACTTCTATCGTCCACCAGGATAGTAAGAAGGTTTTTGTCCCTGTAGCTCTGTAAGTGATCTCCCATGATTGTACTATTTCATAGAACATCATGGAAGAATCAACTCGAATAATGTTGGGGTTCTACATTTTGAATATACCTAAATTTATTTTAATATTTTATGGTTTTTGTTATTTAATGTTATTTTAAAATTTTATTGTTAATCTTATATTGTGTTCAAAATGTAGAATAAAATATTGTTTTGTTAAATAAATGAGATATGAGATAATAATAATAAAGGTTTATTGACAGAACATAATACAAAGTTTGTACAAGAAACACAATAAATAGAAACAGTGCTCTGTCAAATGGCGGACTTGTTGCAGAGCAACATCTTCCAGCCAACCATTCGAAAGAAGAAAAAAACTAAAAAAAAGAATAAATACTCAAATTAAAAATAAAAATATATACAAGAAAATGCATACATATATAAAATATAAAAAGATATAAGAATAAATAGTAAATTAAGTAAATTAATTACGATCTTCAAAAATTAAATTGTTTTTTTGAATAAATCTCACAAGAAAGGAAGTCAGTAGACCAATTGCGTGTCAAAACTATAGGACACTATACTATAAGATAAAACACTTCAAGAAATCTTTTTTTGTGTTTTATTTATTTATTTACTTTAAAAGTTAAAACTGATAAAGTACACAAATGTACATTTTATATATAAACGTGTCACATATTAACTAAGCAGAGTATCCTCAATAACGAAATTAATTAATTATGATAAAAATAATATTACGCTGTTTCATTCCATAAAATTAAAATGCCAATTCTATATACGTGAAAAGTCATAAAAGGACCCCTTCAATAAAAATAAAACAATCAATGTCTTTCAAGCCTTGAAACACAAATATGTTTGATAGCAAAATTTGATTGGTTGACATTAACAATTTTTCCTATCCTATCTAAATAATTGTTATATCTAATTTAATCTATCCTTTAATTATTTCTTTGTTGTTTTTATTTTAGTTTTTGTTTAATGGGTTAGTTGAGAGATATCGCGCCTCTGCGATAAACTCGCCCATTGCACTTAATTTATTTATCTAGTTAAAATTGTTTACTTTTTTATGTTGATTTTTTGTGCAATGAAGGTTTTTATTATTATTATTATCCTTACATTTTTCTCTACACTAATGCAATTTCGTGCACACCAATTTTTTTTACATAACACGTGTTAAAATTTTCATTCAAATGATCAAGCCACGTAGTTCTCGGACGTACGCGTTTTTTATGCCACTACTTTCACATGGAAAAATGGACACCCTATCTCAGTACGGTATAAAAAAAACAATGTAAACAACAATCTATTAAAATAATAAACTAATTTCTCTACGCGACATTTATCCAATAATAAACACTAAATTAATTACTAAAACAAATACCAAATACAGAGCAATTTTACATAGGTAAACTGTTTATATAGATTTGAATATTAATTAAAATTTAGTCCGCCCCAAATATAATCTATTTGATACAACATATTAAACAATTTTTAAACTTTGGAGAATAAAATGTCCACTGCAGCATTTGTAAAGTGAATTCCATTATAAAAGATTATATTAAGTATTTTATAGGCGGACTTGAGTAATTTTTCAATTACGGACACATTTTATAATTGTTTGAAATAAAGTTAAATTGAATTATGCAATGAAGATTAAGTAACTGCATTCTGTTATATAAATATAAATTGACAAGAAAACACACACACTTGGAATGAAAAATACATGTCGGTTATTATTTATTTATTTTGTTAATATATATATTCTTATCTAAGTATTTATTAATAAAACAAGATAGTAATTCCAGTGTTGATTTTATTTATTTGCGAGCCGACTTGAAGAGCTCTCGCTCTCATCGTCAGGCAAAACTAAATTGAAGCTTTATTTATTATAAAGTTGGGTATGTGACAAATAGAAAACAAAAAATGTAAAGGGATGAGCTATTATCAGGTGTAGACAACAGGTTATTATAATTTTGAAACACCGTGGTCGGCATCATCTCCAGCATTTGATTTTATTTATTTATTTATTTTATATATTTATTCTTTTTGCACATCAACATTATATAACAGTGTTAACAAAACAATATAAAATTAAAAAAAAAACTAGGACGATGTGCAGTGGCGTGATTATCACTATAAAGTGATTTCTTCCATCTAACCGCTTTTGTAAGATAACGGAGAAACTACAGAAAAACCCTTATCAGAGATAATGTATTTTTATAGAGGTTGCCACCTCTAGTTGACCTATAGTTTTAGAATGTCAACATTGGAAGATATATTTTATTATTAAATTATCAATACAGATTTCTAACAAAAACCGTCGGTCGATAAATAAAAATTAATTCTTATCTAAGACTTATTTGGCAATGTTATAAAAATACTATTTGTGGGTCACTACAATCGGATGAACAATTTGTTACGATTTAGAATTATACATGAGTTAATATATCTCACCTGAAGAAAGGTTCTGCCCTCATCCCTAAATAGTGTAAAGGGAACATCAGAGTCCACGCTGCTTCTCAGATCTATAAAGCCATTGCGGGTCAGAAACTGAGCACCACTCACTGCGCAAATGGGCGTTCTTACTCCTGAAAATAAAGAAAAAATACTGTTATATATACACATTTACCTTAGACTAGAGCTTGCACTCTGTTCAGTTTACATAAGAGAATTTGCTTGCGACGTGAAAGTTAAGTTATCCTTCCATTAAGGTTTTCAAAATAACGTCACATAATTAAAATAATCTTCACACAAAGGCTTTTCAGCAAAATGTTTACTCAGAGGAATCTTGGTTTAAAAAGATCTCCAACTGTTTATTCAAGAGTATACGTTTCAGTTACGTTAAGTTTCTGTAAAAGGCAAGTATTCGTAAAACGTCACGGAGTAAAAGACGTATAATATCTTCAATCAGCAATGATGACGTATGTATGCCACGCTTCCTAAATATTAAACGAAGTTTTCGTACCATATAGATTCTTCGTACCTTCGTGAGTGAAGATATTAAGAAAAAATTACAAATGATCAATAACACTTATATTTCAATGTATTTTATTTAAACTCTAACGTTTTCACCCACTTCAATGGGCATTCTCAAGAGTCCCGTCTCACCTAATGTTGTACCTACCAATACCACTCTCCACCCTTCTACTTCTATTCCTACACCCACCCCTCTCCCACGTCTATAACTATCCTCAATTTTTGTAAAGCACATTGACAAGAGTACTGAATCAGTATAATGTGCTTTACAAAAATTGTTATAGACGTGGGAGAGGGGTGGGTGTAGGAATAGAAGTAGAAGGGTGGAGAGTGGTATTGGTAGGTACAACATTAGGTGAGACGGGACTCTTGAGAATGCCCATTGAAGTGGGTGAAAACGTTAGAGTTTAAATAAAATAAAGTGAAAATATAAGTGTTATTAATTATTTAATATGAATTTTCTCAGTGTAAACACTAACACCCTCCAACAATTGATATTAAGAATACTACTCGATAGACAACAGAGGTGTCTTTGGTCATTCTTAGCTCTTCCACTTGGAGGTATTCTTGACTCATCCTCAAAAAACATCACACAGTCATTTTGTATCTTAGCTACGAAAACTGATACTTTCTCGCTAAGTTTTCTATAGTCGAACGACTACATATTTTCATATACATATTTTCTTGAAAATCGCTAAGTAGTTATATATGAAAAATTTACCCTTTTTTCAACACAATAAATTACTTCTCCTTTTTAATAATAATATGTTAGATTAAAATCACTTTGGAAGCAATCTCCGGTTGCTCTTCCAAATCAAATTCAGTTCACGTATTTGTAATTCTTGAACAGTCTAATTACATAATTAACAGCACTAGAATACATAAATTACTTAAGAAACTCATAATTTATAAATTATGTAAGCGAAGGGCAGTCAGAATATTAATACTGTATCCCATAATACATATGTATGTAGAATCATAATAGTTTATTACCATCATAAATATATCGATACAAATAATTATATTTGTGATACCTTTTAAATATAAAATGCTAATGACTACACCTATATATCTGCTGCACTTTGAATATGAATCAATATACCTACTACTATTATATATTTAGATTTTATTAGATTAGTGCAATCGATGTACTTTCAGTTTATCGGAAGAATGTTATAAAAATATAATTATTATTAAAAATGTTATAAATTAGTTAATTTGATTATTTGTGACTTGTGTTATACATATTATATATATATATATAAATCATCATAATCTGTGTGTAGAGGCTTATAATTTTCACATGGCATTTACTATAAACGATTTTAATGTGTGATGTACAATATTCTTACTCAAAATTTATTGAATCAAAATAGAATCAATTAACGAAATAAACAAAACAAGCGTTTTATTCTGCTAATGATTTAATTTGTGAGAGAGACGTCTTTCGTCTTATGAGGACATTGTCAATCTGATTTTAAAAATACAACAATATTCATATATATAAAAATATTTACAATAACAATGGTGTTTACAATTAAATATTTACAATAACAATATCATTGTTATTGTAAATATTTTTATATATATGAATATTGTTGTATTTTTAAAATCAGATTGACAATGTCCTCATAAGACGAAAGACGTCTCCCTCACAAATTAAATCAATAGTAGAATAAAACGCTTGTTTTGTTTATTTCGATATGGAATTCTACTACCTAAACACCGACACAGTGAATAAGAATCAATTAGTTTTTTTAAATATCGAAAATATCAAGCTTAGGTACTTAACGAAAGTACTCGAGATTGAAAAAAATAATAATGAAAAATTATATAGTGTTTTCGGACTCATCTTCTGGCTTAAACACTGAATCATCCACTGACTAATTATTATTTATGTTACTTTTGTTTGTTTATTTATTTTTATTTTTGTCTGACAAGATTAGTCTGTTGTTTTTCTGCCACTACACAGCCTTGTGGCCAGTGTGGTAGTGTTAAATTTAATAATTTACCATAGACGTGGGTGCTGTACGCACTGGTTTCTCAGTCGGGCAACACTCGCGTCTAAAAAGGTATAAAAGGGGCGGCCATATTAGCTTTCTTTCTCTTTGGTCATATCCGCTTATAAACTGTTGTAAACTATACTGTGTGCTTGTTCCTTCCAAATAATAAATGTTGTAATCCGATCGTGGCTTTGCTTTAATGGACCAAATACCCGTTGATTATTAATTCAACAGGTAGTAATATCCTTTTGCATATTTGATTGTCTTTTGTTTACATATTGTACGAAATTATGATTAACATTATTTCAATAAAGAAACATTATTATTATTAGGTATAATATAAAATATGTTAAAATAGTCTTTTCACAATCTGAACATACAAACCCTTGATAATTTGAATTAAACTATCAAGGGTTTGTATGTTCAGATGAAATTAAAGTAATAACACTGTATTACTTTAACTATGAACAATATTTGAGTCAGAGGCATTTCGGGTAGACACTCATCATCGGTGAGTTTTTATAATAAACTTAATACAAGGACAGAATAGAAAAACTACAAATATTAGGCAATACGTATAATGTGTCTGGGATACAAAAGAAACTTTAAGACCACTGCCTCAAAACAGACTTAAGTCTAGCGCAGAGGTTCCCAAACTTTTTTTTTTCTCATAGACCACTTTTAAAATTTTCTGGTACTGGTGGACCCCCTGTATTTCTACCCCCCCCCCCCCCGTCGCTAAATTTTTCGAAATGGTATAATTATTTGAAATATTTCAAAAACTCCTCGGTTTTCTTACAGAATATTTTCTCACATTACCTTTTTCTACAATGTAATGGGTATTTGTACCGACTATTGTTTATGTCAATATCTGGTGCTTTTACCGAATATCCAATACTTTAGCTATGGATTCGTGGACCCCCTTTTACAACTCGTGGACCCCCATTTTTTAGTCACGCCATCGTGGACCCCCGTCGAGTCTCCCGTGGACCACTTTGGGAATCACTGGTCTAGCGAACGCTGTCTAACACTAAGCACCTCCTGATATGTCCAATAGCTCACAGACAGTGTCACTGGGAGGAATTCGAGGAGCGAACTCATCTTGGGGGAACTGCAAGAGAGGTCGTGCCTTTCTGGGAGGGAATGGGAATAAGAAGCGAGGCAGTGAATTTAGTTTTTATTATTTTTTAAATTTGTATATTTAGATTTAATATAAAGTACACTGAGAAAAATACTAACGAAATTTCACAACGAATTATTGGTACGTACTATCAGATTAGGACCAGAGATCGTACAAACGATTCATTAGTACGAATCTATAATATTAACTCTTCGCAAACAAGTTGTTGGTAAATTTACCAATGATTTGTTTGCGAAGAGTTAATATTATAGATTTATACCAATGAATCGTTTGTACGATCTCTGGTCCTAATCTGATAGTACTGTACCAATGATTCGTTTTGAGTATTTTTCTCAGTGTAATATTTATTTAACAGATTTTTGTATAAATCAAGTTTCATATTTCTGGAAATATATAAATAAATAGAAAAATTTGAAACGGAATAATTCTAAATTCGTGTAAACTGAGTCCAACCCCCCCCATCACCTCTGATTGGGGGAATGGTCCACGAGCAATTATAGTGTTAGTGATTTAATTTATAATATCCAGTGTTGTATTATTTATGTATCAAATTAAATTAATAGATCAGATAAGAGATTAATATCATCTCATACATACAACTATCTGAATACCAGTGACGGAACAAAACTTTTTATGTCCGTCACGCACCTATTATTATTATTCTAAAAAAAATCCCCTTGCACCAAGACCATAATAGCTTTTGGCCAAGGCAATCTCAGCGGGAAAAATAAAAAAAAAAATGCCATTTCAAAAAAAACAAACAAAAAACAGCGAGACAGAAAAAAACGCGAAAAAAATATCGTCAAAAAGAAACATAATCAAAGGAGAGTCTATCCTGGCGATAAAGTTTTTTTGTATGTATGTACTTATGTAATTTTTATTACCTCTGAAAGGATTGATCGAAAGATTGGAGGAATTGGTGAACGCTCCAATGATATAAAGAGCTTTAGCTTATTATTTTTTTTAACTTTTTTATATGTTTTGTGACCAACACTGGAATTCCATATTTATTATTAATTCATCTTAAAAACTCTAAAATATTTTAGTGGAAATTACAGTGTTTAATTTATTTAACACAAATTAATAATATTTTTTTATTGGCACAGAGAGGATGGCTTTCATATTTGTTGATTGTGGCTAGTATACCTACTGATTACCCCACTTCTGGAATATGTTGTAATGGTATAATAGTATAGAATTATATTTTTAACAAAACTTTGCATTTGGTGTTTTGTGCATGTATAGAAATCACGTCCCTGCTGACTGCTACGTATCTACATAGGAATCATTCAAATTTCTTAATAAACAACACCAACCACCGATATTATTAAATATATAGATTAAACATTTACTGCTATGTACATTAATGTACTTTCACCAACATTACGTTATTAAAAAAAACACTTAATTTAAATATGTATAAATATATTTATTAGTAGGTATATTCTGTATTTTTAATAGTTTAGAGGATTTTTGTTTAAGGATGTATTTACTTATGGATAAATTGTGATAAAAAAATTATTGTGGGATTCAGAGAAGTGGCTGTCCGAGGATCAAATGGCAAGAACATAAATAAACTGTTATTAATTACTGGAATAAAATTATTGAAGTAATACAAACTAATGCTTTATATACGAAAAGTAAATAATTATTGATTATTAAAATAAAATGCATAGATTTAGTACTACCACAATGGCTTTATTAATCTTGAGTTGGCTTTTATCGAGCTCCAGCTCTCATCATCAGGCTAATGTAAAGAGAATAAATTGTATTTAAATGTAATTTCTTCACTTTATGTCGAAGCCTGATGATGAGAGTGGAAGCTTTTGAAAGTCGGCACACGATCAATCAAATAATTATGCAAGAACTAAATTGCAGTGTTTCATTTTTATTAAATTAAAATGAACTTCCATCAAGTACTGTCGGTCGACAATATTATTTATTTATTTCTATCATCAACGGCATTCAGCCTTTTACATTAGTAAGGTCTAAACATATTATACAATAATCAATCAATACAATAAAGCAAACAAAAAAACAACAAAATAAGATTAAACCTTAATTAATCAATAAAACACTAAAATATTGGCGCTACTATACTACTAAATAAATACTAAATAAATTATATTCTTCCACTATATATTTTTTAAATGGGGTAATCTGTGGATTTTGAATACAAATTAATCTTTGTGTGTCATAAAATAGCAAATAATCGATACTATCTCTCACTTATTACTTGTCAACGAAAAATCTTGTACCTAGGATTACTGGAGTGGAAAGCATTGGAAAAAAGTAAAATAGAAATAATTGATTCTCAAAAGAGATAGGGTCATGACATTGCTCAAGTGCAAGCAAAACATTATTCTAACTCAGTATCCATAAGGCAGTCCACTTTAAGGCAGCTCAAGAACATAAGGAAAAATATAACAACCGACGGAGCTAAAACCATAATTGACTCATTCGTCGTATCACGATTGGATTACTGCAATGGCATCCTGGAAAATCTGCCACAATATCAACTCCAGAGGATTCAGTCCGTTTTTAATGCGGCTGCACGCTTCATTTATCAACTGAATCGCTCTTCACACATATCTGCCACCCTTCAATCTCTTCACTGGCTCAGATGTCCGGAGAGAGTCGAATTTAAAGTGTGTTTGACAGTATTTAAGGCACTTCATGCTATGGCCCCAGAATATATCATGGAACTCTGCGGTAGACAGGCGTTAAGTCATAGACAGACAACACTTAGGTCTTGTCAAGATATTACAACTAAATTGGAGGTGACCAGTACTGTATCGAAACCAGTGTACGTGGAGCGTGCTTTTGCAATATCTGCACCTGTAGTCTGGAACAGGCTTCCACAAATGATCAGAGAAACGCAGGACTTATCTCGTTTCAAGAACCAACTGAAGACTTATCTATTCAAGAAATCTCACGGAATAATCCAGGCACAACCTTAATTAGCAAAGAGCGCCCTTGAGGTGGATTTTTTTTCACAAAACGGCGCTTTACAAATCATCCAAATAATAATAATAATAATAATAATAACCTAGCCCCCCCCCTCCGATCCATAATTCCTACTACGTGTTGGGTGTGTGTCAAATAATTTATATTTTGTATTGTTTTGTTAACACTGTTATATAATGATGATATGCAAAAATAATGAATAAATAAATTTGTGTAGATCGAGATAAAAACATTTTTTTTAGATGTCTGTATCCAGTAGTAAAGAGATGAAATCAGCAGTCATCGAGTAACTATTGAATGAGTACATCAACAGCAAATAGATCCTTAATAATAAGAAATTATGTATAATATTTTTAGCGAATATTTTTTCTACAAACTGCTACACATTTCTCACAAGGCGTCGTTCACAAAAAATACTTTAAACATAGTCATCATCTCTAATGATCTCAACAGATCTAGAGGGATCACCACCTGAATAGCAGTGGCGGGACTAGACTTTTTATATATTGGTCATGCTTTCGTAATTAATTTATCCATCGATACAATGGCGTAACCGAAATGTTTTACATCACTGAGCAGCAGCAGCCCAACATTTTTTGTTATTATAAAATTAATTGTCATTTTTTTGCTCTCATAAATTCTGCTATAGAATTTTAAGAAATCATTCTAATTTTAAATTTTTGTCGTAAATTTTCAATTTAAGTAATATGTAAATTTGAGATATATCACAATTAATTTTTTTAAACAAAAATTTGAATCCAAAAAAACAATTCACTAATTCTTAAAATTTATTTACTTACTATTGTTTAAATAAGTATATAATCTGTTAAAAATTGATGTATAATCATATTTTCAAATCTCATGTATTAAGAATGAAGTCATGTTAGTAAATATGACTTAAACTACTTAATTATAATTAATTAGTAATTAAGTTATAGAGATTAAGTACTAAATTTATTTATTGAATGCGCCATATTTTTTCATCAGCTGGCATTGCAGTATGCCCATATGCGCCGATTAGTTCATTTATTTTATTATACAACAAGCTTTTACACCGAAGGACAAGTCTACTATGATTATGAACTTAAAGTAGAACACAATATAATTTAACCAAAAAATAATAACTAAAAATATTAATAAAATTATTATTCATTGATATATTAAATGTATGATAAGTACGTCATTGTAAGTATGCGGTACTATTTTGCATCTATGGTAGGCACGCCAGTGTTGACTCTATACATGACAATAATTACTTAATGATATTCATACCAGTAACTAGATGTTTGTTAATAATAATGATCATAGATGATATATCGATTCCAAGAAACCTATGGGAACACTTATATCAAATTATATTGAGATGAATTAAATGTAGATACACAAAAAATACTAAATAAACCGTTTTAATTTTGAACAGACATTTGATTGAAGTGTTTCAGTTGTCTGATTGTCTCGAGTCTAGACAATTATTGTATTTTTTTTGCACATACATACATAATTTGATTACTTTTCGAGTAGTTCGTTAAAATTGCAATATTATTTGGATTGAAATTGATATCAAAAGATTTAAGATCCCAGAGCTGACAGCTAGAAATTTATTCTCATGCATAGAGTCACAAGAGTAAAATTCCCTACTGTTGAGCGTAATATAATAGTTTTTATATTTTTTATAATTTACTTTATTGATACTTTACGAAAACCTGCCGTATATAGGATACATACAAAAAAAAAACGGTCAATTTCTACTATAGGTTATCCAATAGTATCAAGTTAGTAAAAATATATTGATGATCATAGATGTATTTGTTTTATTATTTTTCAGTGTACACCGTTACAGGATATCATAAGACATCCAGATATGAGCTGGGTGAGGGGCTCAGATTATACTTAAATAATGATTTATTCCTCCACATAGTTGAATTTTACTGCATTATTATGCGTTTACATACTATTGCATTCTCTGGGCGAGATTCACTCCCTCGCCCCGATATTGCCATCTGAGCACTTCTATGATATCTTGTAACGGTATACAGTGAAAGATAATAATAACAAATACTTCTATGATCTTCAATATATCTTTTCTAACTGAATACTGTTGGATAACCTATAGAAGAAATTGACAAAAAAAAATTTTTTTTATTTAAAATAACATTCAACTGCTCAACACGACTAAGCAGAATTACACTTACTTTCAAGCAGCCTCGGTGTACTACTAATTATCTGCAAAGTGAATTTATCCACTGATCAGGCAATAATTATAACGCCTTTTTGTGAACAACATTGAAATCTTTGGATTCAATGGACATAACGGTTGTATTTAATTTTGGAGAGAGGGATCAAGCCCTTCAGGCAAACCTTGAGACCTTCCTTATGAAGAATTTGTATGAAGAATATGGATGACATAGGAACTGACATTCCTGTAACATCTATGGGTGAGGAAGGGTGCAACCCTTATTGTGTATCTTTGCTGTAATATTTGAAGGAACAATTTCTACATCCCTGGCGAACCCTGAGTCCCGTTGGGCATAAGCAGAGGTAGGTACTCATTCCATCGTTTTTAACACTTTCCTCCTTGTTGTCCTTTCTCTCTTCCACTCTTGTGCACATATGGATGTTGAACATATATATTCCATTGCGGAGTTACATTAGGTGTATGATAAAATATCTCGCTGTAGGTATGCATTAGAAGGAATAATACATGCATTTAATTTTTCGAATGTTTCGTGATTAACGCTGTGAAATTACATATTTTGATATTTATTATTAGTTTAAAAATAAAAGAAACTTTGTATTTATATTTTGGTGTCTTTTTTGTATTTTTGATGTAAAATATTGTTTTCTATTTCATATACGTGTACATGTACCTATAGTGAAACTGTTAGTTTAAAAAATATTGTAAAAAAAACATACAAATAAAAGATATTGGAGTTATAGGACTTACTAGGTACTTACTATATTTGTACTTACCAGGAAAGGAGATGGCTTTGGATGGATAGATGATCTGCCCCTTGAGTGGCAGGAAGACGAAGGGAATCTTCTGGGCTGAGGAGCCGGAGCCGAAGGGGGCTACAGCACATTCTGGAAATAAATAAAAACATAAATAATTAATAAAGTTAAATATCATAATATAACAGACAATCTTTCAATCTTTTAATAGGTACTTGAATAATGAACCAATACTTAAAAATTTCATTTATAAGTTTAGGCTTTCTTTTTATTGTTTGTTTTGTGTATGTGATGATACATACCTACTTGATTGTAAAAAGCTTAAAGCTATTGATGAGAGAAATAAATAAAATAGGGTTAATTTATTCGCTTACTAAGCAAGTGCTGATTTTTCAATCATGTTTTATTGTATCAAAATTTACATTAAAATTTTGTTTCAAAGTTATAAGTATTTCAATTACATCATACACAACATAACAAAACTGTTCACTTTTTGACCAAATTCAAACAAAAATATATGCTTTCCTCCGATGCAGTGAGGTCTAAATTCCTACGAAAAAATAAAACGCAACTGTTAGAGTGGTACTCCTTTCTAACATATTTCCAGTAATGGTTCCGAGGAGCAGTATAAATTGATTTACGGGACAGTCGAAAAACTTACGGAAGACTTATTCTTCGCCAGGTGCCCCACGGAATGAAATGAATATGCCCAACACCCCTCTCAACTTGGAATACCATGGTTACGACACTCGCTCAAAAAGAAGTATCCGACCTATAGAGCACAGGTTGGCAAAATTGTCCAAAAGCTTTGTCTGTCTCAGTGTGCGCCTGTTCAACAAGCTGCCTGAAGAAATAAAGTCCGTGAAGGATGAGAAAAAATTTCGAGGAGTAGTGAAGTTGTACCTCGTTGAAAAAGCTTTTTATTGTGTCGACGAAATGCTGAATTGAACCATATACATTCATTTCAGTATGGAAATAATTTCCTGATGTTTTTTTTTTGTTTTTATTTGATCTATGATGATTGATGATGGAATCTGTATTGAATACTGTTTGACGAAATGCTAACAGAGCCCTTTACACTCTGCTTAGCAATGATATTGTGTTTTGATCTATGATTCTGTATTTTTTTTTTTTTGTATATAATCTATTGTATGATCCTGTCTTCTGTAAATTGACGAGTCCAAGTACCAAAAACTTTGGTCTAAGGACGATAAACAACAATAAACAACAATAAATAAACAATATTTTTTATTAATTTGTTTACAAACTTTGTCTCAAAACTCTTCTAATAATTTCCACTAAGTAGCTTTTAAATACGTGCAACTTATCGGGTTTGCAGATCATATTTTTGTGATTTAGTCCATAACTTCCATAATAATATTTTCTTAATATTATGATATTAACAACACATTTATTTTATTTTATATCATCATTTTCCAGAATCACAATATTTGACAACATTATTTTCTAATTTATGTATATTTTTATGATTGTTTTTAATACTATTTCTTATTAAATACATATTAAAGATTTCTCCGTATCGCCTATAAAAACAAGAAATAAAAATTCTATTAAATTGAAGTCAACAAATTGATATCTGGCAGATGACTAATATTTTATCAAATATTTGAGATTAGTAATGATGTTAATAAAATATATTTAAGATAATTTCGCTATGAATTCGGCAATCAATACAAATTAGTTTACATAAATGTATCACACAGAGATAACAAATCTATAAAAATAATTTAGAATATATATATTTGCGTGTATTTCATCCATGAAGCTTTCGACGACTAACTTCTCTTAAAATAAATAATCCGATGACAATAATAATAATAACAGAATCGTCAGGAAAGTCCTAGAAAGTAATGAATCGATTGGCGTAGAATTGCTTTGAATGCATAGGACTCGTTCCTCTCCTTTATTACAGAGATGAGCTTTAAAGTTGAAATATTTTTTAGTTTGTACAATTTGCTAAAAATAACTATGTTTGTCTTCATTGAAATTTGATTTTTTCAGACTTCTTTTTGCTCATTGAAGAAGACTCACTGTCCACCCGGATAGCTCAGAAGTCCGGGGACTTCCATTTATCCGATTAAATTTATACACTAACAAATTTTTCCACACAAGACGTGCCATGATGGGCAGCCTAAAGGACTGGTCGGCCAAAACCCGCACGTGCTCAAGAGAGATGTAGAACATAGTGGTTTGAATCAGGAATCTGTGGGATTGGTGATCGTACCATGGGTAAAGTACACTTAAACCAGCCTCAGCCTATTCGATAGTATTGGAACACCTTTCCTGTTTCCTACAAAAAACAGTTTGTTGGTTGTGCAGGTGAGGTCAGTGAGGTGTTTGTTGAGTAATATTCAGAAAACATACCGATTATAGTTTTTTTTTTATTTATTTATTTGTAACAAATATAATACAAAATACAAAAGGAAAAAATTTACGAGTCACGCCAAATCAAAAATGATTTGTTGGCGTGTTCTCTTACAAGTTCAAAATATAACTATAAAACGAAAAAAAATTATATCAATCCATACAACTTACAATTAAACAATTAATTACTAGTTATAAATAAATCCACACTTTATCAACCGATCCTCGACTAATTTTTTTGCAATATTTTTACTCTTACATTTCTTAATAGATTCCGGCATCATATTAAGTATTTTTGGCATGTTATACTCCAATGTTCTTTTTCCGTACTTATTATTGAATTTTGGCACTACATATCCTTCATTAAATTTAAATCTAGTGTGATGCAAATGACGTGGTTTATCTTTATACTCGGTTTTCGAAAACTGGTCAAGAACAATTCTCTGTCAGAACAAGCCTTTAGCAGATAACACATTTAACTTTTTAAAGTACAAAGAAATATCATTTCGCGCCGCGTTACAAACTTGCTCATTTACTAAAAGTCTTAAGATCGATTTCTGTGCGAACATTATTAGTATTAATGCAATTGCCCCAACTACTAATACCACATCTAATCAAAGATTCTGGCAAAGACTTGTATACATATGTATAAATTATATTCGTTATTTTTAGACCATTCATTTTTTAACATACCTTTTTTTTATCAAATATTACAAATTTATGTCAAGAGCAATATTGTACTAGATAACATCTAAAAGCGTGTAGGAGAATATTGAACGTATTCAATTGAATCTTCATATATACAAAATAAATTGAAGGACGTAGTAGTCACAAGCTTGTTCGATTTATTTCCCTCAATGTGACTGTCTCTACATATGAGCTAGTATCGGAATAGAAATAAAAATAATTTATACATTTCTCTATTTGGTATAATATACATCCAAGTGGTAGGAATCTTTTGATATAAAATTATTTATCATTAGATAATCAAAATGATTTTATTTAGATAACTAATATAAATTCATATGAGATGAGATATTATCTATGATAGAATATATAATTATCCGATAGGTCTGTGAGTAATAAAACATATCGGGCCAATTAGCATAATATTTGTAATTTCATTTGTACATGTAGGTATAAAATATCTGAATCTTTGTATACATAATAATAACAACAATATTGATCTGTCATCTTGTTAATTGTCTGCTAACTTATTTTTGTCTGTACTCTTTAAAAAGTGTCTAATACATATATTATTTATACTCACATCAAACCTCACAAGCAGTTTTATCGAGGACATTAAACGCAGCCTGATACACTTGGTGAGTGTTTTAATAAACACTTTATAAGTTTTCAACTCACATAATCCATCAAAACCATAAGGATCATATTTGCAAATCTGATGTAAATACGTCATACCTCGTCAGATTTCAATCAGTCAACTGCCCAATCCACGCACTTACCGCTGTTACACTATAACCAATCAGCTGTTAAGAGTTTTGACCATACTCGTTCAACCAGGGTTGGCGCACATTTTTTACACATACGCAAATCTGATTTTCTCATAAATCACCACTAACCATGATGGACGTCCAGGATCTGATTAATATGGTTAAGAATGCAGCCTGTGCTTTGTCCCAACTTGTAACTGATAATAACAAGTTTACTCGAGATCATATATCTAAAATAAATCCAATCTCGATTGAGTTTATGTCGGCGATGAGCCTAGCTACTGCAAAAATTGCCAGTCAGAATACAGAGATTAAACTCTTAAAAGAAAGAATATCACAACTTGAGAATAACGCTTCCTCTGATAAGTCCTTAGACATGTGTGAGACTCTGGCGGAGTTGGCTGAACGAAATTCTCGATCCAAGAATTTAATATTATTCAACGTACCGGAAACGGATACTGGTCTGAATAGCAATGAACAAATCTCTGAGGATTTTAAACAAACTTCAAAGTTAATCAACGATGCTGATAATTTGAATAATATATCAATTAAGAAGGTTTTCCGGCTCGGCACAAGAAAGGTCGACAAGGTACGACCTCTTAAAGTGATTTTCAAGGATGATGTGGACGCAAGAGAAGTCTTTATTAATAAATTTAAATTGCCTAAGATTATAAAAATCAAACAGGACCTTACTGATATGCAAAGGTCTCACCTAAGAAATCTTTGGGATGAAGTCGAGACAAGAAGAAGAAACGGTGAGGATGATGTCGCGGTGAGGTTTTTGAATGGTACACCAAGAATTGTGAAGAACAGTAAAAAAAACTATTAAACACTCTGAATATTTACTCACAAAATATCAGAGGACTTAAAACTAAATTATCAACATTGCGTCAAAACATACCATTTATAAATCATCCCATATTTATGTTTACAGAAACTTGGCTTGACAGCACTATCGGTAACTCTGAATTAGGATTTACTTCTCATATTGTATATAGATGTGATCGATCACCTCATACAAGTAAAAAGGAAAGAGGAGGTGGTGTGCTGATAGCTGTTCACAAGAACATCCCCTCTACACCAATAAAATCTATTAATAAAAATTTGGAACAATTGTTTGTATTGTTAAAACTTAGTTGCCGCAAGATCATCATTGGTAATATCTACATTCCTCCCTCATCCAGTCCTGACATTTACAAGCTCTATTGCGATGAAATTGAACGGATCTGCTTAAAATTTCCTCAGGCGTCGCTTATTTTGTGTGGTGATTTCAACTTACCAGGAATTCTGTGGTCTCCGTGTAATAATCTGCCCTCTACTTACGAAAATAACAATGATGGCGCTAAGGAGTTGATTGAAACGATGATTTTTTTGGGACTTTCTCAACGCAATTTTATACTCAATTCCCGTAATCGTACACTTGACTTAGTCTTCTCTAGCTGTGACTCACTGATAGTTGAGCTCTCTGGAGATGAAGTTTTGCCCGTGGATGAACATCATCCACCTCTGTTGATAAAAATGGAACTTAAGGATGCAGTTATAAACAGGGGACGTACTTTTTCGTACAATTACGACAAGGGTGACTACAATGCGGCGATAGACTTTCTTTTTGGATGCGATTGGAGTTTTCTGCAGGGTGAGGATATTGAGTTCTTAGTAGCTGTCTTTTATGGCATTTTGTACGAAGCAATCGATAGATTTATACCATACGAGGAGTATAAAATAAGTACATACCCCAAGTGGTTTTCAAATGAACTTATTAATTTAATTCTGGAAAAGAAGATTGCTCACAAATACTTTAAAGAAACCAGCGATACGAAATATTATGATACTTTCTCTGAGTTGAGAACCAGATGTAACAAGCTGAAAGCCTCGTGTTACTCAGATTTTATAAAGAAAGCTGAAAATACTACATCTGATATGAAGAGTTTATGGAAGTTCAAGAACTCACTGAGCAGAAATGACAGCGACTATCCTATGCAAATGCATCTTAATGGTGAACGAGCAAATGGTTTGCAGGAAGTTGTTAATAAATTTGCTAACTTTTTTGGTAGTGTATATGAACCGAATGTTCAAAATGTTCCCATCAATATTACTAATACTGTCAAATTTATAGATATTTCAAACTGTAGTATTTCTTGGGAAAAATTGGAAAAGAAACTGTCTCAACTTAGGCCCGTTAACTCTTCAGGTCCTGACAACGTACCACCTGTCTTTTTAAAGAAATGCGCTCCGGCTCTTGTTGTTCCACTCAATATTATATTTAATAAATCTCTTGCATCTGGCATTTTTCCATCGACGTGGAAAATTGGCAACATAGTACCCATACATAAGAAAGGTGACAACTCTAATTTATCAAATTATAGACCCATTTGCATTCAATCTGCTATAGCTAAGTTGTTTGAATCGCTCGTTCTAGATTTGGTTATGCCTTCGATACATCAAATAGTAATTACTGAACAACACGGTTTTTTGTCTGGCAGGTCAACTCTGACAAACCTTGCTATATATGAAGATTTTATATCCAAGAGCCTTGCTGAGGGCTGTCAAGTCGACAGTATTTACACGGATTTCAGCAAGGCTTTTGACAAGGTTTCACATAGCATTCTTTTGAATAAATTGTCTGGTTTGGGTGTGGGTGATCCTTTGCTTGGGTGGTTTGCAAGTTATCTAGAGGGGCGATCTCTTCGTGTTAGGTTGAAGAATTTAATTTCTGACAGTTTTACGGCAACTAGCGGTTTGCCGCAGGGTAGTCACCTTGCTCCGGCCCTGTTTTTAATATTTATTAATGATCTTGTCTCAGAATTCAAAGATATAAATTGTTTACTCTTTGCCGACGATCTTAAGGTTTTCAAAAGGATAAAAGGTATGGATGATTGCTTAGTGCTACAGGAGAACCTGGATAGATTGAATACTTGGTGTCGGGACAATCGTCTTCTGTTAAATGCCGCTAAATGTCAATGTATTCGTTTCACTAGAAAAAAAAGGATCGTTCACTTTGACTATCACATTGACAATGGTTTATTGGAATCAGTTAGTGAAATCCGGGATTTGGGAGTAGTTTTTGACCAAAAAATATCTTTCTCAAGTCATATAACTGAGATAACGGGTAGAGCGTTGAAATCTTTAGGTTTTGTGCTTCGTACAGTTTGCGACTTTAGTAACGTTCAGGCAATTACTCTCCTATATAAGTCACTAGTACGTAGCCAATTAGAATATAACTCCCCGATTTGGTCACCGACCTATGATATTCATATCAAAAATATAGAGCGTGTCCAACACAGATTTTTAAGGTTTATAAATTATAAGCTACGCATTCCCAGGGAAGAGCTTAACTACGAGCGTTTACAGTTAGTACTAAATTTGGAAAGTTTGGCTTGCAGAAGAATCGTGAGCGATTTGTTATTTTTATTTAAAATTATAAATAATTTTTTTGACGACCCAAATTTGTTACAGCTTATTTATTTTCGTGTACCTGGGCGTAATACTAGGAATCCCGAAACTTTTTACTTTGAAAACTGTTCCACTAACTACATAAGTCATACACTATTTCCGCGATTGCATCGCTTAGGTAATGAGCATTTGTCAAACGTGGATTTACATAATACTAACCTTTCGGCCCTTCAATCATTTCTGAAAAAAACATTTGACCCTCACATTTAACTTTTATGATGTAAATTTTGTTTCTATTTCTATTTTTTTGTTTATTATTGTTATATACATAGTTGATAAGAATTATATATTTATATCTCTTCTAGGTGCATTTTGCACTATATTATTATTATTTTTATTTTTTTTTATTTTTTCTCCGTCTACTTTATATAAATTGTTTGTAAATAATTATTTCAATGTCGTCTGTACCATTTGCACTGCGCACTGTTAACGATGGTTGCCGAACTATGCTATATGGAAAGGCGCAGTGTGCGGGTACTTGGTACCTAGTATATATTATTATTATTTTATTTTTTGATATTATTAAGTTATACTTCATAGAATTGTTTTACAGAGATTTGTTGCATTTTTGATTGCTAATATTGTTATAGCCTACCTACATACCTTGTATTCTTTTTTTTTGCTGTGTTTTTTGTACCATCATACCTATTATTATTCTTTGTATTATAATTATTAGGTGCTTACTTGATTGATAACATTATTTTGCTGTGTACCTATGCATTGCTGGTGTGTTTGTGTGGGTAGATACTTTTGTTATATGTTTTCACTATCTGTTGTTTTTATTGTATTTTTTCTTTTCTATGTAAAAGGCTTATATAGCCGTTCACTGTGTAAATAAATAAATAAATAAATAAATAATATGTATGGTCTATCTATCTATCTACACACTCACGCCGTAGGTATACCAAGTGGGGTAGGCAGAGAGAAAGGAACCTTACGGTTCTTAAGGGAATATTGAATGTTTTACAGTAGTTAAAAAGATTGCCACGAGGCGGATTTGGCCGTTCGGCAATTAGGGTGCCATGTGGTTCGCCCGTGAGAACATTTTTTTTTGTTTTGCAAGTGCGGATAAATAGGAGACTTTGACTCCTGAGATATTCGGGTGTGTGGAGGGTCCTTACAAACATGGTGTTTAATTTTTAACGATTAATTGCTTTTATTAGGCATAATTCATGAGTGTTTCTTCAAAAGTAAACGCTATGATTTCGCTTCATTTTGCTTCTTATATTATCTATCGATGATAACAAAAAAAACACGAGGAGACGCTTGACCATGTTTTCCTGGGGTGCCCTATCAGGGATGCGTATGATATTTCTGTTGATGCTCTTCAAAACGATTGCCAATTCCCCCTGAATATTGAAACATTATTGAGTATGACATCCGATACAGTCCATTTGTCCCTTCTCAAATCAATAAAAGCTAATTTTGTTATTCTATAATCCTCTAACTATCTTCTCTTTGACAATTTAACAACACTTTGAGACGTTATTGGCGGCACAAATCATCCTTGTAGGATGTTATGCCACAAGTGGAAGAAAAAAAAAAAAAAAATAACAAAAAAACACAATCTTAGTACAGCTTTCAACAATAATCTAAAGATGCCATTCACATAAATAGGAATTATTTTATGAACAAAAAAACAAAAATGCTTATTTGTATAAAGCATTTCGCAATATTTTCTCGGGCAGATAAGTACCTATATAAATATGAATATGGTGTCCTTTTAATAATAATCATTTGCTGTAAGGAAAGTGGAAACACTTTTGTAAATGTTTGTTTTCTCTGGGATAGCATTGGCCAATGGCTGCAATGGTCCCAGTAAAATATGGTGTCCTTTTAATAATAGTATCTAATAAAACCATAAGACTTTTGTTAATTTTGTTTACTGTGTTTTATTTTAATTTAGGTTTATATTTCCTTAGTAGACTAGGGTATAAAGCTAGTTACTAATATAATGTTCTGGTTTACACCTATGAGATGGATGTAGGTACCTGCCTACAAATTAATTATTATAATATTCTTATTATATGAGCAGTATGTAGGTACCAACCACATCATGTATATTAATTATGTGAAAATATTTTATATCAAAAGAAGCCAAATTGACATGTTATTATATCAAATTAATAATATTATCGACACTATACATACAGCTCGTGTTATTAATAATACTAATAAGGGAACGATGATTCGAGAAAAAATGTATTTATTATCCTGTGGAGTCTTCGGTAAAAAAAGCAGTCTCAACTTTCCGTAAAGTGGTCACAATATTTCAAATCAAAGAAAAGTATCATAAAAATATCAGTTAAATACGAGTACAATTCAATGTACAGAGGGCGAGTTTATCGCTAAAATTATGGTCAATATGATTCAATATTATTCAACAGACAACTCATCTACACAACCGACAGACTGTGCTTTAGTAGGAAAAAGGAAAGGTGTAATGGTACTTACGAATCGGTTTAGGCTGGTTTAAGTGCACTTTACCCATGGTACGTTTACAAATCTCATAAATCCCTGTTTCGAACCACTGTGCTCGAGCATACATGGGTTGCCTGTTGGGTAATATTCTTGATATTAACACCGGTTTAAAAAAATCAGTAAAATGAGAAAATAATGTTTAACAAATAAATAAATATTAAAATGAATTTAAAAACACTGTATAATTTCCAAATTAAATTTATTCACCTCAAACGTTTTCGCCAAGGCTTCTACTTGGCATCATCAGGAGGACTAATTAGTTTAAGTTCATATGTAGTGAGTCTGTTTTCTATTACTTTTCAAAGTGTTATAATGAATTTCCAAAGTGTTAACACAAAAAACATTTGATTTATTAAATAAATATTATACTATATTCCCGTGGAGCACCCGGTCTAGAATTGGTCTCCCACTCTTCTCCGTAAGTTTTCAGGTGTCCTGCAAAAAGCAGGTGTTTGAAAAAATTAAGACATTTTACATCTCCAATTCAGCGATGAGGTTTGCCACCCATCCTGAATGTCTTGATGTTATATTGGCACAAAGAGGAAAGCTTGTATGTTTATTATATTCAACTGGTCTGTTGGCTACCCCACTTGTGGGATATGCTGTGATGGTATAGTAGTAGACTAGTAGTAGTAGATAAAGATTAATATAACGAAAAATATTCATATATTTTTAAGACAGTTCAACTTGAAAATTGTATCAAATTAAACATAGCTATACTATGCCATTAAAATATGGTTATTAATTTAATTTATATGCAAGACAGATCAAATATTTGTTGAACAAATTTAATGATGTGGGAATCTCACATATGTAACAACATGCAGAGATCTGACTGCTACACTATTGCAACTTGATATCGTAAATTATTCTATTAAAATGTGATGCATATCACCTTATAGATAAAATGCTATGTTTATTTTTATATGGATAGTAAAATTTTGATGATTGTGATTTCGGGAATTTTTTATCTGTATGTTTAATAAACGCCGATCATTTGAAAGATTTCAATAGATACATAATTATTATTAAAACATGTTTTATAAAGTCCAAAATTCTTAGAATTTGGGTCACAAAATGTTTTGCAACTATGATGAAACGATGAGAGTAAGTAATTTTAATAAATTTCTTATATTTTGAACGTTTTTGATTTTATATTTATATATTTCGTCGATAGTTCGTCAGTAGTCTTGAGGTAGAGTCTCGGCCTTGTGAACAGGGGATCCGTGATTCGATCCCAGGTGCCAGCAAACTCCCCTTTCACGACACAAGCTTTTAGCTTACTGTGAAAGGTGTATAAGGTTATGTATTTGGGTTTATAACAAAACCCAGATATATCTTTTATAAAAAAATATATGAGATTTAAAAGATAGATTTTAAATCAAGATCAGGGTCCAAACCAGAAGGTGGGGCGAGCCTAGAGCGGCAAAAAATAGGGGCAGCAATAATCAATTCCTGGGATCGCGAAAATATTCCTTAACGAAACTGAATAGATTGTGAAATACTTCAAATTCCCATACTCTTGAATGTGAGGGTTTAATTAAATTTTGAAAATCGAGACTTAAAAGTAAACCAAAAAGGTTGTCAGTTTTGGGGAAGTCACTATAAATGCTCATTTGTGGTATTTTGAGAAAATAGTCTATGACGAAACTGAGGAGGTTTTGAAATACTCAAAGTTCATGATGAAAATCTGGCGACGAAAGCGGGGGGTGTAGAAATTTTGAGTGTCAGGAAAATTTTCTAACTGCAGTATCTGAGACCTAAAAAAAGGGTTCTCATTTTGAAAATGATCACCAATACCAAATTGAGCATATGCCAATAACATGCTCATGACTCATAAGGTGTCATTGGTAAAGGGTGGCAAATATTATTTTAGCCTGAAACGTCTAGGATAGTGCCTGAGGATATTTTTCGATCAAAAAACATTTCATGAACACAAATTACTTAAATCCAGCATACTATGTAAGCAAAATGTAATTTTTATATTCTAACTATCAATTATTATTCTCAGGCTGAAGTCATAAAACAGACTACCACGGCTATAAAACTAAATGCAGAGAATTAATTGGTTGCCCAGAATGTATTTCAGTTCAAATTGTCAATTAACACAACAAGGCTCGAAGGCAACTTCGTAAATTTTACGAGCCCCATACATTAATCTACCACTTGTTATATTGTAAAACGTAGGTACCTACTTACGTGTACCTTTGTGACAATAGCGACGGCTAACTGCTTCCAAATCTGATTTACATACATATGTACGTATAGTAAAATGGTAGTATAAAACATTTCAAACAAGCGGGTATTATCATCACTGGGGCACCCGATAAAGAATTGGTCTCTTACTCTTCTCCGTAAATTTTCGAGTGTCCTACTGTAAAAGGTCAATTTCAACCATAGGTTATCCAATATTATCCAGTTGGGAAATACTCGTATATATTGATGATCATAGTTGTATTTGTTTTAATTATATTTCACTGTACACCTCCTGACATGCCCAATGGCTCCTAGACAGTGTCACTGGGAGGAATTCGTTGGGCGAACTCACCTAAGGGGAGCTGCAAGAGAGGTCGTTGCTTTCTGGGAGGGAATGGGAGTGTGATGTGGATTTGGTGTTTTTATTATTTGTCGTTGCTAACTGACACGAAAAGAAGAAGAACTGTACACTGTTACAATATATCTTTAGTGCCATGTATGTGCCACAGTTCATGTCTTTCTTCAGTAGGTCCATATAAGTGTCTTTTGGTCGGCCTTTACCATTTCCCTACTTCTGGGATATGCCATTATGGTATAGTATAGAGATATGGTAGAGTATAAAAATATTCTCTTTTATTTTATAATTTTCTCCTATGATAAATTCCACCAAAGGTTGTAATATAATAAAAAAGTTGGAATTTATTTGATGACAATTTTAGCACGTAATTGAATTACGCGCAACAGCCTTGTTGACAGGTCGGCGGCCCGATATCTGTGTTAATTGCCTTCTTATACCGAAATACAGTGTGAAAATACTACACATAATAATAATAATAATACTGTAACATGTAAGCAATCACATCTCCACTCCGAACCGAAGACATAAAAATAATTTGATAGCTTCATCACACCATGACATTAAAATAAAATTAAAATAAAATGGGAATAAACTTGATAAAATTTGATTTTATTAAGATTTGTATTTAAATTTTATTGATTGGTTATTTACTTATTCATTTATATCTATCAAATTTATCAACTACAGTTTTTGCAACACATTTACTAAACCAGATTCAACCCATTTAAGTAATTTGCCATGTATTCCATAAGCAATCAGTTTCGTCAAAAGCATCCGATAGTAAACCTTCTGGAACGCTTTGATGAAATCGATGTAAATAGCATTAACCTGTAACCTGTGACTAAGGAGTCTGAAATTAATATGATAAATTTCAAGAAATTAATGATTACTTGATTTACTTGGTATGAACTCATGTTGAAAGACACATAATGGCATAGAAAGTGGGTAAAAAGTCTTTTATAGACAATTTTATCAAAGACCTTTTAGTCACACGACAAAACGCTTATTGGATGTTAGTTAATAACGTCACTTTGATCTTCTGATTTCAAGATTTCAGTTCAATTTATAAATTGAATGTTGATTCTATATACTTTTCAAGATATATCTGGGTTTTTCTATAAACCCAAATATAACCTTATACACCTTTCACAGTAAGCTAAAAGCTTGTGTCGTAAATGGGGAGTTTGCCGGCACCTGGGATCGAACCACGGACCCCCCTTTTCACGAGGCCGAGACTCTACCTCCAGGCTACCGACGAACTCTTAGAATTACTCGACGAATTAGTATGCGAATATCAAGTTTATCATTATATGAATAGTAAAATGTGTTTTTAGTATCTTAAATGTTCAATTATTATTATCTTTTAATTTTCAAATAAAACAGAACACATAAAACACTCAAATTAATATTTTAGTTGATTGGATATGCAATAAAAATATTATTCTTTTTCTTAGTTTAAAGGAGGCAGAGCTATAATAATATAAAAAAAAACGATGCATCAAAACATGCACAACATAAATCAAAGTTTAAAATAGCTTAAAGCTTAATTTGTCTAATGTCCGCTATAACATATGTTCATCACATATTTATTATATGATAAACTATTCTATCAATCATTATTAATTTATATTATTATATTTTATAGGTGGCAGCGAACGCTTTTTTGCAATCTGTGCTTTCGACACTATGATATTAATTTGCATCCACTAATTCTTTAATCATTATAATACTACCTAGCAACGCCTCACCGCTGCAATTTAAATGTCTAATGTATAAAAGCTAATATTTGAAGTCGTGTATGTCGCATAGTTCATTTAAAGTTTGATGATATTATACTTTAGTATAACACAGTTTACTTTTCACTTTATTTATTTTAATCTCGAACGCTTTCGTCAATGTTAATAAATTGACTTTGTCAAGAGAACTTGAAAATGTCAATTTATTAACATTGACGAAAGCGCTCGAGATTTGAATTAATCAAAGTGAAAAGTAAACTGTGTTATATTTAAAGTATAATATCATCATAATGAATTTACACTCTGTGAATGTACAAACCTTAGAGTTATCATTTATAGTTTATTTAATCATGTTAAATTACACAAGATTACTAAAATAGTATGGTATAATATGGAAAAGTGTCCGCTACGTTTGGACACGTTTTTCTGAGATATAGAGAGCGTAGCAGTGTTCTACCAGAAGAATACAATTTGATGAATTAAAAAAACTTTAATCTTTTTTAATACACACTTTATTTTTGCAGACAATATTGTTTCGTTTCTTAATGAGACACTATCAATACTAAACTAACAAAACAATATAATAATTCGTTATGGGATAAATACAATGGTAGTAGTAGAATAGTGAAATGGGGGTGGGGCGGGAAATAGAGGTTGTAGAGTATGAATCATTTCTATGTACTTTTTATTACATTCTTCACAATTACCCCCCGCATACCATCCTGTTTTCTATACAATTTTCAACTCCATTTCTGAGACATTTATGTTTGTTAATCGAGACACTCTCCAGAAGAGAGGAAAGTATGAATGATTGAAGAAAGAATAAGGAATAAAAGAAAGAATATGGAATAAAGTTATGAAATTAATAATAAACGTTTTCCCCTATATATTAATTATTTATTGAAAGATGCGTCTTTCGTCAATCTCAATGTCCGATATACATGATGATTTACAATGTCCTTAAAAGAGAAAAGGCGTCTTTCTAAATAAGAAATCAATATATATAGTATATATAACATTTGTTTTTAATTTCATTGTGGAATTATATTACCTAAATACAGAACACTGTGAATAGAAGAAAAGTTAGTACTGTAACCAGGAAGAATTTAAAAAAAAGCTGTATGTTGAAATAACTTTATTTCTCGGATATCTCAGGAGCCCAAGGACTCCTTTTTATTTAAAAAAAGCTGTAGTGGTTTTGACAAGTAAAAATAACAAGAAGGCTTCATTTATTCTTGCAACAAAATTAAATGTGCAAAAACAAAGTGCAATATTGCTAGTATAAAGCCATTATCGCATCATAATAAAATAAAACTTGTTATGGCAGCGCTGTTGCTGCAGATTATATTAAAGTAATAAATAAATCTATTAATCTATTTGAGGGGCTGAACCATTTAGCTGCAAAAAGAGTAGAATATATTGTGTATTTATGTATTTATAAAAATAAAAAAAAAACAATAATTTATTTTCAAAATCAATAATCCTTCCTTATATAAGTATAAAATAATTGAAGACTTGAACCAAATTATTTATATCTCTATAATTTCAGCGGCGTTAGTTTGGGAGGTATGAAGTTATGAATTGCTTGCGAGCTATGATTATTTTCATTGCAAATTGATGCTTACAATATTTCTTGGTATAAAAATTTAAATTAATATTATTTTTATGCCAGTTTTTTTTAGCACAGCTTATGCAGATGGCAAAAATGTATTATTATAATTATTTACTTGATCTTTATGTCAATTATTGTAGGTTATTTGTTTTGACTGACGTTTAAAACGTTTTCTTTATAAAAGAATTCCTAAATACAGTACTTGGTGTAGCGGCGTGTCTAGAGATTTCATACTGGAGATTTCAAACTCGCCCTCGAAAGTATGTCTCTAAAAAAAATATATAATTAAACTACCTTTATGAATAAAATCTTCCATATTTTACATAATGAAAATAAACATTACCTTAATAATGTAACAAATATCTAATTTACGTAATTATAACAATAAAACAAATTAATAAAACTTGTAAAATTTAACTCCATGTTTTCATGCCAAATAACGATCATTGCATTGTATGTGTGTCGTCACATTAGTACCCATAATACAAGATTCATATTATCTTAGTTTTAGATTAGCTCGATCTGTGTGAACTGTTTATGCATGTTAAAGAAAATTAACGTCTTCAAACTAGCGATGAGGCATGCGACCCATTCTGAATGTCTTTAATTTTAATTTAGCACGCAGGAGACAATCTAAATGCAGCTAATCCTCTGGCTACCCCACTTGTGAGATATGCCGTGATGGTATAGTAGAAATAGAAAATAAAATAAATAAATAAATAAAGTAATTTTATAAAACTTTCTTAGATAATAATATTCTATATCAAAAATGCGTCAAGAGTGGCCCCCAGTACATACATATTATGATATATTTTTACTATGCAATAAAATAAAAAGTTACAAAATAAAAGGTGCAAAATATGGCATACATAGGTAAAAACAGTGGCGCGTCTAGAGTTTTCATACTAAATAAGCTCACCATCATTATAAAGTTCTTGTAAAAATAAATAAAGATAAATACTTTATATTGCTTTCTAATCGTAACGGACTTATATTTTAAAAGTGGAAGAAACTTAGGTAAAGCCCGGTTTTTAAGCTTGTATGAAAAACACTCTACTATAGCTTAATGCCCTGTCCAAAATGGAGTAGGTAGAGAGAACAGAACGCTACATTGCTATACCTATCGTTAAATACGTCTTTCGCTTCTTCTACATTCATACAACTTCTCTTACTAATTAATACACGGCCATCTTTGAGAATTCGATTTTCGTGATCAAGCCATGTAGTTCTCAGAAGCCCGCGCTTTGAAAGACGCGCCACTAAATAACATTGAAGACTCCCAACTCACGGCCGGTATTTCAGATGTCAGGGAACTTCTACTTATCTACACTTACTAAGAATAAAAAATGTCTTTACGGGCGGACCATAATGCCCACCCTGAGGGGCTGGCCGGCCAAAACCACCTCGTGGGAATCTTTTCTTCTTCTTCTTTGTTGTCGCTCCCTCAGTGCTTAGGATCGTGACCATCAATTGTATAGGTGTGGACAAAATGTTTCCAGCGACTCCGATCCTTCGCTTTTCGCAGCGCCTCATGCAAGGTCTCCAGTTGCCCCCTTCACCTGCTCACTTTATCTCTCTTTCAGATTACCTATATCTACGTCTTCGATGCTACTCTTATGAGAGGAAAATGCTTAAAATATTTATATAATGTAAAGCAAAAGTACAAAAAAAACAATAAAAAATATGTGATTTTTTGTGTTTGAGATTAAGGAAGTTATATATAAAAATAAAATTATTAATCCTCCAATAATAATTAAAAATAAAATATAAGAGTATCAAAAAGTTTGATTTATTATTCCGATAATTAATGATATGCTAATTGTTTGAATCATTAAGATTGTTATAATTATTATAGGCGAAGAAATAAATAATAATAAAAAATTTATAGTGATTTATCTATATATTAGATAATTTATATTCAAAGAGTATTTTATAAAAAATAATAATTTTGGAGACTATAGTTATGTTTAAGATATTTCTTTGATATTTTAAAAGATTGTTCTTTTTTTTTATTTACAAGATCAATATTTTGTTATAAATTATTAAAATAAATAAAAATAATGAAAATATTTTTTTAGGGGGAATTTTTAGATTTTTAGTTAGCAATTTATTTTTTAGTTTGTACCATAAATATTTTTTAGTTATATTATTAATATTGGAATTTATAGTGTTAAATATATAACTTAAATATAATTGACGCCACTGAATAATATACCAATGGGTATGAAGTGATTACGTATGTACAGTTATTTAAATTTTAATAATTATAAATGAGAATATTATAATTTTCAACGGTCTCTTTGACAAACCACCAATTAAAAATATGTCAAATAAATTTCAAATCAAAAAGATATCATAAATTTTATTGTCGATTTTTTGTTGTAATATCACAAAGTCCCCTCGTATATATTATTATTTATAGCTATGAAACTCCTAATCCTCTGTGAATAATATTACATATATTCATCTTGTTAGCACTGTCATAACAATAGTAGGGATATAAAATAGAAGCCGTCACACAAGTTCACAATATACACATATACGTAGTTTGATATGAAACTAATTAGTTCTTAATAAAATCACGTTATTTGTACTTTCATAGTTTCATAATATTATAAAGAACGCTATTAATATTTGGATGGTGTTTTACAAGTTTCGTGGAGATCTCGAGAAAAAAAAAAGATTTTACACGAACGGAAAATTGTAAATTTATCTTGTGAAATGCATAACTTTGTAAAATGGTACCTACGATTTTTTTTAACATTAACAATTTAGCATTGACGAGTTATGCCACATGGCTCTTGAAATGTTAATTTGTTTTCGAGCGTCTTGTACAAGATATTCACAGTTCAGCTGTATGCCACCTTTCTTTCCAGACCTGCTGTTCATGTATCAAGCCGCTTCCCTCGCAGGGTAGGCAGAAAGGATCGAGTCCAACTTCCTTCTATCCTTGCATACATCTTTCGCTTCCGTCACTGTCATACAATTCCTCATACATGCTCTATTTTTCAATGTGCTCAACACATGACCGTCCTGTAGGATTTGATTTAAATGATCTTGCCATTTAATCCACGGGCGTCCACGTCTCCGCGCACCATTCCTCTCAGCCAAATAAATCTTCTTTACCAAGTCGTCAATACCAAATTGTAAATGTTGATTTATTTATTTATTTATTCATTCGTTAACAGCTATTAATAAGCTTTTTTTATACATTAAATAAAAAAAGCATATCAAAAGATCCACAATCATAGATATCAATTTACATATAGACATTGGATTAACAATTAAAAACATACAACATGCAGACATATATAAAAAATAAAAACACACACAGCAGGAAGACCTTTGTCATACATATTAAAACACTAGAACTGCAGAGAAGTTAAAAGAAATAAAATAAAATCAGTTAAATAATAATAATGAAATCAATAAAATGTTTAAAAAATCGTACATAGTTGCCTTTATAATAAAAAGAGAAATAACTTACATAATTCTGATGTACCTATAAAAGAAGTGGATATCTAGTTATACGTAAGGAAATAAACAATAAAACTGCAATGAACAAAATAATAATATAATGTGCGCGTGTACTACTACCATGTGTAAAAATAATGATCGATGGATCATAAAAAAAATACTTAATAGTGATCTATGATTTATATTATTATCATGTCACTGCTACTACACATAAAGTGTTTCAGATCTCAATTTATCATTACATTGCACACAATTTTTATAGTAAGTTTATAGTAATTTCTTATATAGATTCCATATTAATAAATTACGAGTAGGTACTTATACCTAACTTAATAAATACTGTTTACTCTTTACGTGGAGAACTTTGGTCATTGTTCTGTTTATTTTGAATGCAACAATATAGAAACAACATTATTATAATACACAATTTCACAGAGATAAAGGAATTTTTCTGTTTTCATGACATTCCTAACACTCTGATATAGTTCTTATACAAATAGTGTACTGAAAAAACACTTTCCCAGGAAGTCGGGAGTTTAATTTACCTATATAATTCCCTTTTCCGTAAGTGTTTTGAGTGTCTTTTAAAAGGCAGGGACCGTAGATAAACCGTACTTAGCGTTTGACTACTGGCGAACTTTTCGACAATCTACCTATATAATTCGTTTGTAGTCGGTCGCCAAGTGAATGTTTGTCTAGGGGGGTTGGTGTTCGAATTTTTTTTTGACATTTTACATATTAAATACAGCGATGACGTTGAATGTCATATTTTTTTACGCGGCGGCAGAATTGCCATCCACACTTCTCAGCACTATACAACCAGATAAGTCTCCATATGATCAGTCATGGTCACACAAAAACTTAACAGTCTAATGCCGGGAAAAATTCACCTATCCAGATATACAGGATATCAAATGATTAGGCTCAAAACGCGGGATAAAATACCAGCATTGTGCCTGAAATATCTGTGTTCAAAAACTTTTTTACAATATTACAAGTGTTTATTATAATAGATTTTTGAATTTCAATATACAAATTAACCGGTAAATCTAATTTTTGTAAATTATTTATTAAAGATTTCGGAGTTACCCCTGTAGCTGACATGACTAAAGGTATTATATAAACGGATCTAGAATGCCAAATATTTTTTTATTTCTCCTGCTAGTTCTGTATATTTACGTATTTTTACTAGCACGGAGAGGACGGTTTGCATTTTTATTACATGCCGTGTTGCTATAGTAATAATAGTTGTATAGTAATTATAAATAAATATTTGTTGAAAATATTTTATTTTATTTTGTTGCTCATTAAACCTTTGGTATATTTTAATAGATTAAAAAAAATATATTTCAATATACCAAATCCATGATATGTACATAATAAATAGATATGCAGTATATTGTTAATAGGTTAATAAGCATTGTAAATATGCCCATAGATGAAGCCTTAGGTACAATTTCTATACATTATTAGATAACTACATTTTATTATAACACAATATTTAAATATATATTATGTAAGTCCCAATTATGTATTAACATGGCGGGATTTAGATTACAGACTGCGCATCCCATGTCTACCATAATCTCCACACTGAATTAATAATAATATACTATCATAGAAAACGTTATAATTGATACATTATTTAAAGAAATACTTAATAAATATGTAAGTAGGTACTGAAAGTGTTTATATATTTATTCTGGTATGTCTTTTTTGATACGTGTTACTAATGAAAGGTCTTGGTGTTTGAAGCGTGGAATCAATTTAACCATACATTGATATTATCAATTATTGTAGTAGGGTTAATTATTTAACTAACTGACGAACGATTCTTAGAAATTGAGAAATTATCTAATTAAAGAAAAAACATCTCAATGTATCGGTTTCTTAATGCTGTTGCCTGGTATTTTATTTTAATTTTATCAGACAAACCAACAGTCATTGTTTGATAGTGTACACCAATAGTTTGATATTCATTATCAATTCATTTGAAGATTTCTTTGTCCTTTTTATTATTTTTAATCCATTTATATGTATTTTTAATTCTTTATTATTTTTATGTTATTTTTTTACGCGGCCCTCCTCGGTACAAGGCAACCAAGTGAGACTGTATTGTCTCTGGTTTTGTATGTATATTTGATTTAGTAAAGTATTATTATTAATAACAAAAGATAATATCACAAAAATATGGATTACTTATTTGTAAACCAAAACAGTTTACAATTACATTTCATGACTATGAAATAATAGTACCTACTCAAAAAATAGGTTATTTAGTTTCAAACGTACGTAAATATATGTCGAAATACTCGTAAAACCATCACTTAGAATCGCCCTTAGTTAATCTTAAATGACCGGTTTCAATAATATATCTATCCGCTACTATCGATAACAGCAGGGCTACTCTTGACAAAACTAAACACGATCTTAATCTAGTCTTGATCTTGATCATAGGACGCACGAAGTGACTTTTGGCCAAAAATACACGCAAACCGATCACGCGTTAGCAGTAGCGCGGTGTTTTTGGCCATAGTCCCTTCGTGCGTCCTATGATCAAGATCAATACTAGATTAAGATCGTGTTTAGATTTGTCAAGAGTAACCCTGCAGTAAAGGATAGATAGGTTATTGAAATCGGTCATAAGAGTATCAATATGAAAAGCTTGAGATTCTAGATTTAGTAGACCCCTGGTAAAGCCAAAGAAAGAAGATCAATATAAAACTGAGCTGTCCTACTAAGCAATCAGAAACTATTATGAATTTGGATTGGATAAACTGAAACAATCATTTCACTTGTTTCAGTTTATCCAATTATGGAATTCCACTCCTTGTGTACCAATAATATAAATATATTATTAATTTTATAATATACAAAAGCAAACTAATTATTGTGAACCATGTCTGATGCAATCGCTCCATCATTGCAATATGTTTGTAATAGGTTTGACCTACCTACCGCAAAGTAAATTTCGCTACAAATTGCTCTTGTATCATTCAAATTGTCAGTAGGAGAACTTGTAATTTGAATATAAACATGAAACAAAAACCATAATCATTATTATTTGTTGAGTCGTGAAAAATGAGGATCATAAAATTGCGTGTAGAGCAAACCATCGGGTCATGACCCTCGCGCTTATGAATCTCATAATTGGAAATAATTTTTTCACATTTTAACGATATTTTCAAAACCTATAATACTTATGCAATGTAAAAACCAATATTATCATTTCATTAGTTAAAATATATGAAGAAATATTTCCAATTATTGAAACAATCGTGACTATGGGAAGAACGATCGGTATAACGTAGCTTTGTATTAATGATCGAAAACGTATTCGATAATTTGTTGATCGATTAGATGCCGAGTTTCGAAGAACGAGTGAAATAATCATGTTATATTATGTTGGTATGTGAAGTAGCAACGCCTTCTGGTGGAAATTGCCCTACAGCCTGGAACGAATTTAAATGATTTTTTCGTGATCTACTGCCGTTTACCACCGCAGGCGAAGTGAAGGTAGAGTATGCTCAGCAGCAGCACACGACTTAATCCTCCATACGTGTTGATGGTAGAATATTTATTGAAAGTCCATTGAATGATGTAAAGGTCATAGGTTAATAACAATGATCCATCGATTGATCTACGCCTATATTCGTGATGATTCAATTACAGAAGCACGCTTCTCGTCGAATTGATCGAAGATTTCCACATAATTATTATGTAATGAGCATGATTTGTTTCTTACTTTTACTTATTATCAGTCTTGGCGATAAAAGAAATCTTTAATTGACTCAGGTTTGCGTTTTAAAAGTGTGACATTATCTGGCGTTCGCACTTCACCTCACTTTAAAGATGATAGCATCTATGATTTGCATAAAAGCGTTTCTCGATTGGTGAACCTTACATCGTGACAGTGAGAATCGTGGAATTGGTGAACGTTGTCCATGGACACTGAAAGTGATAGCTTAAGCCAGCCTAGAGCCAATTCTTAAGCGTTGGGACGCCTTTCTCACTGCTTCCGGTTACATTTTGCACAATGTAACATTGTGTAAACATGGTTCTCCAATCGAGATATCTGATATTTTAGTATCGTTTTGCTATATAAATATGTGGTGCTAAAAAGCAGAATTTTAAAAGAGAAAAAAATGTTATGTCAATGCGGCTCGTAAAAATGTTTTGAAATTTCACATTAGATCTTTTTTTATTGAAACCGGGACAAAAAATAACTGTAAAAGGTGAAAATACCTATGGTTTGAAAACTAGCTTTCTCATGATGACTTTATAGGTACGTTCATTATACGCAATTAGTTCACTGGCTATCATTTGTGGGAGTAGATGTGATGGCATAAACAAAAAGATTTTATCGTATTACCTGATATTTCTCCGACGCACTGTTGAATGTCTTCTCTGAAGAGTGGCGTCCTGGGTGGGCAGGTGCAGGTGCAAGTAAGATTCTCTGAACGGCCACTGCATTCTCTTCTGGCACATTCAGCACCTGCAGGAAAATAAACACTTAAAAAAAAGGAACAAAATTTCTAAAACTTCAAGATCTCGCTTCAGCGATAAACTCGCCCATTGCACAAAATTATGTATTCAGTAGTAATGTTGTCATGTTTTTTTTTATTATACTATACTAAACTATACCCTCACGCCGTGTCCCAAGTGGGGTAGGCAGAGAGAACGGAACGCCAAACAGATCTATCTTTACACACTTCCTTCGCTTCCTCCACATTCATACAGTTCCTCATACACGTATGTCGGTTCCTCTTACTCAACACGCGGCCGTCCTTGAGAATTTGATCCACGTGATCAAGCCACGTGGTTCTCGGACTCCCGCGTTTCCTCACACCCTTTCTTTCAGATAAGTATATCCTCTTTGTCATTCTTACCTCGTTTATTCGTTCAACATGCCCAAACCACCGTAGTTTATTCACGCGCATTCTGTCCACAACACTCTTCTTGCATCCGCTCATTCTTCTAATATCCTCATTCTTCACTCTATCACGCAGCGTTTTACCAACCATTCTACTCAACGATCGCATCTCTTTCAGCGATCAACGATCGCATTTTTTATTATTTGTATACTAATTTTGTGCAATAGAGATTATTATTATTATCTTTTGAAAAAGTAGGTTTGATAGCAAAAAAGCTTAATTATTCTGATATGAAACTTACAGAAAATCAAGTTTATAATCTTGAACACGTAAAATTAGCTTTTGATTGATGCCATGAGCCACACAGACTAAACTACTCTTTACCTAAGTTAAATTCATCCTTAAAACCAATAGGTGAGTTTCTCATAATTATGAGTAAAAGCATATTATAAAGGTTCATTCCAACCTTTGACAAAGCACTAGGAATTAGTTTTGTAGGAATTTGAAACAACGGTGTTACCAGTAATGATTACATGATTGATGGCTCTCATACAAGCATAATACTTACTCCACGTGTTCCTATAGATGAACCTCAGGATCAAATGATGCAACTCCAAAGTCAAAGAGATCAGCAGGGTTACTCTTGACACAATATAAATACGATCTTAATCTCATATTGATTTTAAATCTAAAATGCGTGAAGTGGCTATAGCCGAAAATACGTGCATGCCAATCTCGCGGTAGTTGAGGATAGTCGTTTTCAAAATTTACTTAAGTTTTATGCACAGAATTCCATACAAAACCTAGAATCCTGACTCATTTACAAAAGTGAGGCAAAAAAATCTATGAATTTTTGACAGAACGGTTGGCGAAAGCGTGTGGTGTTTCCTACATTTTATGAAGTATTTCTCGCATTTTTATAAAAATATATAATTTTTACATTTATAAAAACGTAATTGGACATTTTTTGAAGTTCTTGTCGACGTTTTAAGAGATTTACCACACTTCTTTTCGCCAACCGATCTGTCAAAAGTCCGGAAAAATGGTGCCTCACTTTATTACAATGAAAATACATACGAGTACTCCATCTACACTGAGAAAAATACTAACGAAATTTCACAACGAATCATTGGTACGTACTATCAGATTAGGACCAGAGATCGTACAAACGATTCATTAGTACGAATCTATAATATTAACTCTTCGCAAACAAGTTGTTGGTAAATTTACCAATGATTTGTTTGCGAAGAGTTAATATTATAGATTTATACCAATGAATCGTTTGTACGATCTCTGGTCCTAGTCTGATAGTACCGTACCAATGATTCGTTTTGAGTATTTTTCTCAGTGTAGGTATTTATATAAAAATCTATGGTTTTATGATTGTATTATATGGCATTATAACCTCAAGAATGTATCAGACATTGGTGTATACATTAATTTTGTTCAACTTTTTTAAAATATATTTATTGTCTTCTTATTTCGTCAAAGAAATGTACCTACTTTTTTTTTGCTATTGTCACTTCTCGCATCGGTGGGCTAAGATCAAGATAAGATTTAGATCGTATTTAGATTGTGTCAAGAGTAACCCTTAAGGATCACATGATGTAACTCCAAAGTCAAAGAGATCAGACGTAATTTAATATTTTCATAAAATGTCATGTGTTTAGTTAATTGAAGATTTTGATAAACGATAAAAAGAAATTGTTGATTTTATATCTTGTGTGGCAGTAGACCTGAAAAGAGGTATTCTTCACACAAATATCTATTTCTGCTACTATCACGGTATATCACACAAATGGGGTAACCGGCAGACCAGTTGCATGTAATGACATGTAAATTTATACAACATGTAAATTTTCCTCCCGTGCTAAAAAAATCAATCATTCATTTATATGTATATATTTCTCGCTTCCGTCATATTCATACAAATTCTCATGCATGATTCTGTACATTAGCAATACAAATGATAACAACTATACTCAAAAAATAATACAAAAAAAAATATCTAACCTTTGAAAGAGAATGTATCTCCTCCTTCAGTTCTAGTTATATTGAAGACCTCAGGTAGATCCAACGGGGCGGCCGCGGTCCTAGCGAGTACCTCTATGAGAAAGAGTATACATGCGAAGACCGCGGCCCAAGGAGGGGCTTTTCTAACTGGAAGATGTCCGTATGACGGTGTCATTGGTGGCCCAGAATGGGGGGTTCGGAAGCCTCTAGGATACTTATGTCGTCTGTCGAGGTAAGTGGCACCTGCATCATAAACATCTGAAATAATAGAAAAACTAAGCATTAATTTACTGATTGAGTTTATTTTGTAACTCTCCATACTGTACGGGCTAATGTTCAGCTAGGTAGATTTTATGACATATTATGTTCTTAAAATACTTTAAATAAAATTAATAAATAACAGCTTGTATCGTGAAAGCGGAGTTAGCCGGCACCTGGGATCGAACCGCGCACCCCTTGAGCACAAGGCCGAGACTCCATTTCTAAGCTACCGACGAACTTGTTTCGGGCTAAATTCAAAACGAGCTCAACAAGTATCCCTCCGATAAGATCTGGTTTATTATGATCTTGCTATTATTCCATTTGGATGGCAACATCTTAAAAATTACGCATTATTTGATAAAAAATGTAGTAGTGCGAAAATGTCAATAAAAAGTCTGACTTCGTTATAGTAAAACGTACGCAAGTCTGGACACATGGGTCATATAATTTATTATTATTATTTATTCTCGGACGAAATTAACAGTAATGTGGTGTTCACATTTGGCGAATGTTGCCAGGACACCAAAATATCGTCAGCCACTCGAACCGTTTGAACAAATTGACATTTAATCTGAAACGATAAAAACCAGTAGAAACGATAATATAGTCTCAAATTGACCACCTTCTAACTTTTCAAGCTGGTTGAACGATACGCGAATGCGTAGATACGTGCGGCATCCATATATATATAATTATGGTAAAAACTTTATAACCTCTAAATTTTATAATGTTTCCCGTTTCGTGACAATTGTAATCTCTGTTGTTGGTTTGTGGCGTTTGTTTCCTTAATTAAAAGAAGCCTTATAACCTCTACTATAACATTTACGAATAATAATAAACACTTCGCGATCTCCATCTCGACGTCCACCATTTTGAAAACAATGTCAAAAGCGCATCTGACGGATCGTTTCTGTATCGTTGGTCTGTGTGAACAGGTGTTTTGACGATCAATGGATGTCCGGGAAGTTTTATTTTTTCGCCTGACGATATATTTTGAAATTCGCCTGGCGATATTCGCCAAATGTGAACACCCCATAAAATAAGCAATAAAATCGCCACAGCAATTAACGCAATGTGAATATACATTTTATGGTCAAGTTGTAATTTATGATGGTCGCAAAACTTTCAACTGTGCTAGTGAGAATAAATAAATAATCATACTAAATTATGTATATTATTAACTATTTAAATTGGCATTTATTTCGTTTATGAAATATCTATGTATAGAGATATAATTAATATGTGTAAACAATTTTGAAGAATTTATTAAGGATCAGGATCAATTTGAAAAAAAAAATATTTCTATCTATCGTCAAAAGTTTATTTTACTTTTATTTATTTATTTATTTATTTATTCTTTTTGCACATCATCATTACATAACGGTGTAAACAAAATAATATAAAACTTTAAAAAACTAGGACGATGTGCAGTGGCGAGATTATCACTATAAAGTGATTTCTTCCATCTAACCACTTTTCTGTACATTGATTACAAGTAAATATACATAAAAATTCATTTAAATTTAATACAATCATACTATCCATCCACAAAATGTGAGTTTATCGCAGAGGCGCCGTCTCTTCCATCTAACCCAATTGTATGTATATTTCACAAAAAAACCTTTAAGAAAGGAAAAGAGGAGAAACAAAGGATAAGAATAGTAAAGAATAGGGACTAGGAAACATGAAACGTTTTGAGTGATGAAGTGGTCCTTAACCGCCTGTTTGAAAACGTGAAGAGCGGGAAGCAATTTTATTCTGGAAGGCAAACTATTCCCACAGTTAGCATCATAAACAGAAAATGAGTTCGTAAAAATGTTTGAGCTGTATGAGTTGGTTTCTCCAGCAGACGCTCTCTTTTGAGTCATAAGAGTAAGCTATGGTGAAAACGTAGAGTACCTATAAATAATTACAGACGAGTGATAAGGCATGGAAATCTCGCTTTGACAAAGCCAATTTTTTAAAATTATTTTCAGCTGTCCACAACAGTTTATAATATTTCTATATCTAGTATAAAAGTAAGATAATAATGCGTATTGATTACTTAGGTGTATCATACAACTAATTGAGGTGAGTAAGGCTTTGATTTAATTTAGGGTAACTCTATTCTTAAATTAGCCATGCGTAGTAATACGAGGATTATATGCACCAGGCATGATTACATTGTAAGTATCGGTGTATATATGTAACAACAAATTCAAAATACAAATGTGATGAGCCATCCAGACAGTCGCCTTGCATCGGGCGCATTCGAAATGTTGTCGATTTTTCTAGACACATACACCAATCTTTTTCACTCCCTACATCTGTGTCGTTTGGCTGTCGATTACCCCCATCCTAATGATTTATCTAGTACGTCCAATTACATCGAATATGTAGACCCAACATAATAATCTGCAAGAAAACAGTTAAGTAAAGTATGCAAGTTAAAAAGTAAATGTTTCGATAATAGAATAATGATCTAATTGAACATTTATTATCTTGTCACAGCTACTATTATTCCTACAACTGCGAGAACTGCGTGATTGTTAATGATGATCGGAGATCAAGTGTAATCAAACTGAATGTTCTTTAACTTACTCACAACACATTGCCCAGTGATTGATCAATTTGCTTGAGTGTTAAATGAAATCATATGGTATGGCTGCCATGTAGATAGATCACCTGTAGATTTTTTACTTACATTCACATAGATCTTAAAACTTTGAAATGTGCTTTGAAAATAAGTTCAGTAATTTTTATTATTTTGTGTTCTGGTTTCTAAATGGTGATCAAAAACATACAACTTTAATAAAAATTTAACTCTTGCAAGTCGATGGGTTTATTGCGAGAAATGAACATAATACATACTGTCTTAAGTTGTATTTTTTACGTCAAAAACTAATAAATTAAGGACAGATTTTTGGCTTTACCTAGGCAATTAATTTTGAAATTCACCGTTTTGTGACACACCACCCCAAGGGCACGTTTTAAAAGTAACATCTGGTGGACAGAAGGCTTTATTTATTTTATTCTTATTGCATTATCAATTTTATAACAAAATCAATAAATCAATGTTATTTTTACAATTAACCATTGTATGAGGTCACATATGTATGTAAAATTAACTTATGCAACTACCATATAAAGCTTAGAAAGGATAGCGTCACCATAGGCTTGCGGGTACGGAGAGCAGTCTTTTCTATAAAGGATTCAGGCTGTTCAACGATCTTCCGGCCGGCCTCAAGGATGCGGCTACGCTTGCGATCTTTCGTGGGAAATGTCTTAAACATTTAAAATCAAGTAAAAACTTTAGGATGATAGCGTGACACCCTGAATGAAAGAATGAGTGGATGATAGTGACGTCAGAAAGTTATTTTCAAATAGTAGGTAATAAGGTAATTTTAAGTTATAAATAATCTATAATTTGTAACTTTATTAAAAAATTAAATAAATAATAAAAAAAAAATATTTGGTAGTGCCGTATTTTGGTAGTAAAAAAGTGGTGATATGCAGTGGCGAGATTATTGCTATATTAGTGATTAATTCCATCTAACTACGTGCTATGCTTTTTAAAAATTCATTATCATAGTTTTTTAATGATGTACTTATCTGGGTTTTTGTTATAGACCCAAATACAACTTTATACACCTTTCGCAGTAAGCTTATGTAGTGAAATGGGCGTTTGCCGGCACCTGGGATCGAACCGCACACCTCTTGTACCTACATAAGGTCAAGACTACCCCCACGCTACCGAAGAACTCAAAAGTCATGCTTTAGGAATACGTAACTTTTAAAACACATTTAAAAACAGATAAAGTGGGACACTTATTTTATTCCAGGATATGATAGTAAAGTTTGAGTTTCGTAGCTTTGTAAAGTGTTGTTCAATAAATATGTGTAGGTACCTAAGAGAGTATTTATAGAATTTTATTTTCATTCGATTTGTTTGCGTTTTACTTTCACAGTTATAGGATACCGACTTAGTAAGTAGAATAGTTAGTACTATTTTTATAGTATATTGTCACTCTGTCATTCAATTACGTTGAGTACCAAGTGGACAATTGCATACAGTGCCAATAGTGGACAATCATACGGCTTTTATTGAAATTGATAGTAATTCACTTGCTATTATTGCCTTCTCAATGCAACGGTAATAACAATTTGGAATAAATACCAGTATTTGCACATGAATACAATGTGTGTGCAGAGAAATAAATTTTGCTCCTATGAAAGGGCTATTAGCGTCCCCGTCGTTGAACCCGTCAGTTAGAATATTTTTTAGAGGAGTCTGACAAAAAATCAACCTATAATTAGGTAAATTCAAGAGCAAACTGAAAACATTGTTCTTCCTTCGAGATGGATATTCTATTAAATGGTGCCAAAAAATCATCCATCATTATAATTATCATATCTTTTTTTTTTATTTTTTTTTTATTTTTTTTTTTATTTTTTTTTATAGAGACACTCACAGAAAACTGACAACACAATACATAAATTACAAACATACAACAAGATCTGGCCAGTTCCCCAATTAGGAGCGTCTACAGCATGCACAAAAAGAGAATCTTTAACACAGGCAAAGAGAATCGTAATTTTCATTTCGCGTCTCACCGCTCCTCTTGGGAGCACAGGGCAGGAACCGGTGTCTTCCATTCAAAGGGTCTCTGCGCCAATTAAAATCGGAAGAAATACCGGGTAAATCAAACATTATGTGCATAGATTATTTAATTCGATTTTTAAATTACTATTAATAATATTTTGTAAAAATTGATACAAAAATATAAACCAATACAGATTTAATACGTACAAGTTTAATAACGGCATTATTTGTTTTTCAAACATTTTTATCATTTTTGGATTTCTACAGCTAACACTTCATTTTTGTAGTTTTTTGATATTTAAAAAAAACAAAGGACGCTTGTCAGGTAAGCAATGTCATCTGGCTTTTACAGAACACTCGAAAACTTATGGAAAAGAGCGGGAGATCAATTCGAGTTCTCCGCAATTAACAAAATACGTATCTCGTGCAGGTTACCTTTAAGGTTTATTTGATTAAACTAATAATTTAATCATTCCATTAAAATTATTTCGTGAAATATTTTATACGAAACTCCAATGTATTCATCTACAACAGGTGAAGTTATTGATGTGATGTGTATGCAATATCATTATTTGCACATAATATAACTTTATTATTACTGCTCAGGTAGGTCAACTTATTATATAATATAGATATACCTAATATAACATTGCTCTGAATCATTTGGCGAACTTAAGCCGGAATATTATTATGTTGTAATGAGAAATGTAATAACGCACAATGTGTAGGTACTTACTAGTTAAAATATAATATATAACTTTGTTTATATGTATACTTGAACTTGTCTCATCATATTGAAATAAAAAAGAAAATCTTGTGTAAGTTTGAAATAAATTTATACTATACTGTACCCTCACGCCGTGTCTCAAGTGGGGTGGGCAGAGAGATCGGAACGCTATACATACCTATCAATCCTTTCATACTTCTTTCTCTTCTACATTTATACAATTTCTCATACATGCACGTCGATTTCTATAACTTAACACACGGCCGCCCATAAAATTTGATCTACATGATCAAGCCACGTGGTTCTCAGGCACCCACGCTTCCTCACACCCCTTCTTTCAGACAAGTATATCCTCTTTGTCATCCACTCCTCATTCATTCATTCCACATATCCAAAACACCGTAATTTATTTAAGCGCATTCTATCTACACCTACCTGTTTTTTTTATTATAGAAAACTCAAAAACTTACTGAAAGAGTAGGATACCTTTTCTTAACTAATTAATAAATTTGCATAGTTGAATTTAACACAATAGCTATTTTCTTTTCCATTATTTTTCGCATTAGGTTTCATCCTTTTTATTCTTGAATAGTTTAATAACATTATTTATTTTTGCTGATTATGAAAAAAAAAAACAAAGTGAACCGAACAACGTCGGATTAAAAATTGTATCAAGTGTGCATTATTACAATACAACAATATAATGTAGAGTTTATCAGATTATTCGCGTGCTCAAGTGAATTATCACAGTGAGTTACCAATACTGGCGTACAGCCTGTTCCTACAACTTGATCTTTCAACAGTTCAACTTGATCATAGTTACAACAAGAAAGTATTAAGAGCATGCCTACCATTGTATCTACTGTGTATGGAAATGGTGCCTCTGAATGTCGGTATGGACCAGGGATGTTGCGGATGTCGATTTTTACACATCCGCGGATGTGAATGCGGATGCGGATTTTTGAAGGCTCACATCCGCGGATGCGGATGCGGATGCGGATGTTTAAGATGTTATAGAAAAAAAAGTAGGAACTATCTTAGTTGGTAGGCCCCATTGTCAAATATGTGGCGAAATTGTTGCTACAATAATATTATGTATTTTTTGGCGAAATATTTTTTTTCTTCTTTGTTATTTGCAAAAATAAAATAAAAACGCGTCGGATCTTGTCACCATTATTTTTGTTGTTCTTCTTCTTCTATGAGTGCCATATCAGGTCCCCCCGACGTTGGCGATCACTCTGGAGAATGCTTCCCTGTCTCGTGCTGTGCGGACCAGCTCTCCCATCCGTGTTATTCCGGTCCATTTTTGTTCCCATTGGTTTAATTCAAGTGCAAAAGGCACGCGCCATTCGCCTGCCCCGCCCCATTTCTTTCTTGACGCAAATTGTCTTACATCCGCATCCGCATGAACATCCGCATCAATTATTGCGGATGCGGATGCGGATGCAGATGTCCAAATACATGCGGAAGCTCCGCATTTGCGGATGCGGATGCGAATATTCACAACATCCCTGGTATGGACATGCAGCAGGTGCCTCAGGCTGTTCTTAGGTTACACGCTTATACCTACATCAGTGGCTTGTCTAAAGTTTTCATACTGGCTAAATCCATCCTCAATATTATAAAGTTATAAAAAAAACACAACTACATTATTAAAAAGTATGTGAAAGTGTAATGAAAATAAGTTTACCTATAATGGAACACCATGGAAATAAATTGAGCTTTGTTCTAAATTGAATTCTAAAAGTAACTGAAAAAATTATATCTGTAGAGTTGGCTCCATATTACTACATTATTATTCATCAGTGACAGTGCTAATTAATCCTCCAGTTCTTTCATCGGACGAGTACCTACCGATCCATTTCATTATGATCACAAATCGGGATTATTTCTGCATATTAAAATCGCGAAATATTGTTCAACGAATCATTTATGTACGCTGAATTTCGGTACTTATGAGCAAGGCAAAAATATAACAACCATAAACTACATAAGCAAGCATAACATTGAAGGACTCATCGACCACCCGGACAGTGCATAAGTCTGGGGACTTCCACTTATTCGATTCTAATCTCTGCGCTAGCAAAATTGTCCACACGGAAGGTGCTATATGATAGGGCAGCCTAATGAACGGTCAGCCAAAACTATCACGTGTGATATCTTCTGATGTTTGTGTGTGCGATATCCAAGCAAAACAAAATGCTATAACTTACTTTTTGTCTACGATTACAGCTCCGTACTCTTAGGTACAACTGAACTTTAACAAAATCGCAATGGCTAATTACAGAAGCGCGCGTGAAGTTCAAAATTGTCGGATCGTAATTTTGGGATTTTCCTTAATTTTTTTACTATTTCAAAGTTGCAAAAAAACTCAGATAAACCCCGTCTTTTGAAAAAATAAACCCTTGCTTGTGTGAAAGATACGCTACTGATCTATATAATTTACTGAATGCGAGTATTGCACGAATCATTGGTATCTTATTGATATTAAATTTATGTACTTACATTTCTATCTACTTGATAGTTGATTATTTTAGATCATACGTAGTGCTTACAAACTATTATATCTGAGCACGATATGCGCTCCACTTCCTTTGCAATGAAAACAGATAACATCAAGTTCCATATAACGTATGATAATATTATGATGCAACAAGTAGGTATTCCAAAAACTATATTCAAGAATAAAAGTCATAGTTAGTTTTGAAGGCAAAGGTTGAAGATAAGTTGGAAGAAAGTAAATCTCCTGGCTCTATAACTTTATATGAGTTGACAGGAATAAGCAGCGCTGATGAGATGGTACGAATTGCTCAGAACAGAGGCACAAACATGTAAACATGTGTAAATATTGGAGGTATCTGACACGATATCAAAATAAGAAGAACAGCAACAATGAGGGGCAATGGTTGCATGTATAGGTCGCCGGTACAGTGCGGCCTTAACCCGTGGAAGTTTCTGCAGGGTTACTCTTGACAAAACTAAACACGATCTTAATCTAGTCTTGATCTTGATCATACGACTCACGAAGGGACTATGGTCAAAAACATCGCGCTACCGCTAACGCGCGATCGGTTTGCGTGTATTTTTGGCCAATAGTCACTTCGTGCGTCGTATGATCAAGACTAGATTAAGATCGTGTTTAGTTTTGTCAAGAGTAGCCCTGCTGATCACCTACTGTGAGATGAATATTTGATAATTGTAAATTAGTTATCGAACTACGAGATTTATTCAATAACCTTTATGGATAGAATTGTAACGCTTTCCAATTTTCTCAGAAAAGATGTTCCTTAATTAACAATATGACGAAAAAATTTGCTGTTTCAATCCATAACATTAAGATGGCAATGGTCTTCCTCACTCCAATACGAAACTATTGTACACTATATGATTTACATCTAATTAGTCATTAAAGGAACTTTGTTGACCCAACGCTTGTTTATTAAGACTAACTGATATGAAATGATTTTGGCTGCATGATTTGACTGGCTGCATTACCAACTTTTCCTGTGAAATTCTAATCTTTATTGTTATGAATGTCTTTGTATTCATTCAACTTTTCACGAACAATGTTTTCCTCTCTATGCACTGAAAAAAAATCGCTCATTTTAAGTTGCATAATTACAGTTTTGAAAAACTTTGCTCAAAATAGCTCTGCTTCAGAACCATGATAGAGGCTCAAACTTTGCTACTTTTCAGATATTTTATTACATGTGGGACATATTAACATTTTAAACTAAAATATCTATGAAGTTATCAGAAATAGCGAAAAGGTAGAGTGATGTATAATATCAAAAAAAAAATATCATAGGTATAGGCGCAATATTATAATAATAATAATAATTCAAATTAATTGAACAGGAATCAAAATTACCATACTATAATTATTGTCCAGTATCGGTACTTGAAAACAATGACACTAAACTCTACTGGGATCGACCAATTCAAACTGATCGAACTATTATAGCTAATCGACCAGATATTGTGTTGGTCGATCGCAGATGCCGTAAAACATACATCATAGACATCACTATACCGCACGATGAAAATTTAAATAAAGCTGAGCAAGATAAGATAATAAAATATCTTGATCTTGCTCACGAAATCAAAGATATGTGGAGAACACCTACCACAATCATCGTGCCTATAGTGTTGTCTGTGAATGGTTTAATACCTAAGAGTCTGTCAAGCAACCTCAGAAAACTGGGAGTAGATGACAGGCTCAAATACAGCATGCAGAGGGCCGTACTTCTATCGTCCACCAGGATAGTAAGAAGGTTTTTGTCCCTGTAGCTCTGTAAGTGATCTCCCATGATTGTACTATTTCATAGAACATCATGGAAGAATCAACTCGAATAATGTTGGGGTTCTACATTTTGAATATAAATTTATTTTAATATTTTATGGTTTTTGTTATTTAATGTTATATTTAAATTTTATTGTTAATCTTATATTGTATTTAAAATGTAGAATCTAATATTGTTTTGTTAAATAAATGAGATATGAGATATAATAACAACATTATAATAACATGGCTAGTATTGTTACCAGGAGCACAGAGATTTATGGCGGTGTAATGTGAGAATGGGTAGTTAATAATATTATAATTTTATCAGGTGCGCAGCATACACTAGATGATAGATAATAAAATATAATCATTGTATAATTTATGGTCTCCCAGTTCCCCTAGGTGAACAATAACGGAAGGTTAGTAGTTCTTGTTTCATAATACACACATTACTTGTATCAATATTGTATTAATATTATATACTTGTAATATGATATAATTATTAATTCTGCTTCATTGTAAACAGAAGATGATTGAAATTGAGGCATTTATTTTATTTTGGACTCTATTTCCAGAACTTAAAAACCAAACGTATAAAATTATATTATTAAAAAGATGTTTCAGTGAAAAGTTGTTAAATTATATTTGTTTAATCTAACTATATATTTATTTAAACTTTAGAATTTATTTATTATTTTTTAATTAATTAAAAAAATCTAATTGATAAATTAAATGTACTTGTTTATTTGAATTGAATTTACTCGAATATAAATTTACCTATTTCAAATTGATTGGTAGGGTGTTATTTCTGTTTTTTTCAGCAGTTTATTATGTAAATAAAAACGGCTGAAAAAATATTAAAAAGATATTAAATTCAAAATAATTTACATTTTCTTTGAAACAATGCTGACTGACCAATCAATATTATAAGTATAAATTATGTTGTGACATCTGAATAGGTCTAGCCAACAGTACCTACCTTCTCTATGTATGAGAATGTGTTCAGCACTTGTGTCTGACATTATCACTATAAAACATAGTATCTAGAATCTAGATGGTATTGTCACGTTAACACGACAAGATAATGAAGCGGTATATTCATATATCACTCTGCACTTAGTAGTTATTATAGGTGAATGAAATATTATACAAGTGTTAAATCCGGCTTGTATGTGGCAATGTAAACAAGTCATCTCCGTGCATGAGAAATGTGATTTATTCTTATTATATGTATATTTGACTGCAGTTTTAGTTTCAAGTTAATTTTTATACTGCAAAGTTACTCTTGACACACTCCAAATACGACCTTAATCCTGTCTTGATCTTTACCATACGACGTGCTAAAGGACTATAGTTAAAAATACCGCGCTACCGCTCCCGCGAGATTGGCATGGACGTATTTTTAACTTAAGTCACTTTGCGCGTCGCATAATTAAGATCAAGACAAGATTAACATCGTACATATTATATAGATTGTGTCAAGAGTAACCCTATAGAATTGTTAATCCGTTTTCTTATAAAAATAGGGTTCTCACCTACAATCCCATAAATGGGTTAGACAGCGGACTAACTGCACGTAAAAAAAAACATGCAAATCGTCCTTTCTGTACCAACGACAGTTAAAGACTTTCAGGATGGATTTCATACCTCATCGCTGAATTTAAAACGCCAAATGTCTTACAGGAGTGTTTTACTAATACCTGCCTTTTGTAGGACAAACGAAAACTTACACCAAAAAGTGAAGGATCTATTTTTTACCGAGGTCTCCACAGTGAGATCCGATTTGATATACTATGATCGTTCACTAGATGTTTCGTCGCATTAGTACCTACCCATAGTACAAGTTTGGGACTAGCTCGATCTGTTCTGATTGTATACGAATGTAAAGATATGTTATATCTACACGTAGTTGCCCAAATTCAACGGCACATAAAAATATAAACCATTCTAAAAAACTGCGTATTGAATATACCAAGGCAGTCTAAGCTTTTATTGAATCCAGGAGTACCTAAGCACTTTGTAGTAGGTACATAACTTTATGGAACAGGTATTCCTTCTATTAATTTAAGTATCCTGTGCGATTTACGGTGTAAAGTACGTTTACAGCCTGCAGTATATTAGTACTGTATATTATTATAACGTATTGAATTGAATAGGTATGTAATATCATTTAATAAGTGGTGCTATTAGAGAACAACTGTGGATTACCTGCAGTACCTACTTTATGTTCAGATAGGTACCTACTCAAGTAGCATTCACATTGCTTCACTTTGGATGATCATCCAGAGTGTCAGGGTCGAACCTGTTCATCGAAAGTGAACACGTCTATTCACACTTGTTCATCCTATTCATTCACTGCCATATCAACACTCAAATTCAAAATTCAAATTCAAATATTTTTTATTTAAATAAAATTTACAAATTAATAATATTACATACACACCTTATTACTAAAAAAACACATTTGTTACATATTTGACCCTCAAAATTGAGCAGTGTTCGTGCTTTGAGTGCTCACGGTCATGTTGTATGTAGTTTAACGTATTTTAGTAAAAAAAAAACAACTAAACAAATAAAAAAAATAAAAAATAACACTTGCTTAAAATTAAAACAAATTAATATAATTCTCGACAGCATGATAAATTTGTACATGATTTCAATACAAATTCATAGGGAATAAGACAAATGATAGGAGAAAACTGGTTTATGGTCGTTTCAGTGAAAGGACCTTTCATCAAAATTATGTGTGCGACCGGTGTGGCGCGGAGGCTAACGCACTTGCCTTTGAGTCACGAGGTCCCGGGTTCGATTCCCGGCCAGGGCAAAATGAAGAATGACCTTTTTCAGATTGTCCTGGGTCTGGGTGTTACATGTATATGTGTTTAGTGCATTGTATATGTGTATCGCCGTGTTAGTACCCATAATACAAGATTCATATCTTAGTTTGGGACTAGCTCGGTCTGTGTGAATTGTCTACACGTGTTATGTGTTATGTGTTATGTCGGATAGTAATCGTTTTCAGCCATCATCGCTAGTGATCACTATTGATGAAACGCCCGTTCACACCTTTTCATTTTAGAGGATCATCCAGAGTGATCACTGAAAGTGAACAAATGTGAACGCCCCTTTAGTTACATAGATAATATTGAATGAATTATCTGGTGGTTGTTTAAACAGCTACACTTGTTACATGTTACCATTGTCTTACACATTACCTACAGTAGGCATAGTAAACCAGTTATGTATTTTAACTAGTAACATTTTAAATGATGAGCCAGAGGCGTTCCTTACATACGTCTACGGAATTATGGAAATACCTTAGAATCCTAGGATATTTTGAAAATACAATATATCATCTTTACTACTATACTATAACCTCACGCCGTTTCCCAAGTGGGGTAGGCAGAGATAACGGAACGACGTAATATAGATCTTTCCTTATATACATTCATGGAATTTCTCATGTACGCACGTCGATTTCTCTAACTCAACACACGGCTGTCCTGAAGATTTTGGTTTACGTGATCATAGGCTCCTTATTAACTTCTTCTTTTTAAAAAAAAAAAGATATACCTATCTGGGTTTTGTTATAAACCCAAATACAACCTTATACACCTTTCACAGTAAGCTAAAAGCTTACGTCGTGAAAGGGGAGTTTGCCGGTACCTGGTATCGAACCACGGACCCCCTGTTCACAAGGCCGAGGCTCTACCTCCAGGCTACCGACGAACTCTTATGTAATTATACATAGGTACGTCTCTGACTGAGGATGTTGAATATTTAGTATCTCGATATCTTCTACCTAGCACCTGTCCTTCTTCGTCCTGCCAATGCTGCCTTCATGTATATATTGCAACTAATGAGAGTTGCAATATATACATGAAACTTGTCCCAATACTTCTGCCTACAGGGGAACTAAATAATAATAATAATATTGTGGATTCAAGCAAGGAAGGTATTAAAATGGATTTATAGTTCAGTAATTCGTTGTAACCATTATTAGGTATTTACTTTTATTTGATTCTACGTAATTCTTTGTAGAAAGAATACAATTTTACATTACTTTAAAGACACTTCTATGCAAAATCGTAATATTTTCGACTAAATAGTAGGCTCGTATTTTAATTAATTTACGTTACTTATTTATTTTATTCTTTCTGCACATCATCATTATAATATAACGGTGTTAACACAACAATACACAATTTAAAATACTAAGACGATATGGAGTAGCCAGATTATCACTCTGAAGTGATTTCTTCTAACGGTTATGCGGTTAATTCTCGACCATTGTTTCTCTGGTAGATTAAACCCTGAAAATCTTCGGGTCGGATCTGTTATTAGATGCCTTTCATCGAGGATTTGAGTATTCCATTCTTTTCATTCAATGATCAATAATTAACAGAACCCGAACTGACCATGGCAGATGCGGACATCTTCTCCACTTGTGGGACAAGAAAGACCATCCCCTATGTGCGTGTGCCACTCGAAAACTTACGGAAAAGAGTAAGAGACCAATTCTTTGCCGTGTACTCCATGGAATAAGTAGGCATATTAGCCATCTTTTTTAAGTTTTATTCAAGTATGTACGTTAGTGCGCTATTCATTGCTAAACTAACTGTTATTGTTGAAGTAAACAGAAATACTTGTACAGTAAACACTTGCAGCGTTCAAAGTGAGCCGCCCTTCCATATTCAGTGGATAATATGCAATACCACAATATTCTGAACTAAGTATAATATTAAATTAATTCCCAGTTCACTTAACAAATAGTTCTTCAACTGGAGCGATCCACAACAACCGCATATTGAGTGTGTAACAAGAGCATTTTGTAGGAAGTTAAGATGATTGTGTATTGAGAGTAATTCGTTTATTATGTAACTACTTCACTGAATATGTTTATTTAACGAAACATAACATAATATTTGATATATGGACAAGTCACACAGTTAGAGCTAGTCCTAAACTAAGATATGAATCTTAAACAATTGATAGGTACTAATGCGATGGTAAACATACCAACAGTCCAATTCTATTACTCAGCAAATCGAAAATTTGGATTTATTATTAATATTACTGACAATAAGATGAATTTATTAAATTATCAAATTTAACTAAATAACTTTTTTTGACATTTTTATACCAATATTTGACATTTTTATACCAATATTCGACATTTTTATACCAATATTTGACATTTTTATACCATTTTGATTCATTTTTTTTAGTGTCTTGACCAAAATTTTTTTTGACAATTTTGAACTTTTTTATTAATATAACCTGATAATGTTACACTGTTTGTCAAACTCTCGTTTTCTATTAATGTAATTGTTTGTGTCTTTTTTTTAAGTGATCGTACCTTTGTATACATGTATTGTAAGTATACAGAGGGTTAACATGTAAAAGGCTTTGGCCGTGAATATATGTAAATAAAATAAAAATAAATAAGATTTTAACAAGGATCATTACAGCTGAAGGCCTATGCGATCCCAGAAATAAACTAACAATATCCAGACGACAACATTAATACAATATATCTTCAATTTTCCTAATTGGTAATAGACACTCTCTTCCAATTTCACAAACAAATAACTATAAAAAAATACACGCTCTCTTTTTATATGTTCAATATTTAGTTATGAAAAAAGTGCATAGGTATTAGGTATGCCTATTTTATTTATTTATTCTTTTTGCACATCATCATTAATTTATAAAAGTATTAACAAAATAATATAAAATTTTAAAAACTAGGACGATATGCAGTGGCGAGATTATCACTATAATGTGATTTCTTCCATCTTACCACGGTTTTTTTTCAATTCGACAAATAAATATTTGGAATCGTTTAACTATTGAACGGCACAAAGACAACATAATGCCTCTAACAGTGTGATTATTATATAGCATATTTAACTTTCTGTTGTGTTTTTAAAGCATAATATAAATAAAGCAATTACAAAAATGGTGATTTCTCCAACATAAAACATTTCTACTTGTTGAATTATGGAACTGGATTGTCGAATTACATTTGTAATGGAGATATCATTTAATCAGACGTTATAATATATGGAATATACTAAGTTAAATATGTTAAGTGAAATATGTATACCTAACGTATGTCAATTTTTTTTTATAGCTCCTTTTTCACTTACCACAAAAAGAGAGACAGTGAGTTTTTTAATACTTCATAGTTTTTCGGTCCGTGCGTAGGTTTGAAGTTATAATTTTGTATTAACACCTGTTTTAACCTCCTGAGTCCTGAGACATTTTTCGATCAATTTTTTTATTTTTTTGTGACATATGAGTCTAAAATAGCCTAAAAGACATTTGAAATATGTTTAAAAAAATCCTCGTGGAAAATTCAGAATTTTCTTTATGTCATATATATATATATATGACAAAAGGTCCCAGTGCAGATATAAAAATTAAGTCGTATTTCTATGTATTACTTAACAAAGTAAATTTTTTATAATATTTTGAAACATTTTATTATAATAAAGAATAAGAGAAACTCAAAAATAAGAAAATTAATAGGAGCGGGGACAAAATCTCCATTCCACATGATAATTTGAGTTTGAACAGGTCTCACGTTTTTATGTCTCCTCGTTGCATCTGTAGAGTGCACGCAGGTTTTACCTCGAATAAGCCTCCTTATAGTATTTATAACAGACGCAGTTAAAGATAAGTTTGTGGATTCCACGCCTTCTGTGGACCTATCAAATAAACTGGACGAAGAACAATTGTCACGTAAAGATACAGTAGTGATATTAAAATCACGATTTTCATCGGATAATTCAATATCAGACTCTTCTAAAGCATTTAAAATATCTTCCTCGTTCAAATTTATAAATAAATGGGTAAATAAAGACACATTTTGATACTAAAAAAAATATTCAAAGATGAAATTTCAATGATATAGGGACCTCTTGTAATATCAGTATGACATTAAAAAAATCTCTACCTAGACATTAGAACCTGACGTAATAAGTATAATGACATAAAAATATGAAACAAAATATTTTGTAGCAAAAAAACACAAAACATCAAAATAACATCACCATTGAATAAAACAATGATTATAAAATGTAATCCGAATAAAAAATTACAGAAAAATTCATTGATTACTCTAAAATAAAAAGATTACTTATATGCCTGCAGAGAGAAACTCGCCTTACATGTCACTTTGTCCGCCATTTTTAAAAAAACTGTCACATTTTAAAAACAATTCGCTAGTTGTTCCATAAGCAATGTGTTAGAAAAAGATTCATCTACAGGAGTTTTGAAGAATTATGGTTGAAAATTGTTTGATGGCGTTGGAATATTTTTTTGATTTTAATGTAATATATATATGACCGAAGGATTCAGGAGGTTAAGGCAATTTTAAGCATATGCTCGAATGGTTATAAATTTAAATCGGGCTGTGAATTCCTGTTCATAGATTTAGAGTAAATGGTGTTTGATATGCACTACAAATACAAATTATTAATATTTGTATAATGTAACTATTATCCATAAAAAAGTGTTACCACATCATGTGTACCTATATAGGCTTTGATATTATAATAATTATAATAATGATAATGTAAAAAATATTAAAATGAGTTATTTATATCACACTTATGTTATTATCTAAGTACTAAGTAGATAAATAAATAATAATAATAATAAAGACATTAAAGATAGCTTTTATGGTTATAAACTTTTCGTTGGAAAGCATTCAGAGAGCGCTGGCTGTAAATATTATAAGCACCTACTGACATATCGTAGTACATACAAATAAAGTGGCATTCGCACGGTTTCACTTTGGATGATCATCCAAAGTGAATGAGCTGAAAGTGAACACATTTCTTCACATTTGTTCATCCTATGCTCTCACTACATGTCTATACTCACGGTCGTGTTTTCTGTAATTTGACTATTTTCGTATATAATTATTTTAAAAACAATAACAGTTATTTAAAATGAAAATGAATTATTGATTGAGTTGTACCTACAACTCCATATTAATTTTTGCAAATAAACACATTTTTTTTGAGCTTTACAATATTGAATAATAGCTACAGAGCCTAGTTACTGTAGCTATTATTACTATAACTTAGCTTTTTTTTTAAGTTTTATTACTCATTATAGGTATGATATACCTATATATATATGTGTGTATTTTTTATCTTACAATTACAATTATTTGTTAATATATGTGCTTTCTGTAACTGGGTAAGTGTTATACCTACCTAATTGTGTGATACTAAACCTTTGTAAAAAATACCTTGATATGGGGGGGTGACAGAGTGATATGGTGAAAATATGGTTTTGGTTGAGGATAAAATAAATAAAATATTATGCCAAAAATGCCAACGGCTGAGACTCTACTGGGCTACCCACAGCACTCCAGGAGTTAAAACAATAAAATGGTCTCGATTAAATTATACAGTGAGGCTATATAAATTAAGAGACGACAAGTTATCTGTAATTAAATGGACAAATGTGTAAAAGACAAATTTAGATTCAAATAAACATTTAATTAAAAATAAAAAAAAATTCTTACCACTATTACAAACACACGTTTAAACAGCAACACAATACTACGACTTACTCACTACCCCGTATTGTCTGTGCACACGTAATTATCCCAATATAAAAAAAAACACACTTGATTATTATTTCAATAAAAACGAAAACGTAGCACATTTAAAATAATTAAATTTCACTTTGCGATGATTGTAATGGATCCCACGATGAGGGCGCCTCTAGCATGAAAATGCTTAGAGGCAAACAAGTTGAAGAAGGCGCCCCTTGGCGCAGTGCTGGGAGGGCGAAGTCCCACGTCCGAGGCTCCTGGAGGCAATTACCAGCCTACACAGGTGCAGAGTTGGCTCGTCATGACTTCAGGAGGAGAATATCTCGACTCAACTGAAGCCCAATGACTAGAGACACTTGTCTCTCTGAAGGTCAGCTGATGAGTGATGGCAGGAGCGATCCTTATACCAAGGACGCCTGTTTACGACTCACTGATGATAACTGACTACTGATCACTACCGATGACTGGAGGAGACTAACTGATCTTTCAAGGACATTTCTCCGCTGTTCCTTGAGTGGTGTAGAGAGGGGTTGGTCATATACCCCTTCTACGCTGTGATGCATCTCTGTGCAGCGCCGTGATTGGCTAATTGAATACCAATACACGCTCACCGCAAGTTCCATTGTATTGCGAGTACACCTGCACCCTTGTCTGCATTCCAGGAATTATGTACATGATGAAATAAATATTTACAAATAAGTTTGATATTGTTAAGCGTCCAATGCGCTGATTTATAATTATTAATTAATTCACATATGAATATTTAAAGCGTCTCTTGCACTGATATTAAATATAAAACATTTCTTGTGTCCATTATCACCATTATTAATTATAGCGTCTTTTCGCATAGCACAAATCATAAAATACCTACACATCTTATCCTATTACACATCAACACAATACAACCCTTTAGGTAGATAATTAAATACTCAAACTACGTATGTTACAATAAAATTAAAATTCATACCTAAAGAGTCGTTTACATAAATCAAAATATATCATCGATATCGACATTCAATATCTCGAAGCGTAGGTATAAAAAATCCAACCAAGCCGATACTAAATAGTAATAATACGAAGACATTCTAAAATATTCATTTTAAAAACAATTAGTCGAAGTAGATACATAATGAATGCGCCTTAATCTTTTGTCGAGTTATTCTTTTTATTACCCCTGTTGCTATGTAGGTACAAATAAAAATAAACAATGATAATATTTTGAATACAGGTACGAAGATTAGCAAACAATAATAACAATATTAATGCAGGTACCTTTTAAGTGCAGCGATATTAATTTATGTTGGGACTTTCAGAGTTCTTATGAACTGCATTGTTTTATATTGAAATCCCGTACAACTTTCTAAATAACAATTATAATTTTAATGGTAACTTTTCGGCACAATACCTACTATACCGGGCATATCAAATTCGCCACCCATTCCTTGACGAAAAGTTATCCATTATTTACAATACTCATCACATAATAAACTTTCAAATTCAATACAAATTATATATGAAACTATCTAGAAAATTCAACACAATTAGCAAGTAGGTAGGTGCACACACATTTCAATTTAAAATCATAAACAAATTTTAAACGCATTTCTTTTTACTTTACATCTTTTTTTAAAACCAGCTAAATTTGAATTACAAAAACACATTGTCAAACATACATCTCGTAGTTGACCAAAACAAACATGGTAGATGTGACTCTTTATGTAAAACGAATATTATATGCTTCATACCTCTCATCAAGCATGCTTGTGACAGCAGACTGGGGGACTGGTTCTCTCAGTTGCACATACATCTCTAAACAAACATTGGACCTCACTGTCCCTCACAAAATTCATTAACATGGACCTCACTGTCCACACGACGAAATATACTTGGGAGATTAGCTGGACGGAACACTCATCGCCTCTGTGCTTATCCCATAATAAACAAAACATTCACTTCATACACGTAGAAATACTCCTCAATACACGCAGAATTACTTTCTCCTCTTACAAATAACTCCCAGTGTCAACTGAAAATCCCTCACACATCTCTGTCACACAAAGCAACTCTCAACACTGTTACAACTTCCATATTCAGAAAAACAACATTATATTCACACATTCCACACATCTAACATCCACATATTTCGTCCTCACACATTACACTCGCTGGTTACACCAAAACCAATTCTCTTTCCCTTTTCAAAATTATTAAAACATTTCACACATATTACGAAGAAAAATAATGCACACGTAGGCATTTAACAAAAGTTGCACCTACCTACCTACGTAATTAAAACATTTTAAACATGAAAACTACCTATCTAGTCATCCTAATTTATACTGGGCGCCAGAGATATTTTTACGGAAAATATTCAAACCATTTAAAAATATAACAAAATGCATTATTCCTATAACAATCCTAAGTCAATCCTAATCCAATATAACACACATATGTGACTATCTGGCTTGATTGAATTTTCTCCTCGACTTCAAACATCGAGAATCCATATCGATGAACAAATTATAAAAATAATCATCGATGGCAAAACATTCATAGTTGATTCGATTGATGGATGCATATTTTATCTTTTTGAACAATATCAACGCTGTTCTACGGCGACGCGATATTTTTCTATTCACGAATCTAATAATAATTATAGCTGTACATATAAGCAAACGTATGCAGCTTTCCGCGATCAATCCCGCGACGATCAGCATTGCCAACACTGATCTCAACACCCACGCGAAAGACTTAACCCATTCGTGAATAGAGGGAGGTGTGAGTACCTCCCGTTCGGTGTCCTCATCTATCTCTTCCTCCGAGAGGGTAACCCCATCCTCTACGGGTACAATTTCCTCCCTAGCGTCCTGGCTAGGTACATACCGAACCTCATCGCGAACAGATGCTATGTCTGGAAGATTATCTAACACAACCTGATAATTCTCTGTGATCACCTCAGGTTCAGATTGTCCCTCCGGAGTGTATTCGGGAAAGTCCAGGCGCCATACCAACTCTTGCAAATGTTCCAGATTAACTAACTCCCGACCATTAATCCTCGTCCTATACCAGGATGTCATTTGCTTCCATACGCTCATTGCTGGTCCATCATCTTTAAATAATACATGGCCATACCCTTTTAAACGATTGTTTATCCTGACTTTCCAGTCAACAAAATCACTCCCCAGTTCATCCCGACCTTGACACACTGTCAACAGGTCATTATAGATCGCATTTATCTGCCCTTCCACACCAAACCTTCGCAAAATTACTTCTTTGAATACACCCCATCGACAATACCGAAACCCCAGAGACTTCCAGTACCGCTTTGCGTCGCCGCGCAAGCAATACACAGCCTCCCTTGGCAATTCATCTTCCCACTCAAGCTTCCAGCGTTCCTCGCATTCTTTGAGGAACCGTTCGGGGCCTTCATCAGTCCAGCCTCCGAACGAAAGCGAAAATTCGCGCACATAGCATCTGATATCCGACACCTTATCCATCGATCGAATCATACCGTAATACACAATAAACACATTTCAGGTAAACAAGGCCAAAAGTCAAAACAATATACATTCGCCATTACAGACAACTTGTCAGTTCATTATAAAAAAAAAACAATATACACCCTCCTCCGATATCACAAAAAAAAACTAATTACAAAATCTCAGGGACGGATTCGTTGTAACGATTATGCACAGGAGTGCATTTTTTCGTTACGGACCCACGTTCGGAAGCCAATATGATATGGGGGGGTGACAGAGTGATATGGTGAAAATATGGTTTTGGTTGAGGATAAAATAAATAAAATATTATGCCAAAAATGCCAACGGCTGAGACTCTACTGGGCTACCCACAGCACTCCAGGAGTTAAAACAATAAAATGGTCTCGATTAAATTATACAGTGAGGCTATATAAATTAAGAGACGACAAGTTATCTGTAATTAAATGGACAAATGTGTAAAAGACAAATTTAGATTCAAATAAACATTTAATTAAAAATAAAAAAAAATTCTTACCACTATTACAAACACACGTTTAAACAGCAACACAATACTACGACTTACTCACTACCCCGTATTGTCTGTGCACACGTAATTATCCCAATATAAAAAAAAACACACTTGATTATTATTTCAATAAAAACGAAAACGTAGCACATTTAAAATAATTAAATTTCACTTTGCGATGATTGTAATGGATCCCACGATGAGGGCGCCTCTAGCATGAAAATGCTTAGAGGCAAACAAGTTGAAGAAGGCGCCCCTTGGCGCAGTGCTGGGAGGGCGAAGTCCCACGTCCGAGGCTCCTGGAGGCAATTACCAGCCTACACAGGTGCAGAGTTGGCTCGTCATGACTTCAGGAGGAGAATATCTCGACTCAACTGAAGCCCAATGACTAGAGACACTTGTCTCTCTGAAGGTCAGCTGATGAGTGATGGCAGGAGCGATCCTTATACCAAGGACGCCTGTTTACGACTCACTGATGATAACTGACTACTGATCACTACCGATGACTGGAGGAGACTAACTGATCTTTCAAGGACATTTCTCCGCTGTTCCTTGAGTGGTGTAGAGAGGGGTTGGTCATATACCCCTTCTACGCTGTGATGCATCTCTGTGCAGCGCCGTGATTGGCTAATTGAATACCAATACACGCTCACCGCAAGTTCCATTGTATTGCGAGTACACCTGCACCCTTGTCTGCATTCCAGGAATTATGTACATGATGAAATAAATATTTACAAATAAGTTTGATATTGTTAAGCGTCCAATGCGCTGATTTATAATTATTAATTAATTCACATATGAATATTTAAAGCGTCTCTTGCACTGATATTAAATATAAAACATTTCTTGTGTCCATTATCACCATTATTAATTATAGCGTCTTTTCGCATAGCACAAATCATAAAATACCTACACATCTTATCCTATTACACATCAACACAATACAACCCTTTAGGTAGATAATTAAATACTCAAACTACGTATGTTACAATAAAATTAAAATTCATACCTAAAGAGTCGTTTACATAAATCAAAATATATCATCGATATCGACATTCAATATCTCGAAGCGTAGGTATAAAAAATCCAACCAAGCCGATACTAAATAGTAATAATACGAAGACATTCTAAAATATTCATTTTAAAAACAATTAGTCGAAGTAGATACATAATGAATGCGCCTTAATCTTTTGTCGAGTTATTCTTTTTATTACCCCTGTTGCTATGTAGGTACAAATAAAAATAAACAATGATAATATTTTGAATACAGGTACGAAGATTAGCAAACAATAATAACAATATTAATGCAGGTACCTTTTAAGTGCAGCGATATTAATTTATGTTGGGACTTTCAGAGTTCTTATGAACTGCATTGTTTTATATTGAAATCCCGTACAACTTTCTAAATAACAATTATAATTTTAATGGTAACTTTTCGGCACAATACCTACTATACCGGGCATATCAACCTGTTTAAAAGAAAAAAAAAAATATGAAATAGAGAATATGTCAAATTATTGGACAAAACTTGTTTATGGTATTTTCATCAAAATTATGTTGTATGGTTATCGGTTATCCCGAGTGATCACTCAGGATGAAACATCTATTTGATTTGGATGATCATCCCAAGAGATCACTCAACGTGAACTAGTCTGAACAGTACTTACATAAGATGTGAGAATTTATGTAACGTTTGATGAACAAATTATGAATTATATAATATAAAGTCTTTGTTTTTAGTATGTAAAACTAATATCTTAATAATATATTAAACATGATAAGTGAACTAAAACTTGATTATATTATTTTACTTGTACATACATACATACATATTCTGTTATATGGTAATAGAAGTTTTTGCCCTTTGATGTTTTAAGCTGGATTTTTTTCAAAGAAACATTATTTATTTTAAACAATTTTATTTCTTTTTTCTTTATTCGTATTGTCATATATTTCTACCAAAATCGGCTTAGATACATTTAAATAAAGCCAGTTAAGTATGTTTCGAAGGGCCTGGGCCCCTAGTCAAAACACATTTAAGCGTTACGTTTTCGTTCAAACAAGACGAGGTTGCGAGAACGCATCAATTTTCGTAGCTAAAATACACAAGTAGCTACGAAAATTGATACGTTCTCGCAACGTCGTCAATATTTGAACGAAAACGCAACGAAAACATAACGCTTAAATGTGTTTTGACTAGGCCTACTGAAAATCATTCTCACATTAAAATCAGTCCCTATGATAACGATACCAGAGTGATAAGAATGTCTTGGAAAGAAGTGACTCAATTGGCGTAAAAACGCTCTGTATCGAGAAGTAATGAATGGTTTATGCGCTGTGCTCCCGAGAGCGTAGAAGGGCGAATGATTAATGATAACAGTCACCTTAAGGACACATGTTGGGTCTAGGTAGTTGTGTGAATTTATTTGCTAGCCAGCAGCATCTAATTAACATGCAAAACATCCTCTCAAAAATTAAGACATTCTAAATGGGTGAAAAATATCATCCTTGAATTAGAGTTGAAATATCTTTATTTCTCGGATATTTCAGGAGTCCAAGGACTCCTATTTATCCGTTTAGGTGAAGATTTTTTTTTTAATATTTGGACTCTCTCTATTCTAATACAACTATGCCAGTGTTGGCATCCACGATCCTACCACGTCAGTGGGCGGGGGACCCGGCTGACGCAGCAGATCCCATCTTGAGACCCACACATCTACGAATGTCTTAAAGCGTGAAGCGTTTGTGGCATTTAGAAACACTTCCCCAAACCAGATGGGTCGAGGAGTGTCAACAGTCATACCCAGAATCAATTATTGAATTAGAGATGTAAAATGTCTTTCTTTTTTCGAACTTCTGTCGAAAAAAAGAAAACAGGAAAATCGAATAGGTAATTACGGTAAAGAGTGAGAGACCAATTATTGTCGGGCGCTCCACGGTTGTTTGAGGTTCTTTGTATAAAATTTATAACACCTAGGTACATAATTTCCTTTACAATTTTTTTTGTTCCAGGTATGCATATGCCTACAGTAATAAATTATTAATATAAATGTATAATTATAATGTAATTCCACCAATTCGCAGATCTTCAAAATACAATAACTATAAAATTTAATGATGACAATATGACGAAACTGAGGCGATAGGTTGATGAAAATGGAATTAGTTTCGTGAAATAAAAAATAGCTTTATAGGCTTTTTTGTCTTCATCATCAGTTCATCAATCTCAAATAAATAATATTTACTACCAATCAAAACACAACTTAATCATAAAACAGTAAATTTAGTGGCAAAATTGTCCGTGAAGGCTTTGTACAACAGCCGCAGGGGCTGTTTGTTAGTATGGAGGATATAATAGAGGTAACACCGCCTCGCAAGAATGCAAAGATGATGATGGCTTATATAGATATGTAGTACCTACTGAGGAAATTAGATATGAAAAGATAAATCAGAAATCTAAATTGTAGGTACCTGCCTGCCTATTCGGTGTTAGGATCTTACAGAGGCACGTGCCTAGCATAGCAGCAGTGAAGTACAAATCAGGGATGTTGCGAATATTCGCATCCGCATCCGCAAATGCAGAGCTTCCGCATGTATTTGGACATCTGCATCCGCATCCGCAATAATCGATGCGGATGTTCATGCAGATGCGGATGTAAGACAATTTGAAACAAGAAAGAAATGCGGTGGGGCCGGCGAATGGCACCTGCCGTTCGCACTTGAAATTAACCAATGGGAACGAAAAAATTGGTGACAAGATCCGAAGCGTTTTTATTTTATTTTTGCAAATAACAAAAAAGAAAAAAAATATTTCGCCAAAAAATCCATAATATTATTGTAGCAACAATTTCGTCACATATTTGACGGTGGGGTCTACCAATTAAGATAGTTCCTACTTTTTTTCTATAATATCTTAAACATCCGCATCCACATGCACATCCGCATCCGCGGCTTTGAGCCTTCAAAAATCCGCATCCTCATTCACATCCGCGGATGTGTAAAAATCGACATCCGCAACATCCCTAGTACAAATCAACCGAATGATAAACCTAGATCCTAGAATAATATCAGCTGGAGATCAATGATCATTACCTGTGTTATTTTGTATCAGAAGTAATATTGAAAATGATATGCAATTTAAGGGTAAATATCTTCTAAGGAAATTACAGTAGACGCTGTCATCATTTCTAAGTTGGAAAAATAGTATCATTATAGATCTCTTGACTTTGTTTTATGAATACTATTTTATTTCCGTTTCATACTATTATCTGCTGATTGTTGATTTGTAATACTATCTTATATTATTATTATTGTTATTATTTTGCAATGATCTATGCAAATCTACAGCATAGATTAAAGATTGCCAAACAAAAATAACTTCTGTACTAAATTATTCTATTCCTTCACGCCGTACCAAAAGTGGAGTAGACAGAGAGAACGGACCGCCATATAAATCTATCCTTACATACTTCTTTCGTTTACAAGCAATGAAATCATTCGACAGAAGACAAAAGTTAAACTACACATAATAAACAAAAAACAGTGTTCTGTCAAATGGCGGACTTTAAATAAAATTGAAGAAAGTTGAATCCCGTGGAGCACCCGGTAAAGAATTGGTCTCCCACTCTTCTGCGTAAGTTTTCGAGTGTCCTGTAAAAGGCAGGTGTTCGAAAAAATTAAGACATTTTACATCTTAAATTCAGCGATGAGGTTTGCCACCCATCCTGAATGTCTTGATTTTATATTGGCACGAAGAGGACAGTTTGCATGTTTCTTACATGCAGCTGATCTGCTGGCTACCCCACTTGTGGGAAATGCCGTGATGGTTTAAAAAAAAAAAAAAGAAAGTTGAAAATATTTTTGTCAAATATTTTGCGCTTAAATGCTATTGAACAAGCCACATAACATCTTCTCGAAACATGGACCATAGAAGGGAAAGGAAGATTTTCAAAACAGATAAGTCGGTGAGATTGTCTAGGTTATGTGAAACAAGTGGGTTCATGCTAGTTACAAGTGATTTTTTTTTATATCTTCTATAAAAGTTTTTGAAGTGAATCAGAATATTCAAAGTAAGCAAAGTGTTCACAAGCAACAAAATAAGAACAAGTCTTTTTAATAATACATAGACATATATTGTTTAACATCATGCCTCTAAAGATTAGAGAAATCACTGTTTTTGTTGAATTTAAAAGAGCATGTTATGGGTGGGTGTCTGATTTGCCAATTGCTGTGTACAGATGGCAGGATGCGAACGCCGAATGATTGTCAATCATATGATTGACCAGCAAAACGAATGATTGGCAATCAAGGCCGAATCCTTCAGAAGGCACATACAAATTCTCATGCGGATTGATGCGGAACTTTCGGCGAAGATTCTGTGTAACATAACCATAGATGCATATCGTATCCAAACTATGATAAAGTGTTGCTTGCATGAAAAAATCTACCTCATGAAAAAATCAAGCCATCGATCATAACTTGATTTTTATAAAATGATTTTTATGGCTAAGTTCTGATTTTATTTTTGTTTTTATATTTATAAACCTCAGTAAAAAAATTCAAGTAATGAAACCCGCCATCTCACAAACAATTGATGAAATTTCAAATTAATTTTAGATTAGTTTATATTATTATATCACGTGGAAAATAATAATCCGTCGAAATTCAGTCTTTCTCACGAGTATTAAACTAATTTTTTACTTTTTTAGTACGCATTTGATTAATAACAAATATACTTTATTGAAGGGGATATTGACACACGAATGGCGAAAATAGTTTTCAGGGCTACCAGTATGATTAATACAGTACACATTAAAGAAATAAATCAAAGTTAGACAAAAATGCAATGAAAATGAATTCACCAATTTGATAGATAATAAAATTGTGGCTAGAAATTTTTTAATGAAACCATGAAAAATAGCTGTAGCCATCCAAAGAATCAAAAAAATACTTAAATAAAATAGCATCAGACCAAATCTAACCGAACTTACGATCAATCAAACGTAAAAATATGACGTGAATGTATTTATCACACTGTTAACACTTAAAATCATTTACATCCACGTGAATAATGTCATCAGCGTGCACAGATTTTGTAGTTTCTTGCTTTTTAGGTAGTTTTCGAGGCATTGGCAACAGTGTTTAGTAGTTTTTAATTCTTTGGTAGATTTAAATAGAGTTTGTTTGGTATGTTTTAGTATTTTAATCAACCCAAAACAGCTTGGTCGGTATTCGGTAGATAAAGTATCGGAATTCCGGTAAAAATACCCGATACTTTATCTATGATTCGAGTAAATAATATTTAAGAAAACCGAGAAGATTTTGAAATATTTCAAATTCCTATAAGACCATTAAAGGATGACGTCACAGAAAAATGTTTGAGGGACAACAACGGAACAAAAACAAAACAAACAAAAAGGTGGTATCTCTTTCTAACTGCTCTGTTCTAAAACAAAGACAAAGCAAACAAAAAGGTGGTATCTCCTTCTAACTGCGCAGTTATAACTATGCGTGAAAAAGAGATAAAGGACCATAACACATGCTATCTCAGATAGAAAATTATTTCAAAGAAGAGCGTTGTCATGTCGGTATAGACCATTAAAGGATGACGTCACAGAAAAATCATTGAGGGGCATCAGGCATCCCAACACAACAGACGATTACGGTGTAATATGCGGTGTAATATTAGGTGGAACGCCTAAAGAATACCTAATAATCAAAAAAACTGTCAGTGTCGATTTTGTTATTATTTTGTCGTCTGACTTTCTTTTTTTTCTCTTATGGCATAACATCCTACAAGGATGATTTGCGCAATCTGACTGTTTGCCCCCCAAGCAAAAGCAAATCCATAGACAAGACCACGTGACCTTTAATAGTCTGCATTTTGAAAATACGGTGACGGTATCCGGTAATAAAACAATAGTCGGTGCAAATACCCGTTATGCTGTAGAAAAAGGTACTGTGAGAAAATATTCCGAAAACCGAGGAGTTTTTGGAATATTTGAAATTTAAATAGATTTTATATAGAATGTACTAAAATTTTATATGGAATGTGGACGAAAAATGTAGACAATAAATTTTGTGTTTAAAATAATTATCAACAAATTTTCTTCGAAACTATTACTCCTTAAGTAAATAATTACATTAAAATTATCAAAAAAAGTCGACGCAGTCTTTTGTGATTCAAATTTATTCCGAAAGATGTTTTGCTATGAGATTCTGTACGATTTCATATTTTTTGTATATATTATTTTGGAATAAGTTGAAAAGCCAAATTAATAAAAAAAGAAGAAAAAGAAAAAAGTTATTCTCTATGGTTATTAACTTATTGGATGAATGATTGTTTATGTTTTGTTATGTTTGTCAGTTGTCAGTTACGTTACCGCGAAATTTTTTATTCAGTTTAATCAGTTTATTAGTTTAAAAATAAAACTGGTAAGTGGCTTTTAATAAACCAAGTTCAATAATGTTTAATACTGTCTCATTATTAAAACGATAAACAATATGTCAAAATTAAGGTGACCATGGAAAGTGACACTCAAAATAATGTAAACGCATCAAAACTTAATTTATGAATTTCCTACTTATATTCACGTAATTATTTAGTTTTTCACCCAAGAAATGATATGGTAATGTATAAAATAGCACCAAACTTACTCTAACTTAACCTACAAATCAGTTAATTGTAAAAACTTCAGTATTGTGATTGTATGATTATTAGTTCAACTATTGCCTCTTTCTCGGGGATTTAACTTTTAAACAGGTAGATTAAGCTAGTAGATGCAGCTGGTCTGCTGGCTACCCCACTTATGGGATATGCCGTGATGGTATATTAGTATTAAGTAAAAAGTCAAAGTGTACTTCAAGTGTTCATCAGAGAGATTGGGGATTAATATTCAGTTTTCGAAAGAACTCTGTCAATGCAACTGTAAACGTTGTCAATTTCTTGTACACATGAATGGCCTGGTGTTGAATATTTCATCGTAATCTCCTGAATACTGTACCATTATAGCAAATCATAAAATATCTAATCGCATAGCTCATTATACCATTACGATTCTGTGGAACATAACTATCACTCCACAATATAAGATTCGTGAATTGCGGATTGTCTTCAAGAACTTGTTTCAAGATCCTAAAAACAGCGCTAGCAGTTTCATTACCTCCTCTGCCTGCTACATTTTCAGTCCAAATGGCACAGTACACCTTTTTGTTCGTAGAGAGGTGTGCAGTCATTCATACATGTTGTACATACATGTGCAGTCAATACAGTGTTGTCATATTAAGACCATGGCAGTCATAGAAAATGTTCAGCTACTTTTAAAACGCATAAGTTCAATATTACAAACATAATCAATATATTTTTTGAGATTGCAAGGTGCGATGAATCAAACATAGAACCTTGCAATTTTAAAATTTTAATTAATTTATGCTACAAGGTTCTATGTTATACACATAGAACTTTGTATCACTGTTTTGAAGAAAAACACAACATAGAACTATGTTTTATCATCTTTAGTTTCACGACTAGTGCTCCGATTTACAATTGAGTTCCTGTAATAAATACCTTTGAATACATAGAATGTTATAGCATTCATAACTCAAATTTTTCAAAAATGTAACATAGAACCCTATAATAGTGGGCAAGCGAAGTGTCTGTAAAAAATACATTTTACACCCTGAATTCAGCAATGAGGCTTGCCATCGATCCTGAATGTCTTTTTTTTGTTGGGGCAAAGAGGACAGCTTGAATGATTATTACATAATGCTAGTCAGTTGACTTCCCTACTTAGTGATGGTATAGTGGTAGCAATAGAAAAACTTTATTTTTATATGTGCAAATAAATAGAAGAGTATCCTTCTATTAACTTTATATTTATGAATTTTCAGTTCTTATGAATATGGTGGGAAGGCGACTCTGGCTAAGAAACATCAGAAAGTGGACCGGAATCCAGATTGTGTAAGAGCTGTTCCGGCGCTAGCACAGGACAGAGAAGCCTACGCCAGGGTGATTTCCAACTTTGGGGGGACCTGACATGGCACTGTAAGAAGCAGATGAATTTCGTAACAGGACTTGAAGAGATCTTAAAATCCAACTCTGTCTCGCTGAATTGTACGCAGTCATCAAAAGCTGAAAACATAACTGTTCAAGAAAAATTATGGCGTCCTTCAGTTCGACACACATAATATTATTCATGATTATTTTATTTAGACATTAATCATTATTATTATTTAGTGTTATCGTAAAAATGGATATTCGATGATGAGCTATGCCACATACCCTGTATGTGCTATTTTTTATAATAGAAAGAGAATGAAATGTTCATTGCTACAAAGTAATGGGTAATAAAAGTTTGAGACATATACTGCGTAACAGTGTTGTACTAGAATATCTAAAGTGTTTGAGTACTAATCGTCAATATATAGACGATTATCTATTGTTATTGTTGTAATTAGCACTCAGTCGGTTTTAAACATCAAGTAGAATGAATAGAAGGGCATTTATCAAGAATTGCATACATGTTGTTGTATAGGAATAAACACTATTAAAGCCTTTCTGCCACCCCTCAAGGAATGATATTTTGAAAATAAATCTTTATGAACAGTGTTGAATATTTATTTAATCCTTTTTCAATATTTACAGATTACATAATATGTAAATATGAAAATAATATGAAAACATTTATATTATAAATGTTTTCATATTCTTTATTTTACATACATACTCAGGACTATAATAATATTTTCTTTATACATAACTTATTCCTTTATTGTTATTTTTTAGATACATTTATTTATTCCTTGTTCAATATTTACAGATTACATATAAATGTCTTCATATTCTTTATTTTACATACATACTCAGGACTATAATAATCTTTTCTTTATACATAACTTATGCCTTTATTGTTATTTTTTAGATACATTTATTTAATCCTTGTTCAGATTACATAATATAAATGTTTTCATATTCTTTATTTTACATACATACTCAGGACTATAATAATATTTTCTTTGTACATAACTTATTCCTTTATTGTTATTTTTTAGATACATTTATTTGATCCTTGTTCAGATTACATAATATAAATGTTTTCATATTCTTTATTTTACATACATACTCAGGACTATAATAATATTTCTTTATACATAACTTATTCCTTTATTATTATTTTTTAGTTTATAAAATAATTTCTGTTTAATTTCATTGATTGATTGATATATGTATATTATAATAGTAGTCGTAACAATAAATTTGGGTAGATGGCGCTCTTACAGCTGCCTGAACCTACAACTTCTCTTTTTTTAAAATTCAAAATAATAGTTAAACATCAACTAATTTTATAAAAAAAATTCATTCCGATTAAAATATAGTGTAGTTTATTTAAATATGCTGTTTTTAGTGTTTACTGTGCTAAAGTTAAATATTAAATTGTAAAAATAGACAATACAATCTAAAAAACATACAAACTAAATCTAAAAGCTTCTAATATCAATATATCAATGAAGTGAAAGTAAACAAAGTTATTTATTTATACTCTTTAGCAACCTAAATTAAAATGAACTTTTAAAGTCTTTCCTTATCTAAAATTAAGTTATTTTTATTTATATTTTTTCGACAAAATATACAAAAAGAGGGAGATCAATATTTTGCTGGGCGCAGCGCATAGAAAAATATTCAAAACTCAAATATGTATCATGCAAACGTGAATTAAACATAAAAATAAAATACTGATTACTTTTTTTTATTCTTTACTGTACATTGATAAAAAACAATTACATAAAAGGTATACATTCAAATTAAATACAATCAATATACAGAGGGTGAGTTTATCGCAAAGGCGCGATCTCTTCCAACTAACCCAATTACTTTCATTATGAATTGCTTTCATAGTGAAGGTAAACAGTGTTTTATTTTTTTATTTATTTTATCACACTAATAAATTACAAATCTTGTACATATTTTCATTGATGCTGCCCAACTAGGTATAACCTGTACTAGGGCAAACATCTCACAAACATATCAATCATATAGAAACATATACACAATCACAAAAAGCATTCATCTATTATATTTACACAATCACATTCATAACAAGAAAAACACTGCTGTAAACCGTCCATACATGAAACAACACACAAACAAACCATTTCTCCATATAAAACCAGAAAACAACAACATATCCCTCAACCACACACATCACAAATCCCACACCACATACTAACACACGTATATCATCCCACATAAAACACAAAACAAATCCTAAGACATCTTGCAATCTCTCCATTGGCAGATCAGACACCCACCCATAACATGCTCTTTTAAATTCAACAAAAACAGTGATTTCTCTAATCTTTAGAGGTATGATGTTAAACAGTCTAGATGCCATCCACATAAACTGTCGCTGTCCGAACACTGTAGACCTGAATGGAATGATACAACAATGACACCATCTGTCTTGTGACTCTATTTTGCTGTGATGGCAAGATATTATCTACTATATAGTTCTGTTCAATTATAGGGATATATTATCTTTACTTGGAGACTAGTTTGTTTTCTTTGAATAAAAATAATAAGTTTCATTAAGGCTGAAATATGTAAATGCTTATAATGTTTTCAGCACTTAGCGTAGAAATGTGAAGAGTTCTCTTGAAAATCCTATGGATCTGAAACCCAGTTGTAGAATATTTACTAGGTATCCCTAGTAAACTAGCTATACGTTGAATACACGGGTTATTCTACGATAGGAAAACTGAGACAATCCTGCTAGATGACAGTGGATCGTAGAATCAAAAGTGTCATTCCGTTCATGATGTTTTAGTGGAAGATTTACTCTATTCCTTGTGGGGTCGGATTTCCTTTTGGAGTACATAGTTATACTATAATTTACAAAAATATAAATGACGCAACACATCAGTGAAGTCCCTAGAATAAAATAAGTCTCCCATTTATTCTGTACACATATATTCCAGTGTTCTGCAAGAGACAAATATTCATAAAACATTTCACATGAGACAATTAGTATCTTCAATTTTATTCTGATTTAACAATAATCTGACTGTCTTATATTCAAATAAAATGGAAAGAATGACCTGTTTGTTGAATATTCTGTCTCTTCCACTCGTGAAATATGATATATAAGCAAATATTATATACCTACACTCACCTGTCACTATTCAGATATGTTGCTAAAGATGCAAAATTTAACAGGAAGTTAAGCACATCAAGCGGACCTACAAAATAAAGGTTAGTTATTTTTATTAATCATCAAAGAATGCATCAATATACCTATTTATGAGCATGATAATGACATCAGAGAACCGTCTTTTTGATAATGATAATATTATTATAACAGATTACTACAGTATTGCGCTCTGTAAGTTCATGTTAAATTTATTAATATCAAAACACAGGCGTTTAGCGATTACACAACTCTATTGACGGGATTAGTTTTCAAGAAAGTCCCCTTCCATTTCAAAAGTTAATTAAGAAAGTTGTTTATCTTACAGTCAATGACCTTTAATTGTATTAAGTCTACTCTTATAGTACAGTTAATGTATTGTGGACACAACTATGAATTTAAGAAATGATCACTTTTGTGGTTGGATTTAAAGATATTCTCCAGCGAGCAGAATATCTGCATTTGGTTTTCTACTATATTGGGGAGATAATAAAAAACAATTTAGAGATGTATAATTTTCAACCAGGATAGATAATGAGCAAAATTGCTACTAATTATTTAAATAGTTGACTGGAAATAGTGATAATTGTTGCTTATTTTGGTGTATATTTTTGGAGTGTTTGCAACAAAAAAAACTTACCTCTCTATAATTGATTGTTGCGTTGTATCTTGCTTGTCCATACGAGGTGTAAGAGTATGTATGGTTCTTCTTCTTCACGTGTCTTGCCAGCTGGAGAGGTGTCTTCTGCGGCCCTCGACCTTCCCCTTCATGAGGAGCTGGAGTATGGTGTGTTTTTTACCTCTCATCACATAGCCCAAATATGATATTTTATAGAGCTCCAGGATATTCTTAGCATTGTACGGTGGATCCACATTTCAAACACTTCAAAGCGGTTATAATTATATTAATTTTGAGAGTCCACACTTATACACCGTAAAGTAAGACTGACCATACATAAAATTTGACCATTCTTTGTCTCAGCTTTAGGTTTATATTGCAGTCACAAAGAAGGTTTTTCATTATTTTAGTAAATGCTGTTTGTGCCACTTCTATTCTGCATTTAATCTCATTTAATACCATACATGCACTCTTGTAACTGTGTGTAGACGTAATAATTCAATACTTTCTACTCCACACCGAGGCATATAAACCGGACGAAACGTCATCATGACAAATCACGCACAAAACTCACATGAAAACAGCTGTTCAAAACACCGCCATCTTACATTCGGCCAAAAGTTCGGTGTCCAATCCGTACATAGGCGGATTGCCAGCGAAGGGGGAGTAGCGAACGATAACTGTCAAATTTTGTTATATATCTATGGCCAAAGTCAAAGTTCATTAAGCTTCGTCAAGCTGTGTCAAGCGGTGTGGACGGCTAACGAAGGCATTCTCCGAATATTTCTTCGGCGAATGCTCCAAAATTTGGCCACATGCTTGATGATTGGTGTTGATTGACGTTCGCATCCTGCCATCTGTACACGGCAATGGAAGAACAAATTTGGCGATGAATTCTCCGACCAACAAGGCAATGGTCTTTTTTAATTTGTTGGCTCAAAACTGTGACATGTTTTACGTATCTTACAGGGAATTTGTTGCCTTCATTGAGTCAACGAACATTCTATGGTGATCTTTTGTGTGATTGTTATTTGATTTTTTATGTGTATGCATGTGTGTGTATGTATGTATGTATGTGTATGTGTGTGTATGTATGTATGTATGTGTGTATGTGTATGTATGTATATATGTATGTATTTTATTTGCTTTATGTTTTTTGTTTTGTTGTTTTTGAATATTGTAAATATTGTGTAACTATAGTATCCTTTTGCACATCGCATTGGCTAAAAGCTGTAATGATGTGCAAAGTAGCTTTAAAGAGAATAATAATAATAATAATAATAATTGGATAATATTTATAAGAGAAAGGCAGCGTCTCAGGTTTGTAGAGAGTATTTTGTACAAAAACTCCACTCACCGGATGACATTAGTGCGTGTCCAAGACTGGGAGGCCTAATTAAGGTACCTCCCAGAAAAACATCTGCTGGACAACACCACTATACTCATTTGGGTGTTGTGTGGTACAATAAGCTGGACAAAAAATCTATGTATGATTCTACAAAAAAAATTCAGAGTTTAAATTGAATCTGAAAGATATTTTTAAATAGCTGTTCAACTGCTCTGTTGTTGAGTTTTGTTAAGAAACTGTATTTGGTTGCTGTTTGTATTGTGGATATGTGTTTATTTTTGTTGTTGTTTGGTGAGCGCTATTGTTTTATCTAAATTATATAAAATATGTTTAAACCCTCAAAGCACGAGCACTGTTCAATTTTGAGGGTCAAATATGTAATAAATGTGTTTTTTTAGTGATAAAGTGTGTATGTAATATTATTAAATTGTAAATTTTATTTTAATAAAAATATTTGAATTTGAATTAAATTTTACAAGATTCAAATTGTCAATTTGTAGAAATATTTTGAGAAATCTTGAAAATAAAATTAAGTATAATTAAATTGAAAAAATAGGTCTTATTTTATTCTTTAAATAGCTAAACTAATTATTATTCTACAATATTTACGTGACATGATACAAATATGATTGCTTATCCGTATCAGCAAGAGGTAGTTAAAATATATTATTTATGATGAGATATGAATAACGGAACACCCGTTATAATAAAGTAAGTACCTAATAAGTAAGTATATAACATATTATATACTTACTGTGAAAATAATAATTAAATCAATTGGATGTATGTATATAATATTTTTATTTTATTTATTCGGATGGTATGTATGTATGTAACTAATATGTTACTTTTTTTATATTGATACTCGATGCAAAGGGGTGGGTAAATTGTGAATGTCGTATCACCCATATGAACCCAATTAGAGACAGTTCTTTATAGTGGAGATATTTCTTAAAATAATAAAAATAATATTAAATACGTCATTACTATAACATTACGGGTCCCCCGCCCACTGACGTGGTAGGATCGTAGATGCCAACACTGGCATAGTTGTATTAGAATAGAGAGAGTCCAAATATTAAAAAAAAAAAATCCTCACCTAAACGGATAAATAGGAGTTCTTGGACTCCTGAAATATCCGAGAAATAAAGATATTTCAACATTACTATAACATACTCAGTCTACCTTGGTACGGGCTCATGCCCAGTTAGGTAGACATTAGTGACTTATCTTTTAAAAACTGTTTTTGTAAATAAAAATAAATAAAATAAATAAAATAAATATGCCAACACTGGCATAGTGGTATTAGACTACAGAGAGTTCAAATAGTAATAAATTGTCACCTAAACGGATTAATAGGAGTCCTTGAACTCCTGAAATATCCGAGAAACAAAGCTATTTCAACATAACTATAACATATGCCAACACTGGCATAGTGGTATTAGACTACAGAGAGTTCAAATAGTAATAAATTGTCACCTAAACGGATAAATAGGAGTCCTTGGACTCCTGAAATATCCGAGAAACAAAGCTATTTCAATTATAACAATTATAAACAAAGCTATAACAATTATAACTATAACATACTCAATAGGCTCTAAAATATTCACGAGAAAAATGAAAACTTCGATATAAATATTACGATTATTTATTTATTTTATTTCTTTATTTATTCAATCAACAGAACACTACACATAATACATCCTTATCTAAATAAAATATTATACAAGACAAGGAGTATTCAATGTAATGTCCTATTTACAAGTGTTCAAATATTAACTTAAATTATTTTTATCAAAGCCTATTCGGTTGTACAAATTAAAATAACAATAATAATTAAAATAGAATATACAAAAGTAACAATGAATAGTAGCGAAAATTAATAAATATATGATAATAGTAATAATTCAAAGAACTTTTTATCCATTGAACAATTTCATTCTAATAGAACAATTAAAAAGTAGTAGTAGTAGTAGAACAATCAATCATATTTCAAAAAATATTCAACGCGTATACCATACAAATCATACAATATATCGCGTATACTGTTTGTGTTCCTAAAAACTGTGAATTAATAATTCCAAAAAATCTATTTGCATACTCTTCTTTTAAAGCAAAGCATTCAAAATTGATGAGCCGAACGATCAACTCGAAGATCTAAAAAAAATACATCTTTGTTACTTCAATGACTATCTTAAAATTAAAAAAATTAAATCTCAGTGTATTAAGATTGACTCTTTACTTACATATACTGGGATCACGAGATCATCAATCAAAAAGGGTTTGGAAATTATAATTGACAAATTTACTTATCTTTTAAACCTAATTGAATTAATAATTATTTTAATAAAAAGAGTTCCGCCGCTCTCTCTCTCTCTCTATGTAAACTCATTAGCATGCAATATGTACTGTGTGTGTAGTGTAATATAATTGAAGAAGTGATTGAAAAACTGGCCCTTTAGGGGAACTGTTAAAAACATGACATGTAATTCTATACATATACCCACGACGTGTGAAACAGGTGGAGATACTAAGGAAGAGAAATACCCAGTATATTTGAAGGAGTAAAATATTCTACTACTATACCTATAACGTTACGGCATATCCTACAAGTGGGGTAGCCACTGGATTAAGCATGTTATAAACCTGCAAATTATCCTCTTCCAAGTCAATAAAAAATATTTTATCAATATTGTCGACGGCTTTTGTAGGATAATTTCTTTTGCTCCAAAATATATATGTTAATTTGTAAATACTATACTAACGTACTTTTTTGGGTGGACAGTGGATCTTCATCAATGTGGACAATTTTATTTCTTACTAGCTTTTATAACCCGGCATCGCTCGGGTTTAAAAACAGATAATCATCCAAATAAATGAGTTAAAACTACACAATCTTATTGAAAAAAATTAAGTAAGCACTAACTACGTAAAACTGATTAAGTAAATAAAAAGTGCAAAACCTACGTAAAAAATACTAAAAAATTTCTTCCCAATTTCAAAACATGAAGTTTGATATCACACACGTCAATATTAGTAGGTGCCTACGTGAAAAAAAGTAGGTACTTTAACTTCTTCCCAATTTAAAAACTCGATGTTTAAAACCCACATCCCCATATTTAAGTAAAAAATTAGGAGATGCCTATAACAGAAAAAAACGGGTAAATGCCCTATTTTGATAAAAAATAATAATAATTGGTTGGTTACCTACCAACATAGTTAAATAAAATTTCCCACATTTGTCTTGTCATTAGATTAAAAAATCAAAAAATAACAAAACCCAGATAGGTATATCTTTTTAAAAAAAATAACTACCAATAACATCAAAGTATGTTTATTATTCTATGGTAGCAACCAAACGACTCAAACATTAATTGTCGTTTTACAGTTACTGGATGTTGGAAATTTAACATCCAGTAACTGTGTGCAAATTTGACTTCTGGTCTCAGTCTAAATTTTTTTCAGTTTGTAATACTAAAGTAGCATTCACATTGCTTCACTTTGAATGATCATCCAGCGTGTCAGGGTCAAACTTGTTCATCGAAAGTGAAGACGTCTGTTCACATTTGTTCATCCTATACATTCACTGCCATCCGACACTCACGGTCATGTTGTATGTAGTTTGACGTCGTAATAAAAAATGAAAAACAGCACTTAATAAAATTTAAATCAAATTAATAAGATTCTCGAAAGTATGATAATTTGGTACACGATTCTGACTTTCAATACAAATTCATAGAGAATAAGACAAATTATAGGATAAAACTTGTTTATGGTCGTTTCAGTGAAAGGACCTTTCATCAACATTATGTCGGGTAGTAATCGCTTTCATCCGAAATCGCTAGTGATTGATGAAACGATTGACTATTGATGAAACGCATGTTCACACCTTTTAATTTGGAGGATCATCCAGAGTAATCACTGGAAGTGAACAAATGTGAGCGCTCCTTTAGATAATCAGATGTTATGTCATTTAATTAAAAAAGGATTAAGTACCGGTAACAACTAAGCATATTAATTATTATTCACCGGGAGCAACCAAACAACTTCCTCAAACATTAATTGGCGTTTACAGATTGGAAATTTGAAATCTATTTACGGTGTACAAAATTGACTTCTAGTTACAGTCTACAAATCTAAATATTATGTTTCAGTCAGCTAATGTAACGTATAGTTACACGTCAAGTATTATGCTTTAAGTCTTAAGATCTATTTAGCACCAAAATAGCTACATGTCATAATAATAATCAGCTCTATGCGTGCCAAAATCATGCATACATAAGCACGTATTAACAAACGGATTCAATGTAGGATATACCAAAAACTTACTTTAAATAGAATCTACAATCCAATCTTCTGATGTTGGTTTGGTATGTATTATCAATAACAATTATTTATTTTTCAGGTACTGATTTTAAAGTAACGAATACTAATCAAACCATAATAAAGTAACGATTAATACGACCAATATTCTGGCAACATTAATTTTCTAGCGACCCAGGGAGGCGTTCAGACAGTCACCGAGTGATCACTCGACGACGCTCTATCCGTTCACGCGCCCGGAGCGAGTCACCCGACGACTCGCACTGTTGCGTTCAGGCATGTCGTCGGGTGATCTACCGAAATCATAGCAAGATGATTATCACTCTGACAGTTACCTTGACGTTTGAGTGATGACGGTTGCCAAAACAATTGCGAAGTTAATCGTAATTATGGTGTCTTATATAATTTTTCAAAATAGAAAATCATATTTTTTTAGTTCAAGAAGTAAAATGAAAGATAATTCAAAATAGTTAGTGCAGATTTTAGTGAATAATTTATTTTTTACGCTTTGTTTTAATACGCATTATCCTAAAAACATTCTTAAAACAAAGCCAATTTAACTATTCAAATTAAAAACGTAATCAAGTAAAGCACGACGCACTACCGCGAATGAATCTTACAAAAATGGCGCCAGTACGATGACATTTGGGTCATAAAAACGCTCAAAGTTGTTCACGATTATCCGGGGTGACATTAACTACTCACTGCAACTTCATGGTCGCTCAGGTGGTCACTTGACATCGAGCAATATTTATGTTCCTCTGAACGCCCCCCAGATAAAGCGTTGGATTTTGACATTTGTGTTTGTGACACTTATATGACAGTTTTGAGATGTTTACATTTAGAACGTATAATATTCTATAATTATTTTGAATTTAGAATACCCCAGTGAATTTTAAAAATACTGAAAACCAAACAACAATAATTTTATTATGTGAAATTACAAATGGCGGTCATTATTCTTTATTTGAAATGTAATTATACTCCTAAATAGATGTAACGCAAATGATGTTTTATATTTAGCTAAAATTTTATTTTCGGAGTGAGACATTGCCTTAAATCGGAATTATAAACCTGGTATGCAATTCTAACAATTTACTTTATCAATAGACAATATCTTAATATCTAAATTTTGAAAATCTTGTGTTTTTAGACGCATGTTTTGAATAAATGAAATATTTATAATGAAACAAATTTATAAAAGCATAATATGCGATAGTATATTCTGAGTGCCTACCTAACTTATGGATTATCACCGTATTACGTTTAATGCTAGTTTACTTATGTTATCTATGGGTTTGTATAATTATATTACGATGGCATATGAGATAATTAAAAATGATATATTTCATGCCATTGTATTTGAATTGGATCTCAGTTTTGATAAAACAGATAACTATATTTTGAAATAAAAAGGAACTCTGAATATCTAACAATAAAATAAGAACACATATTAATAGTATCGTTGTCGATATATAAGATTTTTTTAGATTTTGGAGTTTAGCATACTTCGACAAAAGAACATTGAAGTATCACTGAATTAATAATTCTATGTTTTTGATATTACAGATAACTATATTTTGAAAAACTCTAAACATCTTACAATAAAATAAGTAGATGTATTAATAGCATTGTTGTAGATATATAAGATTTTTTTACATTTTGAAGTTTAGCATACTTCAAAAACAGAACGTTGAAATATCACTTAATTAATAATTCTATGTTTTTGATATTACAGATAACTTTATTTTGAAAAACTCTAAACATCTTACAATAAAATAAGAAGATGTATTAATAGCATCGTTGTAGATATATAAGATTTTTTTAGATTTTGGAGTTTAGCATACTTCGACAAAAGAACGTTGAAATATCACTGAATTAATAATTCTATGTTTTTGATACTACAGATAACTATATTTTGAAAAACTCTAAACATCTTACAATAAGATGAGAACATACAAATCACAAAACAAACAAACAAATGAACCAATGTACCAACCTAAATATTAATTTATTGGATTCTATGTCATTCATGTCGGCCATTATGAAATTAGCTCAAGATGTCAAAAATATGCAATTTTAACTCGCATAATTCAGGAGTTTTTATCATAACCAAACACAATAATTTATAACCAAAATAATCCCCAAATGTTTAGTTTCAGTACTGATGTATTTCTCGTTACATCCATTGTGAAATTAATTCAGTACACTGAAAAATGTTCGACCATGAATATTGCTACTTACAAAAACTTTCATAGATTTTTCCATACAAATTTAATTATTATAATATCTTTATCAATACATAAGATATTTTAAATGTTTTTGACCTTGAACGTGCCCAGGAGATGAGACCTCGTATAGAGTGTATTATTTTACTTCTGTCTTTCCTTATTTCAGAGTCCATTAAGGACATACGCACATACATACGAACGCATTAGAATATTTATGTGTGGATTTTATCTCTCAAGCTGATACCCAGCATATGTCTCTCCATGGCACGCTGTACATACCTCAGTTTCCATTTATTCGCAAGTGTTAGTCATTATCTCTAGTCCATATACCCTTCCCATTTGGTTAATCTTGTCTTTGTGTTGTAATTTGACATGATACGATATGTTTTGGTTTTAATTTGTAATTTTATATGATGCAATGTGTTTTGTTTTTATTTTATGATTTGATATGATGTAGTATGTTATAATTTTATTTTATTTTATAATTTGATATGATACGGTATATTTTTATTTTTTTTATTTTATAATTTTATGTGGTGTGCTGTAAATTTATTTTATGGTTTGATATGATTCAATATGTTTTATTTTTATTTTATGATTTGACATGATGAATGTGCTGTAATTTTATTCTATAATTTGACATGACAGTGTGTTTTATTTTTATTTTGAAATTCGATGTGATGCAGTGTATTGTAACTTTATTTTATGGTTAGATATGATACAGTTTTTTTTATGATTTGACATGATGCTGTTGATATGTTGTAATTTTATTATGTGGTTTATGTGACACAATGTGTTTAATTTTTATTTTTATAATTTGAAGTGATGCAGTATATTTTGTTTTTGTTTTGATTTTAATTTGATACGATGGTGGTGTTGTACAATTGTTGTTTATAACTACCTATGTATTAAAGGCGTAAGCCGTATGTATTATTATAAATAAATAAATAAATAAATGTAATCACTGACAAGACATACGAATCATAAAGTATTCTCTAAAGACTTATAGGGACTTTTTAGGATATTTTTAAATAAAAACCTAATCTTCTCCTTTTCCTTGGGCATTTATTAGTCCCACATGGTGGTGGGGTTTGCCTTATTTGTTATATTTCGCCACTTGGTTCTGTCGAGTGCATCCTCATGGGAAACATCGCAGATCCACATGTATTGTCTTGTCTCACTACTTCACGCCATCTGCGCTTTGGCCTTCCTCTTGGCCTCTTGCCGGTAATCTCGATACATTGTGCTTTATTGTCTTTATACTCAGATGGTTTCCTGGCCACATGGCCGTACCATCGCAAATAAGAACTTTAGTTTAGAGATTCCAAATTCCAAAGTATATAACATTAATTATTCTAGTTGACCATAAATGGTTTAAGAATTGAAAAATACCAGACAGACATAATTATTCAAAAAATAACGACACATAAAATTGACGTGAAAACAACATGAACGCAATATGATTGATATCTACAGTGGCTGGTGACGAAAAAAATGCCATAAAATTTGAAATAAATTACATCAAACTTCACGCACATTACGAGTATAATGTAATGCATATTAAAACATAAAAAAAATGAAACGGTGTTTAATAAATATTACAATATCACTAATAATGGTCAAAGCTTTAATGAAACAAGATCTCGATAACGTTAAATGTAAGGGGCAGATTCTTGGAGAAATTTATGATATTTGTAATAAAGTTTAGATCAGATCAAAGACAGAAACATAATCTTTATCATTATTCATAGAAGGTTGTTTTATGTATAATAAAAATGGCCTATTAGATATTTTATTACTTGCGTTGATATAAAGAAATCATGATTGTGTATAGACTCGTCAAACCTCGCGGCAAAGTTTGACACCTCGCTTGTGACTGAGTTATAGACATTAGACATATTATTAGATTATACATTTTCACCATCAAATAACAACACTCTTGATTCACATATTATAATTATTATTAAAGCTTGATATTTTTTGTTTTGTTTATTATTTAACTATAAATTAAACTACAAATTATTTGAATATCACACTTCGCCGACAAAAGAATAAAATAATGACATTCATCCATCTATCTTTACTCCGTACTATCAATCAGGATACCCATAGGCAATGAACATTGAGCGTTATAATTTGAGATGCGACAAACATTCGGCAATTATTCGGTATTCTGTCTATTCGGGCTGAGCGCCCTTGAGGCGGATTTTTTTCACAAAACGGCACTTTATAAATCATCCAAGTAATAATAATAACATTTTTTCTACTAGGCCGAATACCGAATATTTAGTCGGTGTTTTTCCGAATAATAAAACTGGAAGGAACTAATAGCTTCTAGATTGTTGCTATTTCATTGTCAGTTGCAGATGCATAATTTTATTAATCCTCAAATATCCAATGAATTGATTTAATTTGATATGAAGTGAAACAACATTATACTATTATTTTTTATTTTATTATATTTTATTCTAATATAGCCAACTTTGTTTTACTATAATCACTTTTGTTTTGGTTTGCTTTATTTTATTATATTTCATTTGAATTGATTTATTTTTTATTTCGTTTATTTTCTTTTGATTGAACACACATATATGTAAATAATATAATCAGTATTCCCTTTTTTTGTATATTTGTGTCATAAAATTCCTATGTATCTGTATTTTTGTGTTATATTTAATTATTGTCTTGATTATTTACTGTTTACGTACAATGACAGCGAAAAGATTTTACTTTACTGTAATGCTGTTCATTGTTTCTTTAGTACAATAAATAAATATATAAATAATGAATCCCTCAAAGCACATGACCTGCTCAAATTGGAGGGAATTAATATGTTAACTGTGAGATAATTGAAAAAAAACACAATATGTAGTTAACTTCCAAATGACTTTATTAACTTCGCGTACTAGTATTCGGAGACTCTCGTCTCCATCATCAGGCGATTAGTAAAAAAGTTTACTTTTTTACTAATCGCGATTAGTAAAAAATTAGTAAAAACTACATATTGTGTTTTTTTCAATTATCTTGAAATGGACTTCCAACAAGTACCTTCGGTCAACAACATTAATGTTAACTGTGCATTTATTTATTTTTTTTATTTAATTTAAAGTAGGTGCATTAACGTTGTGTAAATTCATATTAATATGAGTTTTAAAATGTTAAACTAAACGCTATTTTATTTTCAAAAAATATTATTGTTGTAAAAAAAATGTATATTTATCCCAATAAACATATTTGAATTTGTTATTATTAATGATGCAACACAAAAATTTCAAAAAAATGTACAGCACTACAAGTTCAGTATGACTATGATGTACTTAAACGAATATTGTTTTGCCTAATATTCGCCGAATATTCGGTATTCGGTCAAATGTACTATTTGTTGCATCTCTAGTTATAATATATTTCTGCACTTACATATTATCATTTATGAAACAAACTTTGCTTCTGTCTTATTCCTATTTTAATTATTCAAGTAAATTCATTACTCAACATGCATATTATTAATTGATACAATTTATTGTGATGCATAAATACTACGTATATCTTTTTCTCCGTTGGAGACCCATTTCGCCTACGTACTCTTCTCTAGCAATCTATTCACTGTCGCATCTCTAGTTATAATATATTTCTGCCCTTACATATTATCATTTATGAAACAAACTTTGCTTCTGTCTTATTCCTATTTTAATTATTCAAGTAAATTCATTACTCAACATGCATATTTTTAATATTGATACAATTTATTGTGATGCATTAATACTACGTATATCTTTTTCTCCGTTGGAGACCCATTTCGCCTACGTACTCTTCTCTAGCAATCTATTCATTGTCGCTTGAAGGACTTTTGGATAATCTAATTTAATTCAATTCAATCAGCCTTCGATGCTTCGTAGACAGATACTACACTGAGAAAAATACTAACGAAATTTCACAACGAATCATTGGTACGTACTATCAGATTAGGACCAGAGATCGTACAAACGATTCATTGGTACAAATCTATAATATTAACTCTTCGCAAACAAATTGTTGGTAAATTTTACCAATGATTTGTTTGCGAAGAGTTAATATTATAGATTTATACCAATGAATCGTTTGTACGATCTCTGGTCCTAATCTGATAGTACCGTACCAATGATTCGTTTTGAGTATTTTTCTCAGTGTATATTTAAAATTTCGATGCTACAAATGAGTTTCCTATTCCCTCCACATTCCTATAATATGTAGTGAAATAGGGACTATAAATGAAGTTTTTTAAAACATAAATTATTGTTGTTGGAATATTGTGTGAATACATTACACAAAAAATAGTACACAAAAAAAATCTCTATATCCGCACATTCAAACCGGAATTGTCCTCAGGGGTGGGCCATTGGGTAGGTCTGAAGAGCCGGCAGATTTTTTATTTTATTTTGAGCGTTGAGGAGAGACTCGCATCACACCCGGATATCTTAGAAGTCGTTAACTTCTACTTTTCCGCAAAATCAAACCAAAATTCTGCTTACGGGCATTGAGCAAGCCTGAAGGACCGGCCGGCCAAAACCGCCGTTATTTTTTTTTTTAAAAAAAGATATACTTATCTGGGTTTAGTTTGTTATAAACCCAAATACAACCTTATACACCTTTCACAGTAAGCTACTAAAAGCTTGTGTCGTGAATTGGGAGTTTGCCAGTACCTGGTATCGAACCACGGACCCCTTGTTCACGAGACCGAGACTCTTCCTCCAGGCTACCGACGAACTCATTTATTAATTTCATACAAAACAATATGAAATACAAAAAAAAACAGTTGCGCCAAATCCATTAAAACAGATTTGTCGGCGCGTTCCTTTACATAATAACAATATATACATAAATAATTTCTTTCTTTCTTTTTTTTCCGGCAAGGCACCCGATATCGAGTGAATTATGCCTATATATACTCACTACTGTGAGTACAATGTCTTAGCGAAGTGGGTATTCATTGTACATAACTACATAGTAACTAGATGTTTCAGTCGCCACGTGCGGCAAGTACAGCTCAAGGGCATTGGGATCGATGAACTCCCCGCCCGTGTAACCAATACATGCACACCGCTTGTGTGGCGACATCTTTGCAATCACAGGGCCGTTTT